>CM028131.1:1357852500-1358452500 GCA_016271365.2 Neoceratodus forsteri
CAACCCTAACATTGAATTTCCTTACTTTTATCACTGTGGAACAACCCTAACTGATGCATTAAACAGAGTTTTTTGCCAAGAATATATATATAATAGGGTTGAGTAGGCACTTTAATGTTAAACCTCAATTTGTGTGCATTAATACCTTTGTAACTGTTTAATGGATTTGCACAAAATTTGGAATGTGCAGTCTGGTATGATAGATCTCTTGATTTACCAAGTTGCATTTTGGTTAGATGTACAGTTTCTGTGCAGCAAAATACTAAAAAGCACATTTTTCTCCACGTCTGACACATTTTTTGCCAATGGTGCAGTGCCCACACCATGTGGTCCTTTGGTCTGAAATCTGGAATGTAGAAAGAGGTTGGGTCAAGGAACAATCTAGCATTGGTATGGTAAAAAAATATTAATCTGTTCCAATGTTATTCAATTTTAAATTTTTGGGTTCTGAATATGCTCAGTTCACTCCAAGATACATATGGTTATTTTTCAGACAAAGATTGGGCTCTTGGTCAAGGATTTTGAAGCTCACAGACTAGGATCCAAGGTGGGCTCAGGGAGGGAGAGGGTGGTGGAACAGAGGTGCATCCCTCCATTTGTACCTCTCAACAATTCATATGCTGTTGTGGTGAAGAGTGGTTACTCTACGGAGGCACCTGCAGTGAAGACCAAGGAGGATGCCAGTAACCTTCACAAAGGAGACCCACAGGAGGGTGGCATAAGACCCCACAGGGGAAGGAAACAATTCCTGGTGGGGGGACTCAATAATTAGGAGTGTAGAAGTGGGGGAGGAAGGGTATAGAGAGGTAAGGTGTCTGTCTGGTGCCATAGCTCAGAGGGACAGGTAGCGAATCCTCAGGATCGTGGGAGCAGTTGCACGAGGGAGGGATCTGGAAGTCATTGTCCACCTAGGGACAAATGACCTGGTTGGGAATGGGATCAGAGCAGTGCAAAAGGAGTTTGTACAGTTGGGGAGGGGCCTTATACAAATAGCATGTACGATAACCTTCTCGGAGGTGCTACCTGTCTATGGCAAGGATTGATGCTAGGGTAGTCTGCACCATGGAATTCAATGAATGGTTGAAAAACTGGTGTGGAACTCAGGGTTTTGGCTTCATTGGGGACTGAAGCCACCTGGAAGGATGCAGACCTATACTGGTGTGATGGTCTACATCTGTCCGGGGGAGGGAACCAGGATCCTAGGTTAGAGGTTTAAATGCTTCATTGGCAAGCATTTCAATTAGCCAAGGGGGGAGGCACTGAAAAGGAGTGGGGAAATCCCAGCCTCCCCCACAAAACACAGTAGTTAGAGAGGTAAACACCAAGGTAGAGAAGTCAGTTGGGAGCAGGAAAGGGGTAAATGCAGAAAAAAGCAGTAAGGACAGGGATGGGGCTAAAAGGGGCAACACCATCAAAAAATGGAGGGTGATGAGTACCAGTGCTCACAGTCTGTGTAACAAGCTCCCTGAACTAGTGGCCTTGATGGAAGAGTATGCCTGGATATTGTGGCAGTCACTGAAACATAGTACACAGAGAACCATGACTGGGATGTCAACATACCAGGATACACAATCTACAGGAGGGACAGGGTGGGTAAAAGAGGAAGAGGAGGAGTAGCTCTCTATATAAGGGAAGGGATTAGAGCAACAGAACTAAAGAGTAAACAGGAAGTTGATGAGTCACTATGAGTCACCCTGGAGACAGAAAATGGCACCACAATCCACAATGGGGGTTTTGTACAGACCCCCATTTCAGGGGGTGGAAATAGACAAGAAAATGATAGAAAGCATCCTTAAAATGGCACAAAAAGGGGAGATATTGTTGATGGGGGACCTGAATATGTCAGATGTTAACTGAAGTACCTTTGCTGCAGGTACATCCGAGAGAAGTGTCATTCATGATGCCATGCGAGGGCATGCCTCAGACAGCTAGTGTTGGAACCCACTCTGAAGGGAGCAGTCTTAGACCTGGTACTCTCAAATGGGGATGGAGAAAGGATCTCAGATCTAGAAGTGGGTAGCCATCTGGGAACAATTGACCACCAAACAGTGTGGTTCACAATAAACAAAGCCATTGAGTCAAGCCATACAAAAACAAAAGTATTGGACTTTAGGAGGGCTGACTTTGGGAAAATGAGACAGTGCCTCAGAAAAGCACTAGCAAATGGACAAGAAGGAGGGGTGGAGGAACAATGGGGAATAATCAAAACAGCCATCACAGAGGCAACAAGCCTTTGTGTGAAGCAAATCAACAAAACAAAACAAAGGAAAAAAACACTATGGTTCTCAAAAGAGGTGGAAAGGGAGGTTAAGGAGAAAAGGATAGCATTCAGAAAATATAAGGAAACACAGAAGGAGCAGGACATAGAACTGTATCAGTTAAAGCTGAAGGAGGCAGGGAAGGCAGTCAGAATAGCAAAGGCACAAACTGAGGAAAATATGGCCAACTCTGTTAAGAAGGTGGATAAAAGCTTTTATAGGTACATTAGAGAGTGAAGAAAGACCAAGGGAGGAATACAGAGACTTAATAAAGGGGAGGGAGTGTGGGTAGAGGGTGACAGTGAAAAAGCAGGGAGACTGAATTAATTTTTCTGCTCAGTATTCACACTGGAAGAGGAGGGGAAGGTACCTAAACCAAACAAGAGAAACACTCTGAATAGGGGGGGGGGGAGGTGATACCAGTCTATTCACAGAAAAAAGTGTTTTGAAAGAACTCTTGAAATTGAGGGTGGGCAGAGCAATGGGGACTGATGGGATTCACTCCAGAATTCTAAAAGAACTAAGGGTAGAAATAGTGATGCCACTGATTACTCTCTTTAACAAATCATGGGAGGATGGGGTAGTACCTGAGGACTGGAGGAGGGCAGATGTGATTCCACTTCACAAAAGTGGGAGCAGGGCAGAGGCAGGAAACTACAGACCAGTTAGTTTGACCCCAGTAGTATGGAAAATGATGGAATCACTTCTGAAGGAAAGAACCGCTGAATACCTAGAGGTCAGTGGGGCACAGGACCGAAGGCAGCATGGTTTCCCAGCAGGAAGTTCATGTCAGATGAACCTAATAGATTTCTTTGACTGGGTGACTAAAGTAGTAGAACAGGGAGGGGCTGTGGATATGACCTACCTAGATTTTAGCAAGGCATTTGACACAGTCTCACACAAAAGATTAATATACAAGTTAGCCAGCCTTGGAGTGGGTCCCAAGGTGGTAGGATGGATAAAAAACTGGATGGACAACATGATACAAAGGGTAATAGTAAATGGAGTCTACAGTGAAGAAAGGATGGTAACTAGTGGCATACTGCAGGGTTCAGTACTGGTACCGGTCCTCTTTAATGTCTTTATAAGTGACATTGGAGAGCACCTGGAAGGAAAAGTATGTCTCTTTGCAGACTATACAAAGATCTGCAACAGGGCTGATATACAAGTTGAGGTGGAAAGGATGAAAAGGGACTTGGCAAGGTTGGAGGAATGGTCAAATATATGGTAGCTCAGATTCAATGCAAAGAAGTGCAAAATAATGCATCTGGGAAACAAAAACCCAGGGCAAGAGTACACAATGGGGGTGAGATAATAACAATAACAAAAATCGAAAGAGACCTAGGAGTAATTATATCAGATGACCTAAAGGTGGACAAGCAATGTGAGAAGGCAGTAAGGAGGGTTGGGGGATACTGGGATGCACAGGGAGAGGCATCAACAGTAGAAAATAGGAAGTTGTTATCCTCTCTACAGACAGTTGGTGAGACCCCATCTGGAGTACTGTGTGCAGTTCTGGAGACCCCATCTCCGCAAAGACATAGACAGAGTGGAGGCTGTTCAGAGGAGGACAACCAAAATGGTGCAGGGTCTGCACCAGAATACATATGAGGAGAGACTAAAGCAGCCTAATATGTATACCCTTGAGGAAAGGAGGGAGGGGGGACATGATAGAAACTTTCAAGTAGTTTATGGGAATTAACAAAGCACAAGAGGGTAGCATCTTTCAGAAAAAGAGATGTGCAAGAAAAAGGGGGCACAATTTGAAGATAGAGAGGGACAGCTCAGAGGTAATGTTAGAAAGTATTTTTTCACAGAGAGGGTTGTGAATGCATGGAAAAGCCTTTCTGAGGAGGTTGTGGAGTCAGGAACAGTGGGAAAATTCAAGAATGCATGGGACAGACATAAGGCAATTCTGATAGGGGTAGGAGGAAGTAAGCTGTTGATTAACTAGAATCTGCAGCTTATCCATCAGCTCAGGAAATAGGCAGACTAGGTGGGTCAAGCGGTCCTTATCTACCATCAAATCCTATGATCCTGGTCCCCCCCAGAAAATGTATTGTTCGTGAGCTGTCATGTTGTTTTTCAGTTTTTCCCCAAAATGAAACGTAGTAGCTTTCTCCACGGGTGACTTTTGGGCCAAATGAGGCATGGGTTTTGTTCAGGGTGACCCCCTCTACAAAGCCATGCCTTTGGTTTGGCTCATTTTGGTCAAAAAATAGCTTTTAAAATTTCTATGACTGTGGTTCACTAACAATTCTAGTCTGTAAACTGTCAAAATCCTAGTCTGCAAGCTCGCGATCAAGGATTTTGCTACCTCGCGGACTAGGATTTCAAAAACCTTAGCATTGCATTACTAATGAATGGTTTGGTCTTTTTAATTGAAATTTTCAGGGTATTGAGGGGATGCCCTACAGGTATGAATTATGCTGATCAGGTGTTGGGAAAGTAAGCAGTTCCATAGATATGCAATCATGAAGTTGAGATTTTCTCCATAGGATAACATTGTGGTACCCATTGCTCATTTTGGTGCCCATAGCTCATAAACAATGTGAGACATGGATTCATTAGACTTATGTTGCATGCAGTGATTACTGTCATGATTACAACAACGCTTGAATTTTTTATCTTGCTGTTACGATTCCCAAGATATTGGCAAATTAGTGTTACAAGGGTTCCTTGCTCGATAGGGCTGATGTATGGCTCTGTAGCTATGCATAAGTGGAAGTGTGGGGCCTAAAGGGCCCTGCACTCCCTCCAACACATGTTATTTGGTACTTATATTACAGTTTTTCAAAAAGTAAGAAAATGCATTGCAAAAAACTTTATTTAATGCATCAGTTAGGGTTAATGCAATAAAAGTGAGGAAATGAGATGTTAGGGTTGAGCCCTTAAACCCCCCAACACCCCAACCCCCTCCACAGACTAACAGGTGCCAAGGTGTGCCATGGGTCATGAGACCTAACTCTCATCCCATTCTCCTTTACTGTAGCATGTCAACCTGTTTATGCATGGAATGGGGTGAGAGTTGGGCCACACAACCCCATGGCACTCCCCAGTGCCTGTCAGTCTATGGGGGAGGGGGTGGGGTTTTGAGGGGGTTTGGGGCTCAATTGTATTGCCAAAGGGGTCACACCATAAGCAACCAAATTGAAAAAGGGTTGGTAAGGGCTCTAGGAAGATAGGAAGAATGCCAGAATCTACAAAGATTTTGAACCAGGCTGTTGAATGTCCCATAGAGAGAAGAGTAAATCAGGTGTACACTGCTACCCCAAAGAGAGTGTGATGCCTGGGTATTCCTCCTTTGTGTAATAGCCAGGGGAAAGGGTACATATTTGGCTACAAGACTTGAGAGTGGTATTGTTCCCTTATCCAGAGCTAGAGGGAAGCCCTAGATACTTGTGGCAGAAGTGCAGCTGTGACCTTGACAAGCATTCTAAAAGCACAAGGAGGGTATCCCAGTCCCCCCAATCACAGTATGCACTTAAGGGTGGGCACTGTAAGCTCAGTGGGCCTGACCCCCAGGAGTGGGTTCATGACAGTATAAACCAGGATGTGTGAGTTTTGTTGGATAGAGTAGTGACCCATCCCTAAAAGAGGCTCAGTCCTAGGTAGTGTAGGAGTTAAGCTGGAGATATACTAGAGGAGTCAGGAACTTTAGAGATTATATTGCAAAGCAAGTTATTGTTGGAAGAAATAATTCCAGACCAAACATTTCTGTAAGTGATAAGTAAGCCAGGATCAGCAAATGGCAAGATTTACTTACAGGAGTCTGAAAATACATATTAAAGCCCCCTGTTAGGAGCTTACTGGTTAAAGGGTGGTGGTAAATGGCTGTCACTCACACAGAGGGAAAAGTGACCAGTGGGGTACCACAGGGATCAGTGCTGGGACCGGTCCTATTCAACATCTTCATCAGTGACATTGCGCAGGACCTAGAAGGCAGAATTTCACTGTTTGCTGATGACACAAAGCTCTGTAACAGAGTAGACACACCAGAGGGTGTAGACAGAATGAGAAGCGACCTGCAGAAACTTGAAGAATGGTCAGGGTTTGGCAGTTGAAATTCAATGCAAAGAAGTGCAAGATAATGCATATGGGGCACAAAACCCTGGCACAATATATCAGTTGGGGGTGAGGATATAGCATGCACCAAGCAGGAAAGGGATCTTTGGGTTGTCATCTCTGATGACCCCAAGGTAGGGAAACAGTGTGACAAGGCAGCAGGTAAAGCAAATAGGATGCTGGGATGTATAGGCAGGGCATCACCAGCAGGAAAAGGAGGACATAATTCCACTATACAAGACACTAGTGAGGCCCACCTGGAGTACAGTGTACAGTTCTGGAGACCATACCTACGTAAGGACATAGACAGGGTAGAGAAGGTTCAGAGGAGGGCAACAAAGATGGTGCATGGATTGCACCACAAGTCCTATGAAGACAGGTTGAAGGAACTGAACATGTACTCCCTGGAGAGAGAGGAGGGAGAGGGGATATGATAGAGACATACAAGTATCTTACACGGAGGAACAGGGTGCAGGAAAACACTATTTTAAGTGAAAAGATGCTCCAGGACTAGAGGGCATGGGATGAAGTTGGAGGAGGACGATTCAGAGGAAACATGAGAAAGAATTTCTTCACAGAACTGGTGGTGGACAAGTGGAACACCCTGCCAGAGGAAGTGGTGGGGGCTGAAACAATCACGGATTTAAGAATGCATGGAATAGACATAAAGGAATTCTGGAGGTCAGGGGTGAGGGCAACAGACTTCTAGGAACACAAACTGAACGTACAAGCTTAAATGGGCAGACTGGGTGGGCCATAGGCCCTTATCTGCTGACACTGTCTATGTATCTATGTATCTATGTAAAAGGGAGTTAATCACTGTTGCCACCAGGGGACTACCAGTTGGCCGGTAGGTCACAGTGAGCGTGAGCCCTTTACATGGAAAGATTGGCATGAAAAGAGTGGGAGAGCCCCTGAGAGAGAAGTAGGTCAAGTTGAAGAGTTGCTGGGGTTGGGGTGATTGCCCACCCTGGCCCACATGTGTGGGTTGGCATTAATGTGGCCGCTTAACCAAGAGCCCATTCGATTGACTAGTGGATGGAGAAGGGGGGGTGATTGCCAGTCTTTCCAAGGATTCCCAAGTATGGAGCCCCCCTAGCTTCAGTTGAAACTGCCGCAGTTAGTGTGGTTGGAACCTATGAAGAAAGTAAGGAAGTTCAGCTGAAGAAGGACCCCCAGAAGGATGTAAGGCTTACTTGGCATGCAGTCACCTCAAGGGGTCCATTTGACCAGCAATGTATGCTAGTGTGCTTCAGTGCCCTAAAGATAGTGTGGGACTGAGCAATTATGGTTGGAGAGCCTTGTGTGACAGTGGGACAGTCAGTGGTTTTCTGAGACTCAAACATGCATCCTTTGGAGAGCTGCCAGCTGTAGCCTTATGTGAAAGCCAAGAGAAGAGGAGCTGTAGTGCTCAGGACTGAGACATATGTTATTGAAAGCTACCAGTCCAAGAAGTATGGCAGGAGGAGTGTTTGAGAGTACAAAGCTGTGGTCTGAATTAAATGCCTTATTTGGCCCCATAGAGATGCTGTTGCCGAGTTTTGGGAAGCCTGATTTGGCTCTGAGTATGTATGCAGGGGATAAGCTCCTTCACAGGTAACACATGCAAGCATAGAGTCTGTGATATCTTCCAGTCCAGGAAATGATTGTTACTCCCCCCCACCCCATTTTGACTCATGTTCTATGGGGTGTATCAATTTTTTTCCTGTTTCCCTCCCATCAAAATGAAATGGGACTTTTATTCTTTATTTGTTGGTATGAACAATTACTTCATTCCAGAGCCTTAATATGTGCTATTAACTAGTTCTATTCCCCACAGCCAGCACCCAAAGGGTAAGGACACCCTGACATTGCTATTGTTGGAACCAGGCATGCAACACAGCCATCAGGGTACGTGGTTTTCTGCTGTGTGGTACCCCCTCTTCCCATGGACGTCTTGCTGTCATACCACCAGACATTGTGGAGGGGGGCTACAACATGGGGGCTCATCTGGGATGTAGTTTGGGGGGTCCACTGCCCACCTAGACATGAATTTGGGTGCTGGCTCAGAAGATGGTGGTCTGGACTCTGGTGGCTGTATTTGCTGATGGGAAGCCTAGAGTATAAACTGTGGGATTTCATGCCTTTGAAACATTTGGTGCCAAAATGGGAGTCTGGACTGGGGGGCATGCCTGCTGGTGACATGTGAGGGCATGCTAACACCTCCTGGATTCCTCATGTGATTGGCTAGTGGATTGGTTTCTGGCCAGAATGTGCTGGGGAGTAGAGCTGAGTTGGAGTAGTGCACCAGATAGCACTGGAGAGATAAATCGAGGGGGTAGTCACAATCAAGTTTGGTATAATTAGTGGCAAATGACTGAAGAGAAGAAACATGACCCAGACCCCTGCATCAGCTAGAGTGACAGTCCCAGCCATTATGCTAAAATAGCTCTGGGAATGAGTGGAATAAAATGATGACATTGGATGAGTGTGATGTCTGCTGCTACAAGGGCCCAAGGGTAATGCAGCTGTCCATGTGCCTCTGATGCTTCTGTGGCACCATCAGTGGATTCAAACTTGTGCCTCAGTGGGGCTGGCCTGGACTGCTTATGCCATTCAACTCTGAGACCACCAGTAATGGAGTATGGGATGCGACAAGTCCAGGGTCCAGTAGCCAACCCCCACTATTAGTGTTGCTACCAGTGCCGAGGGACTACCTCCCACAGAGAGTGAGTCTGTCAGTCGTAAGGGACGTTCCAAGGTATCAGAACTGTCATCGCCATTGAGCATGGTGAGAGGAAACGGGTATGGTGTTCATGTAGCAGATAATCTGTTGCAGCCTGGAGGAGCAGAAGGATCAGCTAAAGAAGCAACTCTGGAGAAGGAGTCGGCCACTCCTGCACCAACCACTGGTAATCCTTCTGATATAGTTGTTGAGGAATAACGGAAGGAGGTGACAGTACTTTGGAGTCAGAAGGTTCAAAGGAGGGAGAAGGAGCTTGTGCTGCAAGTGAAGACCTGAGAACCATTGCTGTGTTCAGCAATGATGACTTAGAACCGGACATCCCAGCTCTGTATAAATCTCCTATCCTGTCTCTAAGGGAGGACAAACTCAGTCTACCAGCCCAGTGCCACCAGCAACACGAAAAGATGGACCACTGCAAACCCACCGATCCCACGTTAGAAACTACCAGATCGTAGTATGGCACCAGGATGATCAGGCACCACACACTCAAACTAGAAGCATCCCTATCTGGTCACAAGCAGAAAAAATTATCACATGAAAGATCAGGCAGGAGTACCAGAGTCAAATCTATCCCTACCTCCCAGAGCAGCTCTGGGATGTGACCGAGGAAAACCACAAGAGTTGGTTTTATCAAGGAATGCTCAACAAGATGTGCAAGAAGCACCACCTGAGTGCTACCAGTACCACCATAGCACTCCAGGAGGCTGAGAATTGCCTGAGCTATGTGTGCCCATCATGCTTCTACCAGTGTGACTCTCTTCAAATCTTACACAACCTTATCAGTGTGGATTCTTTTGGAGAGGAAGTGACCAAGCCTGACCCTGATTATGATTACGTCTGTCAGTAAATAGCCTGTCATCCCATTGACTGTGTGAAGGACTCCTATGGACTGTGTAAAAGACTCAAGTACCCACCCTCCATGTCTGACACTTTGTTTTCACTGATTGAACTACCACAAGGATTGATTGGACTGTCTGCAATCAAATGGGTGAGATAAATCCTTTTTTCTCTTTTTGTTGTTACTGAAGGGGATTCCTAGAGGTGATACCAGTATCAAGGGCCACACAGCTAGGAAAATAAGAATAGAGGATGTTAATGATTGGCTGAGGAAATGGTGCAGGGAGGAGAGGTTCATCTGTACTGGGGACTGGGAGGAGACCTGGTCAAACAAAATACTCTTTTCACCAGATAGGCTACACCTCAGAAGGGAGAATTTGAAGGTACTCAGGGACAGACTTGGGGAATACATAACCACTACACTGAATTTAAACTACTGAGGGGAGGGCAGTGGGTGTGCAGGCCCACAGACTCCAAGAGGAGGTTGTCAGTGAACCTTTCCCCACAGTGATGGAAAAGGTCTGGAGGGAGAAGGTGGAAGGGACAAATATACAATTAGCAAAGGGTGGAGGGGATGAGGAACACATAACAAGGGTAGGTGGAGGGGTGCACACAAAGGGAATAAATGTGTATAGAAGAAAAGAGGAAAGAAAAGGAAAATCAGACTCTAAGTGGAAGGTGGTGTCTCTGAATGCTCGGAGTCTTGGAAACAAGATGGATGACTTGCAGGCACTATTAGCAGACAGGAGGGTGGACATAGATGCAGTAATCGAGAGTTGGGCAACATAACACCATGACTGGGACCTTGTGATCCCTGGGTATAAACTATACCAGTTGGACAGGGTAGTCGAGAAGGGGTGGCAGTTTCTATCAGTGAGGGAATAACTTGCACGAGGGAGGAGTCAGAGGAAGGAGAGGTGGAGGCATTATGGGTTCAGTTAAGGCCCAATACAGGGAGAAAGGTTAGGTTGAGGATGGTTTACAGACCACCCAGTCAAGATGAGGAGAGGGACAGGGAAATTATCTCACAAATATTGGAAGCTGCGGGGAAAGGAGAGGTGGTAATTGTGGGGGACTTCAACCTGCCCAAGGTGGGCTGGAGCATAAAATCCACAGTATGTGCTAAGAGTCAGGTGATCCTGGAAGGACTGCAGAGTGGGTTCCTGACTCAGGGCATCACTGAACCAACAAGAGCTGAGGCAATTCTTGATCTGGTGCTCACAAATGGGGAGTATGTACAGGACACAATGGTCAGGGAACCATTGAGTGGAAGTGACCATTGCACATTGTGGTTCAGTTGAATATGGGCAGGGAAAGCATCCTGACTAAGACCAAAAGCTTGGATTTCAGGAGGGTGATGTGGTATGGCGCAGGTGTTCATGGACAAAATGAGTAGTGTGACATAAGTAGCAATTCTCTTGGTAGTCCAAATGTATTTCTCTTGGTAATATTTTGTTCCATTGCAGGACAAACGCATTACATCAAACTCATTCAACAGGTTCAACAATAGGTATAGCAATTAGAATTGTTCCACTGGATTCCTCTCCAGACTCAGCTCCTCAGATCCTCCCTGATCTGTCTTTTGATCTCATCTAACATCCCTAGGTGATAGCTTTTTTTTTATACACTCTAGTGCCCATGTGACAGGTTAACTCCACCCACCAATACATTTTTAAAAATAAATTCTTTATATACTCAGGAATTCTTTATTTGACAGTTCAAAAACACTTTAAATCAATATTAGAACTTATATGAGAGGTCTACAGTAAATTTCTACAATTCTAAACATTTATAACCGCCTCCTTCTGTCAAGAAGCACCATCCACCTCTAACTACATCATAAAAGAAATCAGTAAGAGGCCGGCCGGCTCTTAGAACAATGCAGGGGCCAACAGAGACTGAACTTGGGATTCCAAAACACCTGCAGAAGCAGCAACACCCTCGTGCCAAAAACTGTTATGCTAGGCAGAACAAGAAGGCTAAATGCCCTTGCAACAGTGCACAAGATCAAGCGGGTAACAAACTACCGGTGCTCACAAATGCACTGTCGCACAGGAGCTTAGCGGCATAATTTAACAAAGATAAGCTGTATTTTAGATAGCTCTTTCTAAAAGAGCACTACTGGGAACAAGGAAGAGAACCAAGAGGTTCTCAACTTCATTTCATAGCCTGCACAGTACAAGCAAGCCCACAGAAACACAACAAGGCAAAACAAGGCTTTTGTTAGGGTGTTTTAAAGCATGCCTTCCTTTATTTTATTATTCCTTAATCACTTCTAACCTAAAATGTTAAGTGCTTGCTCTGCTTATTATTAAAATGAAAACTTAATTTCAAACAGGGAAGAGGTTTCTTTCTTTCAAGTGAGTGGTTTACAGCAGAAACAGACACGCACCAGCCAAGCTCCGTTTTGTGAATGGAAAGCCGAATACACAACTCGCAGTAACAAGACAAGAGCTCTTCACATCAGCTTAACAGTTTACACTGCTGAAACAAGCATTAAAATGCCTTTCAACTTCCAGGGGCACCCTGTAAGTGTGTCCTAAATGTGCTGTAGGTTAACCCTTTCCTTTTTGAACAAATATGCCACACGTGTTTAATTAGCCAAACCGCAATACAAGCGCTTTCACTTTTGCAGAGTCTTTTAACATGATTCTCTTGCTAATATTGCTTGGGACTAGCAGAAAATGAACAGATGAAAGCTCTTTTGAACAGGCATGGACAGAAAAAGGCATTTCCTAAGTAGTTTCTACAGCTTTTTAACACAGCCATTTCTTTTTATAAAATGGGGCTAATCAATAAGAGGAACAAAACAGGACACTTGCACTAGAAGTAGTACTACCTCCCCCTTCTCTTTTAAATAAATATCTCAGCCCACTTTGGTAACCTACATTTCTCGGCCCTTCCCTGTCTCAATAATACCTGGTTGCACCTTTATACTTTAAAAGGGTTCCAACCTCACAACCATGACGGAGAAGAGTGTAAAAGGCGGCAGCTGAAATTTGCTACTTTTTCAAATCAGCCACTAGTTTCTTTTGCTTCATTCTGGCTGGCGGTGCAAAGCACTGCCCAGCCCAAAAATGCTCCAACCTTTGTTATCACTATAACAAATCCCAGCTATAATTTTTTTTCCTTTTCTTTCTAGGCATTTGAAGGCTAGCTACAGGGTTAAAACAAGCTTAAGACCTGACCTCTAATTTCCCCTTATTTCACAATTTAAACAGGTGTTATCCACTACCCTAACATATTCATTTGTACCTAAATGAATCTCCTAAGAGAGGAAATACACCCCTTAGGAGTCAGTATTTAACCCCATATATCTTAAAGTAAATATTTTTATTTCAAACCAGCCCCATACTTGTTAACTAATTTCAAACATTAAATTTTTCATTCCAACATTTAATTCTGGAGATTACCCATCTTTTCTAACATACTGTGCATGAAGGAGAATATCTAGCACAAATTTATGAGGTCCCAAACTATCACAGAGCCACTCTGTGACAGGCAGACTTCAGGAAAAGGGGTGAGGTGCTAAGGAGCCATCTGGCGGGCATCAGAACAGATACGGGGTAGACCAAATGTGGTCCATCATTAAGGAAGGAATACTGGTTGCCACAGATGAGTGTGTTAGGCTCAGGGGGGAAGAACACAATGGCCAAAGCTCCCAGCTGGTTCAGTTCTGGGGTTGCCAAGGCAGTAACAGAAAACAGGCTGGCTTATAGAAAATTCAGGAAGACCAAGAGAGAGGTGGATAGGGAAAATTACCTAAAGTTGGCTAGTGAGGCAAGTAAGGAAGTCTGGCAAGCAAAGACACAGAAGGGGCTGCAGATAGCTGAATGAATTAAAAAGGGGGAGAAGGCTCTCTTTAACTGTATATGTGAGAAAAAGGACAAGAAAGAAGGGATTGTTAGGCTTAAGGAAGGGGTGGAATGGGTGGAGGATAATGGGGGAAAAGCAAAGATACTAAATGAATACTTGAGTTCTGTCTTCACCAGGGAGAAGGATGGACCAGTGCCTTCAGGAGGGAAAAGAAGAGCGGGAAGGGGGATACAGATGTCATGATAGAGGATGATAGAGTGAGGGAGGGTCTGCTGGCATTGAAAGTGGAAAAATCACCAGGCCCAAACAGAGTACATCCAAGGGTACTAAAGGAACTGGCTGAGAGCTGGCAGGGCCACTGGCAGACCTGTTTAATAGTTCACCAGAGTCAGGCTTGGTACTGCAGAACTGGAGAACAGCACATGTAGTGCCCCTCCACAAAAGCCATCCCAAGGATGATCCAGGGAATTACAGACCATTCAGTCTGACCTCCATTATGGGCAAGCTCATGAAGACCATACTAAAGGAAAGGTTGGTGGAATGTCTAGAGGAGCATGGTCTCCAGGATGAGCGGCAGCATTGGTTCATTGGGGGGGAGATCATATCAAACAAATCTAATTGACTTCTTTGACTGTGTCACCAAGTCAGTAGACAGAGGCCAAATGGAAGACATCCTCTGTCTTGATTTCAGCAAGGTCTTTGACTCTGTGCCCCACAAAAGGTTGACTAGGAAGTTGGTGGATCTTGAACTCGGGAAAAAGATGGCCAGATGAGTAGAAACTGACTGAAGGACCGAACCCAGAGGGTGGTTGTGGGTGAGAGTTATCTGGCACCAGAGAGGTAACAAGTGGGATTCCACAGGGCTCGGTGCTGGGGCCGGTGTTGTTCAATGTTTTCATCAATGACATTGGGGATAGCATTAAAGGCAAAATGTGCCTATTGGCGGATGACACCAAGCTCTATGGGAGAGTGGATACAGCTGAAGGGATACAGGACCTACAGGAAGATCTGAAAAAGCTAGGGAGGTGGTCCAGGAGCTGGCAGCTTGGCTTCAGTGCCAAGAAATGCAAAGTAATGCATATTGTAGCCAAGAATCCCAGGACAGAGTACTACCTGGGTGGAGTCTGAGTGTCTGCATCAGAGGAGGAGAAGGACCTGGAAGTGATGATCACTAGCGGCCTGAAGCACTCCACGCAGTGCAAGAAAACAGCAGCAAAGGCAAACAAGATGCTGGGATGCCTTGCTAGGGGGATCAGTAGTAGGAGAGAGGAAGTTATGCTGCCCTTGTACAGGTCACTGGTTAGGCCGCATCTAGAATATGGAGTTCAGTACTGGTGCCTTCACCTCAAAAAGAACATTAACCTGCTGGAGAAGGTCCAGAGGATGGCTGCAAAGATGATAACTGGTCAGCAGGGCAAGGCATATTAGGAGAGGTTGAGGGCACGGAACATGTACTCCCTGAAAGACAAGAGAGAGAGAGAGAGAGGGGACATGATTGGGACCTTCAAGTACTTGAAAGGGATAAATAAGGTTGCTAAAGAGAGTCTCTTTAAGCTGAGTGGCAACCATAACATGAGGGAGCACAGTCTTAAGCTGGAGGGTGGGAGGTCTAGGAGGGATGTCAAGAAGCACTTCTTCACAGAGAAGGTGGTGGACACTTAGAGGTCATCTTGTTGAAGACAGTGGGCAGCTTTAAGAGAGGCTGGGATAGGCATAGGGGGAAGGTAAGGATCATGGGTAGGGAGGATGGGAGGAGTGGGGAGGGAGAGCAGGTACATTAGCTCAAGCTGTGAACCCTGCAGTATGAGCAGACTTGATAGACCAAATGTCCTTCTTCTGCTGGCTCCTTTGTATAAAGTGTTGCTTGTGGGAATCTAAGCAACAAGTTACATGTTACTACTTAAATAAAATGGTTCTAATGCAGACTGGACATTTCAGGACACTAAAGGACTGAGCAGTACTGTGCGTGTATGGGGGGAGGGTGAAAACTGTGTGATGAGTTGTCCATGGGTCATGTTCCCTAAAAACTACCTGGTTAGAAGGCAACGTTGCATTTTTAGCCCTGTTTAAACTGTTCTGTTTCTAGTTAAATGGTCTGGTTCAGTTAATGTTGTAATGCGGTAAGGTTGATGTCTTGGACATACTTGGCAGCAGCATCTGGCAATTTTGTAGGTATAGCAAGTAGTAAGCTGGAACGCCACCCCTGTTAGCTAGCTTAGACAATCCAACAGGGGTGACAGAAGTGGTTGGGTTGCTGGAGTAATTTATAGATGAGTTGAGATTTCGTGAGTCAATGAGTGCAATGAATCATTGCAATTTTTCCCCACCATTGTGGCGGTGAAGACCGGTAGTACTGGATAGGGGTTAGTGGGGTTGGGGGGAGTGTGCATACCCTCTACTGGTGGGCTATGCCAGTAGCTGTGCCATAGGCTTGCTGGGGTCAGCAAGCATCTAAGTAGGATGGGTGCAGGATCCCTATTGGGAGTTTACTAGTTAAGAGGGAGTTAATCACTCTTGCCACCAGGGGACCACCCAATGGATGGTAGGTCAGAGTGAGCGTGGGCCCTCTTTATGGGGAGATTGGTGTGAAAAGAGTGGGACAGCCCCCTGAGAGGAGAGAGCGGGGGTAAAGTTGGAGAGTGGCCGGGGTGGTGGTGATTGCCCACCCAAGCCCGCATGGGTGGGTCGACATAAGAGTGACTGCAGCATCAGGACCCCATTCAATCAGCTAGTGGAGGGGGAAAGGAGGGGCCATTGCCACTCTTCCAAAGGGTTCCCAGGTATGGAACCCTGTGGCTTCAGTTGAAACTGTTCTGGGTGGTGTGCTTGGAGCCCATGAAAAGCATAAGGGAGTTCAGCTGAACAGGGACACCCTGAGGGAAGTAACCAGTATGCAGTCACCTCAAGGGGGTCCAGTGTCACTGTTGGAGGGGAAGTTTGACCAGTGGTGTATGCCAGTGTGCTGCAGCATTGAAGAGATAGTGTGGGAGAGAGCAATTATGGAGGGAGAGCCTCATGTGACAGTAGGATGGTCAACAGATTTGTGGGACTCAAATCTGTGTCCCTTAGGGAGTCGCCAGTTGCAACCTTGTTTGAGACTCAAGAGATGAGGATCCATAGCAATCAGGACTGAGAAATGTGTCTTTGAAAGCTAGCATCCCAGGAAGTATGGCAGGAAGAGAGTTTTGTGGGTACAAAGCTGCATTCAGAATTGAAATGCCTTATTCGGCCCCATAGAGACGCTGCTGACAAGTTTTAGGAAGCCCAATTAGGCTCCAAGTAAGTAGTTGGGGGATCAGTTTTTCACAAGTAACCCATGCAAGCCCAGAGTCTGTGAGACCTACTGATCCAGGGAATGATTGTTACCAACACCCCTCCAGTTGTGACTCATGCTCCATGGAGAATATTGATTTTTTCCTGTTCCCCTACCACCAAAATTAAATGAGACTTTTATTCTTTACTTGTTGGTGTGGGCAATGGCTTAATTTCGGAGCCTCAATGTGTGCCACTAACCAGTTTGCTCCCCATAGCCAGACCCCGAGAAATAAGGGCACCCCAGCATTGCTACTGTTGTAACCAGGAATACAACGCAGCCATTCAGGTACATGGTTTTCTGCTGTGTGGTACCCCCCCCCCCATGGAAATCCTGCCATCATACCCCTAGACACAGGTGAAGGGGGCTACATGCATACCTCTCAACTGTCCCTGATTTTCCAGGACATCTCTGATTTTGCCTCAACATTTTCCTTTGTCCCTCCTAAAATGTGTGTTTTTGTGACTGAAAAGTGGTGATTGTAAGCACAGAATAATGTAAAAATTAAAGTTACAGACTTCTTGTTTTTTACAAAATGCGTTTTACATAAATTCCCTCATTCTAACATTTTCTGGGTGAATATTATAAATTTTTAAGATGTGTCTCTGACATTGGGTCTTTGTCCCTGATTTTTTTAAGCCTTGTCCATCCCTGAATTATTTATTTTTTTTGTTGTTGACCGGATAAGTGTTCTAGACAAATCCTGCCTATTTTCAGGCACGACCCGGGGGATGGGGATACAGATGAATGCCAACTGACCTTGAAGCAGATTAAGCTGTTGGTGGTATTTTTACTGAATGAGGGAAATTTGGCCAGGACACCAGGGAAATTCCCCTGCTCTTTTCAACAAGTGCCATGGGATCTTTAACATCCACCTGAACTACCACCAATCCAGGCAGATGGAACCTCAGTTTAATGTCTCATCCGAAAGACGGCACCTCAGAAGTGCAGCACCCCTCTCATGCTGCACTACAGTGTCAGTACTGGGATATTAACCCAAGTGCTAGATGTGGGAACTGAACCCACAGCCCTCTGATCTCCCAGCCTCAGAGGCAAGTGTGCTACCTACTGAGCCACTGACACTGACAATTATGAGGAAAGAGGTTGTGAGGTATGGCTACACTTTCAGTTACTCACCCTGAAAATTGAGTTATATAAAGGATAGAACTTCAATATGAGTGAGATGAGGGCATTAAAAAAGTATGATTTTTAATTGTACCACTAAATGCACTGTAAATTTCTTAATTTTAGGAGTAAGATTAAATATAAAGCATACACATTGAATTGCACTGTTAATCTTTTACATTTAAGAGTAAGACTTGATTATAAGTGTGGATTCTAAATGAGCATGGGAGACAAATCAAAGGAAATGGGCCAGTTTACACCTTAAAGGTCAGCCTTGCTGGGGGACCCGTGAAGCTGTCAGCTACACTTAACACCTAAAAAAGGAGGTGAGAGTCATGTCACAGTTCAGCCTTTGCCTTGTTCAGATGACTCAGTCAGTGACTGACTTCTTTACAAAAAAAAAAGATATACTGCATAGTTTATTTATTTATTTATTGAACATTTCGGAATTACAACCTTTGAGTCAAGGACTCCTTTGAAAAGGCTCCACGTCATTCTGGACAGGACGTAACAATGTAACAGAGTGCTAAAGATTCAACAAACCAGAGACATTACAATACGACAGAGATTAACATCATAGCAATTTGTTAAATGCCATTCAGTCAGATAGGAAATCATTGGTTTACACAATAGAAGCCGGCTGTTTAGGGGCTTCAACAGTACATTACCATGTTCAACAATACAGGATAGGGTTAGAGCCCGGGGTCAGTAAATGAAATATGGTGGTTGAGAATATCAAGCCGGTTGAGGTGTCGCGCACTTGGTCAGCCAGTACAGGGGAAAGAAGGGGAACATTCGCAGGTCACAGTGTTGAGAAGAAAAAACTTGGTCCCAGATTTGAATTGACTTAGTAAATATATGTTGGGGATTTTTGGGGTCCCCTGGCAGGCAGGGGCTCTAGGCCTGTGCCTTTGTTGTCTATTCCATAATCTGGTCCTGCTCCACTCTGTCTGGGTCCTTCTGGAGATATGGGGCTCAATTCTCTAATGAGTTAGAATGTTGCAGGCCCCAGGTGTGCTGAACACACATTGCATGGGGCTTGCAACATTCAGGATTCTTGATTTTGTGCGCCACATGCCACAAGTTAGACCAGCTTTTACTTGTCTAACTTTCCTATCCTTCTTAAGGGCTTTTCACCACATGTTTGGTGCAAGCCACTGTAAATGGAGGAAAGTGTTGTGAATGTGTGCAACCTTTGTGAATTGGGTGCATGGTGAGGCAATGTATTTGGGGCAGCACAGGGTTTGATGCAGTGCTTGTGAAAGCCCTGCATGAACCTTTGAGAACTGAGCCCATGGTCTCCAAATTGCACACCAGTATTCTAGGTGGGGTCTTACCAGTGATTTATACATAGGCAACACCACCTCCCTCTTTCTGAAGGTGATACCCCTCCCTTCGCACACCCGCATCCCACTTGCCCTGACTATTGCCTTGTCGCACTGTCTGGCCACATTTAGATCATCCGATATGATTACCCCCAGGACTGTTTCCTGCTTAGTGGTCCTCAATACCACTCCACCCATTTTGTATTCTTCCTCTGGGTTTCTGTGCCCTAAGTGCATTATTTTGCACATTTTTGCATTAGAACCCAGCTGCTATACCCTTGATCACTCATGTAATTTTCTCAGATCTTTGCCCATCCTTTCCACCCCTCCCCCACAGTGTCCACACTATTGTCAATTTTGGTGTCATTTGTAGAGAGGCAGACTTTCCTTTCCAGTACCTTTGCAATGTTACTTATAAAGACATTAAAGAGGATCAGTCCCAGCACTAATCCCTGAGGCAACCCACTGGTCACCCTCCCTTCCTTGGAGTGAGCTCCATTTACCACCCCCCTCTGTCACCTGTCTCTTAACCAATTTCTTATCCAGATTATCACCTTTGGACCCACTTCTTAGCCACCTAGTTTGCTTACTAGTCTCCTATGTGGAACGGTGTCAAATGCCTTATTGAAATCTAGGTAGGCCACATCCACCACTCCACCCTGATCTATTTCCTTGATAACCCAGCCCAAGAAATCTATTAGATTCATTGATATGATGTTCCTTCTGTGAAATGATGCTGCCTTGGGTCTTGTAACCCACCTGATTTAAGGTATTCCACAATCCTTTCATTTAGTAGTGATTCCATTAATTTTCCCAGCACTGATGTCAGGCTGACTGACGCATAATTGTCAACTTCTTCCCTGTTACCACTTTTTTTCTTCTTTTTTTCCATATATGTTTTCTACTCCTTTTATGGAGCTGACAGGTGGCTTCAGCCCCTCCCTTGGAGTGGACTGATCTCTCTGGTGGGCTGTCCTCCGCACCCACCCCAACTGGTCATCCCCCATGACAGGGTCGGTGGCAAAGGGTGTCAGCCTCCCCCCACCCCCAGAAGCCAATATCTAGATTGCCGGGGGAGGTGCATGCACAGCCCACTATCACAGAGCCTGCCAGCCCTGACCTTTTCTGTTTTCTCCCCGAACCCACACACATGCAATGGCCAGGGTGATTGTCTCCACTTCCGTGGAAGCAGTCAGTCAATCAAGAGCTTTATTGTAGAATTTCATAGTCATCAACAAACCACAGAACAACAGTAAATACAAAATACATAGAAGTATTGTAACCCCCACCCCTGCCTTTTTGCTAAAATGACAGGTGGCATGCTGTTGGCGCTGGCAGCAATACCTGGTGGGGACCTGGGTTCGGGGAGGATGAGGTTACTCGGCACAAGGGGACCTAGGTTTGGCTACTCTGCACAGGGGCACCCAAGTAAATCCAAACACAGGAAGCAATAACTGTAATATCCAGAACTAGGAATGGGATTTTTCAGTGTGGCTTTTATTCACAACTAGTTGAACACAACAAAGCATAGATAGACCCCCATGGGGCTACGTTTACTGATAATGCAGATTAGAGACTACAACTCGGTCCGCTGGAAGAATGAACCATTTCTACTGCTTTCAGGCTCTGGACCCATCAGGCACACAGCCCGGACTTGCATGAGCTTTGGGTACACAGCCCGACTGGCCCAGCTCCCCTGCCGGCCACTTGACTGACGGTCCATTGGAAGAATGAACCCATTTTACTTGTTGTGGCTCCCCACACCACTTAGAGTCTGCGACCCCTATAGAGATTTCCTTCTTACTTCTTCTGACTCCCATACTTGACTGACGGTTCATTGGAAGAATGAACCCATTTTACTTGTTGTGGCTCCCCACACCACTTAGAGTCTGTGACCCATAGAGAGATTTTCCCATTTGCGACCCATGTCTGGGTACTTCCCTCATCACTGGCCAAGCACATGAGGCAAGTAGTAATCACAGCAGAAATCCATAGAGGTGGACCTGGTTACTAAAGATGGGGGGTGTTCCCACCTCCAGCTCCCACAGCCCATAACTGGCCATTTCTCTGGACAAACTGAAACTTCGAAATGTAGATTCAACGGTGGATGAACTGTCGCACCCCCTCTACAATATTACTTGAATTCACACAGCACTCTAGCTTTTGACACTACTCCATTTGTTTGTCCTAGTACAATAGGCCTCCCAAATACTAGTTCAAATCCCAGATTTCTTCACATTCCCCAGGCTGAAGAAACACATTTTTGCCCTCTCATATTAGAGCAAACACTCACCCTTTTGTTGCAGGTGCCCCACAGGCAAAGTACAACTCTTCCCACTTTTCAAACGCAAACTGAAACTGTAATAGGCAGCTTTCTTTTTTCTGCAGAAATTAGAGGATTGCCCCTGGAATCTGCATGGGGATACTTTACTTTCTCCCCCCCCGGAGGGAGGGGGGCACTGAGACCCAGACAGCGGTCTCCACTACTTGAAACTGGCTTCTCACTCCTTCTCTTACAGAAGGTAAACAGGAACTGACTTTGAAAACTCCCAACGTTCTATCTCACGGCCCCTGTTGCAGATTCCAATGTGGCTTATGCAGCTGCAACAGTTCTATTGGTGATGTCATCTCTCAGTCTCAGCTGAGACTGAGAACAGAGTGAGACAGTGTGAAACCCATTTAACTGGAGTTTCACAAGATGCCTTCCCTGCCTACCACTAGGTCTTACTGGGATTCTAGTAACCCCGGGTAACAAAGGGTTACAGTATCTATTACACAATAATCAGTTCAGCTAAAATATTTAAAATATTATTTATCTATGTAGCCTTATTTTCAAAATAGCATTTAATATCTACATAGTCATTCTATTGCACATTTATCCATTTTAATTTTCCTTTTATTAACTACAAAAAAGTATTTAGCCAATCTTTCAATGGTCCAGGTATCAGCAGTGTGAATTAATATATTTGTCAATGTTTCTACAGTTAGCCCCAGTTGCTCACCTAAAAAGGGTTTAAGCCAGTACATCCTCTCATTCACATACCATGTACATTTCCATAGTATGTGTGTAACCCCTTGTTCCCAGGGGTTACTAGAATACCATTGGAATCAGTGGCAGGCAGGGACAGGCAGCTAGTGAAATGCCAGTTAAATGGCATTCACACTGTCATTCTCTGGTTTCAGTTTCAGCTGAGCTGGAGGATGGTGTAATCATAGAATTGTTGCAGCAGCATAAGCCACATTGGAACGCTAGCTGCAGGGAGTTAGCTTTAGAATGTTGAGTTAGAGTCAGTAGTTTGTAGAGAGGAGCTCCAGGAGGAGGCTGCAGCCTAGGCAGCTCCTCAGTTTCTAGCTCCAACAGAGAGCTACCTCTGTGATTCGGGGTTGTTTGTTCTCACCCTAGAAGAAGAACATAGAAGACAGAAAGTGAAGTGGTGGAAACCGATCCAATTGGAGTTTCCAGTGCCTTATCCCCAGAGGGATGGGGGGATTCCAGGATTCGGGGGCAATCCCCTGGTCCAGCCTGGACTGTGTTGAAGCAGCCTGAGATTCCAATTCCAATTGTTTAACCAGGTGAGACACACTAAGCTGAAAACTTGTTTACAGGTACAACCTGGGAGTACAGGGAAGTTAAGTGACTTGCTCACTGTCAGACAGTATGTGGTGGGGGCTGTGGGATTCAAACCCAGGTCTCCATATTTGCAGCTCAGAGCCCTAAACTGCTGTACTATACTGCCTCATTAGATTCATCTGCTCTGTGAGTACTCAAGACTTTTGTGTGGAAAAGCCTTGGGGTATCTGCATTCCTGTGGTGAGTTTTCTCTGACAAAGAGACTCTGTCACCTACACTGTTTTCTGTTTAAAAGTGTCTGCCTACTATGGGGTCCAGAGAGAGAGACTTGCCAAGTACAGAACTTTTAGTTCATATCTGATTTAAAAGTGTCTGCTAAAGTGAGGGTCTAGTGAAGAGACATTGCAATTACAGAACTTTTAACTTCATGACACCTCAGAGGTGTGTAAAGCAGTATGTAAAATGTGAAAGACATTTCAAGATAGCATCTACAAGTTTTCTGTGAGGGTGTTATTAACCAGATAAATGGCTGAGTATAAATTTGGAAGCAAAAGGTGGGAGACACCCCCATCTGGAGTAATCTTGTTTACCTCTCTGGGTTCAGTTTGGCCACCTTTGTTTTCTCTCAGTGCATTTGGCCAGTGTCTGAAGAAAATAGTTTACCCAGACGTGGGTTTGGATTTTCTGTGAGCCTGTATGTGTTCTTTGGTGGTCCAGGGTGCCACCCAAAATTCTTCATGAAATATGGGAAAGTCTCCTAGTACTGGCTGAGGGTGCTTAGTCAAGGGAAGTGTACCATTTCTGGCCATGTGTGCCAATCTCCATTCTGAACCAGTGTGTTCAATATTCAGTTCAGAACCAGAGAGCTTGCTGTTCCATTCAGAACTTAAGGGTTCACTGTGTGTGTGTGTGCTCTGTACCTCATTAATCTGCATTACCAGTGGGAGTAGTCCTGTGGGGGTCCATCTTCGCTTCGTGATTATTCTCTGTGTATGTGAATAAAAGCCACACTCCAGAATCCCAACCTGGTTTGGACAGCACTGTTATTGCTTACACTGCATCTGGATTTACTTGGGTGGCCCTGACCAGAAGTACAAACCTAGCATAATTGTGAGCAAATGTTTTCTCCCAGGGACCCAGGTTGATGGCCATGGTAAATGCTCCCCCCAGGTGTGAGCATGTTAGTTGCCACACTTAGTTTGCCTGTCTGAGGATGGGAGGCTCAGATGTACTAGTAAACTGAACTGTAGTGACCACCCCCATCCCTCTCATTGGCACCACATGTGAGAGGAGCAGCCCTGCTTGTTAAACAAGGGGGACTGGTGGGAGTGGGTTGCATGTGGTATAAATCTTCCACTCCTCCCTCTGGGCATGAACAATTCTCAGTTCCACCATATGTCTTATATTTTCTGTACTTCAGATTATTACTAGGGAATCTCTCAAATTTATAAACATTTAAGATTTTCCTTACTTTGGGTTCAATTAGTATATCTAAATGTGGTTTTATCCCTATGTAAAAATTATTTGCTGCATACCATTTTGAATACTCTGTTTCACTTTTATATTCTAAATCCTTCTTTTCCCAATAATTTGTTATCTTTTTTGAAATATACTTTTTGTATTATCACTTTTTTGTGATTTCCTTATTAATATACGTATTTAACAGACAAAGTTTGTGTTTTTCCATTAGTTTCAAAATGTTATTGTTCCATAACCCACTTCCAATGCCTCTAATTTGCCACTCTTGTTTTTCCTTCAAACATTGACTTGATATTCCATCTTCCTCTTGCTTTGTAATAAGAAGCCAGAATAATATCTTCCTCATTTCTATCTTGGCAGTAATATTTACTAAGCCCAGTTCTGCTCTCAAATAATACATTGGGTAAGCAGAGCCCACGCCCAATATCTTTCTCAGTATTTTATTCAGGGGAATATTTAAGCATTCTTGTTTTGTAACCTCCCTAGGATGCAGTCTTATGCCCTGTGCGTGGGTCCACCCCATTCTAGCATCATGTCAGTCTACAGTGCTGTGCTGAGTCCCCCCACCCACGAAGAAGGAGAGCTGTCAGCTGATGCTCAATCCTTTCTTGCCTTGGCCGGTCTCCAAATGACCTAAGGCTGTTCCTAAACCCAGGTCACCGGCGTAGCATGCAGTAAGGTGTCCAGTGCCTCAGCCCTCTGCACCACCAGGCCATCCCCCCACTACCAATTTTGTTTAGTGGGAGTACATCCGCCCTCCTCCAGTCCTCTGGAACCACTCCTGTTTTCAGTGAGCTGTTAAATACAATTGTCAGACATGCAGCCAGTATTTCCCTGAGTTCCTTCAAAACCTGTGGATGCACCCCATCTGGCCCTATTGCTTTGTCACACTTCAGATTAGCAAGTCCCTTCAGAACTCTCTCCTCCAAAAAAGTGCTAGTGTCCACCTCTCTCCCTCCAAATCTTTTGTTACTTTTTTTGGCCTCTCCCCTTCTCCTTCCTCTGAGAACACTAAACAAAAGTATTTGTTCAGGATGTCTGCCTTTTCCTGGAACCCCTCTGCACTTCCCCTCTCCCCTTCCATTTTCAACCTTACAATCCCTCTCCTGGTCTTCCTTTTTTCCCTTACATACCTAAAAAATGTCTTGCTCCATTTTGTTACCACCTGGACTATTCTGTCTTCAGTTTGTGCTTACGCACTCCTTATTGCTTTCCCTGCTTCCCTCTATTTCCCCTGACAAACCTGCCTGTCCTCCTCCCTCTGCATCTCTTTATACCTTCTGAATGTTACCTTTTTTGCTTTTACCTTTTCAGTCACCTCTTTCGAGAACGATAGCAGTCTCATTTTCCTCTTGCTTTTGCTCACTTGTTTGACACAGAGGTTTGTTGTCTTTACAATGCTCCCTTGTATCTTTGCCCACTGCTTCTCCACCCCACCCAGATCACCCACCTCCACCAAGTCATTTCTGTCACATTAACCCCTCTTTTTAAAATCTGCCTTCCTGAAGTCCAGGACCCTCGCCCTTGTGTGGTTCATTTCTGCAGCTGTCCTTATTATGAACCACACTGTGTATGGTGATGTCTGGTCCCCAAATGGCCTCCAACCTTGACTTCTGCAACACTGTCCTTGTTAGTGAGTACCAGGTCTAGTACCACCCCATGGTTGCCTGAGGAATGCCCACTGCAGAGAGTCTAGGATGTCCCTGCTAATGACAGTGGCATTGTTCATGAGGTGGGGTCCCAAAGAAGGCATTTTGAAAAGTTGGGTCAAAAATATGTTAAAGTTGCCCAAGTTTTGGCACTAAGTTCAAAACCCCATTGAAATACATTGAACTGCATACCTGTGTCTTCAGTTGGTGGTCTGGCTTTGACGAGTGAAGACTTGTCTGCGGTCCACAGAGGATTACAGTGTTGGACCCCCAATGGGTAAGTAAGAGCTTGGGGGTGCAGGGTGGTGGGTGCTGAGTGTGAGGGTCAGGTGGGGGGTAAGGAACAGCCACAAAATAAATCCATAAACCATTTTTGTTACAGGTGCTAAAAAAAATGACTGAGGATCCCCAATCACAACACTGGGGGATTGGGCACCCCAGTGTCATTTCTATATTTCTGGAGGGGGGTGTGGTACTGGGTGCTGAGAGGGAGAGTCAAGTGGGGGGAATTTTTATAATATAAAAAAATAAAGAAATGAAATTGTCGATGATCACGTGATGAGCCGGGTGTGAGTGGACATCGGTTGTGTTGCTCCTAGGCCCTATCTCATTAAAATTATATTTTAAGCCACCCCTGCAGTGTTAATTTGTTTTTCTCTACCCCAGTTATTCAGGAGACGTGCTCGTTTGTTGTCCCTCGCTGGTAAATTCTCGAGTCCTTGATGACCATGAATAATTTGGTATCCCTACGTTGTGCTTCCAGTTGGTGTGCTAGGCTGCGTTGTTGCTGAAGAATGGAACCTGAGGTTAGTGAGCCCCTATCAGCGCAGTCGCCAGCAGTTAAGCGGCCAAAACCTCATTCGCTGGCTCCAGATGAGCAACCGGAGCACAGCGATGGAAATGGGGGAGAATGCAGGAACTCCAAAAATCTGCTGGAAATAAAGCAACTTCTGCAGGGGCTAGTGACTGACTTTGCTTCTGTTAAGCCGGTGCTGCATTCACTGGCTCAAAGGATGGGGGATGTGGAGGCTAGGGTCTCCTCACAAGAAAAGAAGGTTTCAGTGATAGAGCAGGAGGTGGTGATGGCTCACAAGCAAATCAAGAAGCTCGAAGAGCATTTGTAGGATCAGGAATCCAGAAGCAGGAGGAATAATCTTATCCTGGCTGGGCTTCCTGAAAGGGCTGAAGGCTTTGACTGTGTTTCCTTTTTACAGGACCTCCTCTTTAAGTTACTGGGTCCTACACCATTTGGGGAAGCCTATAACTTGGAAAGAGCGCATAAGGCATTGAGAGAGATCCCCCCTGGGGCGAGGCCCAGAGTTATAATTATGAGGTTCCTGAACTATAAGAAAAAGTTGCACATGCTTGCCTGTGCCAGGAAAAACAAAGCCCTGCAGTGGAATGGTGCATCTATTTGGCTATTCCAAGACCAGACACCATCGGTGAGAGAGAAGCAGAAGGAATACTCTGAAATAAAGAAAAAGCTGCATCTAGCTGGAATTAAAGTTCGGATGCAATATCCTGCTATTCTGTCTGTGCGGTTGCCTGCTGGGGAGAAAAGATATCTGACAGCACGAGACGCCCTGGAGGGTTTGTGGAGTGAACTTCCTGCACTATTCCAGTCGACTACATGAATTTCTTGTTGACAAGTGACGAGCCGAGAGGGCTGTGTTGAATTGGGACTTGAGAGATGAAGAGAGATGCATTTGTTTTATGTGAGGTTTTTGTTATAGTGTGTTTTTTTTTGTTTGTTTCTTTTTTGTTTGGTTATCTGCTGTTCTTCTGAATTTGAATGGATCTTTATTTGGGCTGGAGGGGCTAACCCCTAAGATGTTGCTATATTGCCCTGAATGAGTGTGATAGCTGGCTTAGTATTTTATGAGTTTGGCTTACCCCAATAGCAGGTAAGCCGGGGTCCCTATGCGGTCCCCTAAGGGGGGAATTCCAGGCTTCAGTTGTGTGCCAACAGGAAGGGGGGTTGGAATTAATATTCTAAAGATGATGGTGGCACACATTCTAGCTAGAGTATAGGGGGCCTCACCTCCTCGGAGCTGGGACCCTGTCTAGGTGGCCTAAATTATAAGTAATCAGGGTAAACGAAAGTCTGCAGGTGTTCATTTGGTAGTAAATTTATATAGGAGACATAGGGCACATGGGATGGGCCTGTAGGGCAGTATGGCTTCGCTGGGAATTATAAAACTAGGGGTGTGCTGTTAGGGGGATGGGACTTTTCTAAAGGCTTATGGAAGGGGTGGAGTACTTAGCTGTCATGTAGGTTTTAGGGTTTGGGAGCGCACGGAAATGGCTCATCCATGGATCAGTGGGATATAGGAGGTCGATCTTGGGATCGGGGGAAGGAGGAAGTGGGGGGGTTCAAGGGATCTGGAAAGAGAGAGAGTCCAATAGGGAACAAGGGAAGGATGCTGACCATACGAGACTTAAAAGCAGTTGGATTGCCCTGGTTCTACAAACAGTAAGATGACTGGTCTTAAAATCATGTCATGGAATGTAAAAGGTCTTAGAGGCAGACGTAAAAGAACAGTAATCTTGAAGTATATGGAGCAGATGGGGGCCCATATAGTCACTTAACAAGAGACTTACTTGTTAACTGATGAGTTGGGTTCCCTTAGGAGGTTGTGGGTAGGCCAGGTATTTGGGGTAGGTAAGGAAACGGCGTCAGGGGGTGTCACAATTTTAATTGGGAAAAACTGTCCTTATGAAATAGTTCAGTTGACAACAAGGGAAGATGGTAGAGGGAATTTTCTCTTGGGCAATATTCTGGGCACAGAACTGTTGGTCGCCTCTATTTATGGCCCAACTCCTTCTAGCCCAGAATTTTTTGCGTCATTAGAGACGGACATTACTTTATTTTCTTCACATGCTATTATACTTGCAGGGGATTGGAACCTTTGTCTTAATAACTGGGAGGATAGAGTGCCGCCATCTAGAGGACCTGTATCTAAGGCCCAGGGGGCTATGATTAGGGTGCTAGAGGCTACGGCCTTGGTAGATCCCCTTCAGGCTCTTTCCATAGGATGAGATAATATGACATTCTACTCAGCTGCCCATAAGAGTCATTCCAGAATTGATTTCTTTTTGGAAAACAGGGTGGCATTGAGGGACGTTAAAGAGGTAATGACTAAATGTAGGATATTTTCGGATCATGCCCCCGTCCAGTTGACCTGGGAGATAAGAACAACGCTAGCTAGGCCACTTAGGTGGAGGTTGAGTGACTCCTTATTGATAGAGACTTCTCTTAAGAATAAGCTGGAGGATGCTTTTCAGGAAATAATTCAGACCCAGCTCCCCACGTTACAGAATATATCCCTGGCTTGGCCAACTTGCAAGGTCCTATATGCTGGTAAAACACAGGATTTTGCATGGAGGAGAAACAGGCTGAAACGAGCTAAAGAGGAGTTTCTAGTGGTGCGATACAGTCCCGACCCCGCTGGAGGGGACCTCTGAGGAAATAGACACTGAACTTCATAGTCTAAGAAGGGAAATGGAGGATATTCAATTTGGTAAAGCTGAATTCTGGTTAGAAAAGATACAGGCTAAATATTTGCTGCAAGGAGATGTTCCGGGGCATCTACTTGCAGCTAGGGTTAAGGAATGGGAAGCATCTAGAACAGTTCCTGTTATCAAGTATGATGGGATGGTTATCACATATCCGAAGAAAATGGCAGATGCATTTGCCTCCTATTTTCAAGAAGTCTATAACCTGGTGCAAGTGGGGGGGGGGAATCAGGGCATTTTTAGATAGTATCCCACTACCTGTGTTGAGCCCGGATCAGATCAAAAAACTGGCTGCCCCAACAAGTGGGGGTGAAGTAGTCGAAGTGATTCAAGCTTTGCCTACAGGCAAAGCACCAGGGCCGGATGGCCTCACGGCTAAATTTTATAAGGTGCATCTTGGCACTATTATGCCAGTACTCATGGAATTTTTTAGTAATATAATGCAAGAAGGGCTGATCCACCCTCCTTTATATCAAGCTTATATTACATTGGTCCCTAAGCCTGACAAGCTAAAGGATTTGCCAGGTAGCTTCAGATCAATAGCGTTAATGAACCAAGACATAAAGATCTTGACTAGGATTATTGCTAACCGTATATTGAAGGTTGCTCCATACTTGTTCAGCTTGGAAAAGGTAGGATTTATGCCTGGGAGGGGGGCGCATGATGCACTTAGAAAGCTTCACCACATACTCAGCTATGCTCCAGACTCCCAGCTTGCATTAGCCCTGATATCTCTTAATGCAGAGAAGGCTTTTGATAGAGTCTCCCTGCCATTTATTTTTGCCACAATGGAAAGGATGGGATTCCCTGAAGGCCTTCTCAGACGCATTAAAAATTTATATGTAGCCCTTACAGCTAGGGTAATGTGTAATGGATATATATTACAGGAGATACAGCTTAAAAATGGGACTAGACAGGGGTGCCCCCTCTCGCTGATTTTGTTTATTATTTACTTAGAGCCCTTTCTAATTGCCATTAATATAGCTGCCAATAGTAAGGGGATCACAACAGCGGGCAGGGAGTTGAAATTCTCTGTTTTTACTGATGACATATTGTTGCATTTGCAGGACCCGGCAGAAAGTTTTCAAAGATCAGTGGAAATTATTGAGCAATTTTCTAGAGTTTCGAATTATAAGTTAAATCTGAATAAGACTCAGATTCTTCCTCTGACATCGCATTTATATAGATGCGATTTTGAACAGTTTCAAATAAGTTGGGCGGAAGATAAGATCAAATATTTGGGGATATGGGTTACTGCGCATTTTGAGGATGCGGCAGTAATGAATATGGAAAAGGTTCTGACATCCATTAAGGGGGATATACATTGATGGAATATACTACCTTTAAATTTTGCGGTGAGAACAGGACTAATTAAGATGAATCTAGTGCTGAGGATATTATATACAGTTTATTTAGCCCCATACATAATCCCCAAAGTATGGTTTATTCAAATTAGAAAGTTACTCTCTGCGTTCTTGTGGAATTCTAAGCCCCCCAGGAGAAAACATTGTATCCTGTGCTTACCATGTAAAATGGGTGGCATTCAGCTGCCTGATCTGCATTTATATTATGTGGCGGGGCAGCTGGATCACATAATTCACTGGGGAAGAAGGAAGGAGGCTGAGCTGAATACACCAATATGGCTCCAGATAGAGAGACAGTTAATAAAAGAGAGGAATTTATTTACGGAGGCACTGCTTTTTTCCAATGGTGGAGGATGCCTCCCAAAAGCAGCATTGACTCTAATTGTCAAAACAGTAAGTGCCTGGTGGTTGTATCTCACTCCTATTCAGAGAAGGGTACAAATGAAGGCCTGGGACCAGCCTGTGTTGGGTAACCCTAATTTATTGATTGGGGGTCAGGTTATTACAAAACATTGGGGTAGCCAGTTGGAGGGTCTGATGCTGAAAGATGTTATAAAAGATAACAAAGTGGCACTCTCAGCGGGTTTTGTTGCACTCCATTTCTTTAGAAGAATGCAGCTTGTTAAAGTACTGGAGGGGGCGAGGAAAGGGTTAGGAAATCCACCAGTTAATGCTTTCACTTGGGAATATTTGAAAATGATAGATCCCCTATCTAAACCTTTGTCAAAAGTCTGTAAGGTGCTACTAGAATATTTAAGTCCAAATGCGCCTACAAGGGTTCCAGGCTGGGATAAAATGTTGGCCCCCCAACAGCCTGCTTGGGAGGTTATCTGGAAGGGTATCAAATTTGTACCTATACCCAGATATAGAATTATGCAGTTTTTTATCGCCTCTAGCATGTATTATACTCCCAAGAAACTGTGTGATAGGCAGTTGAGACAGACAGACCTGTGTTTCAGATGCAGAACTGAGTCCGACAATATTTTACATGTTATGTGGGACTGTAGTAAGATAAGCCCATTGTGGGTGGAAATTAAACAGCACATGGACCCCATGCTGGACTATTCTGATTTTATGCTACCCAATATTTGTATATTAGGTGATATGTCGTACATAACAGGTGTCACGCCCAAGTACCATATATCCTTGATGGCTGCAATGGTCAAGTCCTTTATTTTGAATCATTGGAAGGATGAACAGAGATATGGATATGTACAGTGGGTGAGAGATCTCTTATGGGCTTTGGCAAGAATCAAGAGGTTCATGTGTGGGGAGGGTAAAAAAGGGTTATACAATAAAAGGTGGTCGACTTTAGAGGCTATCCATCTATCACAGTTGGGCAATGGCCAAACCCAGGACTGTCTGTCGGGTTGCATTGAGCAGTAGATATGGACAGGGCAGAATTATGCTGCACTTGGGAGGATGGTTCTTTTAGGTTATAAGATGTTAATTTTTCAGAACCAGTTCTTGGCTGCAACATCTATGAGACAAGGAGAATGGATTTAAGGCTCCAGTCTGACGGGGCTTAGGTATGGGGGGACACTCTCTCTTTCCAGGGGCATGGCAGGGACTGCCTCCAGAATGTTAGGGGATCAATGTAGGTAGCGTGAAGTTAATAATGTATTGGACAACGGGTCTAGTAATGGTGTTTTGTTATCTATTAACTTCACATGTTATAATGATGACGCTTTTTGAAGATATTCTCATGATTACGTTTGCCTTTGTTTGCAGGGGGACATCCCCAAGCTGTGCATGTAAATAGTTGTTACTGTATATAAGTTACACAACCAGTTTAGGGTTGTGGATCCTGGGCTCGCCCAGGAATATTTGTTTGTTTGTCTGTATGTCACTGGTTATAATCCAATAAAGAAGTTTACAACAAAAAAAAAGAAATGAAATTGTCAGTCACAGTGGAACACGGCTCACTCCACCATGACCAAGATGGCCAACGTGTGCTACTGTACATGCACGACTGCTAGCACATGTGCAGTAGACTGCAGTGGCCATCTTGGATATGATGGAGTGTACTGTGTTCTGCCATGACCGCCTGCACTCTAAAATAGTGCAGTGCTCCGTCAATAAGGACAACATGGGCGGACTGCTTCACGAACATGGAGGCGACTGTGATACAAGTTCAACATGTTGTTTGTTCAGACTGAGTCCTTTTTCTCACAGCAAAAGATCTGTGGGGATCCATCTATTGCAACCATAAAAGAAATATACATAAAATAAATCTTTCAAAAGTCACCCCTGCACCTTTTCACAATCTGCTAAAATCACTGTGCCTACTCCTGCTGCAGGGTCTGTAGCTGCCATTGTAAGCTTACACTGTGTTTTTTTCTCCTTGCAAGCATAATTTATTTTATTTTTATTTATTTAGTTTTTGTTAACCGGGTTAGGTGCGCTAGACAACGTTGACTATTTTCAGGCATGACCCAGGAGAATACATACATAAAATGAGATGAGATTATACAATACATAGTATATAGTACAGGTACATAGTATATAGTACAGGTAGGTTAGAATACAGATCAAGTCAGACAGTACTCGAGAAAATACATATAGCTATGCAGAGATTACAAAAGTGACATTAGTACAAGCAAATAACTGAAACTGGGCTAAGTGGCAGCTATAAAGACATTTTATAGCAAAGCTTGTTTAGAAGTGCAGCAGTGTCTTGGGTGAAATAGGATGGTTAGCTGTGAGGCATTAAGTAGGATCAAAGCATGTGCAGGGGTCCTGGAATAGGTGGCGATATAGTTCTTTTTTGAAGACTGGGTGGGAGTTAGCCTGCCTCAGGGCAGGAGGGAGGGCATACCAGGTGGCTGCAGTGGTGCAGTGAAATGCTCCAGAGCTTTTTGAAGTAAGACACTTGGGTATGGTGAGTAGAAATTTGTTTGCCGAGCGTAGTCTGTGGGCCCGTGTCTGTGGTACAAGAAGAGCTGCAAGGGAGGAGGGGGTTTGGTTACGGACTACAGAGTCTGTGAGGGTCCCTAGGCAGTATAGTCAGTAGGCAGTTGGGGAGAGCCAGCCTAGGTTGCTATACAGTGTGCAGTGGTGCTTGATGCGATGGGAAGAGGAGGAATACTGACATATGTTGTTATACGTGACATCCCATTTACGGAGAGCAGTCTTATGGGCATTAGCAAAAGTAGAGACACCATATGTCAGTGCTGGAAGCAGAATACCCTTGGCAATTGCCAGTTTGGCAGATGGTGTTAGCAGGTGACAAGTCTTATAGGCGATTCCAGGTTTGGCATTTGTTGCTTTACAGGTTGACTGGATGTGTAGACTGAAATCAGGGATTTATCAAGGAGGACTCCCAGGTATTTGAAGGATGTGACACAGTCGATGAGACCCCCAGTGTCATGGACTAGGAGGGTTCCTTACAGGCCCTGAGTTTGGGGGCAGTGCCAAATAGCATGGCTTGGGTCTTTTTTGTGTTGAGGATGAGCTTATTAGCATTTAGCCATGTTTGCACATTCCTGAAATCCAAGGAGAGGTTTTTATTAATGATGTTAACATTGTCAGTGCTGGAGTAGAGGACGAGATCATCAGCGTATAAGATAGCTGAGCAGGAGAGTATGGCATAATCTAAGTTGTTGATGTATAGCGAGAAAAGAAGGGGTCCCAGGGTGGAGCCCTGGGGTACTCTGATGTCAGTGCTGGTCACATCCGAGAGAGCGGAGTTGAATTTAACAAGTTGTAATCTGTTTGATAGGTAGTTGTTAAACCAGTCAACTACTGAGGATGAAAAGTTAAGTCTGTGCAGGGTTGAGAGAAGCAGGGGATGATCAACGAGATCGAAAGCTTTGATAAGATCGATAAATACTGCTCCAGTGAGTAGGCCTTTGTCCATGTTACAGAGTACATCCGTGGAGAATTTGAGAAGAGTGGTTGAGGTACTGTGCCCTTTTCTGAAACCATGCTGAGTGTCTGACAGAAGGTTGTTCTTTGTGAGATAGTCAATGGTTTAGGTTGTAACAAGCTTCTCCAGTAGCTTGCTTAGCAGAGAGGATGGCTATGGCCTGTAGCTATTGATATCCTTTGGTTCTCCTTTTTTTAGGACAGGCATAACTCAGGCAATCTTCCAGAGATCTGGGACAACGCCGAGAGAGAGAGAGACAGAGTGAAAATCTTGGCCAGTGGTGAGGCAATCAATGGTGTCACGAGCTTCAGGAGTCATGGCTCGAGTGAATCTGAGCCGGAGCTAGTGTTGTAAGATGTTTTGCAATAGCCTTTGGACCTCGGATCTAGATATAGCTTTAAAGTGGAAAGGGGGGGTAGTTAGTTGGCAGTGGTCACACCAGATGCAGATCTCTGGGATGTGTAGTAAGGCTGAGATGCTGTGGGAGGTGAAGCGAAGGACGAGGTGTACTGAGACAGGTCCGTGAATAATCTGTTAAAGGCATTTGCTATAGTGTTCGAGTTGTTGCAATGTACACCATTTAGGATCATATCCCCTTGGGTCGATGACTGGGTAGCCCCAAGAAAGGTCTTGATGTGTGTCCAGAATTTTCTAGGGTCACCAGCAGAGTTTGTGAGCAATTCCTTGCAGTAGATGCTCTTTGCTGTTCTGATTTGTTTTTAACAGGTGCTCTGAGAGGCCCTGTAGGTACTGTAATCCTCTGGTAGTCTGAACACTTTATATTTCTTCCAGAATTTGTCCCGTGTGCCCAGGTTAGCCAGCAGGTCCTTGTGTAGCTATCTTGTTTGTTTACCCCGACCCTACTGGTAACCTTCGGGGTATGTTTACCCTGAAGTGCTGTGAAATTATCAATGAAGATATCAAAGGCTATTTGAACATCATGGGAGTGAAAGATAGCCCAGTTGGTACAGGATACATCATAGAGGAAAGCTTCCACATCCAGTTTGGCAAACATGGTAAATGTGATGTAGCATGGAGGGGAAGCAGTCTCCAGGCTCCATACACAGAAAGTGGGGGAGTGGTCTGTGATAGCATCTGCCAAAATGCCTTCAGTTTGCACATGGTCAAGGCGATTCACCAGTACCCAGTCTATGAGGGTGGAGGTAGTTAGAGAAGGGGTGGTTCTAGCATTTATGTAGCATTCATACTTAAAACTACAGTTAAATGTAGTGAAAATGAACTACGGTAACTAGAATGATGATTCTGTTATGATGTTCACATTTTTCTGATCAAAAGTTATGCTTTTTCACATAAAGTTTCTTTTCTGTCACATGTCCTTCCCCTGTGATAAAGAGCTGGATATGGCATTGAGATGTGTGCAACATGAAGAGTTCCCAGTTTCCAGCACCACTGATTGGCTGCTGTAGGTCATGTAGCTTGCCATTAACTTGGATATACTCTATGTGCTCCCCCTGTAAAACTGCAGCATCATGATGGCAAAGTGTCAAAATGCTAAAGGGAAACACAGTTCCTTCAGACCTGCTTTACTGAAGTCGAACATGTCAGATTTCAACATATTTATCTAAAGCAAATTTGCCATTGGCTCACCCTAACAGTACAGACCTCTGCAGACTGCAATAATCTATCTCTTGCAAGTACAGGTATGTCTATGCTACTCTTTGTAGGGATACAGTACTTGTTTGATGTCTGATATCTACTGAAAATTTAATAAACATTTTAATAGATGTCAGACAAGTACAGTATTACTATACAGAGTTGTAGTAATACTGGTATTTATATAAGCGAGACACTGGTCTGCCGTTAAAGTGTGAAGTGGCTCTATACAAGCTGTTGTTGGTAGTTGGGTGGTGGGCACTGACTGGCAGCACTGTGAGGAGGGTTCATTAAACTAACAGAGGTATTCATTTTAACAGTATTCCTACAAGGATTGGTTGAGGGAGAAGGGGTCCAGTAGACCAACAGGGATATTAATTTTGATTAATTCTAACTCTATGTTTATGGGGCTTGATTGAGGTAGAGGGAACCACTGGACTATCAGGCATTTTAATTCAAACAGTGTGCCTACAGGGATTGTGTGGAGGGTCCTGAGGAGTGTTTTTGTGTCAAGAAGCATGGTGCAACAGATATATGGGAGTGAGTCTATGGTGCAAAAACTAGGGCATCACATGTTAAAAGAACCATAATGGAATGTAAATAACTTCCTAGCATTGGAATTGAACTTTTTTAATATAGCAAGTGATTGCAAGGGCATTGACTGGTTTGATATTTTTTTTTAGTCTTTGGTAACCGGGTAGGGCCCACTAGGAATAAGTGCCTGTTTTCAGGTTTGACCTGGGAGCACTGGGGAGGTTAAATGACTTGCTTAAATTCATACCGTATGCAAGTGGAGGTTGTGGGAATCAAACCCAGGTCTGTTGGATGTACCAAGCTTATTCACAGCTTGTTACTCTAACATCTAGGATGTAGTACCAGCTCTTGACCTAGCTAGATTTGCTGCTTACAAGCCCAACCTGATTTATGGTACAAGGTGCCACTTGCATCTTTAATCTTTGGTGCAAGTACCTTGCGTCATTCTAGTTGCTTTGAGAATCAACCCGTATGTGTTATACTTGCATGTTTCTTGGCGAGTGTAAGCAAAGGACGTTTTTCTTTTGCTATTATTGCAAACAGGTATACATGTTTGTAAGAACAGTGCAAAAAAATATTTTGCTCAAACAAGTCAGAAAACATGCAAGTATAATTATTTTGTACCGCACTACATTTTAAACTTGCAGAGTTCTTGACTAGTGTTAAAATTTGTATTGTGATCTTGCAAAAACCTTGTGTGTACTTGCAATAAGCTTGCATTTGTTCATGCAAGAAAAATGTTCTGTTTCTGTATCTCATAAAATTCCTGCAGTCATGCAAAGAACTTAATTAATTTTGGCACTACATGTATTCGCTTATATTATTTTTCCAAATCATGAAAGATCAGTCATGAACCTTACATTTCTTTCCACAAGGTAGGCCTGAAACCTCACAAGGCATCCTTTGAGAGACCTTAAAAATAGTAATTCAAGTCATTATAATAGCCTATAGCTCCTGAATTCAGAGACAGCAGGAAAGTGCCCTTAAAGAAAAGGAGACATATCAACAACAAACGGAGCAATCTTGTGCACAACAGGAGACCATGGATGTGGTATACAGGATAAAATTGTGATACTTAAGGATGCTAAGACCCTGTTACACTATATGATGGAATATGCCTTAGTCAGTCTTAAACTAAAGTACTAGGAGGCAGGTGAACAACCATGGCGGTTATTAGCATGTAGGCATCAGGCATATGAAGTTGACATATATATTCCAGAAATTCACACTAATCATAGGTTAGCGGCTATAGCCCCAGGGATATCAATAATGTATGTAGCCTAGGTGACATGGGCCAATGGGCTACTACCCCTGCCTGTTGACCACCACACAGGTTAAGGGGCTTGAGTCCTGCTACAGTGGTGTTTGGGGTTCTGTCCCAAACTGGTAACAAAATAGTTCAGTGCCTCCACCCAGAGTAAAGAAAAAGTGGTCCAGGTGTTTGCTTGGCACAACCCCATGAAATGCTATACCTATCAACGTCCCCTTCCAACCACCCCACACACTAAATACTACATTGTACCCCAGTACTACAAAATACATAGACTTAACTGTTACCGGTAACTTGATTACCACACAGAACTTGCAACAATGAACCACAGCTTTATTTTTAAAGGTGGAGGGCTAGGAAAAGGGGTACTAGGGACAGGACAGCTGAGAAGAAAAAAAAAATGTTTTGTTATTTTTGAATTAACAGAGCCCGTGGGCTCAAACACACAGAAAAATCCACTGCACTGGTACCAGTGAAACCCACTGTGTCCTGACTGGGTACTCAGGTTTTGTGCAGGCCTACTAGATTCTGCAGGCTGGCTGGCATTGGGACCCTTGAAACAATACTGTGTAGAGTGCTAGCAATTTTTTAAACCCCGGTCAGGGCAAGCCCTGGGTTACTCATGATCCCGAAGCTGGGGCTCAGTCACTGGCACCGTGGGCTCTGGTTGTTTGGGTTCTGCCAATCACTCTCAGAGGGCAGCAAGCAGATGGGCTAAAAAGATTTGTTGGAACAGATGTGGACTTGCTGAAAGTTCTCTCCGCTTGTCCCCTTCTGACTTGCTTAGAGGTCTGGCTGTTTGTTCCCTCCAGCCCATTTCCAGGCTTGATGCAAAGCCTTAAGTACAGTGCCTATGAGGAGCCCAGATCCAGAAGCATCTCCCCAGCCTAGTTCCCCCAATGGGTCTAGAGTGCCCTAGCACTCGGGCATGCACCAGTGACCCCCCTGCAGCCCAGTCTGACCCACTTGGTTGGGCATAGCATGTTCCCTATCTGGCTCTGAGTTGCAGCTGTGAATAGCCTCAGATTCTGCCTTTCTCTTGAGCAAAGCAAACAGCTCCAGTGTGCAGCAAACAGTTTCTCAGGGCTTTCCACCCTTCCAGTGGCTTTTGGCTAGTGGCTTTCAGTCTTTGATATGAAACTCCAACTTTTCACAGCTGACTTTCAGCAGACCACAGGTTCCTGAAGCACTGAACTCCTGCAAACCTTTTCCTTTCAATGTCCTCCATTTCAAACAGCAGTGCCCCTTTTGGCTCTGGCACTCATAGCTCCAAACCACCCCTACCACTGCCTCAGGTGTTTCCTCACACTGGTGCAGGCTCACTGCTAAATTCTGGATCACTCACACTGCCAGGAGCTTTTTACCAAAAAGTCCCAGATGTTCAAATGCAATATCACAGCTCTCTCCACAGAATAAAGTCCTTTTCAGATCCTTCAAATGCTTGAACGATTTACCAAACTAAGGCCTGGAAAAGGCCTTCTCCCGTGACACACACACACATAGCCTGAGTCCTTTTTGACTCAAGAGCAGCCCAGCAAAGACTGCCCAAACTGCCCAAAGTCCCAAAAGTTTCTCCCGAAAATCCTGGCTTCTGATTGGCTAAATCCCGTTCTCAATCACAAGCATTAGCCCAGTTTGATCACTGATTGGAAAGTGGTTTTGGCACCTGGAATAAGGTTGTCACCCCTCCTACAATGCAGTTCACCAGTCTTTGGGTGCCTAACACACTGATTGTCTGTCCTTTGGGGGTCACTGTATCACAACATGGCTGCTAAACACACTGTTCCATGCAGTTTATATGCTGTCCCCACTTTATAATGTTACTGCAGCCAAAGTAAACTGTCTTTAAACACACTTACCTCATTGTTCTGTAGAAGCCTCTGCCTACTGTCCTTGGACTGCATCAGCAAGTTTAAACACATAGTCCTCTGCCTGTTGCTGTTGTCAAAATGTACAGTCCCAGGCAGCAGGCAGGCTTGCAACATTAATATTTATAACTACCTTATTAATGTTCATATCCTCCCCCAATCCTGAAGCGCTATTGGCACTTCTCAATAAAACACATTTTTGGCTTCCTATGTGCCTCCTCCATGTCACTGGTCCCGGTTAGCTAAACAGGAGGGCCTGGGAGCACTGGAGAGGCACCTGAATGGCCACAGGAATGGCCAACACCAAAAAGTGCTAACACGCATGCGCAGGTTGTGCGACTGCACTGAAATGCACAGACAGGTTGGCGGCTGTGTGGTCCAGCTCCTCCAGCCCCGATCCACTGGAAAACCTTATGTGGGGCCAGATGGAGGACCCAGCAGATGCCGGGACACCCGGGGGGGGCAACAGGAGTTCAGGGTGAAGCAGGTATGTCGCCGCAGGGGGGGTTACATGTATTTTCAGTGTTTTGTCTTTATAAAGCAGGTCTGTTACTTACTTCCTTTCAGGTAGAAGCTTTTTTTTTCCAGGTCTTGTTTTGCCCCTGGTATTTGCAACTTTTATTGCGCAGTTGACACAGCCCCTATTTCTCTGAAGGTGATTAATTCTATGTCATGAAGAAAATTTCTATGATGAAATAGAGTTCTGCACGCAGTTTGTAATACATTCTCTTTTGCCATGATTGGAAACATTGAAACTTAGAAAATGATGGCAGAAGGAGATCATGGGTCCATCTAGTCTTCCTGTGAGTTTCCGAGACCTTTTACTGGTCCTGGTCCTAGCTCCCTTTGTGGCATTTGTTCATTCCTGTAATCATGCTTCCACTTGCTCTGTCCCACCTCAGCTTGAATACTGCCACCGTCTTAGCTTCCACTACCTCAGCAGGTAGTCTATTCCATGGATCCATGACTGTTTCAGTAAAATAGGGTTTCCTTAGATACCTCCTGAAGCTCCCTCCCCACAACTTCCATTTGTGACCTCTAGTAGTTGAGCAGTCAACCCTGTTAAATAGTTTGGTATAGGGCACTCTATTAATACCTCTCATGAATTTGAATGTCTCCATCATATCCCCTCTCTCCCTCCTTGTCTCAAGTGAGTACATGTTTAGTGACTTTGGCCTCTCTTCATATGAGAGCCCTCGGAGTTCCTCAATCATCTTTATCACCCTTCCCTGTGCAATCCTCAGTCTATACCTGTCCTTCCTAAGGTGCAGGCTCCAAAACTGGACACAGTACACCAGCGGAGGCCTTACCAGGCACCTATAGAGGGGGAGGACCACCTCCCTCCTTCTACTGTCAAATCCCCTTCCTATACACCCCAGCATCCTATTTGCTCAGTTATATGCTTTGTTGGCACTTGCTTGTTTACCTACAAGTGTCCCAAATGATGACCCCAGATCCCTTTCCTCTTGCAAGGCACTGAACCTGAGTCCATTGAGCCAGTACTCTCTCCTAGGGTTTCCTTTTCCCAGCTGCATCTCTTTGCATTTTTATTTTGCATTAAACCTCAGCTGCCAGACATTTGACCATTTTTCTAGTCTATAGAGGTCCTTTTGCAGGTCCCTAACTGCTTCTGCAGTGTCCACCCTCCCACCAACTTTTGCATCATCGACATAGAGAGCAAGTTTGCCCTAGATTCCTTCACTGATGCCACTTACGAACATGTTAAATAGGACTGGGCCCAAGACTGATTTCTGTGGAACTCCACTTGTGACCTCACCTTCAGATTATCTCATTCTGTTGGCCACCACTCTCTGTCTTCTATCCTTCAACCAGTTTCCCACCAATCTTACAATGTCCTTAGCAGTGCCAGGTTCCTCCAACTTCTTGCTTCCTTGTTTTGACAAAGGTGTTTAATGAGGCTTGCATGTTGGGTTCACTTCCCCCTACATTTCATCAAGCCTTGATTATGCTTTTTCCCAAACAGGGTAAGGGTAATCTTGAGTGTGCATATTACTGGTTTATACCACTCCCTGATCAACGTTGATGTAAAAATGTTTGCAAAGATAATCACACGATGGATGGAACCTGTAATGTTAATATTTATTGCTAGAGATCAAATTGTATTTGTGCAGGGTTATCTGGAGTCCGATAACACCAGGTAACTACTGGATGTAATTTGGGAAGCTAAATCATTAACTGTCCCAGCTTCCACCGTGTTGCTGGATGCAGAGAAGGCCTTCTACAAGGTGAAGTATCATTTTGTATTTGAAGTCCTTCCTAGATTTGGCTTTCACCCGAAATTTGTCTCCTTTGTTCACTTGTCATATTGAGCCCTGATGGCATCTGTGCTCCCGAACTCCATGATGTCTCAACCATCTGCTCTCATCTGTGATACAAGGCAGGGCTGTCCCCTTCCCCTTTTTTTTCTGGCCATCGAGCATTAAGCCACAAAGATTCAAGAAGTTTGGGACTTTCTGGGTAGCTGTGTGAGAGAGGTGCCTCACAAAATTCTGCTATTTGTGTATGATATACAGTACATTTCTGTTGACTGATATCCCTCATTCCCTGGTTTGTCTGAGTGCATATAATTCAGGAATATGTAGTCTTCTTATTAAATAATATGTGTACCTCCACATTGTTTGCAGAACACCCTCATCAGTGGTCCCAGGCCAGGATCACTTGCTTAGTTATCATGATTAGATATACAATGAAAGATGCCTTGCTGGTAAATCTCTCTAAGGACTTAGATACGCTAAAATTGGATGTACAGATGTGGGTGCATATTCAGTTCAATATGTTGTCATGTCAACAGCCTAAAATTGATCACACTGCCAAAATACATTATGATTTAGTGAACCTTCCCCTTCTGATTCCTATGTCATTTTTCAAATCTTTGAACCTTTTGTGTACTAAGTTTATATGGTCCTAGAAGAAACTGAGAATAGCACTGTCAACCCTTACATTTCCATTGGCTCTGGGGGGATTGGGACTCCAGATCTCAAAAAGTACAATATGGCATACACAGTATGTGTGATCTGGTCAAGCCCTTCTTTAAGTACCAATAAGGCACCTATTAGTTGCCCTGTCTGGGTGCAGGGTAATGGGTATTATGATATTGAGAGATCTTATAAATAAAATACGTAACTGTTTGCAGGCATTTGATCAGTTAGTGTGAGATTTTGCTCTTCAGTGACAAGCTTCTGGGCAATATTTACAGCTTTGTAGCACCTTATAGGACTAGTTTTAACAACATGATCAAGTCCCAGCATATAATGTGCTGGTACAGTGGCTGTGTACCCTTACTACGATATGGGGTATGGTGGGAAAGCTTTATCATAAGTTTCAAACTCATAAATGGGAGCACTCAGCAGGTCCAAGGCAACAATGGGAAAGAGAATTGGGGATCCCCATCTCAAAGCATAAGTGGGATCCAGTAACATCCAAGATATATAGGCAAACAGAGAACTTCAAGCCAAAATGCTAAGTTTTATTGTATCAAGTGGGTCTCATGCCACATAGTGATTGTTGGCACCAGCAGTCCCCTCAGACTACTCCAACTCATTTGCTGCAGGCATGCCCAAAGTTAGATGTGTATTGGGAGCACGTCTGGCCCATATGCAGTTCCCTAGTCTTCATACCACCACTTATGAACCCTAAAAATGGGCTATTAGGTATTTTTCCAGATGATGGAGACTGACACCTCAGCAGACAGTGTGGGTTTCTGGGCTAGGTAACCAGATGCTTCTGAGACATTGAAGAGATCCTGAGTCTCCAGCAGTGAAAGAATGGGAGAACCTTCTCAGACAACTGAAGCATTATGAACAGCTAGTGTACAAGGCATAAATAAGTGGGTTCGCATTGCAATTTATGACCCAAGATCAGGAAAAAGTAAGTCAAATGTGGCAGTGATTAGCAGTCATTGCTAATCATTGCTAGCTGGTCTAGTAAAAGTGCCTTACTGGGCACTGTCACTTTAAAAAATTTTTTTTTGGTCTTGATTTCCTTTTTGTGCCCTCCTCCTCCGCACCTCACCCCATGAACCCTGAGCTGTATTGTGATTGGTCCAGTGATGCTCCTGCTCCTCCCTCCAACCGGTCTCCCCATGGGAGAAACATGAGTGAGTCCTTTTGCAGTGCACCCAGAAGAGGAAGCAGGCATTGGGAGCTCCAGCAGGAGTCCAAAAGTCAGTTTTCTTTATTTTTTTTAATTCCATCATTGTGCCATTGTCCAGTAACTTAAATTGTGTCTTTTTATGTTTATCAGGTGGTTAGAGACAAGCTGGAGCTGTGAGGAGAGAGGGGTGGCTGCACCGAGGAGGAGCTGGAGGGAGTAGGCCAAGACTGTGAGAGGACACAGAAGTGACCTGGATGGAGTGGACAGCAGGCAACTGCATCATGAGGCACAGTCAGATGAGCAGATTTTGGTGACCAGAGACTGAGAGCAACAGCACAGCAGAATCGGGGAGCAGCAAAAAACAAGTAAAACATTTTCATTTGGTTGGGAAACCCTGAGGAGGGAAAAGAGGCACACAGACTACAGAGAACAGATGGGAGGGATGGTGTAAAAGACAATGAATGGGCAAGGTCTGGAGCTGGACTGTGGGTGGTGGGAGAACAAGGGCATGATCACTGGGCAAGTAGAGGGTACCCTGCTTGAACTTTAAGTTTCCACCCTGCTTTCTTGCAGTGAATTTGGGAAGAAACAATGAATGTAATTGCAGAGAACATTTGGAAACAGAATGAAGATTATGTGCCCTGCTCTGGAGAGATTATGTGGGAGCCAGAACTTAATGTGCCCTGCTACTATGTTGTGTGCACTGCATCTTTGCAGTGAATATTTGGTAACAGATAAAGACTAAGTAATGTGCCCTGCCTGTTTTGCAGAGATCTGAGGTTAACCAAGAAGTATTGTGCCCTGCTAGTTGTGTGCCCTGCTCTTTGCAGTGAACAAACTGGTGATAGAAAAAAGACTAAGTAACGTGCCATGATTTGCATAAATTATGGGGGAACCAGAACTTAATGTGCCCTGTGTGCCCCACATCTTCGTAGTGAACATTTGGGAACAGATAAAGACTAAGTAATGTGCCCTGCTTTGCAGAGATCTGAGGGTGTATTGTACCCTGCCAGTTGTGTGCCCTGCTTTGCAGTGAACAATTTGGGAACAGAAAAAAGATCAAGTAATGTGCTCTGCTTTGCAGAGATGAGGGAAACCAGGCACTTAAAGAATTATGTGCCCTGCTTATGTTGTCAATGTGTGCCCCGCTCTTGCAGTGAAAATTTGGGACTACAACTAAGTTATGTGCCCTGCTAATTGCAGCTATCCATGAGGGGAGCCACAAAAACTTAATGTGTCCTGCTAACCTGTTGTGCCCTGCTCTTGAACTTGGGAACAGATTAAGACTTAAAGTAATGTGTCCTGCTATGCAGAAATATATGGGGGAGGAACCTACCCTGCTATTGTGTGCCCTGCTCTTTGCAGTGAATATTTAGGGATCAGAAAAAGACTAAGTTATGCCATGCAGCTTTGTAGAGATCCATGAGGGGAACCAGAAAATGTGCCCTGCTAAGTGTCATGTCCTGCTCTTTTCAGTGAATTTGGGAACACAGAATAAGACTAATGTGCCTTGCTTTGAAGAGATCCATGAGGGGAACTTAAAGACATGCACCCTGCTTTGGGAGTGTTGAAAAAAATAAACCATACTGTCTGCCCTTTTTCTGGGCAGAAAATAAAAATTGTAATTGTTGTCATGTGCCCTGCAACTGCAGAGATGTTAACTTGAACTGACTGTGTAGCCACTGCTTTTTAGAGGAAGGAACTAACTGTGCCCTTGCACTTTGATTTGGACACACTACTTGTCTTATTGTGGCAGCAAGCTTACAAAAACATTGTAATGGGCCCTGCTATGTAGTGACTATTGCCTGCAGGACAGTCACAATGGGCATGGATTTCCCCACTTAAACAGGAACAGGGTTTGGTCTGAGAAGTGCCAGTATCTGGGCCAGGGTGGGGGACCTGGGGGTCACAAATCTGCTGCCATTTTCTTTTTTTTTTTTCAGTACAGGAAAAGCCTCATGTGTTAATTTAAATAGCTGCACACCCTGACACCTTGTTTTGCTAACTTCAAACATTTTAATAATTACAGTCTGACATGGCTGGAGTTAAATTAGCAACTGCAGAGGGATGGTGCCAAAAATATGATCTTGAAAAAAATTGGCTACAGATTAGCAGTGAGGGAGACTGTGCAGTGTGTGTTACTTGCAAATTGTGTTGTGAGTACAGAGATGAACTACGTGGGTTGAGGAACTTCAGTGAAGCATTGATTGCAGGGATTACAAGACCCCAGATAAAAGATGACACCATCCAGAAACAACTTCTGACAGAGCAGCACAAGAAAGCGGTTGACATTTTGAAATTTGGTAGAACAAGGTCACCACTTGATATATATCGCCATACCACAATTGGTAAGTTTAAAATAATGGGGGTTAGGGGTTTGGACCCAGACCTAAAACAACTTTAATTTATTTGCAGGGAGAGCTTTCAGTAGTGCAGAGGAACAGCCTAGAACAATTCTAGGCAGGCTGATGGAGATCCTGTATATGAAGTCCAAAGAGGACATCCCTATTAAAAAGTTTGAAGCGATAGCGGAACAAGAGAAGAGCCATGGAGTTCATTTGGGCAATATATACATTAATGCTGTTACTGGGAAAGAACTCACAAAGTGTATTGACAAGAACCTAGAAAAAATCCTGCTGGCAACTGTCAAAATTGCTAATTATTTTTCAGTGCTTATGGGTGGTAGTACTGACAGTGGTGTAATTGAAAAGGAGCTGGTTTACATCATTTATGTAAATCCCATCAATGGTCATGTGGAGACTAACTTTTTATGAATGAAAGCTGTATCAGATGGCACAAGTCAAGGATTTAAAAATCTCCTTTTAGACATTTTTACAGACTGTGGCCTCAATATAAAAAACATGGTTGGGTTTGGATCTGGCATCTGTCAACATGGGTGTAAGACTGGGTCCTCCTGCTTCTTTAAGGGAAAACGTACAGTGGTTAGTTGGTGTTCATTGTTTCTCACACAGATTAGAACTGGCCATAAAAGATGCTTTGGATAACACCTATTTCAATGATGCTTCAAACTTCCTGACTCAACTGTTTTATCTCTATCAGAAAAGTCCTAAGAGACTCAAAGGGTTATGGTCCCTTGCCCAGACCATGGAGATGTCAGTTGAAAAGGCCAAGAAGACCCATAGCACTCATTGGGTGTAGCATAAACTTCTTGCCACCTGTGCTGTTACCAAATCATTCACCGTAAGTTGTGCCCATTTAGAATCTATGGCCGCAGACCCAACTCATGACCAGGCCAAAGCCAAGGGAGTGTTGCAAATTATGACTAATTTCCAAATGTTGACACAGCTTTTTTTATTTTGAACAAGTTCTCATTAGTATTTCAAAAATAAGTAGCTGACATGCCAGACCTACTTAGCTCTGTTGAAACATTGAGAAACACTCTTGACCATGTGAAGCAGAGTGGTTCCATAGGTGGCAGTGAACTTGACATTCTCTTAAAAAATGGGTCAGATGTTCTTCCAGGAGCATGTACTGAAGTCACTTACAAAGGTGTGAAATTAACACATTTTAGTGGCCAAGTTGTTAAAACTTTTAAACAGCAAACTAAGAAATACATGATAAACATTGAGAAATGTTGTGAACAAAGGTTTGGTTTGACTGATGAAAATAATATCTATAACCATGCAAAAGTGTTAGATACCAGACTTTAGCCAGCAGACAGAAAGGAACTGGAGCTGTATGGTAACAGTGACATTACTGTAGTAGCTGACCACTTTTCAGCACTTTTGCAGCCTGACTGTGACATCACTCTGCTACTTGCAGAACAGCAAGAGTTAAAGATTTTTGTTCAAACCAGTTTCATCAATCTTTCTGTCTCTGCTCTCTGGTCAAAGCTGACATGTAATTTCCAAAATTCTTATCCAAATCTGTTGAAGCTTGTCAATGTGTTGGGGATGTTTTCTGTGTCTAATGCAATAGTAGAAAGGTATTTTTCAAGTGTGAACACGGTAAAAACTGACTGGAGATCAAGTCTGGCAGAGGATACTGTAGAAACATTGATTCACATTAAAAAGCAGGGCCCTCTCCAGCTGAATTCAACCCGAACAGGGCTGTAGACATATTTTTTAGTGCTAAACCAAGTCATCCTTGTGATTTGACAGCTGAGGATGATAGACCACCCCAGGTCCTCCTCCCCTCCCCAAAACAGGTCAGAATTACTGGCTACATGCCTGGTGGAGAAACATAGCATAGATTGACCCAGTCCTTGTTGGTAACTTTATGGTCAATCATGGTCCCAGGTGGAGTAGTTTTTATGCTGGGGTGAGGGGGAGGGGAATTTTAAATTTATGTTTAATTTGTCATGACTCATGATCACACTAATGAATTCATGGTATGCTTTGGCAGACACCCTTCTCGGCTCTTAAAATGTATGTGTTGCTGCACAATTGCTGTAGTTATCATAAAATGGCTAAATAAAACAGATATCAGTCGCAGAAACTTGTGTACAATGTATATTTTATCAATATAGAGCAAGATAAGTAGATTTTGTGGGGTTTTGAGCAAACATATCCATTTTTGGTAATTGCTAATCAACTTCGGTCAACTGCTAATTAGTTTTTACTTTGATTAGCAAAGGCTGCTAATCAAGTCTCTGACATAATGTGTGCCTTGGTGTATGCTGCTCAAGTCAAGAAAAACAAATATGAATCTGTCTGGGGACAATAGTGGATGGTCTGAAATCTGGAAGAGGCCAGAGTTCTGCCAACACCATGATCTTTAGTGGTGAGTGACTGGTATTGATGTTAATGACATACGTTGACAGGACCTGAAGTGCTGCATAAGAAATTTTGCATCTTTATTTTGTAGATCCTGTGGCTGAGCAGTATTGTGATTGGTGGAGAGGCCCCTTTTTCTCATCTATGACCCAGAGACAATAGTTCAGTGGCTTTTCTCTGCCTTCCCCACCCCCACCCCTGTGCAACATCCTGTTTTATAAGGATTGTGGAAGTAGAGCTGGGATTATGTTTTCTTCCTATATATGCTGTTTTCTGGTCATGTCTTCTTAACTACTGCTAGTATGTTTCCTCACAGGTCTGGAGTTTTAAAGTATATGCGTATAATAAGTAGATTATCACTGTTTGTAACTACAGAACTATAGGGGCGTGGTCAGGGTTGAGCAGGCACTTTAATGGTAAACCTGAAAATTAACACTTTAACAGCTTTGCAACCATTCAACACATTTGCACAACATTTAGTATGTGCTGTCTCATGGCATAGAGCTCTTGACATACCTAGTTTTGTGTCGGTCACATTGGCAGATTTTGCAATGTGCATTGTGAAAACATTTTAAAAATCACCATTTATGGCTGTTTTTCCTCATTGCACTGTGGCCAAATCATTTAGAAGTTTGGTCTGCTTGCCCCAGAGAACAAGCCAGCATTGGTTTGGTGAAAAAATATTAATCCACTACAAAGTTATTACATTTTGAAAGTTTGGGTTCTGAGCATGCTCAGCTCAGTTTTTTGGATAGCTGCATGGAACGAAAAAGAATTTTGTCTAATGAAAAAGGATTTTTACAGCTCACAAAAAAGGATCCTTAGAATCCTTTTTTGTGATAAAAAACTTCCTTTTTCATCAGCTGCCACCTTGTTTTTTTAGCCCAAATTGTTTAACTCTGCTCAGAGATGTCTTCTGCAGACACCCAAGTATGTATCGTGTTCATCAGGCTGTCCTCTATTGTTGTGTGCCTTTACTTTAATTTTATTGGCCTCAGAATGCTTTTTTTATGTTTTAAAATCCTTTTTCGTGACTCACTTCCATTCCTTTTTTGTGAGGTGTCAAAATCATTTTTCACATCATGAAAAAGGGTTAGCACATCTCACCAAAAAAGATGACTTTCTTAAATCCTTTTTCATGGGGTAACCAGATCCTTTTTGTCCAGCAAATTCCTTTTTTTGTGAGATGACATAATCTTTTTTCATGATGCAAAAAATTATTAGGACTTCTCTGACCAGATGGCCCTACCTGTAATCCTTTTTCATGAAATGTCATAATCCTTTTTTGTGATGCAAAAAAGGATTTTGACACCTCACAAAAAAGGAATTTGTCTGGCAAAAAAGGCATACTGGCAGGGCCATCTGGTCTGAGAAGTCCTAATCCTTTTTTGCATCACAAAAAAGGATTAGGACATCTCACAGAAAAGGATGATTTTCTTAAATCCTTTTTCGTGAGATGACATAATCCTTTTTCATGACGCAAAACAGGAATAGGACTTATCTGACCAGATGGCCCTGCCAGTAATCCTTTTTCATGATGCTAAAAAGGATTTTACCACCTCACAGAAGAGGAATGTGTCTGGCGAAAGAGGAATACCAGCAGGGCCATCAGGTCAGTGGAGTCCCTAATCCTTTTTCATCCGGTTAATTCCTTTTTCATGAGATGTCATAATCCTTTTTCACATCATGAAAAAGGATTATGACTATCTCACAAAAAAAGGATAACTTTGGTACATAACTTTGCCATATTTTGAGATTTTGACCCCAAATTTTCAACATGGCCTTTTGGGGACCCCACCTTAGGAACAAAACAACTGTCATTATGCAACTCTTGTCCGGAAAGTGATTTCACAGCAGGTTGACAAATTCACCTTTCAGGGGTGATTTGCATAATGACATTAATATTGTTCATGATGTGGGGGCCCAAAAAGGCCATGTTAAAAATATGGGGTTAAAATGTCAGCAAAGGGCAGAGTTATGATGGTTCATTGGATTTGCACAACACACTCTCATAAGTTTGTCAGTTTAAAATATTTTGACCCCAAATGTTAGAATTCATAATACCCCATCAAATGTATGTCACAATTATCATTTTTCAAATCCTGACTGAAATGAGTTTTCACACCTGCAGTGCAGAAATGGCATTGCAGTTGTGCAGAATTTTGTTTTAGTGAGGATTTGGATTTTTCACCACTGGGTATATCAGGTGTGGTAATAACATGGCTATAATGACAACTGCATCACTCTTGGCCTATAAATGGAAGTGCAGGGCCCACAGGTAAGTACATCTATGCTTCTACGGAAGAACTGTAGAGCAGGACCTGGAGGGTCCTGTGCTCTGACAAGCACATTAGGATTACATTACACTATCTCAAAAAGTAAGGAAATAAATTGCAAAAAATTAATTAGTTCATCAATTAGGGTTAAAGCAACAAATGTAGGGAAAGGTAGTGTTACAGTTTCCAACACTAACACCCCATCCACTCACACTTCACAGACAAAGAGGCATTGGGGAGGCATTGGGGTCATTGGCTCTAACCCTCATCCCCATTCTCTTATGCTGCAATCATCCAGCTTATTTTCTAATGGAATAGGGTGAGCATTAGGGTTGATGACCCCAATGCTGCCTCCTGATGCCTCTTCATCTGTGAAGGGTGAGGGGATGGGATGTTAGGGTTGGAAACCCTAACACCACATTTCCCTACATTTGTCACTTTAACCCTAACTAATGCATTAATGACATTTTTTGCAATTTGTATATAGTATAGATGGTTGAATGTATGATAGGATCAAAAGGGTGTAAAATATTATTTGTTTACTGGGGCTGATATCACCTCTGCAGCAGTGAAAGCCCATGACTGGATGTACAGTGTGTATAGCCCTCTTATGTAGACCACATGATTTCTACTGCTCAAATAGGGCAGATAATACTGTGAGGTGAAGTACTGGGCTAAGGCGAGATATATTTTGTTGTTATATGGTAAAATACAATACAGACTTAGTGTTTGTCGGGATATTAGATTTTCTTTTTTCTTTATATTCCCAGTGGCATTTGTATGTATTTCCCACGGCATATGGTTATAACCCACTGTATATATTGGGGCCTGTTCATGAAGGTGTGGAGTGTGCTACATGCTGAGCAACTCAGGGGTGTAGCCCACTCTGCACCTGCCTGGCCTCTACATGCATTCACAATGCATATACAGCCCCCCATGCACCCTATCCCCCAGCTGATCACAGAGCTCCACATGGGGTTGGGCCTGGGAGTGGTGTGGGGGGGGGGCGAGCCAGCACTCTGTGCATTCACTATGGTGAGGAGTGCTGTACATGGGTGTTGCTGGCTAAGCCTTTGTAGGGCAGCTGTAAACCATTGGGGCTGGTTATGCACCCCCTTGGGAAGCAGCCACCAGATGCAGTGGACATGGCACTCCCAATAGGGACGCTCCTGCAGTCAGGGCACAAAAGGAGGTTGGGGCAGTCAGCTGGGGTACCCCCTCAACAGCCATACCGGCCAACAACATGGTGTCCCATGGGCACAAGAGGTTCACTGCAGGATCCTACAGAGGGCAGCCGATTGGTTGATTATCCAGATCTACCGCTCCACATCTGCCTGCCCCCCATGGACCTGCACACCAAGGGGGATGGGGCTGCGTCTGGGAGCTGGAAGGGGACTGGTGTCTGTAAATGAGGCCTATGCATGGATCTCCCAAGGGTGCAAAGCTGCATGGCAAGATACATGCCTTCAGGGGGCACATTAGTGAATAGGCCCCCATTGTTTGCAAACCATTCATGTACATGATGGCTATATACTGTGTATGTTTCTTGAACATTTTCAAAAAAAAATATTTAAAAAAAAAAAAGTAAATCAATGAAGCCAGAGGGAATATAACAACTGGCATGGAGGTAAAACAGTGACTGCAGGGAGGTTTATGCCTTGAGGTCTGCAAACATTAGTAACTATTACTGTAACTCACTCTGGGCCATGGCGGTGTTAGGCTTTGCAGATTGTGACACAACACCACAAATGGTAATCCACAGCAGATGCATGTCAACAGCACCTGCCACAGGTAAAAGCTACTGTCATTTCAGTATGCCAACCGGACAATGACTTAGGGACGGCAAAGTCCTTTACATCGACAATGTCGACAGGTTTCAACATTGTCAATGTTAAGAACCCAAGGGCAGAAATCCACACTTTTGACGTCCATCGCCCCTGTTTTGAACTAACTCTGACTTGGAGTTAGATATATTAAAGGAGGTGCACAGCTCCTCCGCCCTGAGAGAAATACACCACTGTCTGAAAGGCGAAATTTTGTCTGTCAACACTGGGGATCTCGTCATGCCAAACTTTGACAACACTGTTGTCGATTCGGCATGGTAGAATCTGTAATTTCCATACATTACCAACCTCAAAGCTGTTTTGCCCCACTATATACAGTCTGCTTTGTTTGCTTGCATGTGTATTTCTTAACCTTGTAAGTACACTACAGGTAAAACCCCTTTCGCAGGCACAATCCAGAATCATAGATCATAGTAAATACAATAACACAAAAACAATGCATACAAATGTGAAAAACATAAACTGGCAAATTTCCATACACAGAATTTACATTAATTGAACCTTACAAGATGCACTGTTCTTCCAGATATATTTTTTGGGAAATTACAAATTGTAGATTATAAGCAGATGCTTTTTAAACAAGATGGCAGTTCATAGCTAGCCCAGTGGTGCAGAGGGCTGAGGCACTCACACCTCACCTACTGTCATGATAGCCACCTGGGTTTGGGAATGAGCTTGGGTTGCTGGGGGTTGGCTGGGGGGAGAGAACTGAGCCCCAGGAGTTGGGAGGAGGATTAATTGTCTGGACTTTTGACTGCCATTATGGGTGGAGGCCCGGGGGGTAGTGCAGGCTGTGAGCAACCCAATGGGTGAGGCTGCAGTTCCACAGGACAAGTGCACCTTCAAGTGCACACACTTGCATGCTGCTGCAGCCAGGGAAAGGGGAGAAAATGGAAAAGTGGAGCCAAACAGGCTTAATGAAGCCCACCCACTCTCCCTTAGCCTGCACCACCACTTGGTCATTGGGGAACTTCTGGATGGTCCACTGGGGGGGGAGGATGGCCCTCGCTCCTCTGGCCCCACAATGAGGGGAATCCACAGCAGGCCTAAGCTTCCAAGGCTGAGTTAGGTGGCATCCAGTCATGGGAAGTGGGTATGGTGCTGAGCAAGCCACCTTCCTGACTCTGGAGCAGAAAAAATTATATTTAAGAAAAGAAAAAGATGTAATTTAATTCCAGGCTTCTGTCGACTATAGCTAATTGACTACTGATCAGCTGAGATACAATTTAGTGGTAACCTGCTCATTAACATGATAGATTATCTGAGACTCCTTTTGTTATTTAAAATTTGAAAACATTAAATAATTTATTTATTTATTGAAATGTTTCACCAGTAAAGGCACACTGAACAACACGCTGCTAAATTCCAGGTGCATCCTGGGGGGAAGGGAAAAGGGAAATAACAGATACACAATACAAAATAATACACAAGATACAATATACATGTCAGCCAGTAGGTCTGGATGAATTACAGAAATTACTAAACATAATAAACCTATACAACATTATAAGGCAGTATTTGGAACAGTAAACCATGAGAGACTAAGGTAATAATAAGTGCAATTGCTTGCGAAAGCAATACCCAGGTGATATATTGCAACATTAGTACAGCTATCTAGGGGGAGCAGTATAAAGTAGTAGAGAAGGGGAGGGAGGGAGCTGAGACAGGGGATGGGGGGTAGGGGAAATGCAGAAATAGGGTCAAGGAAACTAATAGTAGCTAGGAGAGCATGGATTTGAAGGTGTCGGTGAGTTAAACACAGGTACAATTTATAGAGAGGAAGTTGTGAAGTGCCAAGCAGATGGAGCGGAGAGATGAAGAGTAGTGGATTTGGTGCGGAAGTGCATTCCATAGTTTGGGGAGTTGATGGGAGAAAGCCACCTGGCCAACAGTAGTCAACCAATGAGGGACTAACATTAATTGAGAGTCCTAGGGTCTAAGGGAGTAGGCAGGTGGGGGAAGGGAGGATAGTGAAGAGGCGAGATAAGGGGGGAGTGTGGCAAACCAAAATTTTGATGCAAATTTCACGTAATGAAGGTGGCGTCAGTTTTCTAGAGATGAAAAAGTGAGGAAGTGGTAGAGGTTGCAGTGATGAGTGAGAGGGGAGGCATCTGGGGTGAAACAACAGAAAGAGTTAAAAAGAGTGTCCAGTCTGGTTAGGGAAGACATAGGAGCGGCACTGTAGACTACATCGCAGTAGTTAAAGATAGGTAAAATCATCTTCTGGACCAGTTTGCATCTTACTGGTAGTGGGAGGCAGCTACGGTTCCTGTATAATGCACCAAGCTTGGGGAGCAATTTTTTCAGGATGGCATCAACATGGCCAGAGAAGTTGAGGTGTTGGTCGAGCCACACCCCAAGGTACCTAAAGGAGGATGTTTCCTCAAGGATTGCCCCATCCAGGGTGTGGAAGGAGAGTAGCAAGGGGAGCCTTAAGAGTCTCTGTCTAGTGCCAAAGGTCACTGAGACTGTCTTCTTAGCATTAAGGGACAGTTGATGGGAGCTAAACCAGAGGTGAACTTGGTTGAAATCATGCTGTAGTCTGGTAGCCACATCATCATGTGACTGACCTGAGGTGAAGAGGACCATGTCATCCACGTACATATGGATTGAGGTGGATGAACAGGTAGAGGGAAGGTCATTTAGAAATATGAAGATGAGGATAGGGCCCAGCATGGACCCTGTGGAATACCTGTGTTAATGGGGAGGGGAAGGGAGATGGAGACACCAACTCTGACAGACTGGGTCCTGCCTACCAGGTTGGCTCCAAAACAATTTGTGGCAGAGTCAGATAGGCCAGCTTTGGAGAGTGTTTACAAGCAGGGTGTGGGAAACAGTGTCGAAAGTCTTAGCTAGGTTGACAAAAACGGTTGACGTGATCTGGTCACAATCCATCCCTGTGAGGATAGAGTCAGTGAGTCTAATCAGGCAAGTGGTAGTAGAGTGATTCTTCTGGAATGCAGACAGGAACGGAGTGAAAAAGTTAGTGTTGGAGAGATAGGTAGAGAGTTGTGAGAGACCCAGATGTTCTTGAAGCTTGGCCAGGGTGGGGAGGAGTGAAATGGGATGATAGTTCACAGGGGCAGTAGGATCATCACCCTTAAGAAGGGGGAGAGCAACATCATGATTCCAGACAGTAGGAATGGTAGCAGCTGCGAAGCAAAGGTTGAGAAATCCAGTTAGAGGAAGACCAATAGCAGGAGCTGCTAGGTATAGCAGTTTAGGGTCCAGACTGCCAAGTGAGCTGCCTTTGGAGGGGTTGAATGCATACAAGGCTGCAAGTGTGTCAGAAGGTGTAGTTTTAGAGAAAGAGAAGGAGGTGAACGGTGGGGAGAGGCATGGAGAAGGGGGGAAGGCCACAATGGGGGGAGATGGTAATGAGGATAGGAGAGCAGAGGCACAGGAGGTGAAATACGAATTATATCCGGTAGCAACGTCTAGATGGTCTGTGATAAGAGTGTTGTTAACATAAGGGGGGAGGCATGGGTGGTTTGGATGGAGGGGCGAAAAAGGGAGTGAACAATCTTCCAGAATTTGGAAGGTTTATCAATGTTGGTCTGAAAGGTAGAGCAAGATTAGTCAGATTGGGCTAGATGGGTAACTTTTGTGCACAGGTTTTGCAGAAAATGGTATGTGTCATAATCTTTAGGGAGCTTGGAGACTTTATGCATTTTCCAAGCTTGGTCTCTGGCTCTTTGACATGCCAAGAGTTTTTGTGTGATCCACGGTAGGTGATTTCCCCTTACCCTAGAGCATTGCAAAGGGGTGTGTTTGTTCCATACCTCCAGGAATTTATCTTGAAAGTAGCTGTAGGCCTCATCAGTGGAAATGGATGAGGCAATTGAATCCTAGTTAGTACGAGCCAGGTCTTATACGAGTGGTGTGAGGTTCAGAGATTTGTAAGAACGAGTGACCAGGGTTTTGTGGGGGGGGGGGGCTTTTAACCTTTGGATTCTGTGTACCAAGAAGTTTGAATGGTGATCGCTTAAGGCATCTGGTAGTATGCTAGATTTAATAATCCTAGGTGGATGGGATGTGAGGGCCCAGTCGTTTTATGATTTAAGCGGGTAGGTTCAAAAATAAGTTGTGACAAGTTTAGTGCAGTAATATCGCTACGTATTTTGCTTAGGGAGTAGGATAACCAGTTTAGGTTGAAGTTACCCATTACATAAACTTCACCTGAAGTGGTGAGGGAAACTATGGTGTTGATAAGGTTGGCGGTAACAAAGGGGAGAAGACCCGGGTGACAGTAGACACCAGCAATATATATTGGGATAGAAAATGGAATGGTTAATTTTAGGATGAGGCCCTTGTAGGCTCTTGGGACTGAAGTAGAAAGTATGGTAGTTTATTGCAAGGCAGTTGAAACACAAATGGCCACTCCTACACCCCTACAGGCTCAGTCCTGCCTGGTTATAGTGTAGCCAGAGATGGAGAGGGAAGGGTCACATATATTTCTATTAAGCCAAGTTTCAGAAAGTGAAATAAATTGGGGGTAAGAGAGACAGCAAGATGCAGTAGTAGATCAAGTTTGGGTTAAGGATTTTCAGGCCACGGGGGAAGGCGAGTGAGCTACTCAGGAATGGAGCAGCAGAAGTTGATCCAGCTCCTGTGGTGACTGAGGACCATGGCCCAGGGTTTGGGTTTATGTCACCGGAGAATAGAAGCAGTAAAGCAAGGATCATGAAATGTATTTTTGTGCATTTATACCATGGTAGCGAGGGACTAGGGTGGAAAATAAATGCAAAGTGTAAGTGTGGAGGTTGTAATTTTAATATACATAATAGGGTACAGTAGGTAGGTAGGGGTAGAAGTGAAGCACTAGGGTGGATAGGGTAGTATGACCAACTAGAGGCAGTTGATGAGGGGGAAGCTGCAGAAACGTAGGTGTGAGAGTGGAACATGGTAAGCATGTGGGGGACATGTAGGATTGGGGAAGGAATCGGGGTGAGGGTAAAGAGGAGAAGGTAGAGTGAAAGGAAGAAGGTGAATAGGAACTTAGTTGAGGTAGGAGACATAGCAAAAGAGTTCCACAAATGAGAGACTAGGGACATTTTGAGAGGTAGGAAGTGAAGGAGGAGAGAAAGTACAAGGGGGAGGTACAAGGGGGAGGTAGGGAATTAGTGGGTCAGAGGCATTGCAACAGAGGAAAACAAGTTGAAATTAAATGAACAGTAGACAGCGCCCTGTAGGAGAAACTGGAGCTGTTCTCTTCAGAAGATTAGATCAATTTGAATAGACAGACAGCCACTGTGGAGGGAGGCATGAGGTACAGTAATAAGGACAAGCCAGTGAGAGATGGCTGTGAGCAGCAATTGGCCAAGATGTGCTGCAGGGTGGAGCTAAACGTGAAGGTAGTGGATTTAAAGAGTGACGGGGCAGGGGAGGGTTGGCAAGAGAAAATACAACAGAGGAAAATCAGAACATTTCAGCTCCGGCAGCCAAGACCCAGCTGGAGAACTTGTGAAGTTTCCCTAGAGAGGATTACCCAATCGGGGAGAGGCAGTTGGAGCAACCGGTCAATTAGCTGCAGCAGAGTCGGCAGCACCATAAATTCAAACTCTGTTGTTTAGAGAAAGTCTGTACCTGATTGCTGGGAGCCGACTGGAGTCTCGGTGGGAACGGGAGGCGGTGATGATCAAGCATCATACCGCAGTGTAGAAGTGCCCAATCACGGGGCTCTGAGATCTGCGGAAGGAAAGGAGAGTAAATGGATAAATTTAAAGGGGGAGAAAAACAGTGTAGGGGCAGGGAGAAGATGGAAGCAGACAGGAGATTGCAGGGAGCCTAAAGCGGCAGGAGAGAAATTAGCTTAAGCTGGGGTGGGACAGGCAGCAGAGCACAACAGCAGGGGGCAGGGTGGGTCAGCAATAACCTTGGAGAGAAAGAAGAGGATCTGAAGAAACAGCGGGGTGCAGGGCGAGAGTCACATGCTTACAAAATGAACAAGAAGAGAAAGGGGGTTAGCTAGGGGGAGACGGCACAGGCGTAAGTAAAGCAGGTTAATTCAAGGGAGAAATCAGTAAAACTTTTAACAGCAGTAATTTATGGCATAAAATAACATCAATTCAAGCAGGATTAATTAAGCTGACTGAAACAGTAACTATTGAGCTGGGACAGTAAACCATAAATCAGCAGGATAAAGAAAAATAGCTAGCTAACTTGCACAATGAGCCTAAGGTGGGGGAAGGGGAGAGAAGAAGGCAGCAATAATTAAAATACAACGGAGGAGGGGGGATCATGTGATGCCACCACCTAGATAGATGCACAGTACTCTCGCTTCCACCTCAGCTCCAATATTTACCTTTATCTCTGCCAAATTAAGTGAGACATCCTACTTAATTCTACAATTCTGGACCTATAAAGCTGTGCAGAGATCGCCGATTGCTGAATTACAAGGTAGTTGCAAAAATATCTCCTCCGAATGGAAGCCAAGATGAAGCCGGCCCCTCTTGCGCATACACCACCCCAGATGCCGGAGAAGAATTCAAAGCACTCCAAGACCCAGAGCACCACAACGGAGAAGAGCAACCGACCTACTAGTGCAGTGACACCTCTTTCAGAGGATAAATTCTTAACAGAGCTTGCACCACTTAAAAATGCCTTCCTAGAATTCTCAAATGACTTTAAAACAATTAAAATCGATCTTAAGGATACTAACAGAAAGCTTTCAGATAGCTCAGCTCGTACCTCTTCATTGGAATCATGGCATTCCAGAGTGGATCCAGAGCTTACCTCGCTGCACCAAAAACTTTCCAGAATGGAATTGAAATTGGAGGACTTCGACGGCCAAAGTAGATGAAAAATTTAGTGATTTTCGGCCTTCCTGAGGAGGCAGAAGACTCATCACCCATTTTGTTTGCTCAAAAATGACTTAGCAAAATTGCAGGCCCTCCTATCGACTGTCTGACCTATATCGTGGCGAGGGCTAACAGCTGTTAAGGCTCAGACCACCGCCAGGTGCCCAGCCGAGGCCTTTCATTCTCCGGCTGCTAAACTACTTAGGTAGGCAGCACATTCTGTCTAAGGTAAAAGATCTCCAGACAATCCAATGGGACAGCTCAACACTCCAGATCACCTAAGACCTCCAAGCTGTAGTTCGTCAAAAATGAGTTGCCTACTACAACTCTGTTACAAAACTTATTTCAGCCAGTATCAAGTTTTGAATGCTTTATCCTGCTCGGTTGTCAGTCCTACACCAAGGCACATGGAAATCCTTTGAGAATGCAGACCAAGCAGCTAAGGAGCTCCCTACTTTCTTTCCCGACCTTTTTAATCTATGTTGAAATATAGTAGATCAGTATGGGAGGGACCCTCAGGATAACAGCTATTTGATTGGACTGCATAAGGAAGCATTGTCAATATTACACGGGACTCTTATGTGAGTAAACTACTGATGGTGCCATAGAGTTCATAATGTCAAAGACGCCCCAGGATCTCTTTCTTTGCTGACTTCTTCAACTCTGCAATCCCAAGGAGTGTTCTGGCTTCTAGATGCGATCTTCCAATTTGCAATTGTGCGCACCACTTCATCTGCTCATTGGTGTGAACTGTATCCATCCTTGTGAAGGTGTGCACACTGGATTGTTCCTGTGAGAAGACCATCTGGACTAGTTTCCCACAATTACATCCTTGGACATTGTAATTGGTCTCTCAAGGTTCTCACTGCATCCTAATGGAGGAAGAGACTGATGCTGACAGAGGGTGCACAGCACCAACAAACTTTTTTTTGTGGCACAGATCAGTGACTCAGGGAAGGAATCAGATTTAAATCATTCCTTCTTTTACATGCTACTCCTTAACCTCTAAGGTCCTATATGAAGTTACAATAATAGGCCTAAGCGATTTAAGCTTTAATCGTATTTGACATTATTGTTCTAGCTCATACATAAATCGGGCACGCTATGGCCTGACATACACTCAAGTCAGCCCTAAGGTGGTACACAGTAGGTGTTCTTTGTTGCCATGATCTTTGTTGGACTCCCTTTTGGCACCCTATAGCAGATTAAAGGATACTGAGAACTAAATGCGGGCTTTCAGTGAAAAGAAAGTCCCACCTCATTAAAGTTTTACATACAGTTCTTTTGGTTAATGCAGTACAAACATAATAGCATTATACTTACCTCAGTTACTACTAAAATTTTAATTTTATATTGCTACAATACAAGCATTTCCTTTGTAACTGCCCCTTGCAGTGCTATATATAGGTCCATAGATGACTCATGGCAGGATATTGGGTTTTAAAAAAAAAATGTCTGTTCTTTCCAGTCCTAATCTAAACATAAAGGTCCTATATGACTACACAACATAGGCCTTGGTGATTGGTGAGTTGTTTGCACTTGATTTCTTTGCCATAGCATATAAATTGATCACGCCATGGCCTGACACATATTTAAGATAGCCCCAAGGTGGCACATAATAGCCAACTATTTTTCCTGCCATATATTTGGGTCCTTTTCTTTTTCTCCATTTTGACCTCCCCAAGCAACTTTAAGGATACAGAGGTTCAGATACAAGTTTTGAAGAGTGGGCAAGTCTCACTAACATTAATTTTCAAGTATACCATTTACTTGGTTAATGTTTTACTAACGTACATCAATCCATAGCCAATGTTTATGTGTTCCTGTTTATGGGATGACTATAGTGCTCTACTTTATTTATGAAAGTGCACATATTAATTGCTATAATCACATTACACTCTTTTGGTATGCTACAATTGTTAAATTGTTACTTTGGACAGTTAATGTTGATAAGTGGGAGGGGTGGGAGGGTGGGTGCAGGGGCCACTAGTGGTGAGCAGTCATGCATCAGTTTTGGAACAGGGACTTCAATTAGGGCCAAGATCTAGGTAGCTACATCACTGTAACCAAACTATGGTTGTCTATGAGGTCCCTGTAGGGAGGGAGGGTATGTTATCAGTCACACTAATTCAAAGTCATGTAGTATATGAATCGGGAGATGGTGTGGGAATGTTAAGGGTATAACAAGGACTTGGTTGGGAGGAGGGATTTCCATCAGAGGCCAGGGTTTGAGCTTTATCAGCTTTCTTTTTCCCCCTTTCTCTTTTGTGCTATGCTTAGTCCCACAATGACTATTCCATTCATAATTGTGATTATGCTGCTCTAATAACCTATGTATGTTGTTAACTGCTTCTGCTGTCTTATGTTTACTTTATTGTCATCATGTGCTACTGTAATATGCATACAATGTCCTGTACTCTCCCGGGTCGTGCCTGAAAATAGGCAGGTTTGTTGCCTAGTGCACTTACCCGGTTACCAAAAGCTAATAAATAAATAAAAGATAATATTAGAACTTAGCCAGGATTATGGCAACCTATAACTTTTGCTCTTGGAACATCAAAGGAGGACAGTCACCCAACAAAAGGATGAAAGTGTTGTTTCACCTACAAAAATTGCAAATAGATATTGCCTTCCTGCAAAAGACTCACCTGCTGCCATCCCAAGTCCTTCAGCTACGGAGGACCTGGGTTTGGCAAGTATATGGTTTGGGTATAGACTCAATACAGGAAGTAACAGACTCATCAGGCTGATATATCCTGCTCCGAGTACTTCTGGGGCACCTAGAAATAATGTTAGGCTCCATTTATGACCCAAAAAGTGACAACTCATTTTTTTTTTTTACTGTGATGGCAGCACTTTCATCCTGGTCCTCCCTGCCTATGGTACTGGGGGGAAGGGATTGTAACATGGTTCTGAACAATCACCTAGATAGATCAGGTTGCTTGAGGCAACTCCCAACCCCAGCCAAAAAGGCATTAGGGGAATTCATGCATCACTCAGGTTTAACTGAACCTTGGAGAACTCTAAACCCGTATGGTAGGATCTACTCATTTTACTCCATACCTCACTGTACTTACTCCAGGATAGATTACTTCCTGAAAGGAGAGAACCATCTTCAAGGTATAGACACCTGTTCCTATTCACAGAAGGTCATATTGGCAAAGAAGATTTACCAGACAAGTGGATAATTGTAAAACTTTATCATATAGTAGTAGATTACAAAAATTGAAACTATATTGCTTGGAATATCGCTCTCTAAGGGGGGACCTATGTCTAATCTATAAGGCTTCCAGGGATAATTCTCTAGCTGAAACAATATGCTTAGAATGGTATAAGAAAAGAAATAACACCAGATCCCATAAACTACAATTAAAATCAGTCACAAATAGATCTACTAGTCGATATCATTATTTTACCCAGAGAATAGTGCAGACTTGGAATTCATTGCCACTTGAAGTAGTATACAGTAGTACCTTCCAGTTATTCAAAAAAAATCTTGACCTTTTTATGGGAAATAAAAAATATGAATTCCATCCAGGTTAAGGATGGCGTTCACTATGGGCTAGTCCCTCGAACTCATATATACCTATGAACCTATGAACCTATGAACCTATTGGACCATCATCCTGTACTAGTTAGAATTAATCTAGTTCCCTCACTAGTTAAAGATAGGATTAGGAGACTTAATAACCAATTCCACAAATCCAAGGGATTTTCGTGACAACCTTAACATTTTAATAACATTGTTTGTGGAAAATAATGCACCCTCTATAGCCAAGTTAGACTTCTTATGGGGATCTTTAAAATGTGGGCTTAGAGGGGAAATCATCCGTTGGGCTACAAAACATAAAAAGCAGTTGGGAGCCTCCATTTCCTCTATACTAGAGACTATCCAGGAAAAAAGAATCCAATTTATCCCCCTACTTCATCACTAAAGGGTTGGAAACACTGAGAATCCTTGAGAGCTCATTATAATAGGCTCATTGGTGAAAAAGCAGAATATTTAATACTCCGCTCTAAAATCTCATATTTTGACCAAGGTAAACGAGCAGAAAAATTATTAATCTTGAGGATCTGCTCCCAGGAAATGGATAGAATAGTCCCCTCTATCTTGACAGAGGAGGGGCAACTCCGTATTTCCCCCAGGACATTGTTGAATCCTTTAGACAATACTATCAAGCTCTGAATGCCCCACCCCAAACTCCCTTTTCAGCCACACAATTGGACATATTCCTCCAGGATGTTGATCTTCTGCAGCTTTCTGACTCTCAAGCTGCCATACTACAGGCCCCCTTACTCTCAACAAAATCCATGAAGCCATTGATTCACTGCCTACAGATAAATCCCCTGGCCCAGACAGTTTCACTTCTAACTTTTATAAAGAATTTAAGGACCAACTTACCCCAATCCTGTTGGATACCTTTCAATACATATTTAAAGCAGCAATTTCAGATCACTCACTTACAACTGCAATTATTTTTGTACTTCCAAAACCTGGTTGGGACCCACTAAAAGTAGTTAACTATAGACCAATCTCACTCATTAAAGGTGATATTAAGATCTTAGCCAAAATTTTGGCAAGCCAGTTAAACCTGGTTTGAGATTCCCTGATTGGTAGAGAGCAGGTGGGGTTTGTCCAAGGTAGGCCCTCAGCAGATCATTTTAGGAAATTATCCTACCTTTTCTCTGTGTCCAGGGATTGCTCAGTCCCTGCTGCTGTGATTTACCTGGATGTGGAGAAAGCATTTGATAGTGCCTCCTGGGATTACTTATTTACTATTTTACCAAAATATCGTATCCCCCAAGCATTTATTTGCTGGGTGCAAGTGCATTACTCTTCACCAACAGCAAGAGTTTCCTGTAATGGCTCCCTGTCTTCATCATTTCCCAGTATCAAGGGACCAGGCAAGACTGTTCACTTTCTCCATTCTTATTCAATTTGTTCATAGAGGCTCTCATTTAGAAGCTCAACTGCTCCCTGAACATCTCTGGCATACGAACAGGTAAGAGAGAATACAAACTGTCTGTCTACCCGGACGACATATCAATGCACATTTCTTCCCCTGCTACACTGATTCCTGCTACACTATACCTAATTTCTCAATTTAGTGCAATCTCTAATTATAAATTTAATTTACAGAAAACTGTAGTGATGCCCCTCAATAAATATACTAATAAATTTGACCTGCAACATATAGGTTTCTTCTGGGTAAAGGACAACTTGAGGTATCTGGGCATAACTCTCAACATCTCCCCATGGAAGATTAAACAGAATAACCTGGACTCGGTGGTTGCCACCATAAAATTAGATATAAATAGATAGAAAACGTTACCTTTGACATTGTAGGAAAGGCTCAATATTGTTAAAATGAATATGCTACCCCACTTGTTATACCCCCTCCAAATGTTCAATAGGTTTTTACCTCAAAGTTGGTTCACCCAAATAAACTGATAACCAGCTTCCTTTGTCAGGGTAAAAAAGCCAGAAGGGCTTACACCAAGCTAATGTGTCATAAATGGGATTGGGGACTTTAAGCCCCAACCTATACCTGTACTACTTGGCGATAAATCTAGCGAGGTCTTTCCACTGGTACCAACATTCTCAAGAACGTGTAGTAGAGTACCATACCCTCTTGTGGGTGGATATCGAAAACACTTTATGCTCCGATCATGGTATAGAAGTTGGGACCCTACCCCTCACTCTGGAAAAAAAGTTACCCACTCAGTTACAGAATACCTCATTAGGAGATTCCCTCATGTCCCAGGCTCAGCTAAGTAAGTTGCTAAATGTGCATTCAACATGAGATAGCTCTCAAACAATATTTGGGAATCCCAATTTTCAGATATCAGGTAAAATTCTCTCCAGGGACACATTCTGGCCTAACATGAAAGTGAGTAGGGTAGATGATTTGATACTTCACCAACAATTATTGAAATTCTAGGATGCCAGTCACACTTATGGTTGGCATACAGGCTCGGCTTTTTAAATACTTTCAGATCACACATATGCTTTGCGCTGTCCTGGGCAAAGCTCCATGGGGCTCACCTCTCCGAAATGTGATTTCCCCCTACCTAAACTCCTTTCCCGGAACCCATTCGATTTCATACTCATATCATTATCTACAGTCATTTTGTGACCCAGGAGATGTACCATGGTTCTATGGGTGGGGTGGGATAGAATCATTCCCCCTAACTTGCTTTCAAGGAACTGGACCCGAATATGGAAACATCTATATAGTATGATACGCTGGGATGGGTATAGGTCCATGCAGTTTTATATCAATCATGATTTGTACTACACCCCCTTCAGATTACATCAAATGGATTGTTTAACATTGAACCTCTGTACCAAATGTGGGGAAAGAACCCGGCACATTATTACATATGCTGTGGTCATGTGAGAATATTTTCTCTGTTTAGGCTGCTATTCAAAATAGATTAGACCCCTTGCTCGGACTTTCATGAAAATTTGACCCTGGAGTCTGTATAATTGGGGATTACACAGACAACCTGGTAGGCAATCAGCGCCCACATATGGCTTTGATATCAGCCTGTGCCAAAAAGATATTACTTCAGCACTGGAAAGATCAGATTGCTCCAAGTTATGTGGAGTGGTTTAAAGAAATAATGTTTGCTTTACAGGCGGAGAGGAAAATAGCTAGTATATCTAACAACTTACCAAAGTATATTTGGGTCTGGGAACCCTTATGCACCCTCTTAATGATTCAGTAATCTATTGAGAAATCAATATAATCCACAAGTACTGCCCTCGCAATTGTAAGATACCCATTTTTTACATTATGAGTCAAAATATTCAAGCTGTGTGGCTGTCATAAAACTTTGAAAAGAACACATGGGCCTGGATATTCAAAAGGGTTGCGCCATGCGCAACAGGGTTGCGCATGTGCAAGTCCAAAATGCACCATTCTGCGATATTCAGCAGGAGGCAGTTACGCCACTGGCACCAGGTTGTGCAAGAGAGCAATGCAAATGAATGCATGCTCAACAGGAGGGGGAGGATCCATGCATAACCTGCGCAACCCGATATTCAGTTGGGTTGTGCAGAGTTGTGCATGCGCAACCCCCAACCTGCGCCTGCACAACCTTGAGCCAAAAAAAGGCGAGTTGAGGGCCACCCACAGGTGAGCTGCTGCATTGCAGGGTGCAACACAGCAGTTGCCACCCTGGCTGCCCTAACTCGGTCCCTGTGCCCCCCACCAGCCCGATCGTGGGCATGGTGTAACACGACTCCCCCCACACACATCTCCCATAGCCCGATCGCGGGCAGTACAGGTACATGTAACCCCTCCCCATATCGAAGCCCGATCCGGGCAGTACAGGTACAGGAAACACCCCACACACACACACACACACACACACACACGTGCCCGAGCCCGATGCGGGCATAGCGTGTATGAACCCCCCAGTGCGGATCGCGGGCAGAATGTAACCCCCAACAGAATATCTCCCTGGTGGTCAGTGGACCGTAAAGCCCGATCGCGGGCAGAAAGTCACATCACAAACCCCCAAACATCTCCCTGGTGTCTAGTGTCCCCCACCAGAAGCCCCTCCACCCGCTCCCGGAGAAGGTTGGGGTCACAGATTTACTATTATAACTTGGGGGTATATAACTTGGGCGGGGAGCACTACAGACACCAAAAAACAAAAACAGGCTTCCAGAATGAAATCCAGGTTTGTGGATGTAGCAAGCCAATTCACAGGCTGTCACTCTAACTTCTATGCTACATTTCCAGTGCAGGTAAACAGCACACACTACTGAACTTAAGATAGTTGGCATGAGTGAAAACAGCTACACGAACAGTGCTGTAACATCCCTACTGTTAAATCCATGTAATTGTTTTCACTCACGCTGTTTATGTCAAAGTGCAAGTCACTTCACTAACATTTCAGCATGATCGTGACGGTATACTGACAACCACCTCTGGGAACCCTTTTGGCAACTAAAATGCATCACACCTAGATAGCAATGCCTCCCATAAATGTTTTGGAAAAAATATTTTTGACAGCCATGTTTGTGATGCTAAAATATATAATACTTTGGCATAGAAACATAGAATTTGACATCAGATAAGGACTGCTTGGCCCCCAGTCTGCCCATTTCCCTACCTAATGGATAAGCTGCAGATCCTAGTTAACCAGCAGCCTACTTCTTTCAACTCCCACCCCTAGAATTGCCTTATGACTGTCCCATGCATGATTGATTTCAACCACTGTTTTTGACTCCACAGCCTCCTCTGGAAGGCCATTCCATGTATCAACAACCCTCTCTGTGAAAAAGACTTCCTTACATTACCTCAGAGCCACCCCCATCTTCAAATTATGCCCCCCTTGTTTTTGTACACCTCTTTTTGAAAATGCTACCTCTTGGACTTTGTTGATTCCTTGAGGTACTTGAAAGTTTCTATCATGTTCCCCTTTCCTCAAGGCTATACATATTAAGATCATTTAGGCTCTCTTCATATGTCTTCTGGTGCAGATCCTGCACCATTTGAGTTGCCCTCCTCTGGACAGCTTCCATCTTGTCTATGTCCTTGCAGAGACTGGGTCTCCAGAACTGCACACAGTACTCCAGATAGGGTCTCACCAGCTGTTTGTACTAATATAACTGTAAACACATCACATTGGCATGTTTCAGTAGTCTGACAACCTCAACCATAACACACCTAACACAGTATATGCAATAAACAGTATAACCCATACATTTATCTATTTTCATCCTCATTTTATTCTTTCTCTTTACATGCCCCTGACCCCTTTAAGGTTGTCAGAACTAGTTCTTGAAAGATTTAAGCCATGCTCGAACTCGGGTGTTCAAGTTCTAAATTAGAACTCAAAAGACAAGAAGGTTCATAGTATGGATTAAGCCTTTTTGTCTTTGACTCCCCTCCAGACAGGGCCAAATTTACTATAATACAAATGAGTGCACAGTTTCTAGCATGCGGCATAAAGTGCTTCTTTTGCCAAGTTACTTTCCAATATGGGCCAGGCTAGATCTGACATTGGATTGAGCAGTGAGGGTCAGAGTGACCACTGAGTCTGTGACCATGGACACTGTCTATGACATAAGCCATGAAAGTGAACTAGCCCTTACAAGAATAATTATACGAAATGTTTTCATGCTGCACACATAAAACTACCCATGTGATAAGCGTGCTGCAAGCATGATTTAAATGTTAAATTGGAACTGAGTGCATGCATGTGACATGCGTGCAGCAAGCAAGTGTGGAAAGCATGCTTTTTATGTTAAATTGGAATAGACTGAATGCATGTGGCATGTGTGTGTGAAAAAAGCTAGAGGTCACTGATAACTGAACACATAGAGTTAAGTAACTTGCTCAGGATCACACCATATATAAATTGGGGTTGAGGAGATTCAAGCCCAGGTCTCTAAGTCTCCTTGTTCACAGTTCAGTGCCTTGAACCACTCGCTATCCGCCCCACACTCCTTATGGCTTGCTGGTACTACAGTACAAACCGCATACATCTGCACCCATGTAGCATGCTTATAGACTCTGTTATACATTTTAGTTTTCTTGTCCTCTCTCATCTCAGCTGCACAGCTGAACTATAGCACACATACCAATGGAAATACATGTGATTCTTCCCACCCCCGATACACACACTTACTCACAAAACTACTTAATTACTTCTGTCTGGCCTGTATTCCCATTTTCTCTCCATAGTTTTGAATGCTTCTCTGCAAACAGATGGTAAGGGGCAAATGCAAAAGTAGCAATAACTCAACACCACCCACGTGACCGTCCCCATGCACACACACACACACACACACACACACACTGTAGGTGCAGCCATGCTATACAGACAACCCCAAGGTACAGCTATACTGTAAGTTGAGCTGTTACCTGAGTACTAGGAAGCTTGGGGCAGTCACTTTAAGAGATGATGTCCATGGGTCAGAATGATGAGTATCGTTGAAATGAATGGAGTTAGTTTTATTACTATTTTATATATTATGATGGCAAGTTGAGAATGATGAAGACCACTGTTCTACTAACAAGGCCCTTGTTATACGAGCAGTGGCCTTCATTAATCTCAGCTCTCCATCAATAATGTATAAAACAGTAATAAAAAATACCAACATTCATTTCAATGGTACACACCCTGAAGTCTCCTTGACCTATGTCATAATATGCCTGAGCATGGGGATGTGGAGGTCATCTTCACTTATGGGGCATAAGCCTGACTATAGTGGGGCTGCAATAGTCTGTGCATATACCTCTCAACTGTCCTTAAATGCAAGGGAACGCCTCATTTTACCCTGAAAACTGCTCTGCTCCTCATCCATCCCTCATAGAAAACATGCTGCTCACACAAAGGATGTCCAGTAAATTTAGACTTTATGGCAAGGGCACATTTTCAGATTTCATCGAGGACCAACAACAAGTGGAGGCCAGGTGCTAGTTAGCCTCTAGGTGGCAAGCTCTAGAGTGTCTGGAACATCTCTAAAAGGTAAAACTTATTTGTTGTGACTAAAAGGGTTATTCAAATCAGGACAAATTCAAATGTATAACATTGATCTGTCTATACCTCACAGCAGTTCATCAGATCTGGGCTTAAACCCATCCAGTTACTAATCAATTGTTTCCTGGCTGAAGTTCTGACCGACCCCTCAGAAAAAAACTTTGTCCCAATTTCTCTCCCCAAATCCATTCCATTCAATACCTATCCCATATGGGTTGTGAAACCACCCAAAGGTGCAGAAACATGAAAAACACATCAGTATTTCAGTCCTTCCTCCTTCCCCAATCCCCCTGTAAAATAAAATATTTGCTTTTACTTCCCTGAACATCTGGCCAGTACTTGCAGCCTGGCCCAGTGTGCCACTAGTCCAGTTTTCAGTCCTCCCCTCCTCTGTCCTTCTGCCAGAAGCTAGATGCTAGAACTGACCATCCCAGGTCCCCAACATGGTCCACGACCATGTTACCTCACAAACCGAACCCACCCAACCTGTGTTGCTTGCTTTTGCTTGACTGCTGCTACACTGCACTGATCTAGGCCTATAAAGGCCACCAACATTGCTGTCACCACTGCTGCTACCCCTAGATTGCTGCTGTGGGGAGGGAGGGCATGTGATTTTTTTTTGTGAGGCAAGCCTAGTAGAGTAAGTAGGTAGCTAGTCTCAAGTTAACTTCTAGCTCACCCTCTGTCCCTGCAGCCACCGGGGGAGATGGATACTCACTAAGAGTAGACCAACAAAACTAAGCCACCACAACACTGCTATTCAGAGTTTATTGCTCACCGACTCCTCCAAGCTGTAGTGTGCAGCCTGTCTACTCTTTGGCAGGAAAGACAGTGTCACACTAGCATGACTCATGTGCTCTTACTTGGCCATAGTTCCTCCACATCATGAGTGATGTCTGTGCTGCTAATAGGTGGAGAGAATGGACCACACATTACAGACACAGTTGAGTCAGGAGTGCACCTGTATCATGAGCACACACAGGACAGGGGGCACTTATTGTGCAAAAAATTAAATCTAAATGTAATGCCATTATTGTCACACCATAAAAACGACATAGGCACAAATGTGTGTGGTGGGGAACAACTGCCCCCTCTGCCCTACCTAAATGGCACCACTGCTTTATGGTAGAAATTCACTCACAGGTGCTCATATTGGTACAAGTAAATACAATGGTTTAACCACTGTGTTCTGAAGTACTGTATCTCCATGTTTCAGGATGTGTCCTGATCATCATTAAGGTTAGTGTCCATCATTGTCTCTCATTTTGAGTGTCCATGTCCCTCATTTCAGTGAAAAAATGGGAGGTATGGTGCATGCTATGCTGCTTGCTTCTTGCTTGGCTGCTGCATGTATAAATGTGTTAACTAAAGTTACTGAGCTAGCAAGCTAGGGACCAGTGGGGTAATGACAGACTTGGAAGCAAGCTAGTAGGGTCACATATGGTATCCAGCTACCGCTGTACAGACTGTATGATAAGAAATTGAGGTACATTTAAGTTAAGTGTGAATAATGGAGGGAAGGAAAATGAGGCATTATGGGGATTGCACTGGGGTGGAGGGCAATAATAAGGGCGACTGGAGACATTGGAATAGTAGGTGGAAAGGGGCACCATGGAGTGAGTGTGGCAGACACAAGGAGGATACTGGGTCAATAGTTATGGGGTTGCTGTTTGGATGAATATACTATTGAAACTAAGGGATTGTTCAGTTGTTCCAGACTGGAGGAGGAGGAACAGGGGCTCTGGAGGAGCTGGAGAGGGTGAGGGAGGGAGGCTGGGGCAGAAGGGATCCCAGAAAGGAGTAGCCAGGAGAAGCAGAGGAGGAACAGCAGGGCTAAATCCTGTGAGAATGTAGGGAGGGTCGATGGGGGTAAGGAGAACAGAGGGTCAGTAAGTGTGAGTAAGGCTCAGGGCAGGAGGAAGGAAGATGGCACCACTGCAGAGGTAGCAAGTAATAGTATCTGAGTTGAGGCTATTTCGAGGTTGACCATGGGCAGGACAGGGCAGGCACTTCTCAAATGCGCATGGAAGGAGCAAGAACCTTACATAATGATGCACATGGGCACAAATGACTTGGCAGGAGATGGTAGAGGTGGTAAGGGAGGTTCGAGATTTGGGTAGGCAGTGTGAGGAGGTGGGGGTTGGTGACATTCTCTGAGGTACTCCCGGTACCATGTGCAAGTACAGTGAGGAAAAAGGATAGAGGAGTTCAATGAGTGGCTGAGGGATTAGTGCCATATCAGGGAGTATAGATTAGTGTCAGACTGGGGCAGGACCTGGGGCAATAGTGACCTATATGGAGAGGATAGGTTACATTTGAGCATACATGGGAAAGGAGTACTAAAGTGGGGACTAGAGGGGTATATATCAACAAAGGTGGATTTAACTAGGAGGAGGGTGGTGAGGGGACTGCTGATGAGAAAAGGTTCTAGAAAGGAGAGCCTAGTGAGCTCAACCCTCTAGTTATGGGTAAAGGCAGTGGGGAAGTGGCACAGGAAGGGATAAGGAGGGGAAGAATAGGGGTAGGGAAAGGGAGGCAGACTGGAGGCTGGTCTCACTGAACACAAAAAGCCTAAGGAATAGAACAGCAGAGTTACAGGCTGTCTTGGTGGTGGAAGAGGTGGATATTGTGGCCATCACGGAATTATGGGCCACCCAGTACCAGGACTGGGATATGATGACCCTGGGGTTCAGGTTCTTCAGAAAGGATAGGGCCAAGGGGAATGGGGAGGGGTGATCTATGTAAGGGAGGGGATAAAGTGGGTAAGGGAGGAAGACATGGACAGAAGCACTATGGATGAAGTTCCATGAAGCAAAGAATAGGACACTGAGGATGGGGGTTGGTGTAGAGGCCACCAGCTTAGGGGAGTGATCTGGATAGGAAATTAGCTGAAGAAATTAGGAAGGTCTGCAGGAAGGGGAGCACAGTGGTGATGGTGGGGGACTGGGACACCCCATTCACCATGAGTGCAAGGGAGTGAGTCCTGTTTGAAGCATTTCAAGACAGCTTCCTGACACAGCTGGTCTTGGGACTGACTCAGTTAGAAAGGACTCTGGACCTTGTATTGGATAATGGGGAAGCTGTGAGGATTCTGGAAGTGGAGGAAAAATAGCTGGAAGTAACCACTATTTGGTGTGGTTCATGCTCAACAAGGGAGGGAAACAGGGGACATTGGTACAAGGGTGATTGAGTTCAGGGGTGGACTTTAAGAAGATGGGGAAATTTGGGGCAAGCACCTGGCAGAAATGCAGCCACGTGAGATGCAGACCAGAAATGGAACATCAGAAAGGAAGGGCTGGGGGGGCTATGAAGTCTTACACTACAAAGAAAAGCAAGAAGGGAAGGCAAGGGCAAAGAAACCCAGTTGGCTGACACAGGAGGTTATAGAAGGGATGAGGGCCAAGAGGGCAGCATTTTGAAAGTACAGGAAATCAAGGAGAGGTGAAGATAAAGATATGTACATGGAGAAGTAGATGGAGGTTACCAGACTGGTCAGGGTGGCCAAGGCATCCTAGGAGCTGAGACTGGCGCAGGAATCAAAAGTGGGTAAAGACTTCTTCCTCTACATCGGGAGAAGAAGGAGCAAGGATCAACTGGTGAGGATTAAGAAGGATGGGGTGGGTGGAGAAAGGGGCAGAGCAGGCAGAGGCACTGAATGAATACTTCTGCTCTGTATTCAGGTAGGAGAATGGGGGGCAGATACCCCAGGTGAGGGGGGAGTGAAGAGGAGAAGTTGGTAGATGTAGGGATTACAGAGAGCATGGTACTAAATGGGTTGAGGTAATTAAGGGTGGACAATGCACCTGGACCTGATGGCATTCACCCTATTGTACTAAGGGAGTTGGCAGAGGTCTTGGCAGGGCCACTGACCGACCTGTTCAATACTTCCCTGGACACGGGATGTGTACCACAGAACTGGAGAATGGCCCATGTGATGCCCATCCACAAAAGTGGCCCAAAAGATGAACCAAGAAACTATAGGCCAGTGAGCCTCACATTGATCTAAGGAAAGCTCATGGAGACCATCCTAAAAGAGAGAGACTAGTGAGCTTCTTGGAGGAAAAGGTCTCCAGGATGGTCAAAAGCATGGGTTTGTGGTGGGCAGATCCTGCCAGATAAACCTTGTAGAGTACTACGACTGAGTGTTGTGGGAACTGAACAAGGGGCATGCAGTGGATGTTCTGTATTTAGACTTCAGCAAGGTCTTTAATTCAGTGCCGCATGGGAGGTTGAGGGGTGGGGAACAGGAATATATGGGGGCAGGACCAAAAAATGGTGAAATGGATCAAAAACTGGCTAAGGGAAGGCAGCAAAGGTAGGGGGCACCTCTTCAATCGAAAGCAGTGACGAGCAGGGCACCACAGGCATCGGAACTGGGACCATGCTGGTTGGGATTTTTATTGCAGATATCTCACATGGGATCCAGAGCAGGATCAGTCTGTTCGTAGATGATGTTAAGATGGGAGATGTGACTGATGATGCAGAAGGTGAAAGGTTGCAGAAGGACCGGATAAGCTGCAGAAGTGGGCAGAAACATGGCAGTAGGGGGTCAATGCCAAGAAGTGCAAAGTTCTGCACTTCGAGCCAGGAACCAGGAAGGGATTATCACTTGAATGGGGTACATTTGTGGAGCTCCTCAGAGAAGGACCTAGGAGTGATCATTACAGGGAGCATGAACAACTTTGTTCAGTGCAGGAAGGTGGTAGCAAAAGCTGGGGTGTATTGCAAGAGGATCGCCTCCAGAAGGAGGGAGGGAGGGAGGAAGGTTATCCTGCCCTGTATAGGTCATCATTGGTCACACACCAGGAGTACTGCATGCAGTACTGGCACCCATTCCTGAAGAAGGACATCAGATTGTTGGAGGGGATGCAGAGAAGAGCCACAAAGATGATCCAGGGATTAGAGAGCAAGCCCTATGAGGACAGGCTGTGAGAGCTGAATATGTATTCACTGGATGAGAGAAGGGATGGAGGGATATGATCGAGACCTTTAAGTATCTGAAGGGATAAAAAAAAAAACAAACACAGAAGGGATTTTCCAGATGAGAAGGGGGAGGGACATGAGAGGCATGGACTGAGACTGGAGGGAAGATTCAGAAAGGAGATGAGGAGACATTTGTTCACTGAAAGAATGGTGGATAAATGGAACACCTTAATAAATGAGATAGTGTCCTGTAAGACGGTGGACAGTTTCAAGAGGGTTGGGACAGTGTAAGGGTAAGGGATACTGGGAAGAGGAGGAGGGAGGGGCAGTTGCAAGATGAGGTGCTAGTTGCATATTCGAGCAGACTCGATAGACCATAAGGCCTGTTCTACTGGCAATTTTGTATGTTTATGCGCTTCCAAGACCCTATGAGCATGGCCATAGTGTATATGCTCCATACAGAATGCCAAAGGGAAAGTAAGTGAGCTGAAACAGTCATGGAGAAACACATTTGTAGCACTAAATATGCAAAAGGGTATTTGCATGGCCCAAAACAAAAAAGTCAGGCTTCACAACAGAGGCACCTCTTCACACATCTGGAATGGGGGATGTTTGCAGATCTATACCTGTTTTGCACAAATACATGGAGGCAGGGTGCAGTGGAGGCTGATAAATAGTGTAGTTTTTATGATGGAATATATGTTTTAACTGACATAAGGCTGCAGGTACCTGAGAGAGCCCTGGTTTTCGGCACCTAGAACCAGGATGAGAGACTGTAGTTCATGACTGGAGGTGGTGAACTACTACATTTGTATTCTTCAGTATAAGTCCATTGCAACATTTTAAAAGCAACTCTCTAGCCAGGGTTATGCATGAGTGACTCTCGCTAAGGGAAATAGCTGCATATTTTAAATTAAAAGCATTTTTACTTGTCGCTGTCTGGGGTAATCTGTGGCATTTGCACAAGGATTTCTGGGTCAAACAGCGCTACTTTAAGGTGCCCTGCTGCGATTGGGTTGAGACAGATGGGGTGCATAGAGACACATGCAGAGACACGCACATCTGTTCGTGTCTGCTGTATACGCTGAGGATGCTGGGGATCCGGGTAGAGGCTTGTGCAGGTAAACCATAACAGGCTTGCAAGAATATAAAGGTATAGATCATAATAAATTCTTGACTACACAGGTGTGCTTGAGCCATCATAGCCATGTCACAGGTGAGGAGTAAGTGCAGCAAAAGTAAAAAAATGTACACAATGCAAAATGTACATAGAAGAAGCAGCCAGTCAGGACTTTATTTGTGATAAATGTCTACTGTTTAGTACCTTGCAGCGGAAAAATGATCATTTACTTAAGAGGTTGGAGACCCATAAGGAAATAGAATGTTTGGAAAAGTTTATCGATACTATGGCCCAGGATATCACTGTTAATGAGAATGTAGCCTCGAGTGACACATCAGCTGACAAACTAACCATGGTACAGCTCCCTTTGGGGAAGAGGGGATGAGGCTGGATCATGGAAACACATTCCAATTGTGGCTAGGAAAACCAAACCAATAAGCAGGTAAATAAACCCTTGGAGCTTCATAACAAATTTGAGGCCCTCAGCCAGGGTTTTGACAGCCTGTCTGAGAACAGTAATGCCCAGCTAGAAGGAATAGAGTACACACCTGAGGACACAATAAACCATGATCAAGTTATCTACCAGCATATTCAGGATAGAGATATTGTGGTAATTGGAGATTCTATTATAAGGTTTATCGATACAGCAGTGTGCAATGGGCATAAAGCACACACCACAGTGAGCACACTTCTTGGGGCATGGTTAAGGGACATTACTAGACTATTCAATGGATTATTAGAGAATACCTTCAACCCTTTAGTGTTGCTACATGTGGGTACCAACAATATAAATAAAAGTAACATGGTTGATATTCAAAATTAGATTACTGGGCTAGTGAAAAGGATTAAAGACAAAAAAGGGAAGTTATTATATCGGACATTCTCCCAACATTCGAGTACCAAAAATATAAACATGGGACCATTCACAATTTGAATAGCTGGCAATGTCTGTTTTACAGAAATGTGTGTATTGGTTTTATGGATAACTTTGTGACCTCTAGTAACAAAGCACTTTTTAAAGAGGATGGCCTTCATTTGAACCAGGCAGGCAATAGGATCTGGGGCAAAAAAAATGAACGAAGTGCTAAGGTTCCATTTAAAGTGGAGAAGGGGGAGCTGGTGAATGGTACCGAAACCTACTCAAACATAAATAAGGGTGCACATAAGTATGCATGATGGAAGGGAGTTTTAATAAATGGCAGGAGCCTGGTGAATAAATCTGATGAATTTAAACTTCTCCTAGCCTCACAGGATATCCAATTAGCCTTAGTTATGGAAACGTGGTGGGATGAGAATGACCCATGGGCAAAAACCATACAGGGCTGTAACCTGTTTTAAAAATCCAGGGTGCATTGGAAGGAGGGGGGTGGAATAGCTATACACATACATGAGTCAAAAAAATGTGAGGTAATACAGGGAGATGTTGGTAACTTGGAATTACTCTGGGTAAAGTTATTACCTCAAGTTGGAACCAAAATCAAGCTAGGTTTAATATGTAGACCAGCCACAATGTCATCAAAGAATGATGCTGCAATACTGAGCCACATAAGTAACCTGGATCCTGTTAATAGAATCTTACTAATGGGTAATTTTACTTTACCAGATATTGACTGGAAAAAGATGAAGGGAGTTAGTAAAACAGATAAATCATACCTCAATGCCTTTGAGCAAATTGGTCTAGATCAAAAAGTGCATGATTGTACAAGAGGCAATAATACCTAGACATCTTATTAACAAATATGGGCAGTTTAATAAACATTGTTGAGTTCAAGCGTTGTGCCATCTGTAGCAGCTTTCCCATGGAGCTCCAGCCACCTGTTTCACAAAACTACCGATTTGCTTGGTTTAAAGGTATCGGCTACTTCAGATTGCGATATCCAGGTGCTGGAATAGTGCAAGGTGTATGGGGAGCAGTCGAGTGTATAATGGAGGTGGATACAAAAAAACTACCAAGCACACCCTCCGGTCTCGCCTGAGAAGGCTCCAAAGAAGCCTCGGGCCTCTAGTGCCAGCCAGGGAGCAGATGCCAGTGCTAGCCCTGCTCTTTCGTCTACAGTTAATGAACCGTTGACTCTGCAGCATTTCCTAGAGGAGTTTGCACCTTCAAAGAGGATCTTCATACCTCACAGCAGAATTTACCTTCCTTACCCAGAAATTGGATGAGGTGGCATAAAGGGTCTCAGATAATTCATCGTGAATCATTTCACTGGAAAACAGCAAGATAGGCTTGATCCTGAGCTCATTGTCTGTAGGCAGTGCCTCACTAAGTTGGAGCAAAGGTTAAGGATCTCAAGGGTGCAACAGGAGGAACAATGTAGTGATCATGGTGCCTCCCAAGGGAGAAGAGGGACATGATCCAATTAAATTTGCACAACAGCTTGTGGAAAAGTTAGCTGGCCCTACTCCCTTTGGGACCATATACACCATTGAAAGGGCCCATAGAGCGCTGCATTCCAAGCCACCCCCTGACGTACTTCCATGAACTTTCATTTGTTGCTTCCTCAATTTCAGGGAAAAGCAACACTTTATTAACAAAGCAAAAGAGCTTCAAGATATCATGTGGGAGGGAAAGCACCTGAGAGTTGCCCAGGACCTACCCCCTCAGTCCGCCAGAGGAGAATGGCCTTTCACCCCATAGTGGTGAAATTAATAGCGGCTAGTATCAAGTTTCGGATGTTATACCCGGCCAAGCTAAGGGTTCTCATCTCTGATGCCTGGGTGTCTTTTGAGGATCCAGAGTCCACTCTGGGACAACTGAGAACCTCCTTTCCAGATCTGTTCAAGAGCTCCTGAAGGGATGTGTTCACTGTGAGCTGAAAGACACTTTTTCTTTAGTGTGGCCATGTTGATGGACAGATCAGTGCTCACCTGCAATGTTTTTTAGTCTGGAATTTTGTTTGGCTGGAACAGAAGGGCCTGGGCTTTTTGCCCCATGTCTAGCCCTATGTTATCCTGCCATTAGTGGTGGGAGTGCTTATTCTCTCCCAGGACCTGATTTCTGCTTTATCTCTCCCACAGAGACTTGGGAAATGATTCAACCTTGGCTGCATGGCATTTGCCTAATGGGATCTTGGTGGCTTGCATCTATGTTCAGCATGGCGCTCGCTTCTCACAGTCTCTCCCACAGCATTACCTCTAGAAGACGTCCTTTCCACATTGGTGCTTCTCGATCTGGCAGCAGCCTGGCCCAGGGGCTTACTTGCTTCGATGCTATAGAGTTACATGATTCCTCTTGGAAAGACTCCCATTTCTGGACTTGCAGGTTCTGGTTATTATGAGGCTCCCCTAACCTTCTCGCTCAGGGGTGTTATTTACTTATATTAATAGGAGGTGAAAAGGAGGTGAAGGATCCAAAGCGATTGTTTTTTTTTTTTTTTTGCGCAAGAGACATGCGATATTGGAACCAGAGAGAATGACTGATTTATTTTGTTAGGGGAAGTCTGTTATATGGTTCCTTCCCTTATACCTCCTTATCCTGTCTTTCCAGTTTTGTTTGCTCCATGGGTAGCACATTGAGATTTGGAGGGCCCTGCAATTTGGCCTTCAGGTTTTGATATTTGGAATAGTCTATTTGTTGAGAGAATGACAGTTTGCATGTGTCTTGCTAGTGGTTTACCTGCTGTAGTCTAATTTCTGTATTTACTTAATCACAAGAAGACACCTCAGGTCAATGTCTGCAATGTTGTATGGGTTGGGCGCTGTACATGTTAGCCGATCTCTGCAGAATGTTTCGCTTTACTAGGACGATTTTTGATTACTATTTTATTGCCTCAGTTACTTTAATGCAACAAATATCTTCAGCTGGTTCATTTTACTTTGAAAGTATACTTAATGATTCTGGTTATGGTTAATGCCGTTATTTTAATGGGTTGGTGCGGTGGCTGGAGCGGAAGGGAAAAAGCTCTAGGGCATGATGCAGAAGAGGAAATGGAAAGTGGAGGGGGAAAGTAGGTCGGGGAAAGTTTTGGAGGTTTAGTTTGTTGAGAGTTTATGTTACTATGTTGTGGGAATTCAGGAGGGGAGCAGGGTGGGTAAGTTCACACAGGTATTCTGAACAGGTCTCTCTTCCCATTATGTGTCACACACCACAGCCCTTTATTTTACTGCACGGTGGGGACAACAAGGTAATTTCTTGAATGTGCGGGGGCAGGCACAAAATTAAACAATATCAAATTCTTAAGCATCTGAATCTGCTCTCTGCGGATATTGTGTTTTTACAGGAAACTCATTTACTGAACTCCAAGGCTATGCAGCTCCATAGACAGCAGATGGGCCAATGCTTTGCGGCAGAGGGCAACACCCAAAGTCGGGGCGTTATGATTCTCTTGTGTAGGGCCATACCGTTTGTCCCCACTCAAGCCATAGCAGACCCTGATGGACAACATGTGTTTGTAAAGGGGAAACTCTACACCAAGGAGGTTGTTTTGTGTTGTATATACGGTCCTAATACCGATACTCCTAGTTGTTTTATATGCATTCTCAATATCCTTTCCCGGTTTTTGCAATCTTCTTTACTAATTGAGGGTGATTTTAGTCTGGTGATTGATCCTCAAATGGATTGTTCTGGTAAGCCCCGTAAAGGCTCTCCCCAGCACAGCGAGCTGTCCGGGATTAGCTAGACAGTGTAGGATTAGCGGACATCTGGCGCATTCTGCACCCATCAGATAGCGGGTTCACATTTACCTCCCCTGTACACCACTCTTCTTCCCGCATTGATTACATATTGATCTCCCAGTCCTTAATTCCTGCTGTGGTAGACTCAGAAATACTTACAGGGCTGCTCTCTGACCATTCACCAGTTGCCTGTTCGATTTCTCTATCCACATTGCCTATTTCTGGCAGGAGATGGAAGGTTAATAACCAATTGTTAAAGATTCCGGATTACAAGGATATTAATTTTGGCTCCACCGGGAAGCCAGATATTGAATGGTGCTCCCTGAAAGCCTGTCTTTGAGGTTTATTGATAGGCTTAGCATCCAAAAGGAAAAAACACAGGATGAGTGCCTTAAAAGCCTACTGTCCCAAATTAGGACCATCGAGCATGAGCTATCCCCCCAATCCCCAGATCATGCAAGAGAAACCCTTGTGAAACTCAAGGACTCATACCTGAATATCTTAAGAGAAAAAGCTGAGTTTGCTATTTTGAAAACTCAGTCTTACCAGGTGGGTCAGGGTGACAAAGCAGGGCGTCTTTTGGCTCTCAAGCTTAAATAGTTGGAGTCCCATAGATTGTTAGCTGTGGTCCGCTCGCAACAGAGTGATACTCTCGTAACATCCCCTGCGGATATCACTTTGGAATTTCGGTCTTATTATGCAAAATTGTATAGCCCCATGGAGGATCCTCCTTCCGCTTCCCAATTATCTTCTTATTTCTCTCGAATCAAGTTACCTCAACTCTCGGACCTACAGAAGTCCTGCTTAGTTGCCCCCATTACTTTGGAGGAGATACTCAGAGTTATTCAAGACCTGCACTTGAATAAGACACCCGGGCCAGATGGATTCTCCGCCAATTTCTACAAACCTTTGCACCTCAATTAGCACCTGGACTGCTCTCGCTATTCCAACATGTTCTCTCCAGCCAAGTTCTAGATGAGTCCCTGTTTGAAGCCTTGATAACTTTAATACTGAAGGACGGTAAACCTCCCGAACGGGTCCAGAGCTATAGACCGATCTCTCTCTTTAATCAAGACCTAAAGATCTTAACGAAGCTCCTGGCGGACCGTTTGAGTCTTGCCTTGCATGATATTATAGGCCCAGAACAGGTAGGTTTCATGAAAGGCAGATCTTCGGTGGACCATTTTAAAACCCTCTCGCATGTCTTCTTGGCCTCCAGGGATGCTGATTTTCTGGCCGTTCTCATTTCCTTGGATGCCAAGAAGGTGTTTGACAGGGTTGATTGGAATTTTTTGCTTCAGTCACTCACAGCTTTCGGGATCCCCCCTCTTTTTATAAAGTGGTTAAGGGCCTTATATAAATCCCCCACGGCTCGGGTTATCTGCAACAGAGTTTTGTCTGATTCCTTTAAGCTCCATGCTGGCACCAAGCAAGGTTGTCCTTTATCCCCCCTGCTATTTAACATTTACTTGGAGCCGTTTATCTGGAGGGTCATTGATAATATGGAAATTCAGGGCATAAGTATTCAGCAACACTCTGGCAAAGTGTTGGCCTATGCGGACGACCTACTCCTTCAATTATCTCAACCCGATATATCCATACTGGCCTTGCTCATCACATTAAGAGAATTTAGCTCCATGTCTAATTATAAGTTAAATGAAGACAAAACGGTAGTTCTCCTCTTGAACCACAAGGCGTTAAAGACAGTGGCAACATCAATGGGTTTCTCTTGTCAACCCAATATATTGAAATACCTGGGCTTGTACTTGGCCAGGAAGCCAAATAGATTTTTGAAATTAAATTTAGACCCCTTAATATCCACTATTAGACAAGACCTTAATAGATGGGTGTTGCTTCCCCTATTTCTTTGGGGTAAAATTAATATCATCAAGATAAATGTTTTCCCGAGGCTTTTCTACCCATTAAATCTCTCAAACATTTGGTTGCCATTGAAGTGGTTTAAAAAAAATGCACCGGATCTTCTCAGCCTTCATTTGGTCCGAAAGGAAACCCCGGATAGCTTATGACAAGCTCTCAACATCAAAATTGAAAGGGGGATTTAGACTTCCTCATCTAGGACTCTACTATTGGGCCAGTTTCTAAATAAGTACCTGCAATTGCTTAGGGAGGACAACTCCCAGCAGTCGCAGTCCTATACTCCCATTTGGCTCCAAATAGAGAAGAGCCTAATACAAACCAAGGGGCTCTCCCCTGCTGCATTATTACATGTAAATCCAAGATCCCTGCCTCCTGCTCTTAGAAATACTCCTGTTGCATTACCCACTCATATCCACTCGCAACTCTGCTCCTTCCTAAAGTATAACCATACCTTGGACCTATCTCAACCTTGGTGGGTAACCCCAATCTCACAATTGATGGGAGGCCACTACAGCTGAGATGGATCCCCTGATGGGGAATTGTTCCTCTCCACCCTTTGGAAACCGGATGGCCAGGGTTAACTTCACCTGAAATCTCGACAAGTTTCATATTCCGAACTCTGTGGTTTTAGAATATTCCAGTTACATCACCTAGTAATAAAATGCTTTGGTAATCATACCCAACATCTCTGAGCCTACCTTTATTGGAATTAATCCCTCAAGTGGGTCTCCCACATGCTGTTTCCAAATTGTATAAGGTACTGTACAATTGGAAGTGGCCTGACTGTCTCAGTCGCCCTTATTGGACCACACTTTTTCCTGAAGATGATTTGCATTGGCCCTCCTTATGGAAGACCTGGCACAAGTTTGTAACACAAGACAGACTTCATCTGGTACAGTTTAAATTACTGCACAATCTTTATTATTCACCCAGAAGATGGCGAAATTAGGCTTGCTCTCCTCATCTGTATGTACCAGGTGCCGTGGAGTGAGGGTAACCTTTGCACATCTTTTGGGAATGCCCAGGTAGCCTCCCTTTGGACCAACATTAAACAAGAGGTTGACCCCCTACTGTGGAAATTTGTATCCTGGAGATTCTCTTCAGTTACTATTACCAACAGAAAATACCACATAACCCTTATAGTGTTGTCCGTCAAGAGACTGGCCTTGTGGCATTAGGAGAATGAGATGGAAATTTCTTACAGTGAATGGTTGCAGGAACTGTTGGCCAACCTTGAGTAGAAGACTATTACTAGTTTAAATGACCAGTCGCAGAAATTTCTCAAACATTGGGGTCCTGTGGTTACTCTATACTCACTTCAGAGTGCGAGAAGTTTCTGCATCTGGTAATAGGGACTTTGTTACTAGTAAGACTCTCCTGTGTGAATGTAGGGTGGGGGGGGTGGAGAGGGGTAGAGCGGATCCGTTTTCTAGTTTATACGCTCACTTTGTACACTGGTTATATGAATGTAATAGGAGATCCTCGCCTCTATTTGAATAATATTGAATAAATTTTAAATTGACAAAATAATAATAAACAATGCTGAGGTTAATAGCCCATTAAGTAATAGCGACCACCTTAGTGTCCATTTTTCAATTGGTGGGTTACAAAACCAAGTTGGGACAGTAACAGCTGAAAAAACTGAACTTTAGTAGAGCAGATTTCAATAGGATTAGATTTAATATATCTAAATGGGACTGGGAAAAGGACTTTGGGGGACATTCGTAGATGCTATGTGGAATATGCTGCTGTACAGGCTGAAGGAGCAGGTTAGAAACCATATTCCAAGTACTGAAGTATACAAAATAAGAAAGAGACCGGGTTGGTTGACTAGCACTTTAAAAAAATCAAAAAAAAGAATAGAATGTATAAGCAATTTAAAGGTGGTATCAATCAAGGGAGCTATTGTGCCTATAGAGAACTAGTAAAGAGGTGAAAGCTAAGACTAGAAAAGCAAAGCTCAGCACGAACTCTGGCTAGCAACAAAGGTAAAAGACAATAAAAAGTGTTCTATTCTTTATGTTGATAGTTTAACAGGAGAACTAATATGATAGGCCCTTATGAATAAGGAGGCAGTATAGTGCAGTGGTCTAAGGCTCTGAGCTACAAATCTGGTGACATCCAGCAAACCAGACCTGGATTTGAATCCCACAGCTTCCACTTGCATACTGTGGGGCCCTGAGCAAGTCACTTAACCTCCTTGTGCTCCCAGGTTGCTCCTGTAAAAAAGCTTCCAGCTTAGTGTGCTATATGTTTAACCTGGTTAAACAACTAAATAAAAAAAACAAAGAAGGACTTTTAGTGGATAATAAAGAGATGGCTAACATTCAAAATAATTATTTCTGTTCTGTGTTAAACAGAAGTAGTCCGAAGCTTCACAGAGATAAGTAACAATGCATATCCAGGGCAGATGATTATAGATCCCAAAGACATGCTAGATAGATTACGTAAACTTGATAACAGCAAATCACCAGGCCCAGATGATATTCACCCGAGAGTGATACAAAAAATAGCTGATGCTATAGTTCTACCCCTTACCCATATATTTCAGTCCTCACTTGACAAAGGAGAAGTTCCTCTAAGCTGGAAGGTGGCTACAGTGGTTCCCCTCTTAAATAAGGGCCCAAATCTAAACCAGAAAATTTTAGGCCAGTGAGCTTGACCTCACTAATGGGGAAGATACTAGAGTGCATTCTAAAGGAACTTATAAAATGGGTAAAATAAACCTCTTAATTTGATTGGGTGAAAGGACCTTCCAGCCACATCCTTATCAGCATGTATTTATGCCAACTGGCACTTTTTTTCCTAAGTGACCTCACAACAAACAGCAATCACTAACCTAGATAAGCTACAAATTCATCCAAGAACCCACTAGGCACACAACAAGTGGCACCAACCTGAAACACCGCAGACCTGAAACAGCAGGCACCAAGCAACACATAGCCTGTCTGTGCCTTTCTAAGCAAACAAATTATTAAATTCATCCAAGGTTCCCCCCATGTTAGAAAAAATGTAAATACCTCGCTAACACCGCTAAAATGGGAACCGCTTGCTCCACACGCTTTTACTGTCAGAATATGCCTCCGCTACTATTACCTCATCCCCTTCAGACACTGCTTGCCAGGATCAACATAACTTCCAGGAATAACATTTCTGTTAAGCCAGCTCCTTCAATTTCTATACATTAAAAGTGCACCACATGGAAAAGAACCGAAAAAATAAAATGCTAACCCAGAAATAAATCTATAAGGCGGCCGCTACGAGACACACTCGGTCCATGACAACCAAGCCACTGGCATCGCAGTATCTCAAATCAAACAGTAAATTACAATAAAATAAATACAAAACAACAAACTGTTTCTGCCTTGAAGAACAGATACACTTGCCAGGACACCCACATAAAAATGAAAGCCCCGGACTAAAGCCCTCAACTTGGTCTCAAAGGAGCTGCTTGCTGCGACAGTGCCATATTAACACTACATGAAAGGGGGAAAAATTAACACTATCTACAGAATGCTACACACTGGAGAATTAAAAGTGTATATAGAAACCACAACCTGACCACTATCTCTATGTGTCTGTGTGATGGGGGGGGATCATACACTACACATCACATTACAGAAAACAGTTAAATAGAGGGACTATTTTACTGCTTCACATTTTAAAACCTCAAATTGTTAAAATACTTTCCCTCTTTTTATTTTCATAAATATTTACTTGAGAAACCCATTTTATAAGCACAATAACACACTCTGAGGTGTGGGTTACGTGCTGATAAGAGCACGCCCAGGGGCATAAGGCACCCGGCGTAAGCACCTCATGTCTTAGTACACCCCTAGGTTTGCTCTTATTAGCACGTAACCCACACCTTGTCATGTGTTATTGCTTGCATATATCAAAATTTTTAAATAAAAATGGCCTGGTTCACCCATTGCAACACGGATTTACCAAATCTAGGTCTTGTCAGACCAAGCTGCTAGCTTTTTATGATGATGTAAGTAGGGAATTGAATCTGGGTAATTCAGTGGATGTTATTTTTTTAGATTTTGTGAATCCTTTGACCAATTACCCTATACTGAATTATTAAAACTATTAAGTGATCTTAAGTTTGAGACAAATATCTTAAATTGGATAACAGAATGGCTTGATGGAAGGAAACAAAGGATCACGGTTAATGGGATACTATCTGACTGGGCTCCAGTTACAAGAGGGGTCCCTCAAGGTTCGGTGGTTCAGTCCTGGGTCCTTGTCTTTTTAATATTTATATTACCTACTTAAAACAGAACAGCCCAATATTTGGACATCCAAATTTGCAGATTTATTTATTTATTTATTTATTTAAGAATCAATTTACAACCTTTGAGCCAGAGGCTCGTTTCCAAAGGTACTTCGTCACATAAAGACATACATTGCATTTTGGTTACATAGCAAAGATTTGCAAAAAATCAATAGGCATTCACCAGAGGTGCCACGTCACATTGTGGACAGACAAATACAATTGGGTACAGGGTACATGTAATTGATAACAGGTATTACACAAGTCGGTATCAAGTGAGCATTCTGGTAGGTAAACATTGAAACAGCTGGCACTGGCCAGGTTAAACCTAGGCATGGTGTACAGGGAAGTGGTGGAGGGGATGGTTGGGTGGAGAGCTGCCCGGGGGGCATTGTCAAGAGAAAAAAGAGGTGGAGGCTATGTTTAGAGACAGGAGCAGTTATGAGTGCTGAAGATGTGGTTCCGAAGTGCGGTTTTGAATGTGGAGATGGTGATGGCATTGGTGATGGTGGCAGGGAGAGAGTTAAACCAGGTTGGGGCTCTATAGCTGAAGGACCTCTGGCCATGGCTGGTTCTTGTTCTGGGGACCTTTAGAGTGGTCTTGTAGGAAGACCGTGTTGCAATGGTGGGAGGGCTCTGGTGGATGGATGCCGTTACCCCAGGGGGGGAGAGCCCGAGTAGGGTTTTTTTGGTGAGGAGACAGGTCTGGTATCGGAGTCGTTCATCCAGGGTAAGCAGGTTAGCATCGACATATAGCTGACAGGTGTGTGTGAGCCTGGGGGCACCAGTAATCAATCTGCACGCTTTATTCAGGGTTAGGTGAATTTTGTTGAGTGCAGTGGTGTCAGCAGCACCGTATACTGGTAGACCATAGTCTACAAAGGACAGAACGGATGATGTAACAGCTAGCCGGAGAGCATTTGGGGGAAGGCAGGTTTTATGGCGGAATAGGATGCCAAGCTGTGTGTTGGTGGCGGATGTTAGGGCGTCGATGTGGTTGTGAAACGTGAGGGCTGAGTCCAAGGTAACCCCAAGGTATTTGTAGGAGCAGACTTGTTCCAGTGGTTGGTTGGTGCTTGGAAGGATATAGAGTGGGTGGTTGCTAGCTTTGTTTTGGGTGTGTGAAAAGAGCATAGTTTTGGTTTTGTTAAGATTGATGACGAGTCTGCGCTCCTTAAACCAAGCCTCGGCACTGTTGAAAGACTGCTGTAGGGAGTCCTGTAGGGGAGTGGGATTACGGTGGGTGGCAAAAGGACAGCGTCGCCTGCATACAGCAGAATTTTGCCGAGCATGCACTGGGCAGGGTGTTCAGATACAGCGAGAAGAAGAGGGGGCCCAGGATGGAGCCCTTGGGGACCCCAGAGAGAATGGGATGGTAGATCGGAGAGTGCTTATTAATCTTGACACACTGGGATCGAGTGTCAAGATAGCTAGCACACCATGCCAGGGGCCAGCTGAGAGACCAGTGAGGCAGAGTGCATTCAGCAGCAATGGATGGGAGACAGTGTCGAAAGCCTTGAGAGGTCAATGAACACTGCACCAGCTAGGGAGCTGGTATCCAAGGAGGAGTGTAGGAAGTTGGAGAATTAATAAGGGCAGTGCTGGTACTGTGACCTGCACGGAAGCCATGTTGCTCTGGGCATAAGATGTTATGCTTAGCCAGATAATCAGTGATTTGAATGGCCACCACTTTCTCCAGGGCTTTAGAGGGGAGGGAGGATGGAGATTGGCGGTAGTTGTTGGTCGATGACCTGTCACCTCCTTTATGAATAGGTGTGATAATGGTTGTTTTCCAAGCTGTGGGAATTGTCCCAGGCAGAGTGACTGGTTAATTAGGCTTGTGAGAGGTGCAAGGACTTCATCTAGCACCAGCCTGAGGATGCTGGGGTCCAGTGAGTCACTGCCGGGATTGTTGCCATTGAGAGCTTTGATTAGGATGGGTCTGGCTTCCGGTGGAAATCTTTTGCAGGAGGAAGCTGGGGTGCTGGAGGACAGGGGAGTTTGGCTGGGGGAGGGTCAAAGAATTATAGGGAGGACTGAGCTAAGGTCAGTGAAAGTGGTGTTGAACCAGTTAGCTATGGTGGCAGGCTCTGTGGAGGTTGTGCCATTTCTAGTGAGCTGGGATGGGGCAGGGGAGCAAGCTTTACCATTGAGTTGCTTAATATTATCCCAGAAGGTCCGGGCTGAGCCCCAGGAGGAGGTAAGGGAGGCCTGGTAATGGTCTGCCTTGGCTTTCCTGATGGCCCATGAGCATTTATTTCTGGCTGCATTGTATGCTTGCCTATCAGACAGACGACCTGTTTCAGTGGCAAGGTGCCAGAGGTTATCCCGGTTTCTAAGTAATTGTAGGAGGGCCGGGCTAACCCAGGGTGCGTTCTGTTTTTTGGACCGGGTTTTGGTTAAGGGTGCAAAGAGATCACAGGCCATGTTGAGGGTGTGAGTGAAAAAGGTGAGGGCAGTATCAATGTTGGTTGCCTGCTGAATGGGGGACCAGTCTATCTGGGTGAGGAGTGCCTTAAGTTTCTTCAGCCCACCAGGGCGGAGGCGCCTGCGGAGGGTGGTCTGGGCTTTGGGTTTGGGATTGGGGGCTACCCAGTGGAATAGGATAGAGGAGTGGTCACTCAGGGAGTCTGGGAGGACCTGGATGTTTTGGATTTTATGGGGTCGGTTAGTTATAATAACATCCAGCAGGGTGCTGGTACCACTCTTAGGGTTAAGTCTCATGCGCTGGGTGACGAGTTGTGTCAGATCTTGGGTGGCAAATGAGTCTCTGGTGGTAGATGAGGAGGTGCTGAGCCAATTTACATTAAGGTCCCCCACTAGGATTTGTTCTGCCTTATGGTGGAGGGTGGCCAGGTAGTCCGTTAAAGATATCAGGGCTGGTGCTGGTTCTTTGGGGAACGTGAGGCTGTGGTGAGATAGAGAGGGCTCCTAGAGGGTCTGGGGTGAGTCTGAGGTAAGGGCCTGGGCCCCATTTATGAGGGCAGGGGTGGGGAGGCGTGTCCAGGTATTGTGTCCCTGGTGTAGACTGCACAGCTCCCCTCGCTTGCCTACTCGGGTCCCTCCGCATAAGGTATAGCCCGCGAGGGAGACAATGAGTCAGGAGTTGATTTGGACAGCCAGGTTTCAACCAGGGCTATGATGTCTGGTTGGTGAGCCAAGGCCCAGCACTGTAGGGCATCAAATTTCTTCAGCAGGCTGCATATGTTCATGGAGGCTACTCGAAGACCAGTGGGCTGAGTGGGTGGATGGAAGGGGGCAGGGCCTGGGTTAGGGTGTATGTTCCCTGTTAGGAGTAGAAGGAGGAGAAGTGCTCTGGTCAGAGGGAGGCAGATGGAGAGTTCACGCTGGGAGCGATAGAATAAGGAATGGGGTTTGGTTGCACAGGGGTGGTAGGGTAGCACAGGCAGAGAAGGCCTGAGTGATCAGGAAGTGCAAGGGGCTGTGGGGGAGGACAGGTGATGTCTGGAAGGGGGGTGAGGTGGAGAGGAGCATATGGGATGTGTGGAGGAGGAGGGAGGGGTAGGAGCAGTGGTAAAGGAGGAGGGGAGGACAGGAGGGTAGGTAGGAACACTGGAGTAGTGAGGCTGAGGGTTAATAGGGACACTAGGGTATGTGGAAGACAAAGGGAGGAGGAGGAGAAGAGATAGACTGGCGAGCAGGGGATGCATGTGCATAGTTGGGAAGGCTGGTGGAGCTGAAGTGAGGAAAGAATGGGGGGACTAGGATGAAAGAGGGAGATAGTGAGTGCGAGATCACCTCTGAGTTTAGTTGCTGCTATGGTGTGGTGGTAGTGCATGTGCCTGAAATGCATAGAGTACGAGGTTCAAGTCTTGATCAGTGCAATAGGAGAGTGCTAGATTAGTGGCTGTAGCAGCAGGGAGTTGGGTTCAGGTTTATAGAAGCACTTAGATAACACTTTAGTTGTGTCACAGGGTTAGTGCGTTCTTTATAGTTATGAAATCCTGCAATGAATATATGCAGGTGTTCTAGGTGAGTGGTGGAACTGTGGGCTTTGGAAACAAGGGTGCAGGGTTCAAATCCTGCAAGACAGCAGGAAGAAGAGGTAAACTTATATTTTGGCAGATTGGGTAGGTAAGTGATTAAGAGGCTTAGAAAGTAGTAATAAAGTAGGTAGGCACTGTGGTGCAGAGGTAAAGCAGCTGACTCTGACTGCAAGGGTACTGGGGTTGAACACAGCTCAGGGACAGAGTGTAGACAGGGCCAATTTTTTAAATCTGGGCAGGAGGGAGTGAGGTATGGTTAAGAGCATAAAAATAGAGGAAGTTGTTGGGCTGATTCATTGGCTCAGAGGATAGTCAGTAGAATTTAAAGAGAAGGGTACCAGGTTTGATACTAGCAGTTGCTTAGAGATAGGCTGAAGAATGAGTGCAGAAAGTAGATAGTAGAAAGAATCCAAGGGAACTGCAGTGACCTCTAGTGGGACAGCTGTGAAGTAGTAGCTAGAAGGGATATAGAGAGGAGCTAGAGTGGAAAGTGCAGTGACCCCTAGTGGTTGGTGCCTATAACCTGCACATGGGAAAATGGACACTTAGTAAAAAGGAGGGTAAGTCACATGTCACAGCATGTGACCTGCCAGCAGCAATATATGGAGCACTGAGGATGGTGGGAGTGGGTGGCTGGGAAGTGCCTCACAACAGTCAGGCTGTAGTGCAGGACACTTTACTTCTCATAGGCTCTGGCAATCCCTGATTTCAGTCTCTGCTGCAGGCTGGGGACAGTAGTAAACAAGTACAAAGATGGCACCTCGTTGCAGCTTGCTATTGACAACATATTTAGTTGGACCAACTTAAGTAAACTGGCTTTGAATCCCGGGAAGTGCAAGGTTATGCACATGGGGAAGCATTATGAGCATTATAGGTGTAAGTTGGGTAGTGATTATCTGTTGGTAACATTAGAAGAAAAGGATTTGGGGATCAAGATTAGTTCCGATTTTAAATTTAGCTCCCACTGTAGTGATCAAGTTAAGAAAGTGAATCAAAGCTTGAACTATATTCTAAGCATATATCTAGTCGAGACAAGGGAGTGTTGTTTCCACTGTATGGGGCACTGGTCAGGCCTCACTTGGAGTATTGTGTTCAGGTCTGGTCTCATTTTAAGAAAGAAGACATACGTAGAATTTTGGGGGTACAGAGAAGAGCAACTAGGTCAATTACTGGGTTGAAAAATATGCCCGATGAGTAAAGACTGGAAACATTAAACCTTTATTCCCTCCAGTATAGGAGGTTTAGAGGAATATGTGTATGTTGTACAAGGCAATGGAGATGCAAAGCTGAAAGAAGATCTCAGAATTGTTGCAAAGGGGGGCAGATATAGTGGCAGGAGACTTACTCAACATCTCTTTTGGGTAAATGGAATCTACTTGTTAGGAGGAATTGGTTCAGTCAAAGGGTAGTCTCACTTTGGAAAGTACTTCCGGCTGAGGTGGTGGAAAGTCCAAATATGAAAATATTTACAAGATTGGATACATTTTGTGGGAAAGAACTATTAAGTTCTAAATGACTTAAATGGCAAGCAATGAGGACTAAAGTCTATAAAGCTTGAAAATACCTATGAAACCTATATCCTAGGCATTTAATGCAGTAAGCAAACAATACTTTATAAATAAATGGCAATTTAATGACAAAAATCAAAAGCAATTAAACAGCTTGCAAAAGAATCTGAATCAAAGAGTTTACCCCATTTTAATGGGAAATCAGTGAAAAAGGTATTTTAATGGCACTAATTGATAGCAGCAGTATGAGAAATAGAAACTGATGTGCTTTTAAGAGATCATTCATGTGCTGTGAACTCCTTGGGATACTGACTTTTAAGGGGTGTGACACTGCCTGTCCAATGCAGAGTGCTCTGCAAGGTACTCGACAGTATCACACCAATCATCAGTTATAAGTTGCAAGGAATTTCTGCACTCATACCAGAAATAAGCATTCAAAAAGGTTAAAGCTTCAAAGGTGCAGCTTTATTGCAGTAAAGGTGCCAGGACAACGCCTACATCCCCTAGAACTTTGGCCCACCACAAGGCCTTCCTGTGGGGGTGGGTCATCAGCCATGCTGGTCCTGATACTGCTTTGCCTGAAATGGTCTGCATTTGAAAATTAAAAGCCACACCAATCATGTGGTGGCTTTTTTCCTTTCATCTGCATGATCACGCTAGTGGATCCCTCTGCCTGCTGACATCAGGGTGCTCAATCCCCATGTCAGCATGTATTCCCTCCCTTTAATATGGTGTCCCAAAAACTACCTGTGGTGTTTCTGACACTAGGATGCCCTCCTGGTGTTGGATACACCCCCACGCCCTATATTCTCAGTCGACCTCGGAGTGCCCAGTCCCTGGGTTAGCATTGATTTCCCTCCCCAGTGCTCTGGCACACTGGGAGCCCACCCAGTGTGCCGAGATCCATGTTATTAATATTTTTGATGACTTTTTTTAAACCTGAGAAAAAAAATGGTCCCTCGTTGTTCCTCCAGCCTCCTCCTCCAACCTGCACCCTCCCTCTGCACACCCCACCTCCCTGTACCCCCTCACCCATACTTACCTCTGGAGGTCAGGAGCAGTGATCTTCTGTGGACCGTGAACACATCTGCACTCAAAAGCCGACTGCAAACTGAAGAAAATCACGGTAAGCCCTATAATGGCAGTCAATGGGGGGTTTCAACTTAGGTTGATGTCTCAGCCACTTTTTGGAATTCTGGCCCCAAATTTTCAACATGACATTCTTGGTGCCCCACCTCCTTTCATCTGCAGGTCACCGCACTACAAACAGCTGTTTGCATCACGATCAGCCTGGCTGATATCTCTGCCCCCCCCCTCGACACCTCACCAGACCCTTCCTGGAAGATGGAAGGAGGTGCTTTCCTCACCTGCCTCTTCCATGTCTTGCTGCCTCTGTTTATTTTCTCCCACCCATGTAGAGTAGGCCACAGCCTAAGCTCCATATGGGCTGGGAGTATATAGTGCCTGCACGATCACGCTTAGCGGATTCCTCCTGCCTGCCGACATCTGGGTGCTCAATCCCTGTGTCAGCATATATCCCCTCCCCTTTAATATGGCACACTGGGAGCCCACCCAGTGTGCCAAAACTCCTGTGGTGTTTCCAACACTGGGATGCCCATCCTGGTGTCAGATGAGCCCCGCCCTCACGCCCTTATATTCTCAGACGGCCTTTTTATGCCCCCATCTCATGAACAATGGCAGAGGAAATTTTCAACTCCTGTCCAAAAGGTGATTTTGGGCAGGGACCACAAAATCACCTTTGTGATGTAAAAACAGTTTTGGTCAGGATTTAAGAAATGACAGCTATCACATCATGAGGTGCTGTAAAGATATGACTATGTTATACAGTTGGGGTAAAAATATTGAAAATTACAAAGTTACAAACCTTTGTTCATAAAATTTAATGTAGGCTCATAACTTTGCTGTTTTTGAATGTTTTACTCCAAATTTTCAACATTGCCAGCTTATGACCCCTTATGAACAATGGTGGAGAAATGTTCAGCTCCTATCCTAATGTAGATTTTGTGCAGTGACTACGAAACCACCTTTTGGGACAGATTAACCTAACATCACTTAAATTGTTCATAAGGTGGTGTCCAAGAAAAGGCATATTGAACATTTAGGCCAAAATATGCACACATGCCCAAATTATGCCACTAAGTTCAAAACCCCATTGAAATACATTGAAGTACATTCCTGATTTCCTCAGTTCACAATCCGGCTTTGATGAAGATGTGTCTGCAGTCCAGAGAGGATTATGACATTGGGCCTACGATTGGTAAGTAATGGCATGGGGGGTGAGGTGGTGGGTGCTGAGTGCGAGGGTTGGGTGGGGAGAGTTTTGGTCACAAAAGACATCGATGGACAGTTTTGTTTTCACAGGTGCAAAAATAAAAAGACAGAGGATTTCAGCACTGGGGATTGGGCAATGCCCATTGTCACTCTTATGTTTCTGGGGTGGGGTGGAGTGGTAGGTGCTAAAAGGAGGGTTGGGTGGGGGAAACAGAGTTTCAGTACTGGGGATTCGAACTCCCAGTGTCACTGTTATGTTTCTAGCTGGGGTGCTAAAGGAGGACTGAGTGGGAGAGCAAAACAATAAAAAGACAGAGGATTTTGGCACTGGGGTATTGCGCACCAACCAGTGTCACTCATGTTTCTTGGGGGGGGTGCAGAGTGGTGGGTGCTGAGAGGGAGGGGGTCAGATGGGGGATATCTATAATTTAAAAGAAAAATAAATGGCAGGCATGGCACAGTGCACCATGTCTAACATGGCTTCCTCAGCGTACTGTGCATGTGCGAATACTGGTGCATGTGCAGTTGTGTGCGGCAGCCATCTTGGACATGGTGGAGTGTTCCATTTTCCACTGTGACCACTGTTTTTTTCTTGAAAATTAGGAATATGCCCTCCACCTGAGGCTCCCTCTCACAACCCACCAACCCTCCTTCCAGAAACATAACAGTGAGACTGGGGTGCCCAATCCCCAGTACCCCAATCAGGACAGACCAATATTTTTATAGTACAGTGGACTGAGTGCTCCACAGATGTTGAGGCAACTGTGGTGACACTTCATCAAGTTGTTCAGTCAAAAGAATGCAAGAAATGCAGAGTCCTTTTCTAAGCAATAAGTCTGCAGGACTTTGCCAACTACAGCCCTAAAAAGGGGTTATGCTCTATGCAAAGAGGTCCATGGTACAGCAGGAAAGGGATGTGCTGTTTCCCTTGGTAATAGATAACTCAAGCAGGAGAACCAGCACCAGGACTATGGGATAGATGCCCAAGTGCTTTGACCAGGACTCTTCATCAGGGGGCCTCTAGCTTATAGTCCTGTGTGTGTATTTGTTATCTGGTTGCCAAATTGGCAAATATAATGTTTTAACAGCTCATGACATCTCCTAGTCTAGCCAGAGCAGGACCTGACAATCATAAAAAAAGTCAAGAGTGTCAGTCTGCAACACAAGTTCTGCAACACAGGAAAGAAGATGCATCCATCAGCTGATTCAGTGTGACCCCCAAAAGATACTACACTTTTACTTTTTAATTGTCTGGTATCCAACCCTTCTGATTGTGTACCTCATTAATGCATTTTTGTTGTTGTTGAACTTACCACCCATGCCTAGTTATCATTCAGCAGCCAGGGAGGTAGCTAGAGATAGACTAGAGTAAACAGAAGAAGTGAATGGGCATGGCCTGGGCTTTTGCATGGTCAGATAAAAACTGCAAAAAAAAAACTCTGCAGCAGAGGACAGATGCAAAGAAATGCACAAACAAAATTGGTGATGGCATTTTGCATTTATTGTTGCCAGTTGATTTTTGATTGTAACTGCCTGCTGATGTTTTCAGTTTGAGATTTTAAGTTTAGGATGTTGTGTGGAATCATGTTACAAATACAGGATGCGCAGGACTTCCGATCACTGTTATGTGTGGTGTTACTTATTAAGGGTTTATTTACTGAGTGGCTGCATTGTGCAGGCTCACTTTAGGCTGGCTGGCTCTAGTGTAGGCTAATGGCTATATTTCCCAAACAATACTGCAGTGCTAATCTTAATCCTCCACTGACTGACTGCCACATAAAGCAATTAGATTGAAGTACTGAATGTTTGCATGACAAGCTTCAGCCACGCAATCGTGCAACCTGTGGCTGTGAGATGGGAAGGGTCCATGATAGCTGCTGTGCACAGGGTCCACTGCAGTCTAAATCCAGCCATTCCTTCAGTCCTCTGTGCAGCAGCACAATAGATCCAGGTACTACCATCAGCCGTTAGACTCGTCGTCTGCAGTTCACATAAATTTAAATTGACTGCAAACATTCTGAACTGCTGATATAATCTTGTTCTGGCATAATTATTCAAGTTGGCACCAAGGCTCCCCTTCCCCTGCAGTCACTCTTTGTGCTGGCACCTGACTGGCTTGACTGTTTGCCCTGTTATGGAACCACTAATCCCTGACCCCTCCTGCTTGCTACTTGCCCACTCCTGTTGTGTTGCAATCTGTGCGATTGTGCATCCAGCCAATGAGCAATCATCCAGCAAAACTCAGGAGGAGGGGCCATGACAGCTGTGTTGAAAAGCTTTATAGTGTGCACAGCATGCCTGCACAATACATCAAGATGAGGACAGCTAAGGGCTAACACCCAGAAGTGTGCACCATCCATCAGTAGTGGGCAGCAGGTGGAAGGATGGGTAGGCCAACGCAACAGCACTCTGAATGAATGGGTGACTTGGGAGAGGTGAGTGAGTGAATCAGCACAGAACACTGCAGCAGACCAGATAGTAGCAATGAGGTAGTGGGCATGGGCTATGGGTATCACCATGAGTGAGCGATGGTAACTGGGTGGGAGGCCCAGGGCAAGGGAACAGGCTGCTGGCTATAGCCACGTGTGAGTGTTAAACCTACTAGGCCAGGACTGGGTGATGGGCTCATCCCAGCAGCAGCCAGCTGTGTAGATCCCTCCTCCCAAAAAATCAGCAACATTACAAATAGGACAGAACAACCAGGTAGCCGCACAGCTAGGGCATGAAATTCATGGATTCCTGAACCTGAGAGGAACAGTCAAGCAGTATGCAGGCCAGCCAGGCAATTAACTGTTGGTGGTGATAGTAGTACCCAGTTCCAGTTCAGGGCTTACTAGGGAGGGCAGGAAATGGGCAGACACAGTCAAGTCTGGACTTCTGGAGATTTGTAATGCCTGGAGTCATAACAAGAAAAATATGTGTGTATAAAAAAAACAACATTAAAAAAACTAAAAGTGAGCAAGAGATTGTCCATCTATATTTTTATTTATTCAATGGTTTAGCAATAAGCATATTCATTTTTCAGCATTTTAAATGGATTTTTTTGTAAGAATTGGAAGGCTGCATCTTGGCTTAGTTTGTTTAGTCCTCATTAATTCATCTGGCAAGAGCAGGGCAGTAGGCATGGAGCAGTTTAGGGAAGGCCAGAAGCATCACAGTTAATATGGCAATGGCATTCAAACAACATGACGTTTTGCTGTATTTCGACATTATGCAGTTAACCCCAGCACTTGAACTGCTCTGGAGAGGAAAGAGTTAACTCTATGCCAGAGCACAGAACATTGAGCTCGAGCTCGGTTCAAACCTCTGTCTGCTGCACTTTGAAGTGTAACCGTCAGATTCATTACTCCGCCTAACTGAACAGTTGCTCCGGAGGTCTCTCCTTCGCTGTCGGTTCGGTATAGTAAAAAACGTCGATTTTAAACCGCTATTTCTTATTTTATTTCAGTTCAGATCCCTGTCTGCAGTACAATAAGTACTTAGGTGGTGGACTAGTGTGATTTGTGTGTGGAAATTGTAAATAAATACTTTTTCAATGAGTTCAGCTGAACTGATTGTCTGTTTTTTTTCCTCCTAAGTTTATTTTTATTTCTATATTTAGTGTGAGGTACCAGTCCTTATCAGTTCTAAAAACAACATATTTTAAACGTTTTTTTCAAATGCCCGTGACATGATTAGAAACTGAGAAGGGGATCTTGCCTGGCTTTTGCTGAGTAAAGGGTAAGTTTTTAGGATGGCTTTGTCTGAGAAACCCAAAGGAAAAACTGGGACCACTGGGTTTCAACACTGCAGTGAGTATGGGGAGGCCTTTGCTAAGGCTGATCCCCACACCACCTGTTTTTACTGTCTGGGTTCTGACCACCTTGATTCAGACTGCCAGATTTGTAAACATTTTCCTAAGGCCACCTTAGATAAAAGATTGGGCAGGCTTAGGGAAAAGGAGGCCGGGAAGTCCACTGACCCGGATGGCCAGCCCAGTTCAGTTCTGACCGAAAATGAGGATTGTCCACTGACCTGGCTGAAACTCCTTCTGGCAAAGGAGATCCAATCCTGAGGGTCAGTTCTGGTTAAGAAAGAAAAGGAGAAACAGCCAGTTCGGATCCAGAACTGCATTGTCCAACTGCCGTGAAATTGGCAAGGCAATTAGTATAGTTGAGTCGCTCTGTCCGGGTTCCGACCGATCTGGCGCCCCTCAGTAGGCACTCGGTTCGGTCGGTTCCTCCGTTTCCAGAAGAGTGTTATGAACTGGATCTGGAGGGGGATGAAGATTATTATGATGATGATGATGACGATGGTGTAGAAGGTCTGGATGAGCCCATAGAACCGGACATCTGCCCAGACAGACCTTCAGGTGTTTCCCCTCTTAGGCTTTCTGAGACCCCTTCCCACTTTATGTTTTACAAAAAAAGTGGCAGAAACCCTCCAGCTTCCTCTGGTTGAAGCTGTTGAGGAACAAGAGGGGCCTGACTATGTGGAGATGATGGACATCCCAGAGTCCAAGAGACTGTCTATCCCCCTCCATAAATGTTTTGGGAAACAGACACAAAGATTGCTAAAAACTCCAAGTTCTTCACCTCCTGTGGACAGGTGAATGGACAAGAGGTACATGCTGTCAGGCTCAGGCATGGAGTTCTTGTACCAGCAATGCAGCCATGTTGGAGTCGTGCAGGCTGCAGCCTGTGACAAGGCTAACATACCCTTAGCTTCACACAACTCAGATAAAGACTCCATGAAGCTGGATGCCATGGCTAAAAAACAGTACATGGCATCTTCCTTGGGACTCAGGCAGGCTAACTACATGGCCTACACAGCCAGGTACCAGAAGTCCAGATGGGATACTGTTCTGGAACTGGCTAAACAGGCTTCCCCCCAGATTACCAAGGAGCTGGAGGAGGAGGCTGCTGATGGGATTGAGGCATCAAAAATTCAATTTCATGCTGCTGTGGACTCTAATGATGTACCATCACGAGTCATGGCTACATCTGTGTCTCTTCGGAGATTGGCTTGGCTCAGATGTACTAGCCTCTCACAGGACACCCAGGCTAAGGCCATGGATTTCCCTGTAGTGGATAATTCTCTGTTTGGGGAGCAGACAGAGAATTATATGAAGAAATTGGATGAGTACAGGACCACCTACAGGAGTGCACAGGCCAAGGAAAGGCAGACAACTCCTCAAAAGCAGCAATCTAGGGGTAGGGCGGCCTTTTCACAGGCCTTTCTACCAGGCACAGGCCTCCTCTCCTTTTCCTCAGAGGGGGGTTCTTCAGAGGGACAGGCAGAAGGGGGATGAGCAGGGCTGCATCCTCCTTGCAGTCTAAGGCTCCTGCCAAGCAGACACTCTGATGTGGCAGCCCAGATCAACTCCCCCTTTCCAGTAGGAGGCAGGCTGACTTGCTACTTCCAGGCCTGGAAGTCTGTTACCTCAGACAAGTGGGTCCTGGAGGTAGTAAGTCAGGGACTGGCCCTCAGCTTCAAGAAATTCCCAAAGCTAAGAGTCAGGTCTTTTCCACCTGCAAACATCTCCGAAACCATTGCCCTAGAGGCAGAGGTTTCCTCTCTGCTGGCTCTCAAGGCTATAGAGAGAGCTCCTACTACACACAGAGGCAAAGGTCTGTATTCCAGATACTTCCTTACCTCAAAAAAGACAGGGGAGTGGTGACCCATCCTAGATCTAAGATACCTAAACAAGCACCTACTCAAGCCAAAATTCAAAATGGTGACTCTGGGAATAATTCTTCCCTCTCTAAGGCCAGGGGCTTCGCTAACCTCCCTGGACCTCAAGGATGCCTATTTTCACATTCCCATCAGGTGCTCCCACATAAAGTACCTCAGGTTCAAACTGCCTTCAGGCCATTATCAGTTCAGAGCAATGTCCTTCAGCTTAACAACAGCACCAACAGTGTTCATAAAATGCCTAGCAGTAGTAGTTGCCTTTTAAGGAAACAAAACATTTTCCATATTCCCATACCTGGATGACTGGCTCATTGTGGGACAGTCTCCAGACCAAGTCAAGTCAAATCTGCAAGTGATCCAGCAATTGCTTACTTCTATAGGATTCCTCCTCAATCTTCCAAAGTCAGTTTTTGAACCATTGCAACTCTTGACCTTCATAGGGGTGGAGTTGGACACTGTCAAAGCAAGAATCTTTCTTCTTCTGGCAAGGGCAAAGGCTCTTATAGGCCTGGCTTCTTCCTTCCACCTTCTGGTGTCTCGACCAGCAAGGCATTATCTTCAACTTCTGGGCCACATGGCAGCTTCCACTGCAGTGGTACAAGGGGCCAGATTTCAGATGAGGGACATCCAGTTCCACTTGAGGACATTTTGGTCTCAGAGAAAAGACCTTCTGACCAAGCTAATTCCAGTGACTCAGACTCTGATCCAAGTTCTCCAATGGTGGTTGGATCAGAACAACCTCAGACAAGGAGTCCCATTCATCACTAAGTCTCATTCTGTGGTACTAACTATGGATGCTTCTCTCCTGGGTTGAGGAGCTCACCTGGGAGACCTCACAGCACAGGGAATATGGTCCTCTCAGGAGTCTCTACTTCACATCAGTCTTCTGGAGCTCAGGGCAGTGTACTTGGCTCTACAAGCTTTCTCAGACTCAGTGCAAAACAAGGTGGTTCTGGTCAGGACAGACAACACCACCACCTTGTGGTATATCAACAAGCAGGGAGGCACTCAGTCTACGGTCTTGTGCATGGAAGCCATGAAATTGTGGTCCCTGGCTTATTCCCTACAGACATCTCTGGTAGCAGTACATCTACCAGGGAAGGGCAAAGTGCTAGCAGATGCCCTGAGTAGGATTTCTCAGGGTCACCACGAAAGGTCCCTGGATCCCCTAGTGTTAAAAGTGATTTATTCAAGGTGGGGCACTCCAGAGATAGATTTCTTTGCAGCCCCAGACAATCACCAACTTCCTGTCTTCTGTTTCAGATCCCCAGTCTTGGACTCAGTCCCTCTGGATGCTCTACTTCTGGATTGAGAGGGGATGTTTTGTATGCCTTTCTGCCTTTCCCTCTGTTATTCAGAGTTCTGTTCAAGATAAGGTCACAATCATGCAAAGTGATCCTGATTGCTCCAGACTGGGACTGGCAGCCTTGGTATCCTCTTTTGCTGTCCTTAGCAGTCCACCTTCCCCTATTTCTTCCAAGAATTACAATCTGTTAACCTCCTCTCAGGGAGGATTTGGTATCCCAACCTTTGGTCTCTTAACCTCAAGGCAAGACTCTTGAAGAGCAAGAATTTGCAAGCCTGCATCTTCTCAGGAGGTTCTGGATATTTTCAAGGCCTCTCAAAGCCTGCCACCAGAAAACTTATAACTCCAAATGGAAAAGATTCAGCATTTGGTGTTCCAATAGGCACATATCCCCAGATACTGCTGACTTGTCTACAGTTCTTGATTATATGGTTCACCTTAATGGCTTAGGCCTCAGACCAGCTACCATGAAGGTACTCTTGTCAGCTGCTTCTGCTTTTCTGTCACTGGGGAAGGCTTCCTCACTGGCATCTCACCCTGTTTACTGTAAATTCTTCAAAGGATTGCTCCATACCAGTACTCCCTTTAAGGATCATACTCCTGCTTGGGATCTTAATGTTTGCATTGCTCAACTTATACAACCACCCTTCGAGCCTTTGACCTCAGCAGAACTTAAGTACTTGACTTGGAAAACTGTGTTCCTGGTAGCTATTACCTCTGCCTCTGCCAGGTGTATCAGTGAATTACAAGCTCTGTCAGTGGAGCCTGATTTTATCTCATTCCATAGAGATAAGGTGGTCCTTAGAAAACAACAGGAGGTTCTTACCCAAAGTGGTTTCAGATTTTCATCTGAACCAGTCCATGTCTCTTCTGTGTTCTTCACTGATCATTCTTCTTCAGGAGAGGGAAGATTACACAGTTTGGATGTTAAGAGGGCTCTTAGCTACTACACTGAGCGTACTAAGACACTTAGGTTCAACTCTCTCCAGTTGTTCCTCACCTATGGTGAAGTGGGAAAGGGAATACCTGCTACTAAGAGAACTATTTCCAGGTGGATTGTCTCTTGTATACAATTCTGCTATGAAAAACTAGGTAAAGTACTCCCCTCAGGTCTGAGGGCTCATTTGACTAAAGGTACAGCTGCTTCTCTGGCTGCTGCCAGAGACATACCCTTATTAGAGATATGCAAAGCAGCCACCTGGAAACAGCCCATACATTCACCAAGCATTACCTCAGGATATCCATGCTAAGAGTGATGCTAGGTTTAGCACAACAGTACTGCAGAGCCTATTCCCAAAATAGGTTTGGTACTCTCCTCCAGGAGAGTACTGCTTGGTAGTCTGCATAATGTCAGAATACAGCAAGACTTCATGTTGTTTGAAGAAAAATTACTCACCTTAGTAATTGTGTTTCTTCTAATGGAGTCTTATGTTCTACCCCTCCCTCTCAGAACCTGGTTTTGGGAAGTGGGCTGGCAGGCGCAGTGTTGCAACTCAGGGATGCACTTGGCACTCTCTCTTTTAGAGAGGGCGAGTGGGTTATGTTATATTGTTTTGATAGTTATAATTGTTCACTACCTAGTTTTTTGTTTTGGATTTCTTAACTTGAGTCTTTTGGGATCCAAAATATTTGGTTGCCTTCTGTGCTAGTAATTTTGCAATTTCCACACAGTAGGTGTAGTTAGTTAGTATTAGCTCATACGAATCTGATGGTTACACTTCAAAGTGCAGCAGACAGAGGTTTGAACCGAGCTTGAGCTCAACATTCTATGCTCTTGCACAGAGTTAACTCTTTCCTGTCCGGAGCAGTTCAAGTGCTGGGGTTAACTGCATAATGTCAGAATACAGCAAGACTCCATTAAAAGAAACACAATTACTAAGGTGAGTAATTTTTTCTTCTATGCTACACAATGGAACCACCAGGTGGTAGTAATGAAAAAAATTGCCCAATTATACCATTACCTCACTTAATACACAGTGTTTCAGAAATTCATAGAGAAATGCACTTTACTTTGTCATAGTATGCTGCTGCTATGATTGTGTTATATGCCGTTTGTGTAGGCTGTTGGTGGAATTAACTGAAGTTGAAGTAAATATATTAACAAGGTTTAGCTTAATTAATTAAGATTGCTTTAACAAACCAATATATTTTAAAGCTGAAAGCATATGTAGTGTAGTTATTATATTCTTCTGGTTCAAATCACTACCATGAATAACAATAGACAGTGAACAGTCAGAGGTGTGCATGCTGAGGGTCTTCTGGGTATTTTGCAGTGTGTACTGCAAATAGTATGCAGGATTGAGTGCATGCTCCCATTTCCTGGAGAGTGGTACTCTCATCCACTGATGCCTTCCTGCAAGCCTCATGGTGGTCTCAAAGGCTGTTGTATAATGAATGGGGGGCTGGGGGAGGGTTGCTGACTCCTCTCTTGGTCTGTATGGCAATACACCAGAACAATTTTGTGTAAGAACTCAGACAGAAAAATCCTTTATTCATTTTCAAATATCTGTCACTCCTGTGTGGTGTACTTCTTGTCATACTATATGTGCTGTGCTCCCTTGGACTGCACTGACTGTAGCCAGAGTATGCGAGTGTCATCCAGCACTCATTGTGTGGTATCCAAATAAATCCAATAAGTATTTTGGGTGATGGAAGAAGAAACAAATTGTTTATGCATTTAAGAATGTCTTTGGCTTCTCAATGGTGTACGTGCCATCTTTGCTGTGCTTCCTTGATCGCAAAATCCAGCCTAGCGTTTGGCCAGGCATAAAGCTAGGCAAGGAAATGGGCAGACTGAATGGACGTCTGAGTCTTTTTCTGCTGGCAAAATCTATGTTTCTATTTTTTTATGACTGCACTGTATCCCAGCATGTGCATGTGCCACCTAACAGTTAGTGTATGGTTTCTTAAATAAATCCCAGAAATGTTTTGTGTGATGGGAGGAGAGAAAATCTTTATTCATTTAAGGAATAATTGCAATAGGTAGTTGGGCTGAATTTATCCATGCAAGCATGGGTAAATTCCAGCCCAACTCACACCCTATCATGGATTATTCCAGTTATACAATTAGAAAAAATGAGATACACAGCAAAATCTGTTGTAACCCCTTGCAAATGGGGTTCCTAATGTGCCTTATGCCTGGTTGGTAATCGGCATAAAGCCGCCGAAAGGAGGGTCCGTGGAATGCTTTTTAATTCCTCCATATACTGTCCCTTTAAGGGCTGCCTTTTGCAGTCAGAATGGGTCAAAATGGGAAGGGGTTGAGTGTTAGCATGCTCGAGTCCCGCCCGGGCTGCTGAGTAGTGCTCCCTTCTGCCATCGTTAATAGTGCAGGGGGAGCCCTAATAAAGGATGTAGGTGGTTGTTTAAAATAAGCTGTAAAGATAATGATAATGTAGTTGTTCTAACTGGCTTTGCTTTGCAGCACAGACAGTTTCGATTGCTTCCTCCATTTTGGTCCCGAACTGTAAAATTGGACCAATCAGTACTTTGGAATCCCACAGAGTTGACTGACCAATAGAGGAGCTGTTTAGAGGGAGCAAGGCATTATGGACTATGGTGCTCGTTCTGCACCAATGGAAGCCGTGAGAAGTGACTGGCAGGTTCGGCCAGCCAATGACAACGGGTCGCGCCCGAACTAAGAGGAGTGCTGGGTGCTGCCAGCTTCAGATTCGTAGTGGCCAGTGAGGAGAGAGGAGCTGTGTGCTTCTGCGCTGGGAGTGTTCGCGCAGGAAGCGCGTGAGGGCCTAGCGGCCGTTTGCCTGAGGAAAGGAGTCGGAAAACCCGCTAGCTGGTGGTCAGAGGAGGCTGTGCTTTGTGCAGCTACCCACCAGGCTCGACCTGTTTGGAGGACTGGAGAAGATTGTTGAATTGCACTCAGTCCGCGGGGAAAGTGAAGAGAAAGCTGCCGTTACAGTGCTTGATGACAGAGAAGCCTGGAGAGCCCAGCTGCTGCTGCCTGGTGTGGTACCCCTCTGCTAGTGCTTGTTACCATATAAATGTGTGAGGAGGCTAGAGGAGCTCAAGTTAAATCCTGCTGCCATTAAAGGACTCTGTTGTTGTGTTTACCATATGAATGTGAAAGAAGACTGGTGAAAGTCAGGCTCCATCCTGGTAGGGTGAAGGAATCGTCATTTGCTGGGGTTGTGAGTACTAATTCAGGGTCACTCCCTGTAGTGTGTCTACTTAACTGAACTATCCTCTTACTTTGACCTGCTCAGGGCTGTTACGATTGTGTGTGCTAAGGACCCCAACCAGCTGCCACGTGTGGACTAGCCGCTAGGACTTGGGTACCCCGGGACTATAAGCTGTAGGGTTAGGCCTGTGCACAGAGCCCTAGATAGATAATTATAGTGATAAGCTAATCAACTTGATCCCCCCCTGTCCTTGTTGTTCTCCCCTTTGAATAAATCAGATTGTTTTTGCACAGCTACATCCTGGCTATTGTGTACATTAATGGTGAACTGCTGTTTGGTGATTGCAACATAACTGTGCCTTACTTTACAGGGGATCCCGAAGGGAGCTGGATTATATTTTCTATGGGGTAAGTGTACTGGTGAACAGAATTGTTGGTACCCAGTGTGAGTCACTAGTGGGATGAAAGGGGGGTTGCAGTAGCTCAGAGGGCTGTAACCGTGGTAGTCTTAATTGTGCTAACCCCGACCTCTGGGTGGAGGCACCCGTCAACGGATCTGGGCCCTCAACCTGCCTCTGTGGGGGCAGACAGGGTAGTAGCCCTAAGGTAATACCCCTGGGGTTACAATTGAGGCACCACTGGGATTAGCATCCCCTAGTGGCTCAGTGAGGAGATTCCCCAAAGATGGAAAAAAATGGAAGGGGATATGTTGGAAAAATTAAGCTGGGACCCATCAAAACCATGGTACACAAACTAATGGGTTGGAATGAAGCAGAAGAGCTAGATTCCCAGAAGATTGTATTATTGTTAGATGTGCCCTTGGGTACCTCAGCTGCTGATATTGTCTCTGTTGCAGAACGAGTAAAGTGTTTGGGTAAGGTTGAAGTGAAAGGGCGATGGCTGATTTGCTTGACCAGACATTGCAGGTGCTACTCCTATGCAGTGTGGCCATATCGACCCTGAGAAGGTACCTCCTGCACTTTACCCGGAGGGTGCGTCCCAGTGGTGGAGGCTAATCCATATCCGAAGTGGATCAGTCACTCCTGGGGGGTCTCCTCAATTGAACAGCTTTAAAGATAAACTGCTTAAATTGTTAGCTGTGGAAGGGAGGACTACCCAGGAGTTGCTACAAGCCTTGGATCTGTCCAGTGATACTACCCCTTGGGGTTCTCCGGGTGCCTCCCCTGGCCCGCCCAAAAGCTCCGTGCTGGCTTCTTTGCCCTTGGCAGTCCCATCCATACAGCTTGATTCCTACCGTAAGTTAAAGCTTTTCTCTGGCATGGTACCAGTGCCTCCCGGGGAGGATGACCTGGAGGCATGGATGGACTATGCCACCCCTTTAGTCCAGGAGTGGCAATGCTCCGAGGGGGAGAAAAGGAAGAGGCTGATGGAGAGTTTGCGGGGTCCTGCCTTAGAAGCCATTAGATTCTTCCGGGCCACTCGTCCGGAAGCCACTGCTGCAGAGTATCTCTCTGCTTTAGAAGGGGTTTTTGGGAGTACAGAGACTGGTGAAGATTTATTATGGAAATTCAGGTCTGCTAAGCAGTGGAGAAATGAAAAACTGTCCGCTTTTGTTACTAGAGTGGAGCAGGCATTGCAGAAGGCTTGTAGAAAAGGGGGAATCACTGCTGCAGCTTTGAATCAGGTTCGGTTAGAACATATTTTAAAGTCTGCCAGATTCTCTAGTGTAACTCTATTGAAACTTAAGTTGCATGATCGTCGGGCCACCCCGCCTGAATATTGTCAATTGATGAGGGAAATTCCAGAAGTGGAGACTGATGAAGAGGGGTGGGAACCCTGTGTGGGGGCAGTGAACCCTAGTGGGACCCCTGAGTCTAATACCCCTGAGGAGACTGGCTCACCTGGAGGGTCCGAGGGGTCCCCAGATTTCCCAGGTACTGTGGGGATGCGGGTTGTTTCCTCTGACCCCTACGTGGAGGGTGAGTTGAGGGCTGAGATCAGGAATTTACGGGAATTGGTGAGGGACTTAAAGCAGTCTACTGTGTACCCTACTCGGCCCGGGGCCCCTGAGTCATGTAGAGCCCCGAACCCTAGCCCTAGAGAGCTTTCTCCCTCCCCTCAGGGCCCCCCTCAGAATAGTGATCCCGGACCCTAAGTTTTATTATCACTGTGGGGAAGATGGGCATTTCCAGCCTGACTGCCAGAAGCCGGAGAATTTAAGGAAAGTTAACAGCAGACTGATCGCCCGATAATGCCAGACCCAGTCTCGGGCCCCCAAGAAAAGTTGTGTGACTCAGGCCCATGCCCGCCAGGCTAACAATGTTGCTACCCCCAACTGGTCTGATGTGGTCAGGCCGTCTATGGAGACCCGGGTGCAGGTGAATGGAATTCCCACTAGAGCTGTATTGGACAGTGGCTCCCAGGTGACCATCATGTTTCAGGATTGGTACCAAGCACACTTATCTGAAGTGCCCCTGCAGCCTCTAACTGGCCTACATGTATGGGGCTGAGTGACAAGGCTTATCCATATTTGGGGTACATCCATGTATGGTTATCTTTCCCTGCAACTGTGAATGGAGTAGATTAGCAAGTGGAAACCTTGGTCTTGGTCTGCCTCCCCACTGGACTGTATGATGGGGTGCCCTTGTTGATTGGAACAAATGCGCACATGTTTGGACGATTGGCCCAGTTGTGCTCAGAGAAGTGAGCATTTCAGACTGGGCGAGCTTTGGGTGTACCTGCTGTAATTCAAATGGTCAGGGCCACTCAGAAGAATGGTAGGCCGGAGGAACCTGAAGGCCCTGTGGAAGTGGTATGGAAGAAGGATCCGGCCCCTGTAGTGCTTGCCCCAAATGCACAGTGTGTTCTGCATGGAGAGGTACGATTAAAGACAGATGTCAAGAATAAGTTGTTGATGTTGGATGCGCCTATGGAGGGAGAACTGCCTGAGGAGTTGTTGCTCAAACCCAGCATTCTGCCGGCCAGGGCCCATGCCTATGTTAAAAGGGTGATGGTTCAAGTGCACAATGTGTCTGATAAAGATATTCGAATAAAAAGAGGGTGTACCCTGGCTAGTGTTCATTGTGTGGATACTGTTGTCCTACCAAATAAAAAGAGTTCTCGGACGAGAGGTAGAGTTGCTCTTGATCTGTTTGACTTTGATGACTCTCCGCTGCCGACTGAGTGGAGGCGCAGGGTCAGTGAGAGGCTTGCCAAGAGGAACCAGGTTTTCTCCCTGAAGGAGTGGGATGTAGGATGTGTACAAGGGGCTGAGCATCACATTCGATTGCACAACGAAAGACCCTTCCGAGAGAGATCCCGCCTGGCCCCCGCCTGACATAGATGATGTACGACGGCATCTGCAAGAAATGTTGGCTGCTGGTGTAATTCAAGAGTCTAGAAGCCCCTATGCCTCCCCCATTGTAGTAGTAAGGAAAAAGAATGGGGCAGTTCGGATGTGTGTAGACAATCGTACTTTGAATAGGCGGACCATTCCGGATCAATATACCATGCCACGTATACAAGATGCCTTGGATTGTTTGAATGGTAGTAAGTGGTTCTCTGTATTGGATCTTCGGAGCAGATACTACCAGATCCCGATGGCCCCAGATGATCGGGAGAAGACTGCTTTCATTTGCCCCTTAGGCTTCTATGAATTTATTCGGATGCCTCAAGGAATTTTGGGTGCCCCAGCCACTTTTCAGCATTTGATGGAACGAGCTGTGGGGGACATGAACCTACTCGAGTGTTTGGCCTATTTAGATGACGTTATAGTGTTTGGCCGATCACTGGAAGAATATGAGCAACGATTATTCAAGGTCCTGGATCGGTTGGAGGATTTCGGCCTCAAGTTGTCTATCGACAAGTGTCAATTCTTCCAGACTTCCATGAAATATGTGGGCCACATAGTGTCCACTGAAGGCATAGAGACTGACCCTGGCAAGGTGGAGGCACTGACCACTTGGCCTCAATCCAGAAATTTAAAAGAGCTGCAACAGTTCCTGGGGTTCTGTGGCTACTATAGGCAGTTTGTCAGAGACTATTCACGAGTGATTCGCCCTCTCCTTAATCTCACCCAGGGGTATCCGCCTACTCACAAAAAATATAAGAAGGGTGTGCACACTGACATAGAAAAGAAGTATTTTCGGCCAACCGATATGTTCGGGGATCGATGGACTGCTGAGTGTGAGGAAGCTTTCCATGACATCATATATCAACTCACCCACGCACCCGTGTTGGCTTATGCTGACCCAGCCAAGCCTTACACTCTTCATACTGATGCCAGTCTGCAAGGATTGGGGGCTGTATTATATCAGGAGCATGCAAATGGGCTGAGACCTGTAGCATTTGCCAGTAGAAGTCTGACACCGTCAGAGAAGAATTACCCAGTGCACAAATTAGAGTTTTTGGCTTTGAAGTGAGCCATTGTTGATCAGTTCCACGACTATTTGTATGGTGCCAAGATATTAGTAAAGACTGATAACAATCCTCTGACCTATGTGCAAACCTCCGCCAAATTGGATGCTGCTGGGCATAGGTGGATCTCTGCCTTGGCCACCTACAATTACGCTGTAGAATACAGGGTGGGCCTAAACCATATAGATGCGGATGCTCTCTCTCGGAGGCCAGTGTCCCAGACTGAATGGGTCCGGTTGTCTGAACCTGACATACGAGCCCTGTGCCTGAAATTTGATAAAGAATAACAAGAGCCTCCTGACACGGTGGACTGTGTGGTAGATTGTTTGGGGCCACCGAAAACTGTATACCTGCCGCCTACTGCCACTGCTCTGCATTGGACATCAGCTCCCTGCCGCAACTCAACAATAATGATCTCCAACAGGCTCAATCCTGTGACCCTATGATAAGAATGTCAGTAGAGGTTTTGCGGGCTGGAAGAGATGTATCCAAACTATGTTCCACTGACTTGCGGTCTACCTTATTGTACAAAGAAGGGCCCAAATTAAAGCTGATCAACCAACTACTATATAGAGAGACTGTGAGTAAGGAGGGCCAGGTGCAGCGACAACTACTGGTGCTGCCCTCAGTTTTCAGAGAACTAGTCCTAAGGTCATTGCATAATCAGATGGGGCATCTGGGCATAGATCGAACACTTGATTTGGTACGGGCTCGATTCTTTTGGCCGAAGATGAGTGCGGATGTGGAACAGTATGTCAAGACCTGTGGTCATTGTTTGCAAAGGAAAGCGTTACCCCAGAGAGCAGCTCCTTGGTCAACATTGCTACTAGTGCTCCTATGGAACTGGTCTGTATTGATTGCCTGAGTCTAGAGCCTGATCTGAGAAGTGTTAGCAACATATTGGTGGTCACTGATCATTTTACCGTACGCACAGGCTTTCCCGACCAAGGATCAGAAAGCAACTACAGTGGCTAAGATACTTGTTGAGAATTTTTTCGTCCACTATGGGGCTCTGCAGCGGATTCATTCCGATCAAGGAAGGGACTTTGAAAGTCACTTGATTAAAGAGATGCTATCTTTGTGGGGGGTACACAAATCACGAACCACCCCCTTCCACCCGCAGGGAGATCCTCAGCCTGAAAGGTTCAATCATACATTGCTTGACATACTGGGCACTTTACAATCAAAAGATAAATCAAGATGGAGTCAACAGATTAGCACTCTAGTTCATGCCTACAATTGTACAAAAAGTGATGCCACAGGGTTCTCCCCCTATCGACTGATGTTTGGAAGATAGGCTAGATTGCCAGTGGATGTGTGTTTTGGGGTTTCCTCTGATGGGGTGCGAGCAGAGAACCATCTACAGTACGTACAGAAATTAAAGGCCCAATTAAATCATGCCTACCAACTGGCCCAGACCATGGCTGCTAAATGAAATCTGGCTAACAAGGAGAGATATGACAAAAAAGTGAAAACAGTAGAGTTGAGAGAAGGGGATAGAGTGTTGTTGAGAAATCTGGGACTGCATGGCAAACATAAAATTGCCGACCGATGTCATCACCTCCCTCATATTGTTGTGGGACAGCTGGCTGATCTACCTGTGTATAAAGTACGGCCTGAAAACAACTTAAAAGATGTAAAAACTATGCACAGAAATCATCTGCTGCCAACTGGGCAGATCTTAATCAAGCTGAGCCTTCTACTGCTGCCCTTTACATCCTGTGACTTGATCTGTTGCTAAGAAAAGAACCAAGCCTGTGGGGCAAGTAGTGAGTTCCTCAAGGAGCCTGTCTCTCCCCTGCAGAAGGAGATGGTCAACACTCAGGGTCAGAAGATAGCGAAGATGATGTTGAATACTATCCCTCTTATGAACTAAGTCAATTGTTCCGGGGCAATCCCCTTATTAATTCAGGAACTGAAGCTGGCCCATCTGTGTTGATTGAGCCCTCCACTTTGTCCCTGGAGGAAATGCCTCCAGAAGATGAATGGGGTAGCAGACAAACTCAAGGGGCTGAGTCCTTAGGCTTGGCTGAACTGTCTGGCTTGGCTGAACAATCTGATTTTTCAGAAGAAGAGAGTGAGGTGGGGGAACAAGCCAGTGACAGGCCAGAACCGGAAGAATATTTTGAATGCCCTGATGGTTCCCCTTTAGTAACTAGACAGCCCTAGATGAGCCCAGTGGGGTGGGTTCAGGGTAGAAGGTCAAGCCCCAGTAGTACTATGAGTATCGAGCCTGATTCCCTTGAAGGAGTCCCATTGCTAACTTCCTGACATGGAAATAGAGTCAGGGCCTGGTCCAGAATCCTCTGAGACCCTAGCGATCCGGCCGACAGATACGGCCAGTAATCAAGTTGAGTTGTGAATCCTGGGTCAACCAGTGACCTGCCCTTAAATGTGGTTCTAAAGGGGTATATGTCCCAAGGTCTTTGCCTAGTTAGCCCTGGGGATAACTCCAGACTATTAGTAAAGCCTTCAAGTGGCGCCCTTGTCCTGGGGACCAATTAGTAGCTAACCAAAGAGGGAGCCCTCAGTCCCAGGGTCACGGGTAGGGCCCTATGACCTGAGTTAAAAGTGTAAGATTGTATATGTATGATGTGTATACTCTATAGTGCATTGTAGATCTAATATTTATGTATGTAAGGTAAAATGTGATATGGTGTTACTTGGGATGTTCACCTACACTTCCGCTCATTGGTAGTGATTACTTGCCGGACGCCAAGCTTTTCCAGGCCAGGAAGGTGTAACCCCTTGCAAATGGGGGTTCCTAATGTGCCTTATGCCTGGTTGGTAATCGCATAAGCCGCCAAAGGAGGGTCCGTGGAATGCTTTTTAATGCCTCTGTATACTGTCCCTTTAAGGGCTGCCTTTCGCAGTCGGAATGGGTCAAATTGGGAAGGGGTTGAGTGTTGACATGCTTGACTCCCACCCGGGCTGCTGAGTAGCACTCCCTTCTGCCATCGCTAATAGTGCAGGGGGAGCCCTAATAAAGGATGTAGGTGGTTGTTTAAAATAAGCTGTAAAGATAATGATAATGTAGTTGTTCTAACCTGCTTTGCTTTGCAGCACAGAGAGTTTCGATTGCTTCCTCCATTTTGGTCCCGAACTGTAAAATTGGACCAATCAGTACTTTGGAATCCCACAGAGTTGACTGACCAATAGAGGAGCTGTTTAGAGGGAGCAATGCATTATGGACTATGGCGCTCGTTCTGCACCAATGGAAGCCGTGAGAAGTGACTGGCAGGTTCGGCCAGCCAATGACAACGGGTCGCACCCGAACTAAGAGGAGTGCTGGGTGCTGCCAGCTTCAGATTTCATAGTGGCCAGTGGAGAGAGAGAGGAGCTGTGTGCTTCTGCGCTGGGAGTGTTCGCAAGAGGAAGGCAAGGTGAGGGCCCTAGCGGCCGCTTGCCTGAGGAAGGTAGTCAGAAAACCCACCGGCTGGTGGTGGGAGGAGGCTGTGCTTTGTGCAGCTACCCACCAGGCTCGACCTGTTTGGAGGACTGGAGAAGATTGTTGAACTATACCAGTCCGCTGGGAAAGTGAAGAGAAAGCTGTCACATAGTGCTTGATGACAGAGAAGCCTGGAGAGCCCAGCTGCTGCTGCCTGGTGTGGTACCCTCTGCTAGTGCTTGTTACCATATAAATGTGTGAGGAGGCTAGAGGAGCTCAAGTTAAATCCTGCTGCCATTAAAGGACTCTGCTGTTGTGTTTACCATATGAATGTGAAAGAAGACTGGTGAAAGTCAGGCTCCATCCTGGTAGGGTGAAGGAATCGTCATTTGCTGGGGTTGTGAGTACTAATTCAGGGTCGCTCCCTGTAGTGTGTCTACTTAACTGAACTGTCCTCTTACTTTGACCTGCTCAGGGCTGTTACGATTGTGTGTGCTAAGGGCCTCAACCAGCTGCCACGTGTGGACTAGCCGCTAGGGCTTGGGTACCCCGGGACTATAAGCTGTAGGGTTAGGCCTGTGCACAGAGCCCGTAGGTAGATAATTATAGTGATAAGCTAATCAACTTGATCCCCCCTGTCCTTGTTGTTCTCCCCCTTGAATAGATCAGATTGTTTTTGCACAGCTACATCCTGCTATTGTGTACATTAATGGTGAACTGCTGTTTGGTGATTGCAACATAACTGTGCCTTACTTTACAGGGGGTCCCCGAAGGGAGCTGGATTATATTTTCCATGGGGTAAGTGTACTGGTGAACAGAATTCTTGGTACCCAGTGTGAGTCACTAGTGGGATGAAAGCGGGGTTGCTGTAGCTCAGAGGGCTGTAACCATGGTAGTCTTAACTGTGCTAACCCCGACCTCTGGGTGGAGGCACCGGTCAACGGATCTGGGCCCCTCAACCTGCCTCTGTGGGGGGCAGACAGGGGTAGTAGCCCTAAGGGTAACGCCCCCTGGGGGTTACACTTTGAAGAAAATCCTTGATTTTTATTTGTTATGCTTCAAACAGTAAAATATTAATATGCATCAGAAGAATAGTCCCTATTTGTAAGTGGGATAAAATGCATTGCTTCAGTAACACTATAATAAGTGCAAACAGCTGAATGAACAAGCACACATCATGGGCCAGATTCACAAAACTTTGCCCCGACACAAACCCAGTTTGCCTGGGAAAATTAGGCTTTGTGAATAGTTGGTGTTCACAAGGCCCAGTTTGCCCCACAAACTAAGTTTGTGCCTGGGCAAAGTAGTTAGAGGCACTGTAATGCTAATGAAGGGGAAGGGACCTGCATATCCCCACATTCCCATTTACTAAGGTTTTGCTCCATGCAAGGGCCTTTGTGAAGGTCCTTGCATGGAGCAACTTACCGTCGACAAAATCCCAGCAGTAATCCATACAACCCTAGTGGTTTTGTAGTGTATACTGTATGCTGTCATTGACAGTTCATTTGGCAGGCAGCCATGGAGGTGTGAGGAAAACTATGCTACTCACTGACTGGCAGTCATGCTGGATTGGGGGGGGAGCAGGGCAATGGGTGACTACCTGAGATGGTGGGAGTTTGTGGGAACCACTAGTCTACCAGGGAATACTGTTAATTATTTGGGGATGGTGATCAGAGGGAGGGAGGCACTAGATAACCATGGAATGTAGCTGCGTGGGGCATGGGCTGGTGGGGGGGGCATGCTAAGCCACCTGCGTGCCATGCAAATGGGCCTCATAATGGGCATGCTAATGGTCAATTGTACCTTGCTTGCCCAATAGATTCATTTGCAAGGCTTCCCTTAGTAACAGGGGCTTAGCCCACGTGCACTATTGTTGCTGAACCATTTTCCTGGCTGGTTGTGAGGGCAGCACTACTGGGGTTCCTGGTGGTTTTCCTGGATTACCACTGCCCCTGCCTGCCCTTAGTCACAGTTGGATAGTGCACCACACTATCTGACTGTGAATAGCTCCATTGCCCACCAGTGCAGCCGGGAAGTGCGGTGCAAACATTTCAGCATGCTTTGTATTTGTTTTGTGAATCCTGGCCCAAGTCTTTTGTTTTATTTTGTTAAGAAAATTGCTTCTAATTGAACAGACAATTAATTATTCAACTGTAAAAAGGTTATTTTTTTTCTTAACTTAGAAGCTGGGACCAATATCTGTCGACAAGTGACATGGGATGTCCGACGGGCTATGTGACTGATCACTGAGGTGATTCAGGTAAGTCTGAGTTTTGTTTCAGGTTCATATTGTCGGACTTCAATGCCTGTGCTAGGATGCACTCAAATATTTTCTTTAGCTTTTGGTTGTGTCCAAGATCAAAACTGTAGGTGAGATTGCACAATATTGGTAAATTACACTTTTGCTAAACGACTTGCTTTTGCAAAACAGCGCAGTTAGCGGAAGGTAAATATGACAACTTTATGAGTTTATATTGGAATGCTATGGGTTCTGAGAGCAGTAATTTTTAGCTACCTTTTTTAAAATGTGTGGTTGGCTGGTACTTTATGCAGTGGTTATGCAAAAACTACCCAGCAGAATAAAGTAGCAGCCGACCCCCAAAAATAGTGGATTATTAGACCCCCATTGTATAATTAAACAACAATGCATGACAGGGTGTTGTATATCATGGGATATCGTCATGCCCCAGGTGCATTGTGAGGCACAAAGTCACAGGCCAAGTGCCTTATGCACCCGAGAAGTGACAATATCCCATGACACAGCACACCCTGGAGTGCACTATTGCTATTGTGAACTGGGCTCATATTTTATGCATTTAATGTAAAAAAAAACAGTTTTTAAATATATTTATGCTGTTTTTATATGAGTCTATGTACACATTTTAAAACATAAGTTCCACTTGAGCAGCACCTCAACTTTTCTGGACACGTGGATGCCATTCTCAAAAACTGTATCCAAGTTAGGTGCCTTGTACAGAAATCATAAATGCATACCTCTGCCTACCCAGCTTGCCCTGATCCAGAAAATGATCCTCACAGTCTTCACACCTACAGTGATCTAGTCTACAGTGCACTCCCAAGACTTCCCTAGCCAGACTGGACTCTCTCTTTCACTCTTTCTCTCAATATACCCTTGACTGTCCTCCTCATACCCATCACTGTGCCCTCTATCAATCTCCCTGCTTCCCTCTCTTAATGGCAGATGCCATTCCCACTGTGACAGTTTTCTATCTAAATTCTGGTTCTGCTCTCTCACCCCCTTATCTTTCCTCATCTCTAGCTCTCCCACCCCTCCCACTCCCTCTGAAGCTATGACTCACGGTTTCCCAAAACTGTGGAATTCCCTTCTCTGCCACATGCTCTCTCCTCTCTCCTATGTAACTTCTTCTCATCTACTTGCAACTGTTCTTAATTCCCCCTCCCCCTCACTATCCTCTCATGTCCTAGGTATATCCACTCTCAGTAGTGCCAACTCTCTAACAACAAGTCTGTACTAAAAATGCGTAAAAGTGAGTAAATGTGTATATGTGTAATACTATAGTGAAGTGTGCTACATTGCTCTCTCTGTATCTGTTTACCTGCATTGTTAATGTTACTGTACTTTTTAGCTGCTTGTTCCCCGTCACCCTCTCCCAGTTTACTGAATTGCTATGAAACACTGCTGCTCTCTGTACCTGCTTGCCTGCTTTTGTTGATTTTTTGCTGTATTTTTATTAGCTTGTTTGTTATCACCCTCCCCGGACACACCTGAAATGAGCAAATGATGCTCAGTGTGCTTTCCTGTGAAACTTTTCAAGAAATTCAATAAATGTTGTGTTTTAGACACTGGGTAGTGATGTTGCATGTATATTTTTGTTAGAAAGTCTTCATTCCCATATAGTCTTCCCCCCCCGCTGAAATTTAGTGCACTCAGCCATGCTGCCTGCCATGGAACCAGGTGAAGACGTTTCTTGCCTTTTTTTTTGGTTCGTTTCTGCTGAAACTGTGATGTGAACTGAGAAGAAGTCATAGCCTGGTGGATACTTGTGGTTTTCTACTTGTGATCGGTAAGCTGTCCGGTTGTTAGCAGGGGAGGATGAGTCAAAGTGGAAAATGTTTCTGTTTTAAAATGAAAATGATTTCTAAAGCAGCCTCATGTAGAATCGGCCATGCAGTCTGTGAAGCAGTCACTGTGTGTGGCTATATGTGGAAATGGCTGAGAGGAGAGCGTGTGCATCTACAGCAGTCAAGTTGTGAAGCTAGTCTAGCCCATGTGCAGTGACCATTTTTGAAATGAGTTTACTTTTTAAATGATTTTGCTGTTTTAATGGTTTTAGTGTTTCTTTTTTTTTTGTTTTGTTTTGAACAGACACTCCGGCTTTGATTCATTCTGCTCTGTGGCATGAGTTTTGGTGGGGTTGTGTGCAGCGTAGTCAGGGATGTGGGGACCGTGGCGGTCAGAGGAATTGCTTGTGAGTGAGGAGGCTGGTGGCTAGAGGTTTAATGAAGCTGTGATTATGTTGTCAGATTTAATCATGGTTTCAAATACCTCTCAGCCAATTAACTAACTTCATTTTTTTCATCTAGTTCACAATTAAAAATATCTGTAACTCCTGCATGGCGTGCTTGCCATATGTCCTGCTGTGCTCCTTTGATTGCACTGCAACCAGAGCTTGACTGTGCACTACATAACATTTAGTGTGGTGTCACAGGAATAAATAAATCCCTGAAATATTGTGGGTAACTATTATCTTCTCTATTCCAACCCAATTAATAAAATAGGGTTTGAGTTCGAAGAAAGATTAAAACCCTAGAACATTTTCAAAAGTTCTACACTAGCATCAGAACCAAGAACATCAATGGGCTGGCAGTATGGCCTAGATGGTAGAGTAACAAGCTATGAATGAGCTTGATACATCCACCAGACCAGACCTGGGTTTAATTCTCACAACCTCCACTTGCATACTGTGTGACTCTGAGCAAGTCACTTAACTGCCCAGTGCTCCCAGGTTGCCCCTGAAAACAGGCACTTGTGCCTAGTGGGCCTTATCTGGTTACCAAAAGACTAAAATGAAAATGTGTTCTGACAACTGTAATCCCCATCACCGAGTATCTTTATATTGCAACGCATACCTCTCAACTGTCACACATACGAGGTATGTCACCATTTACCCCTCAGAAATCCTCTGCACCACATGAAGAAGGGGTATTCCACTTTTCCCACTGAGACTTTAAAGCAGATATTCATAATTATCTATTATGCTCTGTTATCAACAAACATTATTAACATTAGTACACTGACAGCAATAGTGTTCTGAGCTTGCAGTGCCATGTTGGATGATATGTCATGCATTTTGCTCATTTGTCACACATCTTGTCACATATTTCAGGGAAGAAAGGTTGAGAGGTATGCTGCAGTGAAACAAAGGAAGCTCAGTTATTCACACTTTATGGCAGCAACTGCTGCTGAGTCCTCTTCATGACAATCATCTTCCTTCAGATACATGCAGCTATGTTTTTATGTTTTATGTTTTATTTACTTATAGTTGTTTAATTTATTTATTGTTTTTAGATTTGGTGCTGGGCAAGCAAACCATAAATATCATACAACTGTCACTCATGCTACCTGATGAGTTCATCAAAGAAAGAGAGAGAGAGAGAGAGAGAGAACTCACACTACAAACAGCAAACCATCCCCACCAACACATGAACCTAGGCTACCACTCCATGACCAGATGCACTCCATTAGACAGAGAGACTACAGAGAGCCATGGTGTCATTTCATTTCAGTTCAATTCAATTTTATTTTATACTGGAAAGGCATGTGAGCAAGAATACTCATTTACAAAAGTGTCCAGTTGTACAGAATGTAACAGAGGAGGCTATATACAAATTGTAACAACAAACTGTAGCAACTATACAGTTGAAAACAAATTTGTAAGGGAAAACAGCAGGTACAGGCATAGGCAGAAAAAACAATCAAACAGAAACAGTATCAAATAGGCAGGAGAACAGTAAACTGGATTATTTGCAACTAAATACAATTTTACAGCAGGACTAAAAAAAATGTGTACAGTACTAATGTGAGCCTTATGCAGGAAGTGAAGAAGGATAGTCCAGATAGAGCTGAGAGGACGGGGAGTAAGGGAATAGAGTCAGGAGGCAGGGGTTGAAGGAAGGAGAGCTAGGGTAGAAAGTCTGGCAAGTTACATGAGTCAATAGGTTAAAACATGGCAGAGGTAATACTAAGGAATATTACGAAGGACAGTTACAATAGGGTTTACTGAGCAAGTGCTCCTTAAATTTGCACTTGATGGTGCGAGAGGGTCTGAAACAGAGGCTGGGAGGAGGGGTTAAAGAGCTTGGGACCCTCTGAAGGTGGTGATCTCTGCCCTAGAGTGGTGCTGCAGAGGGAGACAAAATGGGAAGGTCACAGCACTTCTAGTGAGCCAGGAGGGGCAAGCCTTTATGAACAGAGAGGAGACGCTGTGGGAAGGCGGTTATGGAGGATTTTGTAGAGGAACATGGTAGCCTTCCAAAATAACCTGTCACCCAGGGAGAACCACTGAACCGATTCATAGGGGGCACAGCTGTGAGCATGATGAGGAAGTCCTGTGACAAATCTGATAATAGAGTTGTATGTGGTTTTCAATTTCTGGAGCATAACGGAATTACTTTGTGGGAAGTAGATAATGGAACCGTAATCAAGGAGAGGTAAAAGCAAGCTGGTTGCTAGCCTATTTCTAATTTCAGGTAGGAAATTGCCTGATCCTATGATAGAGTCCCAGTCTCTGGTGAATTTTATTTATGAGTTTAGTTACATGCGGGCTGGAAGGATAGGTGTTCGTGAAGTGGAAGTATTTGAATTCATGCACGCTCTCAATAACCGTGCCATCATTATCTGTGAGGGTGAGATCAAAATTGGTAGGTTTCTGTGGGCCAGCAAAAATCATAAATTTAGTTTTGGGAGTTTAGTACCATTTCCTGAGTGTTAAACCACGAATGAAGGCTATGGAAATCAGACTTTAGTTTGGAGAGGAGAGAGGAAGGATTTGCATCCTTGAAGTATAAAGCGCCATCGTCCGTATAAAAGATGATGTTGGGGAGTCACGTGATGAGCTGATCGGGTAAGACATGTCCCTAAGCGTCTCGAGGCCCGTAGCATAAAATTTAGGTTTTATTTCACCCCAGAACCGCAAAGTGCTATTTACTGCCGCAAGTGCTCCGGAAAATCGCTGGAAACCCTCCTGGTCGGACAAGTCAGGATCGCGAATCCTATTAAGACCGGCGAGGTCTTACTCGTAGAAGTGCATTGGGTAGGCTCAGACCACGCCTGGCCGGAGATGGAAGCCGAGTTTGGGAAACCTTGCGGGCGAGTCCAGCAACCAAACGCCCAAATCCCAGTCACCCACTATATTGGATCAGGGCGAGGAGCCTGCAAAGAAGGTGGATCGGCCGCAAATGCTGATGACATCAGGGAAATCAAAGCACTCCTACAAGGTCTGGTGCTGGATTTTCAGAGGTTAAACCGGCATTACAGTCTTTGGCTCAAAGAATGGGTGATGTGGAGGCCCGGATCTCCTCGCAAGAGAGGAAGGTATCGGTGCTGGATCAGGAGGTGGGATCGATCTGGAAAAAAATGAAGAAACTGGAGGAGAGGATGGAAGATCAGGAATCAAGAAATTGCAGGAATAATTTGATTCTGGCGGGGCTTCCAGAGAGGGCCGAAGGCCCAGACTGTGTTTCTTTCATACAGGAGCTTTTATTAAAACTGTTAGGCCCTTAGCCCTTTGGGAGGGGTATAATTTAGAAAGAGCTCATCTGGCATTAGGGAGATCCACCACTGAGGCGAGGCCCCGAGTTATAATTATGCGATTCCTTAATTATAAGGAAAAATCCCAATGCGTTGCTGGGTTGCCAGACAAAAAAACCTCTGCAATGGAATGGTGCCTTATTATGGTTTTTCCAAGACCAAACGCCGAGGATTAGAGAAAAGCAGAAGGAGTATGTTGACATTAAGAAGAAGCTTTACCTTGCAGGGATAAAGTTTCGCTCAGTATCCTGCTACTTTGATGGTGCGCTCACCGACTGGAGAAAAAGAAGTTTCTTACGGCTCAGGATGCACTGGAGGGCTACGGGCTGAACTTCCAGACTTATTTAAACCCCAACCTGACTGTTTGCAGTGAAAGAGGTTAAGTCCCCTGGAGGATGTGATGAAGGAAGATAATGGGGTTGTTACATTTAAGGGCGGTGGCATCACTACTCTTAGCCTGAATCTGGACATTTAAATAAAAAGACTTGGGGGTATTAAGTAGTGACTAAGGGGGAAGGGATTATGTTAATGACATTATTTGAGTTATTACATTAATGGAATACTATCCAGCCCCCGAAATACTGAAGAAAGAGACGTTAAGGGGGTGATAAGGGGCTTTGTTTTTTTTATAAAAGGGGTCAACTGGTTAAGCCTTCAGCAGCCAATGGGCATTGCTAATTACCAAGCAGGTGTTTATCAGTCTCTGGGAGGGACAGAAATGATTTTAGGGTTTGGAACTGGCTCAATATCTGCCAGGGAGGGGTACCTCTCTAGAGTGCAAGAGATCTCAGAACTGAATAAGGTTAGTCTGAGATATATTTTCCTAAGGAGGGAGCGAGGGCGCCTCCCTTAATTACTTTGTTGCTTATTTCCTTTTCTATGTGTATTTGAGAAGTATATGGGGGCGACACCCTATTGAGAAGATGGGGCCCTTACTACTATATGTATGGGGGAGTTAGGGGCCAGTTTCTGGGGTTTGAGGTCAATGGTTGGGACTGAGGGGAGGTAAGGGAACGGATTCATCCATGGCTCAACATCAGGTGGTTGGTCGGTCTAGGGACCGGGAGTTAAGGGGGGGAGGGTATAAGGATGGAAAGAGAGAGAGAGTCCAAGACCGGGAAGCATGGGAATGCAGACCTTGGAAGGCACAATATCTGGGGCTATATGAAGAACTTTGTTATTTTAGATGGCTTGCTATAACATAATTTCTTGGAATGTTAAAGGACTCAGGGGATGACGTAAGAGATTGACTATTCTGTGGTACATTGAGCAGCGGGGGACTCACATTGTTGCATTACAAGAGACGCATTTATTGACTGATGAGTTAAATGGTCTCAGGAAGCATTGGGTGGGGCAGGTTTATGGAGTGGGCAGGGAGAGGGCCTCTGGGGGGGTTGCGATTTTAATCAAGAAATCTTGCCCCTTTGAAGTGACCCAAGTGCTAACCCAGCAAGATGGTAGGGGAATTTATTTGATGGACATTTTGCATGGTAAGGCAATTGCGGTGGCATCTATATATGGGCCAACTCCCCCCGATCCAAATTTTTGCCTCGGTAGAAGGGGATATTTCCACGTTTCCCCCACTTTCCCTTATCTTGGCTGGGGATTGGAATATATATCTTGACAACAAGGAGGATAGGATGCCTTCACATGGAGGGCCGAGGTCCAAAGCCCAACTTGCCCTGGCTAAGCTTTTGGAGTCAGCAGCTTTAACTGACCCAGTTAAGATCTTTCCTAACAGGGGCCCTAGCATGACATTTTACTCGGCTGCACATAAAAGTCATACTAGGATTGATTTTTTTTGGGTCAATAGAGAGGCTCTGGCAGAGACCAGAGAAGTTCTAACTGAGGGTAGAACCCTCTCAGACCATTCTCTTATCCAGTTGCAATGGGTCCCAAAACCTCGCTGCCTAGACCCTACAGGTGAGGCTTCACGACTGGCTTTTGACGGAGGATAGGAGAAGGATGAACTAGAGGGGCTTTGCAGGAAATTATTAGAATCCAACTTCCCACACTGAGTGAAAAAGCTAGCTTGGCCTACATGCAAGTTTTGTATTTGGAGGCAGCTAGAGCTTTAGCTGCAAGGGAGAGGTCGGTTAGAAGGGCCAAAGAGGAATTTTTGGTTGAGGCAATAAACTTTTGTCACAGCATGAAGGGTCCTCAGAGGAAATTGATGTGGAACTTAAAAGCTTGAGAAAGGAAATGTCAGAGATTCTCTATGGGAGACAGAGTTTTGGTTAAATAAGACTAATGCCAAGTTTCTCTTACAGGGGATGTTCCAGGGCGCCTCCTAGCAGCTAGAATTAAAGAATGGGAGGCTAGTAGGATGGTTATATCAGTTAATCATGAAGAGCGGGTCACAGACCCCCAGGAAATAGCTGAGGCATTTGCATCATTCTTTGCAAAATTTACCAAGTGAGTGATTTAGTGGGGAGAAAGAGGTCAATAGTTATCTGGAAGGAATCCAGTTACCAATACTGGATTCTGCTCTAGCTAGAGGAACTGGATGCCCCAATAAGAACATCTGAGATTCTTGATGTGGTGCGGTCCTTCGTCTAGGCAAATCACCAGGACCTGATGGTCTCACGGCTAAATTCTACCAAACCATATCCAGACCATACTTGCTATACTTCATGATTTTTTCTTACTATAATGAGGGAAGGAATTCACCACTCACCCTATATCAGGCGATGTTACTTTAATACCTAAGCCAGATAAACCCAGGGATGTAATGGGAAACTATAGGCCCATAGTGTTAATCAACCAAGATATTAAGATACTTACTACAATTTTGGCGACTAGGATCCTGACGGTTGCTCCAAGTTTAATTAGTCAGGAGCAAGTAGGCTTTATGCCAGGGCGAGGGGTGAAAGACGCGCTCAGGAAAATTCATCATATTATAAATTTTGCCCCGGATTCTCAGCTACCCCTGGCCTTGATTTCTCTAGACGCTGAAAAAGCATTTGATAGGGTCTCACATTCATTCCTCTTTGCTACAATGGAGAAAATGGGGTTCCCTGGGGGCCTTATTAGAGGTATTAAGAATTTATATGCTGCTCCCACAGCTAGAATTCTATGTAATGGTTATATCTCGAGGGAATTCCAACTTAATAATGGGACTCGGCAAGGATGTCCCCTTTCACCGATATTGTTTAACATTTATTTAGAACCCTTGTTAAGATCTATTATTGGGGATCCTGGGGTCCAAGGGATCAGGATTGGGGGATTGGAGTTAAAACTTTCAGTTTTTGCGGATGACATACTTCTTCACTTACGAGACCCAGTATCCAGTTTCGAGACTGTTAGAGACTTAATAGACCATTTCTCTAAGGTCTCTAACTATAAACTAAACCTTACCAAAACGCAAATCCTACCCTTGACCCCGCATGTATTTAAGGCAGATTTCTTATCCTTGGGGGTGCAGTGGAATACTGACAGGTTGAAATATTTGGGAATTTTGATTACAGCAAATCAAGAGTCTGGGGTGGATGCCAATTTTGGGGGGATCATTTCAGAGATTAAAGGGGATGTCACAAGGTGGAACAAGTTACCTTTGAATTTTACGGCATGCTTGGGCATTATCAAGATGAATGTCTTACCGAGGTTGCTATATCCGATATATTTAGTCCCATATAACATTCCGGTCAGGTGGTTTAATTTAATTAGAAAACTGATCTTAGGATTTCTGTGGAACAACAAACCAGTTAGGATTAAGTATAAGGTCTTGCGTAGGCCATATGAGGAGGGGGGCATTAGATTACCTGATCTCCATGCCTACTATGTGGCAGGCCAGTTAGGCCTGATGGGTCAATGGATGGTAAGTGGTGGAGAAGGGAATTACTTACCTGCATGGCTGCAAATTGAGAGGCAGCTATTAATGAGCTTGGGTTATTCCCCTGAGTCGATGCTATATGCTGGGCCTAAAAAAGGACTATTTAGGGAAGGGCATGGGAACCCAATTAGGAAAACCCTAGAGGCCTGGTGGTCTTTCCTTACTCCGACACAGAAAGGTTGTCAACTGAGGTCCAGGGATCAGCCTATACTGGGTAACCCTAATTTAGTAATAGGGGTTGGGTACTTGGACACTGGTGGGCTACTCATCTGGATGGTTTAAGTTTGAGCGATATGCAACAGGGTGATAAAATAGTCCTACCACCACAGTGTGAGGGTCTGTCCTTTTTTCAAAGGATACAGCTTAAACAAATGATTGCAGGATCCTGGAAGGGACTGGGGGATTTTACAGACAGTTTCCTCTCGTGGAGGAGATTAGAGGAAGCCTTCCAAAGAACTAACCCACTCTCACGAGTGTATAAGCTTCTTTTGGATTCCCTGGGCCTAAGTACTACTACTTCAATTCCATACTGGGATAAGGTGTTGGCACTTAATCTAAGGTGGGAAAGTATCTGGAAAGCCATTAAATATAATGTGATTCCCAAATATAGGAATATGCAGATTCTTGTGGTTCACAATATATATTATACCCCTGTAAAGCTATATGCCAGAGGGTTGAGGCAGACAGATCTATGCTTCAGGTGTGGGTTAGAAGTAGGTGATTTGTTACATGTCATGTGGAGATGTAGCAAAATCTCTCCCCTATGGAGAGGGATTAAACAGGGCATGGATCCAATGCTAGACTATTGCTTACATGACCCCAGAAATATGTGTTCTGGGTGACTTCTCTCAGATTAGGGGCTACACCCAGATTTCAGCTCTCTTTAATGGTGTCGATAGTCAAGGCGTTTATAGTAAAACACTGGAAAGATGATCAGGTTTGTTCATATGAACAATGGGTGAGAGAATTGTTGGGGGTTTTGGCTAAGATCAAGAGACACCTTTTTTCTGAGGGAAGACAGGAGGTATTTGTCAAAAGATGGGCAATATTAGATACGATCTACTCACAGCAATATACAGGTTCTAGAACACAGATCTGTCTGCCAGATAATGATTAGCAAAGGGATACATGGTGGATTATCTAAAGTCTCCAGGGTATAGTGCCAGGTGTAATAAGTTCTTTCTTTTTGTAATTTCCCCTATATCCTGAGTGATGTTTAGACTCCAAGTTTTTTCAGTTGGTTAATTCTGGTTTGATCTGGGTCTATTATTAAGGCAGCAGGGGACTAGATGTGGTCTGCAGGGGCTCATGGGGATGGGGACTCTCTCTCTCTCTTTCCAGGGGACACACTGGAAGGTCGTCTGGGAAGACTCAGGCTATATGGGGTCTTAGGATGTAGCACCTCTACCAGTGGGCATTCAAGGGAAGATTGAGTTAAAGAAGGAGGGTGCTCTCATTAATCAAAAATGTTATATATTAAATATCTCTGACTCTGATTCTAGTCATGATGTGGGTGGCTTCCCAGTGTGCTTGTAAATAGGGGTGTACATAGTTTACACAGCCAGTTTTAGGTTGTGTTCTGGCTTAGCTGGGTATGTGTATTGTGTGTATTTTTGTTGTCTGATTTACTGAAAACGAATAAACATTTAAAAAAAAATAAAATAAAGGATGATGTTGGTCTGTGAACAGAGAGAGGAGATGTTGTTGATAAACAGTGAGAAGTAAGTGGACTGAAATTAGACTCCTCGGGGACTTCGTACTTAACAAGACATTTGGGTGAAGGATGACCCTGGATATAGGTTTTGTGGTACCTCGAGTGCAGATAGTCACCAAACCAGTTTACTATATTACAGGAGAAATTCAGGAGAGCAAGAGAAGATTATAGAAGGCTGTGGTCCACCAAATCAAAAGTTTTGGTAAGGTCCACAAATAGTGCACCTGTGTCTTGGCTGTCATCCATGGCCTTGTAAATGTCTTGAGTGAACCTAACTAGTGCATTTTCTGTGTTATGTTTAGATCAGAAACCATGCTGAACCTCTGTCAGGATGTTGTATTTGTTTAAGTGCTCCATGATTTGGGAATGAACTATCTTTTCCAAGGTTTTGGAGAGGGGGAGAAGCAAGATGGACCTGTAATTACTTACATCTTGCTTAGAACCAGTTTAGTGCAGCAGCCTGATGGAAGCCCTTTTTTCAGACTCAGGGAAAGGTACCAGAACAAAAGGATAAATTAAGGATATTTGTGAGTGGGAGGGCAATCTCCTTAATAATGAGTTTTAGGATGTGAAAGTCAAGCCCATTAGGGCCAGTGTGGGGTCTAGGATTGTTTTTCTTATAAGTGTAATCATATCAGCAGGTGTGAGAGCTCTGAAGAAGAATGATAGAAGTCTGCTTTCAGGGAGAGAATTTCAGGGGCAGATTTTGGGCAGTTGAGAAGGTTGGTGTCTTTTACTTGTCAAAATTCCCAAAAATGAATTGAGCAAGTTGGCCATGCTTGAAGGGTTGTTGGTTAATTTCCATTCTCTCTGGAGCATGATTTGTTTGCACTTCCTGTTTCTACCCATGAGAGTTTAAGGTTTCGAGCTGTTTGGAGTTGGTTCTATCGTAGAGTTGACTGTTCTTGAAGTGACTGATTTTAGCATAATGAACTGCTGATTTGCATTTGTTCTGAAGTGTTTTGTACTCTTGTAGGAGACTGGGAGAGGGTGATTTCCTGTGCTTAGCCAATGCTTTGTCCCTAGCACACATAGGGTTTAGCAGGTCTGGGGTGATCCATTTGCTGGATCCCCCACATACTCTGATCTTCTTTACAGTGATGTGGGAGTCACAAATTCCTTTAAATGTTTTGGTGAAATCATCTAGGGCTAGGTCTATGTTTTTTATATCACAAGTAAAGGACCAGTCTGAAGATTTGAAAGCTAGAGCAAGCTCTTCTATGTTAGCCTTTTTCAATTGTCTGGTGAAGATGTAATTAGGTGCACATTTGGGAGCTTTTGCAGACCAACAACATAACACAGCACAGTGGTCACTGATGGAATCTGGGAGAACACCCATGGCTACAACTCTAGAGGGATTAGAAGTTATGACCCAGTCGATAGTAGAACTGTTACCTGTCTTATTATTTATTCTTGTGATGGTAGATATTATCTGGTACAGCCCAGTGCTGGCAATAAGATCTTTGGTGCTGTCCAACTGGTCACTGTCCCAGTTAAGGTTAAAGTCCCCCAAGATGATCCATTTTCTATTGTGTGGAAGGGAAAATCTGTTAGAGAGGAGGGATTCGAGCTCTGAGAAAGGTTTTCCTGGGAGTTGGTATATGGTAGTGATGGTTAATATTTTGTTTACCCCTATGAACAGATTAATTAAGAGGTGTTCTAGCATAGAGGTTTCTGATTAAAAGTTATGTTCAGAAAATGAGAGTTTATCTGAAATATAGAACAGGCAGCTGCCTCCTCTTTTTTCTGTTTATCTTTCCTAATTAGTGAATAGCCGTTAAGCATTATTTCATTAGAAGAGATTTTAGGGTTTAGTAGGGGTGGGAGAAAGTTGCGAATTCCACTTTTGAGGAACTTCTGCAAAGTTTTTTGAAATTTTGCAGAAATTTAGGAACTTTCACCACTGGCGAAACTGGGGTTTTCCATAGATATTCAACGGGTTCCAGAGACTTTTTTTGTGAACTGTGGAAAATGCATATAAACTGCAGAATTTATTCGATGAACAGTTTAATGAACTGTCAGTGAATGAGTGCGTGCTTGTACTACCATGCGGTCATTCACTGATAGTTCAGTGGGCCACTGGTACTGGAGGAGAGAGGAGGGCTATGCTGGTGGGCCACTCTGGGGAAGGAGTGGAAGGAGTAGGGTAGTGGTGGATGAACTGCCAGGGTGGGGGGTCCACTAAACACCAGGGAATTGGGATTACTTTTTATAATAAGGGATCGGGGATGGGGGTTTCCACTAGACACCAGTGAATATTGGGAATAGAGGGGAATGAGTTAGTGGACTGCTGGCTGTTTTCTTGTGGATTAAGGGAATCCAGAATAGGGAGAGGGGTCTGCTAGACATCAGGGAAATAAAATGTTTTGCGGGGCCATGATCAGTGGGTGGGGGCCGCTAGACACCAGGGAGGGATCAGAGTTTTGTTTCTTCTTTAATGGGACCCACAGGCTGTGGTCCCCAGGCAGGTGTGGGAACCACTAGACACCAGGGATCAGGGATTTTTACTTGGGACCCATGATCGATGGGGGCACAAGACACCAGGAGGGTGTGACGGAGGGATTGAAGGTTTTTTTTTCATTTATTTACTGGGACCCCTGATCAGTGGGGGGTGGATTAATGAATTAAACTGTGGTTAAAAAGGCCTCAGAACTGACCACTGGCAGTAATCCATTCTGTAGATTTTTTTTCCTGCAGTTTAACAAATTAACCAGCAGTCTGTATATTTATTCTGTAGTTTAAAGGTGGAATTTCCATGGAAGTTGCAAAAATGATTTCTGAACATTCATTGAAGTGAAATTTGCACTTTCACAGAAATCCTGTCAGCAGAATTTGTTTTTGCACACCACTAGTGGCTAGCCAGGTTTCTGAGAGGGTGATGATATCAAAATTGTTGACTGTGACCCAGGCTTCAAAGGCAGATTTCTTAGCAATGAGGCTTTGAATGTTGAGGTGGGCAAAGCTGAGACCTTTCTTGTCATGGGGGAGCAGGGAGAGGTTGTTGACTACAGGCCCCAGGTTTGGGTGAATAGAACTGAAAAGGAGGAGCAAGAACAGTATCTGATGAGTTAGCCACCAGTTTTTATGCAAAAGCTGATGCTTGTGAAGTGCTTAAGTCTTATAATGTTGGCTGCTGTGGTGCAGCGGACAAGCTTGAGGCAGCAGCAATGAGTGAGAAGAGCTAAAAGATAGTCAACAGAGCCTCTGACTAGATTGGAGATATGAGGGTGTATGGTGAAATAGGGTGTATAGCAACCCAAAGTACTTGTGCATATTGTGTGACCATAGATCAACTGGGATCTGCCACAGTTTGGTAATAACATGACAGTTGCGCTCTCGTGGAAAATCAAAGGGTGGTAGGTACCGTGAGGAAAAAAGACTACTAGATGGAGGAGGATTGCAGTGATAAAATGAGATTTCAAAACAGGGACCTAGCGAGACCCAACTAGGTATTGCATTAGAAAGTGCAGTTCAAATATAAATAGACTCCAGAGTGGGGGTGTCAATTAGTGTTTTACCAGAACTGAGGCAGAGCAGACTAGAAACCCAAAGAAGGTGTAAAAGTGCAACAATAAACAGCCCTAGTTGGTATGTTACATCCTGGGGTGGATTGCAGTTAAGAGTAGAATTCAAGGCTAGACCAAAGGTCTGAGTGATAATCACAGGGGAAAAGGTGTTAGCAAGATAGCGAGATAGGAAGACAACTCTGGAAAAACAGCCGTTAAATGTTCAAGGTGGTTACACAGAAGGGGAGAGAGGTTTGCCCGAGAATCATCATTAGTATTCAAAGTAAGGTGGTGAGGAGAGAACTGGTTAGGGAGAGATGGCCAGGATGGACCCCCAGCATTAGGTTAGTATAAATAACCAATGAGGAATTAGGGACTTAGAAAATTGAGGAATCACCCAATAGGGAAACCCCACTGCAGGAGTAAAGCAAAGTGCCCGGATAGCGTGGGCGGGAGGGGGGTGGGTGGTGAGCAGCCACGCAGCAATGGCAGGAAGAGCACGGGGCTGAACCAGAGCAAGAAAACAATCAAAATAGTGCCACAGCACTTTCCACTAGATGAAAAAATAATTAAATCTGGGCACCAGGCTTGCTACTTAGTGGAAGGTCAAAAAGGAGCCAAGATTAAATTTGGAGGTGGTGCAGTGTGTGTTCCTCTGCAGAAAGCCTACCTACAGTGGGAGAGTGGGCTGGAGAGCTATTCCTTGCTAGCCCAAAATGGGTGGAAAGCAGAAGGGAATGAGAGCTGTGGAGGGAAGGAAGGAGGTTAAATAAGGTTAAAGGGAACAAAAGGAGGGCTAAGGGATCAGATTACCAGGAGCAAAGGGAGAGTCAGAGAGAAGCAGGACTAGCACTGAATAAATTTCAAGTAATGCTCTATAATTAACCTAACTTTAGGCTTTAACATAAATAGCTTGAAATTCAGGTCCTGCAGCCATAAGGAAAATTTAAAATGCACTACTGTCGCTTAAGCAGCTCTAAATTCAAGTCCTGTAGACTAAAAGGAGATTTAAAATGCACAACTAACACTTGGGCAGCTTTAAATTCAAGTTCTGAGGGCTATAAAGAAATTTAAAATGCACACTGTCCAGCAAAGATCAAGTCAGATTTAAAGTATTGTTTTAAAATTGAATTCAGAGTTCAGGGCTGAGCCGGAGCAAGAAACTAATTAAAATAGTGCCACAGCACTCTCTACCAGATGTAAATAATTAAATCTGGGCACCAAGCTTGCTACAGAGCAGAGGGTCAAAAAAGGCACCAAGATTAAATTTGGAAGTGGTCCTCTGCAGAAAGCATACCTTTGGTGGGGACAGCTGGCTGGAGTGCTGTTCCTTGCTTGTGGCTGGAGAATGGAATGAGAGCAGAAGGGAAAGAGAGAGTCAGTGGGGAGAGTGGGATAGAAAGCTGCTCCCTGCCTGTGGTCAGAGAACGGAATGAGAGCAGAAGGGAAAGAGAGAGTCAGTGGGGAGAGTGGGATAGAAAGCTGCTCCCTGCCTGTGGTCAGAGAACGGAATGAGAGCAGAAGGGAAAGAGAGAGTCAGTGGGGAGAGTGGGATAGAAAGCTGCTCCCTGCCTGTGGTCAGAGAACGGAATGAGAGCAGAAGGGAAAGAGAGAGTCAGTGGGGAGAGTGGGATAGAAAGCTGCTCCTTGCCTGTGGCCAAGAACGGAATGAGAGCAGAAGGAAAGAGAGGTCAGTGGGGAGAGTGGGCTGGAGAGCTGCTCCTTGCCTGTGGCCAAGAACGAATGAGAGCAGAAGGGAAAGAGAGAGTCAGTGGGGACAGTGGGATGGAGAGCTGTCCTTGCTTGTGGCTGGAGAATGGGTGGAGAGCAGATTTTCACTCAGCTGTGCTCTCCCTCTCTTGCTCACTTTCAAACTGACCACTGGTAACCATGGCAGCAGGCACGTAGAACTGTGTACTCTCTGTGTTGGTGACTGGTTGCACAGTGCTCTAGCTCTCTCTCTCTCTCTTTCTCTCTTCCAGCACTCTGAACAGCTCTACCACTTCAAATAAAATTTCTGTTTTAATGGGACTCCGGGACTGTGGGTTCACCCTATAACTCTGCATGAACCGATGGAGTAGTGCTAAGTGCCCACAGTACCCCATACCCTTCTATAAATGTTTTTTTTTTTTAAGTACTGACTTTTCTTTTTGTAGTTTTATTGATTTGACTTATTAAGACGATGCAAACATTAAAACAATCGGATACTTTGCAAAATTCTTACAGACTGTTATATATGTCTGTAGAACAGAGAACAGAACATGCTGGCCAAATAGTAACAAACTGAATATACTAGCCAGGTAAGCAGTAGGATAATACTCTGCCTGGATGTACAACACCTATCCAGCTGGAGATTAACTTTGAAAGTATTAGCAGTTGGTGCATTGCATTATGGTTAACTCATACAAACATATCTTACCTGGCCCCATCCTGCTAGTTTCTGCAGTATTTGACAAAGCATCAGAAATTATGAGAGGTCCAGGGCCGCTGTCCTCTACTTTATGCCTAGAAAATACAAAAGATCACACACACAAAGCAAACAGGTCTTCACTGTCAGAAAAGATACTATCCTTTACTGATATTATACCATGTCATCCATAGAGCAGGGTTCCCTATAACTCAATAATAATCTCCATCACTTGCCACTAAATGCACCATGAGAGGAGACCATTATAGTAGCATAGTCGCTCCTATTCAGCCTATTCCTTCCCTGGGTTTCAAAAACAGAAGGAAGGGAGTCCAGAGGGCAGTATATTTGAAGAGGGTATTGGTCACACTATATGATATTCTGGCCCAGTTGGTAACTTGAACCATGGAGGTAAGTACCTCCCCCATGGAGGGGATTATCTGGGACTGCCATTTACACAGTAGGAGTCTTTTAACCTGCATACTGAGTGTCAGAAGTAGTTTCAACTCGGAGAGACGAAGGTGAGGGTCGGGGTCTGGAGTCCTAATAACAGCAACTCAGGAGACTGAGGCACAGGCTTCCTAAGTATCTAGGACCCCATCTCACAGGTAGCCTGCCATAGGGGCTGGATCAGCCTGCATGACCAAAGTATATGGAACAGGTCACCTGGGAGTTCCTGATACCTCCAACACAGGTCAGGCTGAGCTAGCTTTGCCTTGGTGAGGAGTCAGACTACAGAAGTCCTATACCAGGAGTGAATTATCTTGTTCTGTATTAATTGACTACTGGTGTCAGGATATGCCCCGTGAGCTAGTTTTAGACAAGACTTCCACTTCAGGTTTATAATAGGGGCATGCAGTGCTTTCTCCCATTTATGCTTGGATTCCTCTGCTTGGGTCAGGATGGTGCTCCACGAATCGCGATATACCTGGCTTGACTGTCCTCTTCTAGGGCCAGCCATGCCTCTACCTGGGAGATTTGTTGCTCTTGGTGCTGCTTATGCCTGTATGTAAGGATGGCGCTTCTTATTTGAAGGAATTGCCAGAAGTCTTTGGGAGAGATCCCATAAGAGCTACAGGCCCTCAAAGAAATTAAAGGTATCTGTACCAGGAATGAGCATATCTCGAAGCAATGAGATACCACCACGTTCCCATGAGGGCCATGCATTTGTTTGTTTATTGATGGTAATCTCATTATTGCCCCATAGTGGGGTAAGTCTTAGGGGAGATGGGGAGGTGCCCAACTTCTTATGCACCTTGGCCCAATATTCCAGAGAGGGACCTATAGTAGGATGAGAGCGAGTGCCCTTAGGGGATGGTTAAATAACAATAGTACCAAGTGAGTACACTGACATACCTCTCTCTCTCCATATCCAACCACTGGGGAGTGTTGTGTTCAGGGAAATGAACCATTTTAATGTCTGAGCCAGCTGAAAGGCCCATTTATACCCCTCTAACCACGGAAGACCCCAGCCCCCTTCCGACCAATAAGCTCTGAGCTTATTTCTACTGTACCCAGGTTTCTTACCCTCCCACAAAAAGGATCCCAGCAGGGAGTCTAACTTTGTAAACCAATAATGAGGTATTTTCAAAGGAATGTGGGAGAGAAGATACATCATTTTTGGTGCTGTGACCATTTTAATTGCGCATATTTTACCTACAAGCGACAGTCGAAGAGACTTCCATCTGTCCAGTTCTGTACGAATGGACACAAAAAGTAGTTTCATATTCAGGTCCCAAATTTTATGCAGATTAGGAAAGCCAGTAATGCCCAAGTAGGCAATCCTCTCCAGGGCCTATCAGAGCCCATGCTGAGTAACCATTTGAGAGGCACACTTAGAGTTTACAGGTAGGAACTGCGTCTTGACCTGGTTAATCTTGAGCCCTGAAAATGTTGAGAAATCTGACAAGGTGGATGGTAGGAGAGGGAGGGAGATGACGATATTGGCTATAGGGAGCAATAGGTCATCTGCATACATAAGAGTAGGGTATGCCCTTGTTCCCACCTGGACACCAGAAATTAGAGGATTTTGCCTAATAGCAGCCATCAAAGGTTCTACTGCCAATACAAAAGTAGTGGGGAAAGTGGGCAGCCCTGATGGGTACCCCTACCCAGTATGAATTGGGGAGACAGCATCGTATTGATGAGTATCCGTGCAGCTGGGGATGAATATATTGCCACAATCCAGGCCCGAAACCCCACCCCTGAGCCCATAGTGCAAAGTACTTGTTGGACATAGTCCCACTCCAGGGAATCAAAGGCCTTTTCGAAGTCTATTGCAATGGCAGCAGCGGGGGGGAAAGATAATTTTATTTATTTAGCTTTTGTTGACCGGGTAAGTGCACTAGACAAATCCTGCCTATTTTCAGGCACGACCCGGGGGAAGGGGATACAGATGAATGCCAACTGACCTTAAACCAGATTAAGCTGTTGGTGGTATTTTTAGTGAATGAGGGAAATTTGGCCAGGACACCGGGGAAATTCCCCTACTCTTTTCGATAAGTGCCATGGGATCTTTAACATCCACCTGAACTACCACCAATCCAGGCAGATGGGACCTCGATTTAACGTCTCATCTGAAAGACGGCACCTCAGAAATGCAGCACCCCTCTCATGCTGCATTACAGTGTCAGTACTGGGATATTAACCCAAGTGCCAGATGTGGGAACTGAACCCACAGCCCTCTGATCTCCCGGCCTCAGAGGCGAGTGTGCTACCTACTGAGCCACTGACACTGACTGAAATGTTTGGGCCTCATGGATTAAATTTACCAATGATCTAATATGGTCCACGCTAAAGCAGCCCTTAACAAAGCCTACTTGGGATGGGTGGCTCAAACTGGGAAGGAGAGGATTAAGTCTATTAGCTAGTATCTTAGCTAGCACCTTGCTATCAGCATTCAATAATAAAATAGGGCGGTAGCTGAATGTTTTAAGAGGGTCTTTACCTTTTTTGGTGGGATAGTAATAGTTGCCTCCTAAGGGATGAAGGAGAGACCCTGTTTGCAATGGCTCAGTAAATACTTGTTGCAATACAGGAGAGATTATAGGATGCAACAGCTGCCACACTTCAATAGGAAACCATCCCTCCTGAGGCCTTTCCATTTTAAGGGAGAGGATGGTGTCTACCACCTCCTGGGTTGAGATTGGGGATCTAGGGCATTAGCTTGGGCTTCTGAGATTTTGGGGAGATGTAGGGACTCCAGAAATTGGTGGACCCTCTGGGGGTCTGGGGCTCTGGAGGACTTATATAACGAGGAGTAAAAAGCCATCATTATATGATTAATACCTTGCGCTGAGGTCTGGGCCCTACCCCCTGCATCCTCTAAAGCCACTATATGCCTTTCAGCTTGCTGCTTTTTGAGATGGTATAGCAACAGCTAACCCCCTCTTTTCTCCCCCTTCCCAATATTTATGCTTCAGTCTAATGATTGAAATCTCTGCCTTTCTAGAGATCAGCTCATTCACTTGCATCTTCAGAGAGGTGACCTTGGGACCTGCCTCTGACCTAAGGGAAGGGACACGAAGGGCCTTAAAAGCATGCTCCACTTCTCGGAGTTGTCTTTCAAGCCCCCTCAAATGTTGTTCCCTCCTCTTTTGGTGCTGGCTCGCATACCCTATTATCGCCCCTCTTAGGGTAGCTTTGAATGCCTCCCATGTGGTACCCGCAGATGTATCTGCTATGAGGTTATGCCGAAAAAGTTTTGTTGCTTACTTTTGAAGCCAAGGGGGAAAGTCTGGGTCATGAAGTAGCAATGGGTCCAGCCTCCATGCCGGAGACTTAGGGATAGGGGGGCACCATGTGAAGGCAAGATGCACAGGGGCATGATCCAAGATAACTAAGGGATAAATAAAGGTATTAATAGTGTTACTAGTAATAGTAGGAGAGGTGAGCCAGAAGTCTATTCTGCTAAGAGAACTATGTGCTGGGGAATGAAAGGTGTAGTCCCGCTGGGAGGGGTGAAATATTCTCCAGATATCCGTAAGGGCAAAATCTTGAGCCAATTGCCATTACAGCCCTGGAGTGGGGCTCAGTACTGGAAGGGATCTATCAGGAAAGGGTCAGAGTAAGATTAAAATTGCCCCCTAATAAAATGGGGTGTCTTCGGAGCTATGGATCGCGCCTGGGCCAACTGCTGAAAGAAGGAGGGCGAGTCCTCATTTGGTGCGTATCGCTACCCAGGATCGAGGGCTCCTCAGTACCCATGAGTATCACCACCCATCTACTCTCAGGGTCTCTCACTTGTCTATGCAATTTCCAATGTAGTTGCTTGTGAAGTAGAATCACCAACCCTCTCTTTCTAGAGGAGGCCGAGGCATGAATGACCTGAGCTACCCACTTCCTCTTCAGTCTCTCAGGATCCCTCCTGGTAAGTTTGGTCTCCTTCAGGAAGTCAACCTTGCTCCCAGTCTCTTAAGGTGACCCAAAACTTGCTTCCTCTTGTTTGGGTGTTAAGCCCTCTGACGCTCCATGTCAGACAAGTGATATCACTGTTAGTAATAGGAAGCAAATATTTAATTAAGAGATATATCAAGAACAACCAGCAGATAGGGGCGAGGGCAGCCCAACCAGAAGAGGCACATTTCTATAGAGCGCCACCAAATATGGAGAGAGTGGGTAAAGCCCTTACACCCTGCCCCTACCAGATGACCTTATACTAACAGATAACAAAACATCTGTGTGTGTCTCATGTGAAACAAACATACATAAACACATTAACAAACTATATACATTGTGCCCAGTGTACCATGCAGTTTGGGGATATAGAGGCATCTCTTCAGCTGCAGAGCCCTGCTGTAGGCCAGACCCTATTCCCAGGGCATTATCAAGTAGTATCCATCCTTCCTTAGCACTACGGTGAGTGCAGGGGGGGAGGTCCCCTGAGAGAATCGAGCAACCCAATAAGAAGGTTGGACCACTGAACTCATTGCAACCCCAGAGGGTTGAGAAAGCTGCTCCAGCAATGTAGCCTGAGCTGGGGCAGTTACAGTGGACTACACAATGCTTCTAATGAGGTGGAGGTTTACAGAAAAGAAAGTGGGGGGGAACATCCCACTATTTTGGCAAGCCTAGGGTTATTGCTGATGGGTGCCAACGTGTTCTCACAACAAAAATCTTGGTGAGGTCAGGCTCATCACACCTATGAAGAGTGTACTGTAAGCCACCCAATGTGGGGGCTGGGAGATTCCCCTTGATAGAAAATAATAATAATAATAAAAACATGCCAGAGGGGCACAGGCCTGTGCCATTCACCACTGAGGGCCTCATGTAAAACACATCCTGGCTACTCATTCAGCACAACAGTTTACGCATGCCGACAAATACTTTCATATTATATGTCACAGCTTCCCAGCGGACCACACCCCCCTCCCACATGCACACAAGTAAGCAAGGTAGAACCCACAAAAGTTCTGCTGTTTAATCAGATGGTACAAAAAAGGCCTCCTTTGCCATCTAGACGTGTCTAGACCTTTGATCAGGGCATTACTGAGATCTTGTTGGTGGTGAGCCTCGTTGAATCCCTCCCAGTATAGGAGTGAGGCATCTTCTCTGCCATATGGCAGTGCAAGTCGGAGGTCAAGGTTGTGGTGAAAAGGGCTCAAGTTCCCTACATGGGTAACATGGAGAAAGGGTAGCAGATGGGTCAGCCAAGGAGATTGTCCACTGACGATCAATTTAGACACCCCAAACTCGCCCCATACCTACAACTCCCTGGGGGATTAAAAGAACAGGAATAGAAAGAAAACAGAAGGATGACTACTTATCTGACCACGCTGGTGGGTTTTCTCTGATCGATTGCCCTGGAGATGTAGAGCGCTCAGGATGGTCCACACTGAAGAGGAGATCTCTGCTGGTAGAGGAGGTCTCCCTCATAGCCTTTGGTGGATGCTGCCCTCTGCTCTCTGTAGCTCCGTTATGCTGCTGGTGAGGAGTTGCTGATGGGACAGGTAGCTGGGCTGCAACATAGGAGTAGGCCTGCCTTCTACAGTCAAATCCACAATTCCTGAGTGATGATCCGGAGAGCTGGGGCATAAAGCTTCATATCTATTAGTGGTGTGATGGTCTGTAATGGATCTGGAGCAACAGTGTCCATGCTTGTGGCCTCCTCTGTGACGCCTTGCCTCTCTCCAAATGATGCTCCTGGTGGATGTGTTTCTTTGAGGATTGCCCTTTTGGTGTGCTTTTGGGGGAGTTCCCAGTGTTGCTCCCTGAGGTCTTGCCAAACTGCAGGCCTGCTCACTAATGGAACCTGTCAGTAGCAGTTTTTGCCGAAGGGGCTCCTGGGGTGGTGGTGGTGGTGAATTCTTGTGTCCAGTTGCGCTGTAAAAAATCTATGAGTGCATCAGGAGATTCAAAACTGTTTGGGACACCATTATGCATAACCCACATCGTGGCTGGGTAACACAAGGAAAAGGATAGTCCAATACTGTGCATTTTATGCCTTGCCTCAGAGTATGCTCAGCTTGTCTGACAGATCCTTAGAGAAGTCCTGAAAGATGTGGATCCTATTTAATCTCCACACTACTTGCTATAACTCACGAGCTCTAGTTAGGACCTTCTTTGTCCCTAAAATCAATAAATTGGGCTATGATAGGTTGTGGTCTGTCCTGGGCCTGAGACATGGAGGCTAACATACGGTGTGCACATTCCACCTGGAGTAGTATCAATGGATCCAACTGCAGCATTTCAGTGATGGCTAATTGTAGAAATCCCTCGGTATCTTTGCCTTTTACATGCCCAGGGAAACCCAGGAAGCGAAGATTATTATGGCGACCTCGATTCTCAAGGTCATCCATCTTATTGCGCAGCATCTGTATGGTCCATTGTTGATCTCTTAATTCCGCCCTTAAGTCCTGAACATGCCCCTCCATCGCTGAGACCCGCTGTTCGGTATGCAGCATCCTGGCTTCTAAATTTTGAACCACTTGGGTGTTTCGATTAATGCTACAGTGACTTGTGCTATCTGGGCCTATGTTGGCCGAACATCGCCTCAACTAACGGTTGCTCCTAAGTTTGTGGAAAGTGGCTTCAGCCATATTTTCAGGCCTACCTCGTCCAGGAGGCTCTTCAGTAAAATAGCAATTTCCACACAGCAAATGAAGGCTTTCTGTATCATTAAAACAAAATTAGTGTAGCTTGAGTATTACCCCACGAGTTACAGAAGAGTGAGGATAAAATACCAGCTGGTAGAAAAGGATTTGCAAGGATATCTCCTCTGGGTTGTGGAGCTGATCTTTAAGCTGCCATCCTATTTAGTGCCCCTAGTGGCCAGTTCTAAGTACTGACTTTTCCATGTTCAGAGTATAACTTCTAGCCATTAGAGGGCTATATCTCCACGTGTTTGCTATTTTCCTATTACTGTCTCTCTCAACTTTTAACTTTAAGCTCAACATGCAACCCTTCCACTATCCCTCCTTCTTTACTCTCTCAGTCCATCTCCCTTATTTTCTAACGTCCTGCTCACCCAGGTCACTTTAACCTGGGAAGTCCTAAACCTTGGTTACTGTGTGACCCCTAATTTTGCCTGAAGCTATCAATAATGGTCTGCACTACCTAATACTGTTACTGACCCTCTTCTTAGGCTAGCCTAGTTGGACTTAAAGATGCCCAACAACCTCCAGACTCCTTTGAGCTTAGCCTTGCACCATGCAGACAATTGAAAGCCTTAGCCATTACTTCCTAGCTCAGCTGTTGCCTTAATGAGCAGGCATTCCTGACTCTACTGGAACACCTAATCTTAAATCACAGAACTGAATATATGATACCATCCCTATCACCTATAGTGTCCATAAAAGGTTACTGCCATACTTTGGCAGACACAAAAAGAAAATGCAAGTCCAGTATTACCCCAGCTTCACTACTAGGAAATCTAAACTACTACTACTCCCTCCTCCTCCTGTCAGGGAATGTGCACCCTAATCCAGGCCCACCGAGCAATTCTGGGGCAAAGGTTCTACGTGCAATGGCTTACAAATTGCTACCATGAATATCTGCAGCCTACTCCCAAAGGTGGTGCAGCTCCAGGCCTGGGTAGCCTTACATTGTCCAGACATATTTGTTTACCAAGACATGGCTATCCCCACGGGTTAAAGACTTTGAGATTGGGTTGCCTGGGTTCCAGGCATTTAGGATTGATAGGAAAGGCATGAGGTGAGGCAGATGTCTCATCTATATTTGGGATACACTGCAAGGAGTTATGCTCCCTATAACTGCCAGTGCTGATGACCACAAGCTTTTCATGGTTAGGCTCCTGTTTGGACCCCACAATAAATCCCTGGTCATTATGTTTATCTACCTCCCACCCAAGAAGGCCGAAGAGGGCCTAAGCAAAGTCTTTAGGGCCATGACCGACATTACTACAAACTGTGAACTTATTGTTACAGGAGACTTTAACATAAATTGGCTCAGTAGTGACTCGTCCCACCAGAAGGATATTGTGGCAAGCTCCTCCCTCATGCAATTAATCAGTGAGCCCACCGGGAGTGAACCATAAATCTGGCAATCACACGCTTCTAGACTGGCTTCTCTCAAGGTCTCCAGATAGCATATCTGAGGTCTCTGTGCTCTCAGACATTCTGAGTGACCACTCTCCAATCACCTGCAAGTTATCCAATAAATTTAAAAAAAGCTCCACTAATCTTAGTGAAAAGCAGAATGTTGAGAAAAGGGCAGCTTACCGCATTCAAAGAAGCTCCCTCCCAGATCGATTGGTCTCCTATTGATATTCTGCAGGACCTCGACCAAGCACTACAATACTTTATTGAGAAGTTTAACATGGTTTACATGAAGAGCAGCACTATTAGTTTGTTAGCCAAAAGGTGGTTTTGCACAACAACTATGCCATTTGGCAACACAGGCATGAAAACACAAGTTGGGCAGGGTGTGAAAAATGGCAACTGTATTGTTCATGAGGAGGTGTAAAGAAATGGCAATGTTGAAAATCTGGAGTGAAAATATGAGAAATTGGTGAAGTCATGAGCACAGTGGTGCTAACAGGGTGGGGCAGCCAGGACAACTGTCCAGCCCAGGTGGCTTGGGGGGCTACATTTACACATTTATGTGTCTTGGGATGGGAGTGGGGACCCAGACCTGAAGGTGTGTCTCGGCTTGGAAATTCCCATCTGCACCCCATTCATGAGCAGGCATAGAAACCACGCAACACAAGTCCATATCCCAATTATTTTGGGAATTTTTTTAACCATATTTTCAACATAGGCATTTTGGGACCTCCCCACATGAACAGTGGCACTGTGATTTTGTTAATCTGTCCTAAAAGCTGATTTCCCACAGTGACCATGCCATTGTGCACCACAGGTGCAAAAACACATTTTGGACAGGACGTGAAAAATGACAGCTGTACTGTTCATAAGGAGGTGTGAAAAAATGGCAGTGTTGAAAATCTGGCATGAAAATATTGCACATTTGTGAAGTTACATGGGTGTGTGGAAACTGCACAATGCACGCTTGTAACACAGTCATTTTATGGACTTTCATCACCAAATTTTAAACATAGGTATTTTAGGACCTCTACTCATGAACAGTGTCACCGTCATTTTCTCAAACTGTCCCAAAAACTGATTTGGCACAGTGACCACGGTATTCTGGGCCGAATGTGTGAAAACACATTTTGGCCAAGATATGTAAAATAACAGCTGTACTGTTCATAAGGAGGTGTGTTGAAATGGCAATTTTTGAAATCTGGAGTGAAAATATTACAAATTCATGAAGTTACGAGCATGTGTGGAAACTGCTCAACGCATGGTCATAAAACAGCCATTTTTTAATTTTTTTCACCAAATTTTCAACATAGGCTTTTTGAGAGCCCCCCTCATGAACAGTGGCACTGTCATTTCGTTAATCAGTCCTGAAAGGTGATTCCACGCAGTGACTGTAAAATCACCTTTTGAGACAGAATAATGCCAAGGCAGTGACTGAATTCATGAGGAGGGGTCCCAATAACCCCATGTTGAAAATTTGGTGCCAAAATTTTCAAAAATGGCTGAGATATGCACCAAAGTTGAAAAACCCTTATTTATGCCATTATACAGCTTACCGGCATTTCTTCAGTTCGGTCAGATTTGAAGAATGCAGACGTGTTCTGGTCCACATCAAGACCGCTGACTGGACTCCAGACGTGGGCATGGGGTGAGGGTGGTGTGGGGAGGTGGGTGCACAGAGGGTGGGCACAGGTTGGGGTCAGGATCAGAAGAGACTGTGAAGGACTGTTTTCTTCTTTTAAAGGGTAAAAAAAAGACAATGAGGGTCGGTTTCTTTTTGCAGGTCTTTGGTACACTGGGGTGGGCTCACAGTGTACCATCTGCATAACGGGAGGGGAAACATCATGCCGACAGGGAGGGCTCTCACTGGCAAATGAAGCGCTGCATGCCACCATGTTTTGTAAACTGCTTCACCAGAAAGGCAGGCTCATGTTAGGAGCTTGGCGGCTCTCATTGCAGCGGACTTTTTCTTTGATCTGGTGGCCAGTGTATGTATTGCTGGTGTGGCACCTGCATGTTATCTTATTGGGGAATGAGGGACTCACCTAATGATGCATGCCCTGCATTTGCCCACTGTGACCACACCTCCAAATCTGCTAGTAATGCAATATGTTGGCTGGCACGCACGCGCGAGCCAACATAAAAAACAATTAATAAGTTATGACATAGTATGTGTTGTGGTTGGATAGTGGCACATCTTGGGTGTGGCATGAGGCATTGCTGAGTGCCTTCACTTCAGTCACCTAAGAAGTGCTGTTACCCCACCACAGTGTAGACCGTTGAGTGTCTTATTGTGATTACAAAATGGGTCCAAGATATTTTTGTTGGGGAGGAGAAGAGGAGGAAGAAATGCACCAAATCAAAAGATCAAGTTTTATGACTTTTTAAAATAGACTCAGCACATCCCAGTGCTGACATGCCATCTCAGGTTTAAATATTATGTACAGTAAAATTCAGGCATTAATTAGCTCTTAAACCATCTGGTTTGCCCCAACTCACCCCTTTTCACCCATTTCTTCACTGTTCTTTCCTCTTCTTTATAATATTCCCTCCCTTTTCGCTGTCTTGTTTATTTCCTGTCTTGCCAACATTCAAGAGATGGGGGCTGGAGTTTAAAAGCTCTGGGAATGCCACAAGCCTCTGGTGCACCCAACAAATGACACATGGAGCTTGCGGCATTTTCCTGTCGACGATCAGGATTTTCAATCCCTTGCGATGATCACCACACCTTAGACCACGGTTTTGTGGTTCAGTGTGTGCCACCCCTAGGAGGCATGTAACTGTGCTTGCACCACAGCATTAGCGCAAGCTGCTGTAAATCATGGAATTGTCACAACTGCACCGGGATTTGAAATTTGGGGCTGCTGCAGCAAAGGGGTTGACGATCGCAGAATTCAAAGTCCTGTGGCCCTGGTGACACAAGCCCTGCACCCCTTTTGAAAATCCAGCCCAGAATGCTTACTACAGATAGAATGCAAGAATTCAAACCTCTTCTCAGTGCTGCTGGCAGAATGTTTACTCCCACTACCACACAACAGAAGGCCTCAGAAGGAACCAGGGCTTTTGTTTTATGTGTAAAGCTTAAACACAGATTTCCTAGTAAGCAGGTGAGGATAGGAGGGGATTTTCATGGTCAGTAAGAAACACCATAAATTACAATTCTAAGTACTGTAGTACTTCATGTTTTAATTTATGTATGCGTGTGTAACAAGAGTATTATGAGGGCGAATAACATTTATGTCTTATGTTTATAAAATTAAGACCGTTTTATTTTAGGGCCTAGTTGAAGGTTATTAGTGAGTAAAGGTGACAGCCACATTCATGATGGCAGTCAGGAATGGCTGGTAATATTGATTTTATTGGGAAGAGTCTACTGGACCTTCTTCCAGTGATGTCATCATGGGATATCAGCACTGGGTTCTGAGCTCCTCAGCCAATCAGATTACTTGATTTTTATAGCCAAATTGTAATTTGGCTTATGAGATCCCAGCAGGCATTAAACACAGAGGGCTAGAATTTCAAAGGCCTTAGATTGATCAAGGTCTTTAGTCTGGACGCGAAGGGCACCTTGCACCAAGGGCTGTGCCAAGTGGGAATTTGAAAGGCAGCCTGCATCACACAGCAGGCTGTCTGCACCAAGTGTTAGCGCCATCCTTGCACCATGAAAGTGGCTGCGTCATAGCGTGAGGGCTTGCGGCAGACCCAGACTGCCACAGCCCTAGAATCCAGAATTTAAAAGACCCCCCGGAACCAAGTGCCAAGTACCCTTAGACCAGTAAGGAGCTGGTCTAAGGGGACATAGACAGCTCCTGGGGGGTCATTGTGTAAGTGCCACCATATGGCCCACCCTGATCAGTCTCTGGTGGGCGATCCCTGATGGTCCTGTGTTCCCCCCTCGCCCTCATCATGGTCCCTGACACCCACGTCCATGTGTTCTGCCAACTCCCCACCCATTGAACACTCCGCTCCCTCCCATACCCATTCCAGTGACTGGCACAGCCTCCACACAACCATGGCAAGCTGCTGAATGAGCGCCCGCATGTGTACTGCATACAGACACGCACGGACTGCCCATGAGGTGGCCGGCCGGGGTGGCATGTGGAGGGCTGTGCTGGTCACCAGATCGGGTATGGGTTGTGGGAGTGCTGAGATTGGTAGGGGGTACTAGCCCATCAGGGTACCAGGAGTGTTAGTGGACTGGTGTCGCTGGCACGGTGGTGTTTGGGGGTCAGTTCCCAGTTACCAGCCCCTTTCCATGGTGTTGTAGACTCCCCTGCGGCCGTTGCGGCATTCTGGATAGGTGTGCCATACGTCAGGTGCAGCACCCCCTTTGCCGCAAGCTGTGGGACTTTGGTGCTGGGACCATGAGAAATAGAAATTCGGGCACAGGGTCCCGGGCGCACTGCACTCGGTGCAAGCTGCCATTGTCGCAGCTTGCACCAGGTCTTTGAAATTCCAGCCCAGGGCCTTTAAATCTGAACTGAAGCAGTTTCTGTTAAGCATGAGTATATGTGAATGCCAGAACCTTCAAGTACACCTGCTCACTGTACTCTGGGAAATCCCCACGGCCTTCAACCCAGTCCACTCCCCCTGACTCACTGACCCTCTCTCCCAGTGCAACCCTATCAGCTCTCATTCACTTACATTACATTACATTTGTTATTTTCTCTCTCTCTCTCTGCATGTCCCCTCCTCCCTCCTCTCCCCTCCCCTCTCCTCTCTCTCGCCTCTCTGTCTTTGTACTCTCTCTCCTTCCTGTGTCCCCCACCTCCCAGAACTATCTTTGCCCCTCTATCCAATCCTCCTCCGACACTGCTATATCCTTGGCTGAGGTATTTCTGATTCTCCACCCTCCCATCCAACAGTACATCTCTGCCCCACCCCTTCTGTTGCGCACTCCTGTTACCCTCTTCAATTTAAGATTTGTCCATTCCTCTCTCTCAATGCTATTGTCTGACAAGGTCCTCCCAGGACTGCACTACAGTACTTGAACTCTATGTTGTAGTCTTCTCATGTTCTTGCCTGATTCTTCTACATTTTGAACTCAATGCTGTAATCTGATAAGGCACTCCCGGGGCTGCACCATAAGAATTCCATGCTGTAGTCTTTTAATGTTGTTGCTTGAATCTTCTACATTTTGAACTTTGACATCCTACTGTAAGACTCGTGTTCCTGAAGAAACTATGTGCTTGTAATATTATTTATTGTAAAAAATCATGTCTGTATTGTATGTTTTGTGTTTTTGATGTGGAACCTTTGTAAAAGAGTTCTTACTCAAAGGTTGTTTCTGAATATTCAAATAAATAAAAATAAAATAAATCAGCATGGGGAGGGGTTGGGGATTTCCACCAGATGGAAATTTTGTTCACACTTGTTCACTAACTTATCTTAACAGTCACATCAGTTCTCTGTTTCTCTACAACACTGAAGGCAGCTGTGCTATGTCATAAAGTAGATGCTCTGACAGCCGGAGGGTGGTAAAAACAATTACAGGAAAACATTTAAAAAGCATGTAAAACAAGAAGTATCTATTTAATTTTTATTAAGCTCTCTATCTGGGGAACATTGTGATGGGTTTGCTCACAATTACAACAGTGCAAAAACAGTGACAGAAATAAACATGGATATTTTTTAATATTTTTATTTGTACTGCACTATTGCGATTTCTATATAATTTGCCTGTTTTTTTTTTTTCATTTTTGCCTTATTATTTTTCCAAGGGAATCCATTTTACAAGCACAGTAAAACACTCTGGGGTGGTGACTATGCACCTGGGTGTGCAATAACTCATGACACTCACCACCCCAATGTGTCTTCACATTACTTTCTGGGCAAGTGGTCAGCTTGGCCAGTAGCCTTCAAAATTTGTTGGCCAAAAAATATTCTATGGTCATTATTTCTATAGCCAGATTTCCAAATCTCATAGTTCAGTCGGTTTTTATGGCTGCACAGCAAGAGCTATGTGATGATAACCAACAGAGGGAGACAGTAGGGTCTGGTGGTATGCCACCAGATCCAACTCTAATCATGCTGTACCTCCTCAATGGAATCTTATCACATCATTGATATGCATTAGATCCTGCACATCTTCTATAACTTTCTTTCCCATCCCCAGACCTACTTTTTCTTCTGCTCAATGCTTCATGATATCTGTTCCACCACTGCAAACACAGGCATTGCTCCACCCACCCAGCAATGGAGCTGCATTAGGCAATACTCCTTCATGTCCCCCTGCAGCAATGAAGCAATGCGTATTGCTAACACTTCACCACTACTGACCCCTCACAAAAAAACAATGCTTATCTCTGGAACTTTCTTACACCCCCCTGCACCCACAGTGGACCTGAGCTAATCGGTGGCACTCCTTCGACTTCCCCTCTTGCAACAAAGCTGCACTTGCCTTCAGTACTCCTTCCAGCCCCCCACAATGGAGCTGCAGATGCCCACATTACTCCTTTTACTCCCCCAGCCCCAGCAATGAACTGTGGCCGCCTCTTTCCTGTTCCAGCTACTAGCACAGAGTTCCTCACTTGAACTGGAAGAAACTGTAGCTGAATAACCAGATTGTGTTTACAAACCTGCACTCATCAGTTGAACTCCTTCTCACACCAACCCGCTGCAGTGGAGCCATGCTAGTAGAATGTGACATAGAATGTGATGGCATGTAAGGGCTGCTATGCCCACTCAGTCTGCCAGTGTTTGTTAACCTTCATTTTGTGCAGCAGACCCTACTTGAACTATGGAGCAATTTCTTCCCCCACCCTTCCTTACCCTTACAATTCCCTTATGCCTGTCCCAGACATGTCTGAACCCCACCACTATTTTCACCCTCACTACCACTGCTGGAAAGCTGTTCCATGTATCCACTACTCTCTGTGAAGAAATACTTCCTCACATACCTCCTGAATTAATCCTCCAGCTTCATATCATGCCCCTTTGTTCTAGAGCACCTTTATCTCTGAAAAATACACCCTTCTGTACCTTATTTGCCCCATGAGGTATTTAAGATCTCTGTCATATCCTCCTCCCTCCACCACTCCATGGTGTACATATATAGTTGCTTTAGCCTCTCCTTGTAGGGCTTTTGATACAGACTTTGTTCCATTCTGGGAGCCCTCCTCCAGACTTCCCCCACTCTGTCTATATCCTTCCTGAGATGTGGTCTCCAGGGTTGGACGCAGTTCTCAAGGTGGGGTCTTACAAGTGATCTACATAGGGGCAGCACCACCTCCCTGTTCCTGCTGGTGATACCCATTCCTATGCTCCCATTAGCACTTCCAACTGCCTTGTCACACTGTCTGGCCATCTTCAAGTCATCTGATATGAGTACCCTGGGTCTCTATCTTGCTTAGTCTCTCCCAGTATTATTCCACCCATTTTGTACTCAGTTCCCAGGTTACTGTGGCCCAAGTGCATTCTTTTGTACTAGTTTTGCTTTAAAACCCAGATGCCATACCCTTGACCACTCTTCAGTCTTTTTAGATCCCTGCCAATCTTCTCCACCCCCCCAGAGTGTCCACACTATTGTAGATCTTTTTGTCCTCTACAAAGAGGCAGCTCTTCCCTTCCATTTCCTCTGCTATGTCACTTATAAAGACATTGAAGAGGACCAGTCCCAGCACTAACCCCTGAGGTGCCTCACTTGTCACCCTCCTTTCCTTGGAGCAAACTCTGTTTACCTCTACCCTCTGTGTCCTATCCACTAACTGGCTTCTTACCCAGGTTAGCACCTTATTGCCCATCTCCAAGTTACCCAACTTGTTTACCACTCTACTTTGTGGAACAGTGTTGAAAGCCTTGCTTGAAGTACCGGTAGGCCACCTCTAACACTCCTCCATGATCCAACTCCTGATCACCAGTCAAACAAATCTATAAGATTTGTCTTGCATGACCTTCCCTCTATGAATCCATGCTGCATTGGGTCCTGTAATCTGCTGGATACAAGATATTCTACAATCCTTTCCTTTAGTAGTGTTTCCATTAACGTGCCCACTCCAGATGTCTGGCTGACAGGCCTATAATTGCCTGCCTCTTCCTTGTTACCACTTCTGTGAAGTGAGACTACATCTGCCCTTCTCCAGCCCTCTGGTGATCTGTTAAAAAGGTCTGTCAGAAGTGAGCTAGTACTGTACCTCCCTGAGCTCCCTCAGTTACCCTGGATGTATCCCATCTGACCCCTTAGTGAGTCTCTCCTGGTTAAAAAAAAATCTCTTAGAAACCATTGCACCAAGGCAATCTGTAATCTGTCGTGCCAAGGCAGAATACTTCAAAAAGCACCTGCAGACCACAAACACCACTTACTTCTGGGAGATGATCCACACCCTGATAGATCATCCTGCTCAAGCAACAGTCCTGATCCTAAAATATAATGGCCACACTATCTCGGACCCTCAATATGTAATGGATATTCATAGTAACTTCTTTACAGCTTGTGCCCTCTCCAACCACCCCTCTGCACCCCCATCCTCACATAACAATTTTCTTTTCTCTAATATCTCTCCTTAAGAAGCATTTCTTGCTCTCTTATCACTTAACACCAATATATCCAGTCCAGATGGGATATATCCAAACTCCTTACACATTTCAGCTCCAGTAATTTCTGCTTCATTAGCTCACATACTAAATCTCTCATTCTCCTCTGGAACAGTACCCCAGGCCTGGAAACCTGCTATGGTTATTCCTCTCCACAAAAGGGAGGGCTGTACGGTACCTGGAAATTACCTCCCAGTCTCCCTCTTCCCAGCCCTTGCCAAACTGCAAGAATCTTTAGTTTACTCCAGACTATCTGAATATCTTGCTTCCACCAGTTTCTTATCTAAATTTCAATCTGGCGTTCACAAACACCATTCTACTATTTCATCCATACTTTGAATCACAAAACACATCCACACAGCCATGGACCATGGCCATTTGATTGCTGCCATCTTCCTGGACTTGGCCAAGGCATTCAACTCTGTCTCTCACCTCCCCTCATTAAGTTAGGCACAGTTGGCCTAGTCCCCTGCTCAGTTTCTTGGTTCATGCCTTACCTAAAAACAGTTAAGGCTGGCCCGTGGTGCTGGGAGTTGAGGCACTAGACACCACACCTCATGCCATGCCAGCAACCTGGGTTCTAGAATGGACTCGGGTTGTCGGGTGCCAACATGGGGGTGGAAAGCAGGATCAGTGATCCTCCTCTCCCAGGTAGGTGGGTCACCCATCCATAGTGCCACCATCACTGGATGGAGGTCCGGTGGCAAGAGTAGGAGGTAACCGAGTGACTGGTAGAGTGGGGCATCCCATAGGGCGTGACATGCATGTGCCTCCATACGCGTGCATCATGTCAGGGACATCAGGGATCGGGACTGGGGAGAAAAAAAAAAGCAGGCAACAATCAGTCAGTCAGTCAGGGAAATTCCACTTCCTCCCCCCTCCCCATACTAGCAGGGATTCCACAAGGGTCTATCCTTGGCCTCATCCTGTTCTTCTAGTCATAAATGATCTCTCTTCTGTATGTTCCAGCACAAGGATACATATGTATGCAGATGACATAGTTTGTTTTATCTCTGGATCCACTGTCTCTGATGTCTGCACCCCATTACAGCAAGACCTATTAACGATGCAATCCTAGTTCCCCAGAATCTAACTGAAAATAAATACCTCCAAGACTAACTCAATGATCTTCAGTTCATCCAAAAGACCGGCAAGGTTACCTTCCCCCCCAGCGTTCGCTACCCTAGATGGTTCCTCTCCAGACTACGTCTCGGCCTACAAATACCTAGGGGTCTGGCTTGATCCCCACCTAAAATTCTTAAATCGTATAGATGCCATCATCTCTAAGATGCACCCTAAACTCGGCATTCTGTACTGTAAAAAAGACTCCCTCCCTCTCTTCACCTGCTGTGAATTAGTCTCAAAGACAATTATTCCAATTTTTGACTATACTGATGTCATTTGTGGCTCAGTCCTAGCCACCTCGCTCTCCCAACTTGACACCCTGCTAAATTCCTTCTGTTGTTTCACTGCTAACTCTCCCTCCCAGAACTCATCATTGCCACCTTACTCCTCCCAGACCTCGCACCCTGTCACATAGATGCACTATTCATTCTCTCTCTACTGTACTCCAAATACTGGTTTGGCCTTCTTCCACCCTCAAATACTATCCCATTTCAATCTTACCTTACAACCTATGTGACAGGGACTCCTGCACTCTTCATCCCCAGCTCCTCATTGTCTGCTGGTAAAGCTGCCTTCTCCTGCAGACTTCCAGCTTTAAGGAATCACCAGCTGCTCCACCTTGGCATCTTCCTTCCTCCCTCCTCAAGCAGCATTTGTGCCTCCTCCCTCCTCCCTCTTGCTTATGTACCCACATTCCCAATCTCCAACAGCACAGCACTCAGGGTTATGGCTGTGGTCTATCATGATCATACTCAACAAACAACTGTATTTGTCAGTGCATACTGTTTGTCACAACTGACTTTGTCAATACATTATGTTTCTGCTCACTTTGTTATGACCCTACCAGTTGCCTGTAACCACCCAGGTTTACACACTGGCCTAGAGGAGATAGAAATATAGAAATTGTCAGCAGATAAGGACCGCTAGACCCATCCAGTCTGCCCGCAGGCCCTATACATTGTATGTGGCCACTGACCCTATGTGATCAATGGCTTTTCATCACTCCCTCCCCTCTCAAGCTTCCCTTGTGTCTGTCCAGGCATGCTTAAACCCTCCCACTGTGCTTGCCCCCACTATCTCATGTGGCAGACTATTCCAAGTGTCGACTACTCTTTCTGTGTAGAAAAACTTCCGCACATTACCTCTTAATCTAGCCCCTTCCAATTTCATATTGTGCCCCTTTGTTCTAGTACTTTGTCTACATTGGAAAAGGTCCCCCACCTGCACCTTTTTTCATGCCCATGAGGTACTTGAACATTTCAATCATGTCTCCCTGCTGTCTTCTCTCCTCCAGTGAGTACATATTGAGGTCTCTTAGTCTCTCCTCATATGTTTTGTGGTGCAAGCCCTGCACCATCTTTTTTACCCTTCTCAGGATAGTCTCCACCTTATCTATGTCCTTGCATGGATGTGGCCTCCAGAACTGTATGCAGCACTCCAGGTGAGACCTCACCAATGTTTTATACAATGGCATCACCACTTCCCACCTCCTTCTAGTGATGCCCTTGCCTATGCACCCCAGCATGCCACTGGCCCTCCCTGCCATCTTTGTGCACTGCTTTGGTACCTTAAGGTCATCAGAGGTGATAACCCCGAGGTCCCATTCCTTTTTAGTGACAGTCAGCTCCTCCCCCCAAGCTGTAGCTCTCCCCAGGGTTCCCTCTACCCAGGTGCATTATTTTGCACTTCTTTGCATTGAACCTCAGTTGCCACATCTCCAACCATCATTCAAGCTTCTCCAGGTCCCTCTTCATTTTCTGCACCCCTTCTGGAGTATCCACCCTGTTGCAGATCTTGGTGTCATCTGCAAACAGGCAAACCTTTCCTTCCAGCCCCTCTGCAATGTCACTAATAAAGACATTGAACAGGAATGGTCCTAGTACTTATCCCTGTAGTACCCCACTGATCACCCCGCTCTCCCCAGATTGTACACCATTTACTACCACCCTCTGTCTCTTGTCTGTTAACCAGTTCACCACCTTGTCTCCCATGCCCAGACTACCCATCTTGTTAATCAGCCTGCTATGTGGGATGGTGTTGAAGGATGTTTTTAATCATGATATTCTTTTTCTGCTTACCTCTGCAGAGTGGGCGGCAAGTCATCCGGCCACTGGCACACACCCAGGCTGGTCTGGCTGGTGACACACTATCCTCCATGCAGGCTGGCAAGCAGAGTCCTCCCCCAGTGGACCTGAATCCTGATACTTTGGGGGAGCACTTCTTATGTCGGTGTGTGGCACATGACCATCAGCCACCACGTTCACACCTGGATTTTGTTCTCCCCTTGGAGCTGGACATTCAGTGGCTATCCTTGCACAATGTGCTGACACCAACTGTGCTCCAGCCCTCAACTGTGTGACTACTAGCAGTGCCCTGGCTTCCACCAGTTGTTGCTGCAGAGCAACATGGACCCCTTCCCCACCCCAGAGGGAGGAGAGCTGTCACAGGATGCTTGATCTTCCTTTTCCTGCTGACTTAGATGGCTTGTCCACTTAAATCTGAGTCACCGGTATGCCACGTAAGGTGGCATCTAGTGCCTCAACCCACTGGTACTGGGCCGGGAGGTGTTGAAGGCTTTGGTTGAAATCTAGGTAGGTGACATCTATTGCCTCTCTGATTTATTTCTAGTCACCCAATCAAAAATCTATTAGATTTGTTTGACATGAACTTCCTGCTGTGAATCCATGTTGCCTCAGATCCTGAGCACCACTGGATTCCATATGTGCCACTATCCTTTCTTTCAGCAGTGTCTCCATAATCTTTTCCACCCCTGATGTGAGGTTGACTGGCCTGTAGTTCCTCACCTCCTCCTTACTGACGCTTTTGTGCAGTGGGACTACATGTGCCCTCCTCCAGTCCTCTGGAATGACACCTGTGTTGAGTGACTCTGTGAACAGGACCACCAGAGGTGCTGCTAGTTCCCTTTGCAGCTCCTTTCATATCCTTGGGTGGTTGCTGTCTGGCTCCACCATGGCCCTGCCCAACTTCAGTTTTGTGAGTTCTTCCATAACTCTCTCCACTGTGAATGGACTGATGTCCACTCCCTCCCCCCATTGCCTCTGCAACCCAATGGTGGTCCTTGACCTTCACCCTCCTTAGTGAATACTGAGCAGAAGTATTTGTTCAGTATTTCTGCCTTGTCCAGATCCCCCTCCTTACACTGTCCCTTCTCCCCTTTGAGCTTTGCAATCCTCCCCATTTTTTCTTCTTTCACTGACGTACCTATAAAATGCCTTATTCCCTTTGTTTACAGACCATGCTAAGCCCTCTTGTGTCTGTGCCTTTGTCCTCCTAACAGCCTTCCCTGCTTCCCTTAGACATTCAAGATACACCTCTCTGTCTTCCTCCCTTTGGCTCCCTCTTATACTTCCTGAAACTCAGCCTTTTAGCCCTGACTTTGTCCTCTACCTCTTTGGAGAACCATAGTGGTTTCCTTTATCTTTTCCCTTTGGCCACTATCCTAATGCACTGGTTTGTTATATCTGCTAAGGCTTCCCTCAGTTTCTCACAATGTTCTTCTACCTCCTCTATTACTTCTCCTTTCTCCAAGACTGCTTGTATATACATCTACCCATTTCAGTGAAATCGCCCTCCTGAAATCTAATACCTTGCCCTTAGTGTGGCTTAATTGAGTCCATGTCTCCATGCTGAATCACACCATGTGGTGGTCACTGGACTCCAGCTGCCCTTTCACCTGTAGTTCTTCAACTCTGTTCCCATTGGTCCATACCAGGTCCAGAATTTACTTGTCCATGGTTGTCTCATGTACCAGCTGCCTGAGTTCAACACCCTGCAGGGATTCTAGGATGGCTGTGCTTCTGGCTGAAGCAGTCACCTGGGTGGCCCAATCCACATTCGGCATATTGAAATCCCCCAGTAGCAGGACTTCACCTTTCGCTGCCATGTCATGTATGTTCTCCACTAGTTCCCTGTCTACTTCCTCCCTCCCTCCCTCTGTGCCAGAGGTCAGTAGATCACCACTGTGTGTTCTGCTGTTCCATTCCATGGCTCCAGGGTGACTCACATTACCTCGGCCTCCCCCTGTATTCCCTGAACTTCTGCAGCCTTTATACCATCTCTGATGTACAGGGCCACTCCCCCACCCATTTTACCATTCCTGTTCCTCCTGAACAGTGTATAGCCTGGTAAACTGACTTCCCAGCCATGATTAGCAGAGTACCATATCTCTGTTATCACTACTGTGTCAAATTCTGCATCTGCCAACAATGTCTCCAGGTCTGGAAACTTATTTCCTAGGCTACAGGCATTTGTTAGCATGACCTTCCATGTTTTACAGTCCGCCTCCTCTGCTCTTGTTCTCCTCTCCAGAGTCTTCCCCCACCTGGTTTCCTTTCCTATCTGCTCTTGCCCCTCCTCATCACCCATTATACATTCTTCACCTGCCTGCCCCTCTCTGTCTGCTTTAACTATTCCTGTAGCCAACTTATGTTCCTGCATGTTCCTATGGAGGGGGGGGTGTTTCTAAGCCTCCTGACCCTCCTGGCTGTCCCCCTTTGACCAGTTTAAATGCGCACAACTGAAGCATTTAAACTTCTCACAAAGGACCAAGGTCTCCTTCTCAGACAGATTCAGGCCATCTTCCTTATATAAGCTGTCATCTGCCCAGGTCAGGCCCCTGTTCCCTATGAAACCAAAACCCTCCCTTCCACACAAATCCTTTAACCAGGAGTTGAAGGTATAGATGTGGAGTGCCCTAACTTCCCATATTCCCTTGACAGGTAGCATTTCTGAGAATGAGCAGGAGTGTGCTAACTGTTTCAGGTTCCCCCCAGCTTCCTGAAATTCTCCTGGACTCTGACTAATTATATCCTTCTCCTGGCAAGGTCATTGGTCCCCAGGTGGACAGTGACATCCAGCTGCTCCCTCCTAGCTATTGCTGTAGCTTTCCTTTGGATCCACCTCCCATCCCTCAATTCAGCTCTTCCTGGGAGGCACTTGACCTCCCTCTTGCCCCTGTTAGGTGTCCCTAACTCCACTCCCTGGACAATAGAGTCCCCCATTAGGAGAAGCTTCCCCCCTCCTCCTCTGGGGTCCCCTGCCTCCCTCTCCTGGGGCTCCATCCTGGAGGACCCTCTCATCCTCCCTGTTCCCAGCCTTGGGTTCTTGAGTGGGGCTTTCCCGTTCCTCCAAAACAGTGTAGGAGTTACAAAGTGGGACCGGCTGGGGGATGTGCTTTTGGCCTCCCTCACCCTCCCTGAGCCCACTGTAGTCCAGCTGCTCCTCTTCCCAGGCATCCTTTTAGGTACAGGTCGTGGACCTGGTGGTCTCCGGGTGGTTGATGCCGCCTTTGATCTTGGCCAACTCTGCTCAGAAACAGGCAACCTTCTCCCTCAGCCCAAAGAGGTGCTCTGCAGATAGGGCAGCATTGCAGCCTCCAGAATGTCTCCTGAAGACAGTTGCCCACAACCACTGCACTGAACCACTCCCATCATGTTTGTTTCCTCCTCAATCAACTGCCTTTAAGAAGACTATTTGTTATTTCCCAAATATTTGTTTTTTTCATTTGTTTTTGATATGCTTTCTCTCTTCACTACTTCCTGTATGGATGCAGGATGTTGCAAGGCCCTATGGGACCCACCCTATAAACACAGGCTATGTCCAAAAACAATAAGCCAAGGAGTCCTCTGGCAGGGGCTCCTCAATCCACTCACCATGGTCCAGACACAGCTAATTACAAACACACAGTCACAAAGTTATAAGATAGAATCCCTCAATCCTGCCCAAATTAAATGGAAAAGCACACAGAAATGGCAGTTAAGAAAACACCTCAAATTCAGTTACAAACACAGTCACAAACTCACCAGCTAGAATCCCTCAGTACTGCCCCAGCTAAATGAAGAATCAAACAGAAATGGCAGTTAAGACCTCACATTCAAACTACACTAATCCCTGTAATATGATGCTTGCACTCAAAGTTCAGACACAGCCAATTACAAACACACAGTCACAAACCTATAAGCTAGAATCCTCAATCCTGCCCAAATTAAATGGAAAAGCACACAGAAATGGCAGTTAAGAAAATACCTCAAATTCAATTACAAACACACAGTCACAAACTTGCCAGCTAGAACCTTTAATCCTGCCTCAACTAAATGAAGAATCAAACTGAGTTGCACCGGTACATCCCCAGAAATGTGATCCAGGGTATATTCAAAAGGAGGGATTGCAATGCAATTCCAGATGTGCTACAGTGCAAAGATAATGTGTGTGGCTCATCTCGAGGGGGTGTTCCCATGTATGTTCTGTGCATCCCTATGCTCAGTTCAAATGTGCTGTGCAACTGATGCACAGCTCCCAAGATATGCCACTCAAAGTTAGGCATAAAAGAAAGTGGGCTAACAGCAAGCCACCTACAGAGAGCCAGCAATGTTTTCAGGAGCAAAATGGATGGGACTGCTTTCCTGATAGTAGAGGTAATGAGGGGTGTGAGGAGGCAGATGGAACAGCAGCATGGCCATGAAAATGCCCATAGGGTGGTATGCCCAACAGAGACAGTACCGTGCCTGTGTTACCTTTGAACACCACAGTGACACTGAGATAGTGGGCTGGTACTGACTCAACAGGGCCATTCTGAGGCAGCTCTGTGAGCTGTATCATGATGAACTGCAGGCACCCACCAGAAGAGGTCATGCCATATCAGTGGAGACTAAGGTGACAGTAGCAATGTGCTTGCTCTCCATGGGTACCTTTCAGAAACCAGTGGGTGACTCCACTGGTATCACACAGTCAGCCATGTCCCGCCTCCTCACACAGTTCCTCAATGCTCTTCTGCTGCCACATACTTCAGAGTTCATCAAATTCCCAAGCACACAAGCAGAGAGTACAGAAAACATGCAGGAATTGCACAGGGTGGTACACGTGGCAGGCATGATAGGGGCCATTGACTGCACCCACTTGGCAATACGCACACCACCTGGACCAGATGGTGCAGCATATATGAACAGGAAGGGGGTACTACTCCATCAACTGCCTGGTGCTGTGCAGTGCTACAGGGCACTTCATCAATGTCTGTGCCACACACCCTGGGAGTACACATGATGCCTTTATCTGGCAGCAGTTGGTCCTGTGCTGCAGATTCGAGGGTGGGAACATCCCACAGGGCACCTATGGGGTGAGTTGTGCAGGTATCCATGTACCGTATCACAGCATACAGCTGCTGGTAGTGCATGGAGGAGAGTGACAGGGACAGTGCCATGGGCAAAACTATGATGAACTATTGAAACAAAAGACCTGCTGGACAGGTACACACAGATATATGGATAGTGATGTTGAGGGCCACAGGACAGGTGTGGCATGGTGCAGCACAGCAGCCACATGCTGTGTGGCAAGGATCGACAGATGTCCCAAGCACCACCAATGAACATGTGAACAGCGAGCACAATGGCTGGACAGGACAGTTGCATGGTGCCTCCGCAAGCAGGGATGAGGCACGCAGGCCTGGGGAGGGGTCAGACTGGCTGTGGATGGCCAGACTGCAAGCAGGACACATATGCAGGGCCACGCAATGGTGGGACAGAGCCTGCACATGTGGGGTGTCTGGAATGGCAGCCTGGTGGACAGATAGTGGAAGCAGAGACAGGCAAGGGGGGAGCAGTTGTAACAGGCCATGTGCACACCTGAGTGCAACTAACATGTGTCTGCCCCCCAGGTGACAGTGCATACCCCCTCCGACAGTGGCTGCTCACCCTCATATGGTGGTCCAGCAGTGGGGCCAAGGAGAATTATAATGAGGCACACACTGCAACACACGACATAATAGAGCGTGTGTCTGGCATACTAAAAATGCAATTACATTGCCTAGACAGATCTGGTGATGCCCTACAATACAGCCCTGAAAAAGCATGTGGCATATTCCTGGCCTGTTGCATGCTACATGACATGGCCATTGACCATGGAATACCTGTCCAAGTGGAGGAGGGTGACAGTTCAGATGAGGAGGAACCCCAGGAAAGGGATGGGGCAACCACCCATGGAGAGGAGGGACCCAAGACTGAGAGCCCAAGCCAGGAGACACCAAGACACCTTTGTGGAGGAGCACTTTGGAAACCAAAAGTGAGTAACCCTGGAGGAACAGAATGGGCACTAATAACAGACACACAAACACACACACCAAGACAGGATGCGGGTGTTGGGAGGACACACACACATGTATGCAGACAGTGTACAGCAGAGCACACACTACCATGCACATGCACCCACAACAGTGCCACCATGGACATGGAGATGCACCATGGCAATGTGGAGACTGGCATGGATCAGAGGGTATGTGTCTGCACAAAGGCATGGTGGGCACATTGCCACAGTCATCACAACCATGCCACACAGTTCAACTCCACTGACCCACACGTGGCCCATAAAACACACAGACAGCACAGGCAGGTGCCCACCAGGGCATGCACATGCCACAGCATGCAGACCTGGCCACAGCCAGCCTGGTGCATAGTCGACAGTGGCAGCAGGGGGTAGTCTGTGACCATAGTGACCGAGATCAGGTGCCTAGAAAAACAGCGACTCAATCTCGGTGACTGTGATCATGGCTACCTAGGGAGGAGGGTGACCGGATACTGGAGATAGCGACTACGGTGACAGCAACTCGCAGTTATACACACGTGGCGGGAGAGAGATGGGGAGGGATGGGATGTGGGAGGGGTTATGGTGGGCAGCTGCTGAGTCGAATCACTGGCGTCGTCAGTAGGGTGGTCAGCTGGGAGGTATGGGGTACCGGGTTCGAGTCCGGCTTGATGCGGCTGCTTTTTTATTTCCTGGCGGCATGCATAGCCCCAAGTTTTTGCCCCTCCCGGACATGCACCCCCCTGGAGTTGAGAATCCATCAGTAGGGGGGGTGTGGGGGGCACAACCCATCACATTAAAAATGAGACCTATAGGTCTCGGTTGCTGTTTTTTTGTGCACTGCGGTGTACATCACCAAAATTATTTTTCAGCGATAGCACCGCCATAATAGTGATCACTGTTTGGCGATCGCCATTATGACATGGAACCACAGCAGGATACTTGAACCTGGCAATCACACTGGCAGGACTCACTGTGAGCCAATCCAGCCACCACAGCATCGTGAGCAGCCATGCCTGGGAGGCAGCCACAGGTGGGTCAACAGTCACAGGGGGGTGAAAATACTTCCTTAGCAGGGAGAATGTGACCGGATTCTCATGGGTGTGTCCCTCAAGGAAAACATACTCAATCCAGGGGTGTCGAGGATGGCACTGGCTGGGGATGGCATCAGCCCATATGATGCCACCTGACACCGGCCCCTGGGGTGCTCGTGTTACTGTGCGGTGTACAGCGGGACACACTGTGACCATGAGATGCAAGGGATGCAAAGTCTACTGAAATGTTCTCTGCAATCTGATCCAGCGATGAGGTTGTGGCTTCTCACAGTTGGTGTAATTTGCCAATCTGCTGGGCATATCCCATGGCCTCATGCTCCACCAGTTGCCCAACCTGCATATGTAGTCCATGGAGCTACTCCCTGAGCATCACCTGACCTGCTACAGTTTCCCACAGGAGACAGGTGTGGTCATCGAGCCTATCAGCGGTTGGTGTAACAGGATGACAGGGTATGGCTGCTGACAGGTGGCGGGGGGGTCCCAGCCTGCCATTCTATGTCCCTTGTCCAGGAATATCCCACAGGAGGCCACTTTTTGGGTGGAGACTGGGTGTTGGCATGCACAGTGGGCCCTGGGGTGGGCTGGACTATGTCACCCACCAGCCACTGCAGCACCACAGCACCCTACTGGACTGTGCTGGCAGTCCCAGGCCCCACAGCAGTGCCCTGTCCCCATCCACTGCCAGCCCCTGCAGTGTCTGGTGGGGGGGGGCACACTGGAGGAGTGTGTGTGTGGGCAGGGGACCAACAGCGCTGCCTGTTGCCACCTGTGTGTGTACCGGACCAGTGTTACAGTTGGAGCCACCTGCATATTTCTCAATGAGGGTACTGTCATCATCAAGGTAATCATCATCCCCCTCCATGGCCAGTGCAAGCATGGTGAGGTCCTCCTGCCTGAGAGTGCTGGACAAGGAGTCATCAGCAACCAACCCCAGTATGTCCAACAGCCCAGCTGCTGGGTGAAGGCCTCAAGCACTATCCATGGCACAAGAGGATGTAGATGGCACTGCAGCATCCTCCACCAGAGCTAGGGGGGCTGGCTTCAGATGGTACAGCACCCCTGAGGCATGATGGAGCTGAAAGACAGAAAAGAAACATGGTTAGTGACACATGTCCGTATGGCAGGTAACCAGCTAGACAAGGGGATGTATGCATGTGGGGCTCAGGTGTGCCCGTCATGCCACACATGCCTGGGACTACCATTGTGGCCTCTGTGACCACCAACGCACTGGAGGAGAGGGACAGGCATGTGCGCAGGGGTGTGCGCACATGGCAATGTGTGGCAAGGGGCCATGATGCATAGGCTGTGGACAGGCCAGTACCCCCCCAGCCATGACACATACACCGCAGCTCTACTGTGAAACACCTGACCACTGTGGCTGGAAGATGCATGGCCACATGTGGCCATGTGGCACCATGACTGACATGTTGTCCCCTGAGGACATGCTTGGCCACGGTTGGGCTGTGATGCTGGGCCACACCACTCTGCATCCAGCACTTTGGCACTGTTCATGCACAACAGCACATGGGGGGATGTAAACCCACAGTGTGGCTGTGTAGTCACAGCAGCCCTGCATGGCACAACATGGACACAGTACAGGCCCTTGTGTGGGGTACCAGGCACACCTGTGTCCTGCACACACCACCTCCCACTGGGTTCTCACATGCATACTTACAGTGCTGCGATAGGCTGCCCCCAATCTGGACCCCCCTCAGGACACCCACAATGGATACCTGGTTGAGACTGGTTACCAGCAGCTCCTCTGCAGGTGTGAGGACTGGTGCTGTGGAGGGGCCACCACCGGTGCATGCCAGAGATGAACCTCCTCCTGTCTGTCATCATTTTCTTCATGCACGCCTGGGTAGTGCGGTTGAAAACCCATGGGTGTTCAGAAATGTGCCGACTTCATCCCAGCCCTTTGCCCTCTCCTGCCAGGTTTCTGTGGCTCCAGAGACCAGCCCCTACCTCTGGACATAGGCCTCCACCAGAGCTCACTTCTCATCCTCTGTGAAGTTTGGCAACCTCTGTTTCACCTGCTCCACTTCTTGCTCGCTGTCTGACATCTAGTTACCTGTGGATAGGAATGCCAGTATGAGCATATGTACAGCATGCTGTGGAGTAGTACAGTGTCACATAATGCAGTGCAAAGAGGCTGTAGCAGGGAATGTAAACAAGCCTACCTTCCAAGCTGCAGTTCCTGTCAGAGACCTGTGACGTGGGGTGGTACTTTTATGGCCCATCTCATGTAGATGAGCCCTGGAGCAGCAAGTAATGAGATGCTAAACAGTTGACTTGCACCTGCATTGGTTAATGAGGCAATTTGCCTATCCTGACTGAATATTGCAGACTTGCCCCGGCACATCTCAAATTATGCTGAGCATCTGAAATGGGCTGCAAATCCCTGCATGTTAAATTTCCCATGTATGTGCAATATGCAGTACTGCAGTTGACATGCATAGTGGAGCATGCCCAGCATTACAGGTCTTGTATCGTGCATCCCTCAGTGCTGCACATGTGCACCACATGGCACATGTCTGGGGAGATGCGAAATGTGTCTAACAGACAGTCTGACACTGTCCTTGGATCATGTATACCCATGTGCTGTGCCATTGGCCAACACGGCACATTTTGTGCATATGCGTCATGTGGTTGGCCGCATGTCTGGCAATGGATGCCCTCACTATGATGGCACCTACACACATATGTGAATTCATGGGTCACGGTGCTGTGACCCCATTCTCCCACCAGGCCTTTTGATATTGCATATGTGCGGTGCTGCACAATGGGAGTCACAGCAGACTGCATTGTGCACCTATTGCACAACTGGCGCAACCTGGCCACACATTACATAGACTGCATGCTGCACAGTGCCACACACTGCACAGCACATGGATGAGTTCATGGCATGCACTGCAGGAGGGAGGCCCAGGGCCCTCAGTTGGAGGTTACCAACATGGTGGCACCTGTTGCCCCTCTGGGGGGGGTCAGTTGTTTGGGACAGAGGAGCTTCAGGGGTCATGGGCCTAGGTCTGGTCCCATGCTGCCAGGCAGCTGGAGCAGCAGACAGGCATGCCCAGGACTGGGAGCAGTGCAGGCACCAGTATGGTGACCTGTGGTGGGGGGATCTGGACAGGCTCCAGAGGCTGCAGGAGCAGGCCCACAGGGGGGCCGGTGCCATGCCCAAGTATGTATGTGCTGCATGCATGCTTTCTGTGCATGTTCTTGAGGATTTTGTGGTGTGCAGCAGGTACATGTCTCCCTGCCCACATGTTCCACATAGCCCTGGTCACAGGGCAAGGTTGTTGTACCTTGCATGCCATGGTGTCACATGTGTGATTGGTGTTCCACTGTGCCGCTGACATGGCACTGTGCCTTTACATTGCAGTGTGCCCTCAAACAGGCACACAGCATGCTGCACTGTGCTGCATTGTGTTACCATTTGGGGAGTGGGGTGGTTTATGTTTACGCATTGTGTTCACAGTGCTCTTCCATTGTGTATTCCTTGTGGGTCAGGAGGGCAGCAGGCCCGAACAGGGCTGACAGGCGGTCCCAGGTGGTGGGTGCAGGCACACCGGATTGTGAACCGGGACATGTGGTAAGTGCAAGACATGTGCTGCATCTGTGTGTACATGGGGTTGGAAGGGTTGTTGCATTGTCTGCAGTGTGCCATTGCCTGCTTCATGTGTATGCCCATGTGGTGGCAGTCACATATACATGGCTTTTTTGTCAGCAGCATGTGGTTGTCAGATTGTGCCCATGGCACCTGTGTGCTGGTCCCAGTTGCCATGTCTAGCTCCTGGCAGTGGGCACCACTGGTGCTCACAAGGGGTCACCACAGGGCCTGTGTGAGTGGTGCACACATGGAACAGGGTCTCACGCTGTGGGGCATGGACACATGTCCCTTGGTGACTTACTCTGCCTGTTCACTGTGCAACATCCCATTCATTCTGTGGCTTGTGTTCCAGCATGTAGCCTTGTGTGTGCTGTGCATGGTATGCTGACTGCCTCTGCATGGTCCAGATAGCATCAGGCGGCACGCCGAGCCCATTGTGGGGGGCTATGCTGTGTTGACTGTGGCACTGAGTACATGTTCTCTGTCTCCCCAACTTAGGGTGCTGTGAAGGAGCATGTGGAGGACAGAGGCCTGGAGTCCTGGTGGGCAGTAGGATGGTATACCTGCAATGCTTGATAGTGTCCCACTATCAGGGGTCCATCTGAGGATGTCTCGATTGCACATCAGGAAGACAAGGCACCTCATTCAGGAGGTTCAGCAGCTGTGCAGGGTCATCAGCAACAGGTGGTATATGGCCAAGAATGTTAGGACATGAGGACTGTCCCCCATATATAGCCCCATTGCTCCTGTCCACCACACCCAGTTCCCCATTGTGATAGTTCTCCTTTGATAACTGTTCCATCTTCCAGCCTATGCCACAGAATTGCCATTTTTGAGTTTTATATTTTGTACTAGTTATCTATACAGGTTTCATTTGATTTTTTTTGCATATTATCTTGTTATTGTTGTTCTGGCTGTGGTTCTGGGTTTGTATGTTGACTTTTCATTGTTGATTGTTACTAAATATTTTGCAACTTTGTGTGTGTGTATGTGTTTTCCTCACAATACAGTTGTTCTTGCCACCTGTTGTCGTCATATGTTGACCAACAGCCCCTTCAAGTACACGCCCATTTTGTCTGTGCCTGCCGGATGTGCACAATCTCCACCTTGTTGTACCACACTCTGTTTGTCATGCTGTCACCTGGGCTACCTCTGGTGTACCCATCGGTGCCGCTCACATTGTCTCTTGTACATAGCCTCAGTTCTGGTGCTGTGCACACTTCTGCTGTTGTCGCGGTCTCCTTGCTGCTGTGATGTGCTGTTTGCAGTCTTGTGTCCCTGTGGGCATGTGGCACATGTGCGGCATACTGCTGCCAGCCTGTGTACCAGTCTGCTTCTGGACCACTGTGCCTGTGCTGTGGCTACAGTGACTGTCCTGCTTGGATCCTCTGAACAGTCATCGTGGTGTATGGCTGGTCCACACTGTCTGTTGGGCCTCAGCTGCTGGGGTACTCTGTTCCTGCCCCCTCTGTGTCATGCACAGTGTGCCCCTTTGTCCCCTGGATTGGTGGTGTCTGTGTGGTGACTCATTCTATGCCCATGGGGTCTGGGCATGAGTCCATTTGTGCACTTTGGCAGTGCCTTCCTCCACCCCCTTGGCCTTGGGTTGTTTCTCTCCCTACTGTGGCTGTTATACCTCACTTATGTACCATTGCACATCCTTCCCTGTTGCTCCTGTTTCCCAGGCCAGACTGCTCCTTTTGCTATCTTCAACCCTGCCCAATTGCTCCGGTGCATTGCTAGATGCACAGGTGCATGTCTGGTTGTGATATAGTGCATCTTTGCTATATTCAGCTCTGGATGCGCTGGCACTTCTCTCCTGCACATCTTCTAACTACGGCAATTTCACGCTCCGGTGAATCTCAGTTGCACAGCACAAACTTTTGTGCCCTTTCTGGGTGCAGTTTGAATATCTAGGCCACTGTGTATAATGGTATTTTGTATCTTTCTGTTCCATGCATTCTACTTTGTCAACACTTCCCAGAGTCACACCTGGAAATGAGCTCAGTGTGTTTCCGATAACCAAAATGTTAAATAAATTAAATAAAGAGTGAGATGCATACTAGTACAGCAACCATTTCTGCCAGAGAGGATATGCCCCTAACACTGAATGAAACTCTTATCATGTTAGCAGTAAGAAAAAGGCCCATAAATAAGTAAGAAAAGAGTAAACCTTGAAGAGAAAAACAGAAAACAAAGGGCAACGTCACTACTGCCTCAGTTCCTATTGCAAATAAGTATTCTTCTCTTGTGCCAGATAGACCATGGGGCAAACTGAAGGAGAAAAGGAAGATTCAGAGGAATCCTCATTAGTATCCTTCATAAAAGGCTTTTTATCTGATCAGAATGAGGTAGCAGTGGAAACATCTGCAGCCAAAAGAACCGAATGGAAAACCAGGTCTAACAGCACTTAGTCAAGGATATTAAAATCTAGTGTCTTTTAAATATCAAACAAGTGTTTGTTTTAGATATAACTACTATTAACATAAATAGCATTGTGACACATTGCCCCCTGTCATGAGATTGACCCTAGTAAGAAGACAAAGGTCTGCCTTGTAAATTTCCACCCACACACCTCTTCATGGTACTGAAGACTTAGAAGCCTGAACAATGTGCTAAGATACAAATAATGTGCATTTTAAGAATAATAAAGGAAGTGCTGAGAAATTTTTATAAGGCACTTCTTGCAGTAAGAAATGGCTCAGAAAACTGCCTATGCAGAGTTTACCTGTTTATGCGGCTGTTCTGTAGCCTGCACCGAAGCAGGAATTGTTTAGTACCAAGTGACATTGCCTATTTCATTTGCTGCTGCTCGGCATAAGAATCCAAACCCCTCCTTACAGCTCTTCTGCAAAGAGTAAGGCTCCCAGATGCTGGCAGTGGGGTAAGTGTGAAATGCTTTTGCCAGCTGAATCATGTGGGAGCTGAGGATGTGTTCAGTTGAGTGAGAATCAGGTTTGAATCCTGATTCGGTGGATACGAGCATGGAGCAGAGGTCCAGATGTTTTAGTTTTAGTTAATATTAGCTGCTCCATGTCTCGATAGATACCCTGGTACCTGTTTGGTGTAAGACCCTATGGGGTCAGTAAAAGAAAAGAACAGAGCCTTCTGTGAGGCAGGTTTGCACCAAAGCTCCGGACTGCTGCAGGATGCAGCTTAAGAATACAAGCAACATCGGCAGGTAAGACACTACAGGCAGAGGATAGACAATTCTCTAGTAGCCATAAATATGAAAGTGTGTCTGGTGTTAGGATTGCAGACCCAGAATGGTGTGACTGGGGATGCATTAATAATAAGAGGAGCTGTCCTAGAATGTGTTACTGCTTTGTGCGGCTTGCCGCTGATAGTTATTGCCGCTGGTTGCAGATATCCATAAAGTTCTGTTTCACCCAGCTGGCCATGTTTTACCTTTGCCACTGCTGTGGCTGCTTAAATAAGCAGGTGAACTGTTTTCTGGAGTGAGTCTAGCACTGAAATCTTGGTGTGTGTGTCCACGAAGCATTAGAGCAAAAGGTGCTACGATGTAGGATAAAGAAGTACTTTAAATGTGCACTGGTGGCATGGAGCTGTAATATGCTCTGAACCAGGAGATGAGTCCACACATTGTGGCACTGGCTCCCGAACAGGGAGAGGACAGTGGAACTGAGTACATTGGTAAAATAAAGGGCCCCCTATAGTCCTTTAAAAAATGAAAGAAAGGGCTCTAGAACAAGAAAGCTCTAAAGCAGGGGTCCCCTTTCAAAATACAGTGTTCTGAGAATTTGGGGAAAAAGTATAGGGCTAATAAAAGCCCCAAAGAAAAATGGGCCAAAATGAAAAGTGAAGCCAATGTGCTGACATTTCAGCCTTCGGTCAAGATAAAGCTGCACTTGAGAATACATTAATTGTGCCCTGCAGCTTTTCCATATATCAGCACAGAAAAAAAAATAATATGGCTTGCTATTTCACATAGAAAGTCAGTGAAGAACTGACTGTGAGAGGTGCAGGACCTATTGAGAGTGCGGCTCACACTACCACTTTGAGCAGGCTGAGAAAAGCCAGGTGACCTGCTGGGCAAGCAGTGTTTTTATTTGTTTATTATTTGAATAACTAACCTTTTTATTTTCATGCAATATTTCCACACTTTTTATGGAAACAATAAAATGATAAATACCATCCAGCATTTTTTATGCACCTATAAATTGTCTGCCTGTGTCTGGTGTTTTGAAATCCCACACCCTCCGACAAGCATAAAAAGTCTTAAAAAAGAATGGTAGTTAATCTAAACTGGTTTCCAGCAAGAGTGGTATTATTTGTATAACTGTTTAAGATTCTAGATTTAAAACTTCATATGAAGCGTCTCAAGCTTCCAAATTATGGACTAAGAGTGCCACCTTCTGGTCAATTGGAGAAAATACATGCGATGGTGTTTGAAACTTTTAACAATTCTAACTGCAAAGTGACTAGACATATGGACATTCATGCTGGCAGAACTCTAATTATTAATTAGAAAATGGATAAATAAAACACTGCTCTCTGATTGGCTAGTTGCCATCCCACAACCCTGGTCTCTGTGGCAGCAGAGTCCAGCTAAAAATGAGTGCCAGGGCCAACTGCCCCATCACAACATACATCTCAGTCATCCAGCAGTCAGTTCCAACTGAAATGGTAGCCTGCAAAGAGATTCTGTGGGTCACTAAAACAATACAAACAAACAAGATGTCAGCTGTTGTACCTGTAAATTTGAGATATTCCTTGATCAGGAGCTGACAGAAAAGAAAGTGGGAGGGAATCCAGTATCTGAGTTGCCACCTGTGAAAAAAGAAGATCAGAAGATCCAGTCAATGCAACTGAGAGAGACATGTAAGTCTGTCAAATGAGCAGCTTGATGCTAAAATAGACTGAGAGGAGAAAAACAACTGAAAAAACATGACATGGGCAGTGGCAGTTTTTAACGATTAGTCAAATAAATGAAACCTGTCAGTGGTCTTGAAAGAGGAAAGTCCTGAAAACTTAAATACCCTCCTCAGACAATTTTATGCCAAAGTCAGAATTGGCACTGGTACTGAATATTCAGCGTTAGGACTATGCGCAGTCCAAGCAGGCATAGATAAATATTTGAACAGCCTCTCAATCACTTAACATTATCTCAGACCCCAGGTTAAAAAGTGCAAATAACATTTTTATCAACATCCTAAAGCGGTATCACAATGAAAACAAAAATAAAGCCACCCACCATCCTGCACTGACAGATGCGGACCACTGAATGTTCCGGTCATTAGCGTCACTTTCTCCCAACACTACACCAGGCGTAGTAAAGTGCGTGTGGTTTAAATTACAACTACTTATGGCCCAATGCAGTTGGGAGGGGCTACAGGAGCTAACGCCTCAGTCATTTCAAATAAAACAGGACACAAATGTCTGCAAATACATTAGTCTGGCTCACAATGTCCACACAAAAAATCATGGAACTCCTTTGGAACTTAAGAGAACATGAGAGGATTAATTTAAGAGGAATCAAGAAATCCAAACTGTCTGGTGAAATGTATAGAAAAGAATCTCTCAAAATTCCATCAGATGCTGCAGCTCTCACCTTAAACCAAGACATGTTGCCCAGTCATTACTAGCCACTCATAGTATATGGTGTCCAAACGAGGTCATGAGCAAAAACTACTTGGGGTGTCTAGTGCCCAAACTAAGTGCTGAAGTGCACCTAAGCAAAGATATACCAAGCATGCCATCAGGGCAACTGACAACTAGATTCTGCCAAATGCAGTTCTCCAGGCAAGGGAAATTAGTGACAGGACACAGATGTGAGACAAGTCTCCAAAGCTACTAAGCAGCATCCACTGTAGACCAATAACAAATGGGGCAACCTTCTAGGAGAACAACGCACAGCAGTTAGAAAGGAAGAGGAACATGAAGAAAAACAGAAGCCAGCAGACATTCCTTGCAAGCTTGAAGATTCCTACAGCTCATCACTGCTACCAAGAGGCTCATCCAATTCACCATTTAATTTAATCAATGGTACATTCACTGCACCAGTCTATTTTATTGAATATAAGAAATAGTGGCCTACAATTTTATTTTTTGGCCATACCACAACTGAATGTGCACCAAGTGAGTTAAAATTTGTGTTGTTGTTTTGCCCACCTTTGTCCAAATGGGACTACTTTATTTCCTTTACCATAAAGTATAAGTAAATTATCAGTTAAATTCATATTGATTTTATTTAAACATACAGTTTTCTATCTGTCTCTGCCTTTAGTGGTGGATGAAGTGGCCTCAGTTTGCTCCAGTGATTAGCGAGCCAAGAGCTAATTCACAGAGTACTCCACAACCTGAAGTAGATAATTCGCTTTATAATGGGTAATGCGGTCTGTTGTAAACAATGACTTTGCTACTCTGCCTTCCAAGACCACTACTCCACCAAATCTTAGGGCAAAGTGTATTGAAACCAATGCACTTCGCCTCACTTCACCTTGTTTTTAGGATCCAAAGGTGAATTTTGCAGTGATTCATGGGATTTCAGGTCACATGGGCTCTATATTGATCTGCACAGCCTCACTTGGGGGTAGTGTGTGTAGTAATCAATCAATCAATCAATCAATTAAATCTTTATTTATCCAGGCGAACATCGTTGAGCACAGCTCATTTGCAAGATGGACCTGGTAAGCTTGGCAGAAGACACCAGGAGAAAGGACTGCTGTGTGACTGAACTCTCTGCTGGGACTAAAGTAGAAGAACTTTTGTATTTGGACATTTAATTTAATTTAGGTTAAAAAAACTAACATACAAAACAAACAAACAAAAAGTGTGTGTTTGGGTTAACTGAACTGAATGGATAACTGAAAAGTCATCTAGGTGTAAATCTCAGGTGACTGAAAGGACTTAACTGCTGTGAGGTTTAAATTACTTGTAGAAAGATCTGGTAAGTAGGGGGAGTGGCTTAGCTAGAAGGAAGCTACATTTAAAGACTGCCTTAGAAAGATTCTGCTAATAGCTTGGCAGAAGACACCAGGAAAAAGGACTGCTGTGTGACTGGACTTCTCTGCTGGGACTATATTGCCCTCCTTCCCTCCCCTCCACCCCCCCACCCAAAGCTAGTTCTATTTTTATAGGCACAGGATTTGACTGACAACAGGAACTTCCTGTTTAGGGGCAGGAAGTGAGTGATCACAGAACCACCAAGGACCCACTATCCTAGAAGGGCAAGAGTAACTCTCTGGCCTCTAGCTGCTGGAGGTCTGCCTCTGAACAAGTAAGTGGTCTACTGAGAAATATAGGATATTCTTGTCTCAGAACAGGACAATCAGGCTTAAAGGGCACACAGGCAGAAAGTAAGGAGAGAGAGAGAAAAAACAGAGGAAAGAGTAAGGATTGCAAACAGTAAGGGGCCAGAAATAAGACATGATTGGAGTGGTGCAGTGCAGTGGCTGTGGAGCAGCAGTCTCCGGAGATGTTCTGGAGGATGCGGTGGTTGTCCCATCTGCAGGCACCTCTGGGCTGAGGGAGGAGGTTGCTCATCTCCAGGCTGAGTTGGCCAGGATTTGTGGGACCTCCTCTTCCATCCAGGGACCACCAGTACCACTGCCGCTGCCTCTGAGGTTGCCAAGAAAGAGGAGTGGTTGGACCACAGTGGGCTCAGAGAGGTGAGGGTGGTGGAATAGAGGCACATCCATCCAGTTGTACCTCTCCACAATTCCTATGCCATTCTGGCAAAGTGTGGTTCCTCTATGGAGGCACCTACAGTGGAGACCAAAGAGGATGCTGGGAACCTCCATAAAGGAGACCCACAGAAGGTGGCAGGGACCCTGCAGGAAAGGAAACAACCTGGTGGGGGACTTCATTGTTAGGAAGGTAGAACTGGGCAAGGAAGGGAGAGGGAGGTGCTGCCTGGCCTGCATGGCTTGCAGGGACAGGGAGCGAACCTCAGGATTGCCGGAGCAGCTGCACAGGAGGGAGCTGGATGTCATTGTCCACCTAGGGACAAATGACCTGCTAAGAAAGGGATTAGAGAAGTGCAGGAAGAGTTTGTGGAATTGGGAGGGGCCTTAGTAGCAAGTAGCACACTTCTCAGGGCAAGTACCTATCTATGGTATAGGAGAGGCTAGGTGTCTCTATACCATGGGATTCAATCAGTGGTTGAAAACTGGTGGAGCCTAGGATTTGGCTTCATTGGGGACTGGGGTTCCACCTGGAGTGATGCAAGCTATACTGGCATGATGGGCTGCATCTGTCCGGGAGGGAACCAGGATCTAGGTGATAGGTTTAAATGCTTCATTGGCAAGCTTTTAAACTAGCCAAGGGGAGGCACTGAAAGGAGCAGGAAATCCTAGCCCCCAAACAATCACGGTAGGTGTGGCAGACACCACATGGAGGTGTCGATAGAGGCAGGGTAAATGGAGAAAGTGAAAAGGCAAGAAGGACAGGGATGGGGCAAAGGGGTAAGGCCATCAGGAAATGGAGGGTAATGAGTACCAATGCTCGTAGTCTGGGCAACAAGCTCCCTGAGCTGGTGGCCTTAATGGAAGAGGATGCCTGGATATTGTAGCAGTCACAGAAACATGGTACACAGAGAACCTATGACTGGGATGTTAACATACCAGGGTACATAACTTACAGGAGAGACAGGCAGGGAGAAGAGGGAGGAGTAGCTCTCTATGTAAAGGAAGGGATAAAAGCAACTGAACAAAAGAGTAAACAGGGAGGAGAGGAGGCACTGTGGGTCACCTTGGAGACTGGAAAGGGCACCACAATCTGCACAGGGGTTGTGTACAGACCCCCATATCAGGGGAAGGAATGGACAAGGATATGATGGAAGGCATTCTTAGAATGGCAGAGAAAGGGGAGATACTGTTGATGGGAGACCTGAATATGCCAGATGTTAACTGGAGCACATTTGCTGCAGCCACATCCAAGAGCAGGGCCATTCTTGATGCCCTACAGGTGGCAGGCATTAGACAGCTAGTTTCGGAACCCACTCATGAGGGAGCAATCTTAGACCTCGTATTCTCAAACAGGGGCAGTGAGAGGATCTCAGATCTAGAAGTGGGTTGCCTTCTGGGGACAAGTGACCATCAAACAGTGTGGTTCACGTTAAACTCAGCTACAGAGTCAAGCCATACAAAAGTGAGGGTACTGGACTTTAGGAGGGCTGACTTTGGCAAGATGGGAGAGTGCCTCAGAAAAGCACTAGCAAACAGGCTAGAAGGAGGTGTGAAGCAACAATGGGGAATTATCAAAACTGCCATTATAGAGGCAACAAGCCTTTGTGTAAAGCAAATAAACAAATCAAAATGAAAGAAAAAGCCACTATGGTTCTCAAGAGAGGTGGCTGTGAAAGTCAGGAAGAAAAATATAGCATTCCGAAGTATAAGGAAACACAGAAGGAGCAGGACAGAGAGCTGTACCAGTTAAGGCAGAAGGAAGCAAGGAGGAAGTCAGAATAGCAAAGGCCCAAACTGAGGAAAAGATAGCCAACTCAGTTAAGAAGGGGATAAAACCTTTATGGTACATCAGCGGCGAGAAAGACAAAGGGAGGGACAGTGAGGCTGAATAGAATCAACGGTGGGTGGGCAGGGGACAGTGAAAAAGCAGGAATACTGAATGAATATTTCTGCTCAGTATTCACAAGAGGAGGGAAGTGCCTAATCAATTAACAGAAGCACTCTTGATAGGGGGTCGATCCCAGTCCTTTCACAGAAGAAAGGTTCTGCAAGAACTCCTAAAACTGAAGGTGGACAAAGCAATGGGTCCTGATGGAATTCACGCAGAATTCTAAAGAATTAAGAAGGAACTAGTGAAACCACTGGCTACTCTTTTAATAAATCATGGGAGGATGGTGTGGTACCCAAGGACTGGAGGAAGGCGGATGTGATTCCCTTCACAAAAGTGGGACCAAGACAGAGGCAGGAAACTACAGACCTGTCAGTCTGACCTCTGTGGTAGGGAAAGTGATGGAGTCACTTTGAAGGAAGAATATTTGAGTACCTAGAGGTCAGTGGAGCACAGGATCCAAGGCAGCATGGGTTCCACAGCGGAAGGTCATGTCAGGCAATCTAATAGATTTCTTTGACTGGGTGACCAAAGTAGTAGACCAGGGAGGTGCTGTGACATGGCCTACCTAGACTTTAGCAAGACATTTGACACAGTCCCACACAAAGATTTTTAGTCAAATTAACCAGCCTGGGAGTGGGTCCCAGGGTGGTAGCCTGGGTAAAACATTGGCTGAACAACAGGACACAGAAGGTAATTGTAAATGGAGTCCACTTGAAGAAAAGGGCGGTTACCAGTGGGGTACTGGAGATTTGATATTGGGTCCAGTCCTTTTAATGTCTTCATCAGTGACATTGCAGAGGACTGGAAGGAAAGTATGCCTTTTGCAGATGACACAAAGATCTGCAACAGGGTTGATACACAAGGAGGTGTGGAAAGGATGAAAAGGGACTTGGCAAAGCTGGAGGAATGGTCAGATGTATGGAAGCTAGGATTCAATGCAAAGAAGTGCAAAATAATCAGGGACAGTGGTTTACCGTGATTGAGAAACGGCAAATTCCATTTTGCAGATTGACAAAACCGGTATTGTCACCGGTGTCTGCAAGTCCAAAATTGGGTTTTACCGGTGTTGGCTTTGTAACCTGTATTTAACCATTTTTTCACTCTGTTAGCATGCATTCTCACATTTCTACATCTGTTGTTGCATATCTGCACTTGTAGCTATCAAGTTATTTTAGAAGCTACAGTTTATCAAGGCAGCAGGCACACTACATCCCCCGGCTGTCCCTCCTGTATAATGACAGGACCACTAATGGCCCCTATCCTTCTGACACAATGGGGACAGCAGTACTGTGGACCCCTCCCTGTGATCTGATTGTCAGCAGCCCTGCAGCCCCTATCCCTAAGGTGTGATGGCAGGAGCAGCACGGCCCTCCTCCTTCCTGTGCAATGGCAGCAGCACTTGGCCTCCATCCTTCCGTGTGTTGTCAGTAACATGTTGGTAAAGGTCTGCAGCCCACAACCCTCAGGTGTGACAATACAGAATATTAGATTGCAGGACACTTGGATAAATTAAAAGGAACTAGCCATTAGAGACTGCCACCCATCACCACACAATGCAGACTAAGTTACTGCCTACATGTCCTTTCTCGTAAGTTCTCATCCCAAGAAATGTTAAGTAAATAAAAGCAAGTATACCATTTCAAGAAAGGTAGTTTATAAAGAGTGCAAATATTTCAAATCAAAAACAATATACAACAGTTGAAAAATGTGAACAAAAACAAAATCTAATTGAAAATGCATAATGTAGAAAAGTGAAAATATATATTGAAACACAAGTGAACTAAAACCAAATACAAATACTAAAGTGTCAAATGTGCAAAGGTACAATAACTGTGGAAACTGTGCATAAACAAAACCTAAATGAAAATGTGCAAATGTGCAATACAGTATGACAAAATATACAGTGAAAAATGAACAAAATATAAATACACACACACGACAAGGAATATGGGAAAAACAATGTTATTGAAAGTGTTTACACCCTATAACTAAAAAATGTGCAAAATGCCTGTAGAAAATGTCCACCAATCTAATCCTCTCATTTATTGTACATAAGCTGGGATAGTAATCTCATATTGTCTACTAGCAGGTTACGTCTTTGGTCTGTGTGGATCTGTCTGTAGACCGAGAAAGATCTCTCCACATCGGCACTCGACACAGGTATCCAAATCGCTTGCAGAGCAGCTTTGGCCAGTACTGGTAATTGTGGCTGCACTGAAATCCAATACTGGTCAACATTAAAGTCCATTATGCCTGGAAGCTCTCCTATGTCCTGCCCAACATACATCTCCCAGTCCTTTTGTAGTGCAATTTGGTTGTGCAGTTCAAATACACCAATGTCACTGGCATAGTGTGTGAAGTCCCTACTCAATTTAGGAAGGTTGTAGGGGTTTAAAATACGGCAGGCTTTAAAGAACCCTATGGCGGGGTTTGTTTCCATGTGTTTTGTCATTTTGTTTAGGGCTACTCCAAATGCTTTTTGGAAAATTGCAATCTGCTCCTGCTTAACCCGTGGCCTAAGATTAGCTAAGTATTTATCTGTTCTTTCTCCAAATGCTTCAGTTTTTGATACACCAATCTGAAACCTCTGTTTTATTCCATGTAGTGCATCGAATACAGAAACAGCCAAGGGTTTGTCTTTCCTTTGTAGAAGTTCTGTTGTGCTTATGAGATCATTGCAGTTTTCAGCGATGAAGGTTGTGTGAATCTGTAGCTCTGTAAACCAGTCTTGGAAAAGTTTTCTCACTGAATTCATGCAATTGCAATCACTTGCTTCCTCCTGGAAGAAGTCTCTTAAGTGCTGAAGATAAGCTAATGGTACTTAACGTTTCAAACCAAGTGTTCCAACGGGTTAAGACAGGAACAGGAGGCAATTTTTTCTTTCTACATCTCGCCCCTCCAGGAATGCCAAGTACTCTCTTACGCTTTGGGCGACTGCTGGAATGAGTATTTCACAAGTGCTACAAGTTTATTGACCAGTTCAAAATGGTCAATCCATGTTCTCCACCAAGGATAACACATGTGCCCAGCAACCAACATGGATCATGGGCACCAATAAGGCCATATAAAACCTCTTTGAAGCACTTCACCATGTACCGCTGCATTGTCACTGATGAAGGACTACTTGGTCCATCTCATCATATTTCTGCAATGTCTTTATAACACATTGTGACAGTGGTGTGATTTACTGCTGTCAACTCTGTTGTTTCTGCAATGATAGATTGTCCGCCCTGCATACCAAAAAATTATGTTGAGTATGCAGCGAGCATCTGCTCTGTCATCTCATCACATTACAGAGAATGTCTTCCTTTCACAAGCTGTGAAATTCCGCCTCCATTCCTTTCTCAATTTGGGCAAGTAGTTCTGCCTTAAGGTGGACACCTTTGGGAGAGCACCAATTCCTTTAACGTTGTCCCCATCCAGTCTCTTATGCACGGTTGATCCAACTTTTCGATGGGTATATTTGCACCACACCAAGCCCTTAATACACCCAATACAGTATTCTCCCGTGCTGCAGCTGCAGAAGTTGTGGTATTAAAGCTGGTGTGAAGAGTCACCTGTCTGTTGCTATTTTTCTGGCTTGCATTCTTCATATGTTTTTTACTTTTGCAGTGATCCACCACTGTGTCCTTCCTCACATAGTCAATGGGGTGATCACAAAAGCGACAAAACATTTTCCCTCCGTCCTCATACATGCCTTCCAACTTAAATTGCAATGCACGGTCCTTAGCAGTGACACTGGAAAGTTTTGCCATTTTGCTTGGTGTTGCCATCACGATGCGAACCGATGACCTAAAGAACTAAAAAGTGGAACACAAGTTGAGAGATATTAAAACAGGCTTTAGAACTACATAAAGCTTCACAACAATGACATTAAGGATTTAATTATCACATAACTTCTGCCCATGGATGACAGTCTGGAGAACAGCAACAGAAAACATGCTGATCTCAGCTGCTCACAATCCATACAAAAAACAATACCAGAATCATACTCTCACTGCTAATCCATGTGGACCATGCTCAATCCATGGATGTCAGTCAGTCGGAGCAGCTACAGAAATCAAGCTGTCCTCAGAAGCTGTCACAGGCTTGACTATGTAATACAAAACTACAATATTGACATCCAAATATAGCCCTGGCCACAGCTGATGAGAAATCCTGACATACAGGATCCCGGGCTTGCTGCCCTCATGCACCAAGACCTAATCGGTCTCCCGCTCAAACAAACTAAGACTTGGAAAAACACATGAATCTGAAGATCACGCCATACCTTTTAGAGATGATGATTATTTCCAGCAGAAATTCACACCAAGCAGGAATGTTGAAGCCTAAAATTTGAAAAAAATAAATAACAATTATTATGTAAACAAAGGACACACACACACACACACACACACACACACGTGAATGACACCTACTTAGACATGCCATCTGCCTCCTCTGCTGGGAGACAGAACCTAAAAGTCCGGCTGTGAGCCACCAGGACTATAGTGTTACCAACATAGCCATGGTTGCAGCCACCTATCCTGAATGCCAAGCAAGGGGCCATATAGCTAGGGTCTTAATGCAATGATTCAGCTTGCCACCCACACTGCCCAGTCCCTAGCTACCACCATCCACAGGAAAGACCTTTGTGCAAACCACCCAGGGTGTATAAAAGTAGCAGGATATCCCCAAATGTCTTCATTTGGGGACAAGGCTCTGTCAACATCTGGCAGGTTGTAGTAACAAAACCCACTCCCAAGGAGGATGTTGATGCAGACACCTCCATTCATTCAAGTCACTCATCATGGGCAACTCCTCACCACTGGGTTGCGGTACTCAGTGACTGGCACAAAGGCCATCACTGAAAAAGTGTCCAAACAAGGCTGGAGTCAGTAACTCTGCAAGTCATTTTCAATTATTTTAATTGTGGTTGATGGTGGGGACTTTACATGGCAGGCCAACTTGCCACCAACACTCCAAACCATTCTGTCACTAGCCACCTGAAAATAAACTACCTCTAATAGCTACTGTTGCCCCATACCAAAATGTGAACCAGTCTTCACCAAAAAGTGAACTATGAGACATCCAAAATAAACTTACTTTTCAGCGGACAGGACATGTGCTGTTAGCAGTCTGGAGTTCAGGCATCCACATCAGTCAACAGGCCAGGATTGGGTGTGAGCTGAACAGCAGTCGGTCTGTGCAGAGCACAGCCTTGAAAGCACCAAGAAGTCACTTTAACTTCCATCTCCAGGCAAAATGGAAACCGCGCCTTTACTCAAAATTTATATGCAGCCCTCACCCGCCCTGTCTGACGGCAGCATGTGGCACTGCAGCCCCACCTGTCCCATGTGACAGCAGTGTGCGGCGCTGCAGCCCAATGCCATGTACAAATCTGTCCAAGCTCAGGCGTGAGTAAGCCGAACCACCAGGCGCCAGGTGGACTCCGTCGGGTTCAGTCCCTATCTAATATATAGATGCGTGCCTGATTTGGCTTATTTGTAAACAAAGTGCATCCAACTTAAAAACTTCAAGTGATTAATGAGGATCGTTAATGGAGAGATACACAAACAATCTCTGCCAAAGAATAAACCAATCCAGAATCACAAAAATAGTAAATTGTGAACTTTCTGGCTATCTTGATGAAAATGGAGCCTCTTAGTTTTCATGTCAGAGCTCAAACTCAAGAAAGTAGTTCTGCTGGCAGGATGGTAATCCAGGTTGCAGCAAAGGCCCCCCCCTCCCCCAGCAACAACTTCTTTATTCAGAACTTTTAAATTTTATAAGCACAAATCAAGACAGGCCACCAACAGGCCTCCAATATATTCCATTAGAAATTCGCAAAAGCTTCAACATAGAAAATGTATTTAATAAAAGTGGAAAATTGTTAACATGCATTTAGCAGTTTAACTGTCTATTTATCCCTAGGTAATCCAATGCCTGTGTCCTCAAAATTGATGAAGGAACGAGAAGAACAATCCACATTTCCAACTGCACAGATGCCCTCTGGGTTCAGATGAAACATGGAGGTTGATTCAGTTTGATTATGTTTAATAAATAAAGATTTTTGTCTGAACGTGTGCCTATTATTCTACACAGATATGCACACCACCCAACAACAATACTTTACAAATGAAAAATATGCATTTTAGTAAAGACACATGTCCAACAAATCACTACCAAACCAAACAACGCACCTTCCCCAACCCGGGGAGGGGCAGATGTGTGGAACAGCTGCATCACAAGCCTGGAACCCAGGCCTGTCATGCAGCCAGTCTCCACAACAAAAGAGCACCAGAGCGTGGCATGGACCAGGCCGACTGGCATACATGCTGGAAAAAATGGTTCTGCGCCACTCTGCCCGCCCACCCTCCCTCAGAGGCCAGAACCAAGGTTTTCCAGCACGTGAGCCGGTCCGCCCAGCCCGTCCCTCAGCCGACCACCAACAAAAGAGCACCAGAGCGTGGCACGGACCAGGCTGACTGGCATACATGCTGGAAAAAATGGTTCTGCACCACTCTGCCTGCCCACCCCTCCCTCAGAGGCCAGAACCAATGTTTTCCAGCACGTGAGCCAGTCCGCCCAGCCTGTCCCTCAGCCGACCACCAACAAAAGAGCACCAGAGCATGGCATGGACCAGGCCGACTGGCATACATGCTGGAAAAATGGTGTTGTGCCACTCTGCCCGCCCACCCTCCCTCAGAGGCCAGAACCAATGTTTTCCAGCACGTGAGCCAGTCCGCCCAGCCCGTCCCCTCAGCTGACCACCAACAAAGAGCACCAGAGCATGGCATGGACCAGGCCGACTGGCATGCATGCTGGAAAAATGGTTCTGCACCACTCTGCCCGCCCACCCTCCCTCAGAGGCCAGAACCAATGTTTTCCAGCATGTGAGCCAGTCCGCCCAGCCCGTCCCTCAGCCGACCACCAACAAAAGAGCACCAGAGCGTGGCATGGACCAGGCCGACTGACATGCATGCTGGAAAAAATGGTGCTGCACCGCTCTGCCTGCCCACCCCTCCCTCAGAGGCCAGAACCAATGTTTTCCAGCACGTGAGCCAGTCCGCCCAGCCCGGCCCCTCAGCCGACCACCAACAAAGAGCACCAGAGCATGGCACGGACCAGGCCGATTGGCATGCATGCTGGAAAAATGGTCTGCGCCACTCTGCCCGCCCACCCTCCCTCAGAGGCCAGAACCAATGTTTTCCAGCACGTGAGCCAGTCCGCCCAGCCCGTCCCTCAGCCGACCACCAACAAAAGAGCACCAGAGCATGGCACGGACCAGGCCGACTGGCATGCATGCTGGAAAAAATGGGTCTGCGCCACTCTGCCCACCCACCCTCCCTCAGAGGCCAGAACCAATGTTTTCCAGCACGTGAGCCAGTCCGCCCAGCCCGTCCCTCAGCCGACCACCAACAAAGAGCACTAGAGCGTGGCATGGACCAGGCTGACTGGCATGCATGCTGGAAAAAATGGTTCTGCACCACTCTGCCACCCACCCCTCCCTCAGAGGCCAGAACTAATGTTTCCAGCACGTGAGCCAATCCGCCCAGCCTGTCCCTCAGCCGACCACCAACAGAAGAGCACCAGAGCATGGCACGGACCAGGCTGACTGGCATGCATGCTGGAAAAATGGTTCTGCACCACTCTGCCCGCCCACCCCTCCCTCAGAGGCCAGAACCAATGTTTTCCAGCACATGAGCCAGTCCGCCCAGCCCGTCCCTCAGCCGACCACCAACAAAAAGAGCACCAGAGCATGGCTTGCGGACAGGCCGAGCTGGCATACATGCTGGAAAAAATGGTTCTCCGCCACTCTGCCCGCCCACCCCTCCTCAGAGGCCAGAACCAATGTTTTCCAGCACGTGAGCCAGTCCGCCCAGCCTGTCCCTCAGCCGACCACCAACAAAAGAGCACCAGAGCATGGCACAGACCAGGCCAACTGGCATACATGCTGAAAAAATGGTTCTGCACCACTCTGCCTGCCCACCCTCCCTCAGAGGTCAGAGCCAATGTTTTCCAGCACGTGAGCCAGTCCGCCCAGCCCGTCCCTCAGCCGACCACCAAAAAGAGTACCAGAGCATGGCACAGACCAGGCTGACTGGCATGCATGCTGGAAAATGGTTCTGCACCACTCTGCCCGCCCACCCTCCCTCAGAGGCCAGAACCAATGTTTTCCAGCACGTGAGCCAGTCCGCCCAGCCTGTCCCTCAGCCGACCATCAACAAAGAGCACCAGAGCGTGGCACAGACCAGGCCGACTGGCATACATGCTGAAAAATGGTTCTGCACCACTCTGCCCGCCCACCCTCCTCAGAGGCCAGAACCAATGTTTTCCAACACGTGAGCGGTCCGCCCAGCCCGACCCTCAGCTGACCACCAACAAAGAGCACCAGAGCATGGCATGGACCAGGCTGACTGGCATGCATGCTGAAAAATGGTTCTGCACCACTCTGCCCGCCCACCCTCCCTCAGAGGCCAGAACCATTTTTGCCAGTATGTGAACAGTTCCGCCCAGCCCGCCCTCAGCCACAGAAGCTCTGGGGGTAGATAATCTGTAGTGAGTTTTGGCCTTTCATTGAAGATAAAAACACACTTTTGTTGCACTTTCTCTGATGCTGGATTGGTTGGGGGGTAGGGGTCACATGTACATTTTTACACTATAGCCAGGATCCCTTGCAGCCAGACAACAGCTAACAACATCCTCCACAAACCCAAATAACTGTCTAAGATACCAGAGATGTGTCTTCTTCTCAATTAGTACAAAAACAAGACACAAAACAACAGATCCCTAGTCAGAACTTCAACTGTATGGCTGGGAGGAGCCCTAGGCCCAGGAGACTAGCTCAGCCAGCCAGGCAGCAGGATATAGCAGCAGCCAGCAGAATCAGCAGCACTCAGCATAACACATTTTTCATAATAAACTTTAAGGTATGGTATGCATATTCCCCAGTGAGCATGAGCTGGCGCAGGTTACCTACACCTCTGATTATTCTAGAAGAGGGCAGACTGGAGGCATGCAAGTGAGTCAGCTTCAAACTGCTTCCTTATATAACTGTTAATGTAACATTTTATAAAACCCCTGACCAGTCAAGTAGCAGGATAGCAGCAAGCACAAACAGCAGCGCTCATCAGCATTGAGAATCAGTGATGGTAATTATCAAAGTACAAAAATGAAACGCTAAAAAAGACAGTGGACTGTGGACTGCTGACAATATAGCAATGATAAATTATGGTGTGCTTGAAAAAATGAAAATAAAAAAAACACCCCACCTGCTCCCACCCAGGCCACTCAACCTGACTGCCAACCATCTCACTCATGCGCTGAGGTCTAGGTCTCCTCTCTGGACTGGCTGGAATCTGAAGGAGAAAGGCAACCAAATGAATCCTCCTTCCAATTATCCAACCCTGCACTGCTGCGGAGCAACAAACGAGACAGTTAAAACCAGGCAGCGGGCTGATTCTTTGCTGGGCTCAGTGAGAACAATGGGTGGGTGGGGGTTGGATGCGGTGAGATTAAAAAAAGAATGGCACCAGCTCCTCGGTTAGGGGTAGGAATAGGCATAGGCACCCCCCTCCAGAGTCCACAATGATGGTGTGCTGCGGGTGCTGCTGCTAGGAGGGCAGCCTCCATCTGCGCTGACTGTCCTGGGTGCTCCCCCTGTAGGCACCTCTGCAAGACAGTAGCTGGCCCCGAGTGAGCATCAGGCGGTTGGCGGAGCAAAGACTCGCAGGGACAAAACTGTCCAAATTTCAATTACTCCACCAGATTGCCGTGCTGCCACCAATGCTAGCATGTCTGAGCAATTGGGACTGTGGAGTAGAGTACCACCACCCCCTCCCTGGCATCGAGGACTGAAGGACCGCCAGGGTTCGGGACCAACATGACAGAAAAAAAAAAACAGGGATTTTTTCTGTATGCATGGGCGTACATTAAGTATGCATGGTTACGCCACTGAACACAAGCCACAGCAGAAAACTTACTGGGAAGTGAACAGAATAAATTGATGGCCGATGAAGGGCAGAGATTGTCGTCAGGCAGGAACAGCGTAGTCGCAGGAACACAGCAAGCAGCAAAAGAAACAGCAGCAGCAAAGCACAGTAAAAAGCAAAACACGCTGCACTCAAATTTATAGCGCCTGTTCTCACAATCAGTGAGAACAAAAGCTAGTTCCGTTTTAGCCGCTTACGTGGACCAATCAAAATTCCACATTCCCTGCCTGTGTCACCGTGATATGTGGTAAACCATTGTCCCTGAAAATAATGCACCTGGGAAACAAGAACCAGGGAAGAATACACAATGGGTGGGGAGGTAACAACAACAAAACAGGAAAGGGACCTGGGGTAATCATATCAGACGACCTTAAGGTTAGCAAGTAATGTGAGAAGGCAGTAGGGAGGGCCGGAGTATACTGGGATGTATAGGGAGAGGCATCAGCAGCAGAAAACAGGAAGTTGTTATCCCTCTGTACAGACAGTTGGTGAGACCCCATCTGGAATACTGTGTCCAGTTCTGGAGACCCCATCTCAAGGACATAGACAGGATAGAGGCAGTCCAGAGGAGGGCAACTAAAATGGTGCAGGGTCTGCAAGAGAAGCCGTATGAGGAGAGACTAAAGGAGCTTAATATGTATACCCTTGAGGAAAGAAGGGAGAGGGGGGGACATGATAGAAACTTTTAAGTACCTCAAGGGAATCAACAAAGTCCAAGAGGGTAGCATCTTTCAGAAAAAGAGACTTGCAAGAACTAGGGGACACAATTTAAAGATAGAAGGAGGGCGGTTCAGGGGCAATGTGAGAAAGTATTTCACAGAGAGGGTAGTGGATGCATGGAACAGCCTTCCTGAGGAAGTTGTGGGGTCTAAAACTGTGGGAGAATTCAAGAATGCATGGGACAGACATAAGGCAATTCTTGTGGGGGGCAGGAAGATATAGGCTGTTGGTTAACTAGGATCTGCGGCCTATCCTGTAGGTAGGGAAATGGGCAGACTAGATGAGCCTAGCAGTCCTTATCTGCTGTCAAAGTCTATGTTTCTATGTTAAGGTCATGGTTCAATTTATATAAAATATGATAAGATACAGAGTATACACACTTTGAGGAGACAACAATTTGATACAATACATCAATTAAGTGTCACAAGTACGTTGATACGCTACAATACAAAAAGTTTTTTACATATATGCGTGATTTATGAAGCAGCCAGCTTGCTAGGTTGGTAGTAGGAGACACTTTAAGCTAACACTTTTTGATGATAGGATTTAAAGTGTGAGGGGTTTTCTTAGATATTTATGAATCAGATGATGTGCTGTCTGGACAGCTGGAGGTTATTTCTGTGAGGAGTGATATGTAATGGGTAAATACTGGAGGGGACAGTGACAGAGGAGATGGATAGGTTGGAAACACCGGATGTTGTAGCCAGGGGTAAGGAGGGGGGTGAAAAGGTTAGTGTGGGGGAAGGGATTGGGGAAGGCCGATACTGTAGAGGGATCAATAGTGGGTCTTGGAGGAAGGGAGGAGGCCGGACTGGTGAAGTATATAGCAGAGGGTATAGTAGTGATTATGTAAAATAATGATTATGATGAAATGGATTGGGGTAATGGTATATGAATCAGAGGTGACTGCTCTTGGGGTGCCGGAGAGCTTCCTTTATAAAGTGTCAGCCAGCTGGGGAGGAAGATGGAAGCTTAATCTACTGTTGGCGGAAACAGTTACATTTTCTTTGATTAGCCTATTGTATAGATATTTGAAGGCTGTAATAGATATAAGTTTGTTCACCTACAGTGTCTTCTGCATTGTGTTCCATAAAGCAGATAACACATAGCTAACAGCATATCTTCCATGGCGAGAGTGGAATTTAGGCACTTTAAGCATTATGAAATTCAGACTTCTTAAGGCATAATTACTTGATGTAGCTTGTAAGAAGCAGTCTGAGATATACTTTGGAAGCCACTGTGATATTGCTCTGTAAGTCCATAGTGTTGCCTTCCTGTCTTTTCTAAATTGAAGCAAGGTCCATCCAACTGCAATATATAGCGAGCAGTGGTGAGTGCTGTAAGGTACATCTGTGATAAACCTCAGGGCTCTGTGGTAAAGTGTGTCCAGTTTGTTCAAATATACGATGAGGCAGTGACTATATAAGAAGTCAGCATAGTCTAATACTGAGAGGAATGTGGCCTGGACCATCTTCTTTTTTTTGAATCGCTTGTAAGAAAGTGCTTTATTCTATAATAGAGTCCAAGTCTTTGTCTGAGTTTTTTAGCAATTCTTCCAGATGTTCTAAGTAGTCAAGTCTGCTGCCTAGCCATACCCCCAGGTATTTGAATTTTGTGACATATTCAAGATTTTCACCAAGGGCAGTGGATAACTTAGGGAGATTGTTTGGGATAGAGTGTCCTGCCTGTAGTTGGGGGGAGAAAAACATTGCCTTAGTTTTTTTTGCATTTAATAGCAGTTTTTTTCCCAGCAGCTGATGTTGCAGTTGGTCGAACTCTGCTTGTAGGTCTTTTGCATGCTGTTACAGGAGAAGAGTGACTGACATACAGTACTGTATCATCAGCAAACAGGTGTACAGTGGCTTTGGTAAGATTAATGTCGATGCTATTGATGTATATGGCAAAGAGGATTGGGCCGAGGATAGATCCTTGGGGTACTCCTCTTTGTAATGGTTTGAGTGGGGATAGTTCTCCTTTGGCCTTTACCTGCTCGGTTCTTCCTGAGAGATAGTTGTTAAACCATGTAATGGAGCTGGTGTCGAGTCCAATTGACTTCAGGGAGGAGAGGAGCAGGTCGTGGTCGACCGTATCAAAGGCCTTACTCAGGTCTAAGAAGACAGCACAGACACAATTTTTTTTATCAAATTTAAGTTGCCAGTCATTGGTTACTTTTGTAAGTGCTGTAATGGTACTGTGTTTGGCTCTGAATCCAGATTGTGCTGGGTTTAGTAGATTATTTGCTTCAAGTTATCCTCTTAGTTGGGTGCTTACGATTTTTTCAAGTAGTTTGGATAGCACAGGGAGAATGGAAATTGGTCTGTAGTTGTTGAAGTCTGTAGGGTCCCCTGCTTTCAGTAGTGGAATAACTTGAGCGGTTTTCCAGATTGATGGGATAGATCCTGACTGTAGTGAGAGGTTAAACAGGTGTGTTACTGGTACTGCTATTACATGTATGGCAATTTCTAAGAAGTAGGGTCAAGGGAGTCCGCACCTGCACTTTTTGATATCCAATTGTGAGATTAGCTCTTCGACTTGCTTCATCGTGTGGTATGAAGGAGAAAGTAGTGTCAGTTACCCTTAAGGCCAGTGTTCTTTATCCCTAGATGTGATCTCAATTGGTTGGCTGGAGAGGAGTCAAATGCTAGCCCAGCAGTTGTAAAGTGATCATTAAAGGCTTCCAGGACTTCTATTCTAGCACTGATGTTTCTTTTTCCACTGTGTATTTTGGCTGGGAGTGAATTACTTGGGTCATGGCCTGTTATATCTTTTATAGTGTTCCAGAACTTGGCAGGGTTGTGGTATGAGGAGTCTAGTTCAGCCATGTAGTATGCAGCTTTTGCATCTCGCACTTTCCTGGTGTAGATATTCCTGGCTTTTTTGAACTGCTCCCAATCAGTAGCTAACTTAGTTTTTCGAGCCTTTTTCCAAAGCTTGTCTCTTTCAAGGAGGGTAGATTTAAGGTCTGAATTGAACCAATGACAGGTTTTATTTTTGGTACGTACTTTAGAGACTGGTGCATGGGTGTTAAGTGCACCTGTAATAAGGTCATTTAGAACACCATATGCAATCTCCGTTGTGTTAGCTAGATAGAACTCTTGCCATCTTGTGGAGTGTTTTATGTCGTCCAGGTATGCATTAATGTTAAATTTCTTTTTTGATCTCCTCATTGTGAATTTTGTAGGGGATGAAAGCTTACATGCTGATCTAACTGCTGCAATAGTACAGTGATCACTGATGTCATTGAACAGCACTCCAGCGTGTGAGTGAGGTGAGGTTTATTCACTAATAGGATATCCAGTAGTGTACTGTTTCTTGAATTCTTTTTGTTTATTCTAGTGGGTTCATTTATGAGCTGTGTGAGCCCATACATGTCTCAGAATGATATTAATGGTGTAGCTGCCTTAGAGAGCCAATTTAGGTTTAGGTCACCTATGATTATAGTTTCTTCATTCCCCTTTTTGATTAAGTCACCCAGATGGGATAGAAGCTTGAGGTCAGCTGAGGGAGGTCTATAACAGCCGATCAGCTGCAGCGAGGTATTGTGGGAGAGAGCTATTTTGAGGGAAAGGCATTTGAATTCTTTTTCCATAGAAGAAGAGTCAAGGCAGATTGCAGATAGGTTGGCCTTTACATATATTGCTACCCCCCCTTGAATGTCGATCAGCTCTGAATGTTTGATAATTGAATAAGTTTATGTCTCTGTCAGCTGTGTCAGCCTCATTATAGCCAGACACTACCAGTATATCTGGTAGTATGGTTAACCCAGGCTTGATCATCGTGATCTTTTTTAGTAGACTACATACATTAATATGTAGAAGGCTTAGCCCTTTAATCTTTACTAGTTCTGATGGTGCAGTGATGGCCTCTGGTGGTCCAGGGTTAAGTTCCACATCTCCTGAGCATATTAATAGTAGCAGCAGTATTTTAATAATTGCCGCAAGAGATAGGTTATAGTTTCTTGCTAATGCCTTCTTTATTTATTTTTTTATTCTGATGCAATCTTATTTGCCATCCAGATTCGGTTCTTCTACCTCTTGTAAGCTGTAGGAGACATTGTGCTCTGAGAGCTGTCTGTGATTCAAACCTTGTAAAAGCTGTTAAAAAAGATTTTTTGAGTAATTATTTTTGCTCAAACTTTAGTTCATCGATTGTAGGAAACCCTCCTGTGCTCATATCGTCGAGCATTTTTGTTTGTGTGTGGATTTTGAATGTTAATGTAAAACATTGAGTCTGTGTAGTAAGACAGTGACAGTGTGCTTTGGGGAGGGGCGTATCTGTGGTGTTGGTAGATTTAAGTTGGAGAAATAGGGAGTTCTTTGTTTTTTGGATATATTTTTGTTATATAACTGACTGTGTTAATGTACACAGTAATATTGTCAGTAATTGTTGAAATTTTCTTGTTGATTGTGTGTTGTGTGGATCTGGTACAGCAGTTCATAATTTCAAGTTGTTTATAATATGTGGCATATTACTGAACTTTTCAAATTGCTATGCATTACTCGTTGTAGACAAATTATGTGTGCATGTGACTGTGTGTGTGGTGCTGCGTGACATCAAATAATACACCTTTTATTGTGCCACAGGTTCATTGCAGGCGCAGCAGTGTGAACCTGCTAGCTACTGCAGCTGCGTGATTTTGTACTGCCATTGTGGTATCTTTTCTTTGTTTTGCTGCTTGCACTACCATAAAAATCTGCAGCCAGTGCTCCCCCCCAACCAGCAAAAGGAAATGTTTTCCAGATTGGATTGTTTGTGACCTCAGCACCACTGGTTAGTTAATGTGTTGTTTTCACTTGTGAATTTGCATCTGTATCTGTTGCTGAAGCCACAGTTGTTTTTTGGTTTTCACATCCAGTGTCCCCCCACGCAGAGTGAACATTCCAAAATCTAAATTTTTTTAGAATATTGTTGTTGCTCCCCCAAAATGTCCGCAAAGAGACGTGCAAGCAAAGCTGGTTCTTGCCATGGCACTGTTGCCAGTGATAAGGTTGTCTGTGGGCATGGTAGTATGCAGACACAGAAGTGCATTGCTGATGTGAGGAAAGGTATTTCTCATGCAATGTTTTTTACTGCTCAATCAGTAGCTTCACTCACACTTGGAGGAGATGATGTTGTCCCAGCCAGTGGTGTTAGTGCAGTTGCTGGTGGTGGTAGTATGAGTATTGCTGCCTCAAGTTCCACTTCTGACCAGTGCACCATGTCCAAAAATATAGTGGAGTGTGAAGCAGTGCAAGACAGTGGCAGTGTAGATGATGTCATACTTCCCAGTAACATCCCAGTAACTGAACCTGAGGATTCTGATAATCATGTCAACGATAGCATACAATGTGACATTTCTTCCACCGCAGTTCATGTCATGCATTTTCCATGCAGTGATTCACAGTGTGGTGAAAAAATATCAGGTGATGATGGCGTTGATGATGATGATGAACGTGATGATGATGATGTTGCTGTGGTTGCAACTAGAGATGCAGCGAATTTTAAACCACCGGTGAAGTGAACGTGAAGTGGCCACTTCATGTTGGCACTTCACTACATGGAGTGCCCCATAGGAAAGGCTCACTTTGCCTTGTTATTATTACTTTGCATTGTCATTCTGCCTTAAACGCGAAGTAAGGTGGAGTGACAACAATATTGGCAGCATCCCACCCACACAGTCACCAGAATGAATGTGCATCCCCACAGTGCTACTGTCTTGTGTCCAGAAACTGCCCAGTGCTGATGAAGTGAAATGAGAGTGTAACAAGAAATGCAAAGTCTCCTAGAATTAATGTTGCACTCAGTCATGTGCAGTGATCAGGTCACACAGAGTCACCAGAATTAATGTGCATCCCCAAATGCTACTGCCTTGTGTCCAGAAAATTCTCCAGTGCTGACAAAGTGAAATGAGAGCATAACAAGAAATGCAGTCTCGCAGAATTAATGGTACCATGCAAATGCACAGACAGATTAAGACTGCACTGCACACTCAAGGAATGCATGCAAAAGGCACAACAACACCTAACCAGTGCTCACAAGTCACAAATCCAAATCTGGAGAGGAATACAGTTTGCGGTTGGGGGATTAGTGCACTGCAGTAACAATCCACTACTAGTAAAGATACCACAAAGCGGTATAAAATTCATGCAGGTGCAGTGGATAGCAGGTTCACACTGCTACAACTATTATGTAACACAATAAAAGGTGTCTGATTTAATGGCATGCATCGCACACACACTCACACACACACTCAAGTAATGCATAGCAAATTGAAAACCTTTAGTAATATAACAAAATGTTTTAAACAGACAATTTGTACACTGCTGCACCACAACAATCAGCAAAAAAATTTCAAGAATTACTGAAAATACTACTGTGTGTACATCAACCCAGTTATACAAGAAAAATATAACCAAAACAGAAAAACTGCCTTTTTCTCCCAGTTGATCTACCTACACCACAAATACACCCCTCCCCCAAAGCACACTTCACAGTACACAGACTGACTGTTCTAAATTAACATTGAAAATCCACACATAACAATAAACACTTGATGATATGAGCACAGAAGAGTTTCCTACAATCGATGTACTAAATTTTGAACAAACAATATTACTCAAAAAGGCATTTTAAACAGCTTTTAGAGGTTTTGAATCGCAGAGCTCTGAGAGCAAACTGTCTCCAGCTACCACTGCACACATACTACCCAGGCCAGAATTGAGGCTGTGCCGAACAATCTAGAACCCATGTGACCTGCAATCCCATGAATAACTGCAGAATTTCATTTGGAGCTCAATTACAGGATGAAGTGAGGTGAATTACATTGATTTCAATGTACTTCATCTTAAAATTGTGGAGAAGTGGTTTTGGGAAGATGGAATAACACAAAGTCTTTGGTTTCAATGGACTTCGCGTTCCTCATTATGAAGCAAAGTACTCCGCTTCACATTTTGGAGTTCTCAGCGGATTCTGCATTACTTATTGAATCACTTTACTGAGCAAATTGGGGCTACTTCGCCCACCACTGCTTACAGTACTGAAACTCACATGCTGTATGGGAAGGAACATGAATCCCTATGGCTGTACTTCCCCAATGAGCTATAGCACAAAACTCCCTGACTTAAAAACACTCAATAATGAGTACAATGGTGGAGTGGTGAAGCCTGGAGAGATACTACGAAACATGCTTACAATCCATCCAAGTAACTAGTAAAAAAATGACTTTGTGATTTGTGATCGTGAATCATGATTTATGACTGTATTTGTGACCGTGATGATGAAGAACGTGAGTCGGTGTCGACAGTGTGCAATAACCAATATGGAATTGTATTGGGAATACGAATGCCTATGGCTATACTTTCCCTATGAACTGTAGCACAAACTCCCTGACTTAAAAACGCTCAATAATGAGTACAATGATGGGGTGGTGAAGCCTGGAGAGATACTACAAAACATGCTTACAATACATCCAAGTAACTAGTCAAAAATTAGTGTTGTGATTCATGACGGATCGTGAATCATGATTTGTGACTGCATTTGTGACCGTGATGATGAAGAACGGATTTGTATCAAGAGTGACCATGATGATGGTCCTGACTTAAAAACACATATTAATGAGTACAATGTTCATGCAGAATTATGCACCACACCTGTCCAGTACTCTGAAGGGAAGCCAAAGAAACAACTGTGACTTAAGTTACAAATGGAGATTAGGCCCTAAAGAGATGCAAATGCACAGACAGATTAAGATTGCGCTGCCCACTGAAGAGATGCAGATGCAAAGGCACAACACCTAACCAGTGCTCACCATCAGAAATTCAAATCTGGAAAATAATACCTTTGCCAGTTGGGGTGGGCCGAAGGGGGCAGTGTACTGCACTACTGCAGTAACAGTCACTAGTACTAGTACTAGTACTAGTACTAGTACTAGTAAAGATACCACAAAGAAGTACAAAAATCACACAGCTGCAGTGGATAGCAGGTTCAAATTACTGAAATTATTATGTGGCACAATAAAAGGTGTCTGATTTGATGACACGCGTCATACACATACTCACACACACACACTAAGTAATGCGTAGCAAATTGAAAACTTCAGTAATATAACCACATATTTTAAACAAACTAAAATTATACAAAGTTGCACCACAATAATCAGCAAAAAAATGGCAAGAATTATTGAAAATATTACTGTGTGTACTGTACATTAACACAGTTATACAAGAAAATATCACCACAACAGAAAGCACTGTCTTTTTCCAAGTTAATCTACCTATACCACAGATACGCCTCCCCCAATACACACACTTACACTGTCTCGCAATAATAGACTGAATGTTGTACATTAACATTCAAAATCCACACAAACAATAAACGCCAATGATATGAGCACAGGAGGGTTTCCTATAATCGATGAACCAAAGTTTCAGCAAAAAATTACTCAAAAAGGCTTTTTAACATCTTTTAGAAGGTTTGAATTGCAGAGAGCTCTCAGAGCAGATTGTCTCCTACAGCTTCCACACACACTACCCCAAACTGAGGCTGTACAGAACAATTTAGAGCCCATGTGACTTGAAATCCCATGAATCACTGCAAAAACTTTGGAGCTTAAAAACAGCAGTGAAGTGAGGTGAAGTACATTGTTTCAATGTACTTCACCTTAAGAATTGTTGGAGTAGTGGTTTGGATATGCGAGTAACGCGAAGTCATTGTTTTCATGGACTTCATACCATTATATCGCTATACTCCGCTTCACGCCATGGAGCACTCCGCCAATTTGCCTTCACTCGTGAATCACTTTGCAGAGTGAATTGGGGCCACTTTGCCCATCTCTAGTTGCAACATACAGTCCACATGCCAGCATTCAAATAGAAGATGTGGATGTGGGTGATGTTGATGAATATGATGATGATGTAATTGACCCTAGTTGGGAACCAGAGAAAAATAAATTTAAGGTGGCTGTGTCTGGGTCTGTTTGCATTATTCCATCCCCCCATAAAAACTTGTGATTTACCAGTTTCAGTTGATGGTGATGATGATAATGATGATGGCCCAGTAATAATGATAGGTAATTGTGGTGGTCAGTTGCAGTCCAGGTGTGCACTGCCCAAAAAATCATGTAGCACACCCACCAGTTAAGTGCTTAAAAGAATGGAGTCCAATAAGCAGCATCATGGACATATTAAAAGTAGAGCATCACATCCCTTGTTTGGGATTTTTTTGTGCAAGATGCAAATGATGAGTCAGTTGCAATCTGCTAGGTTTGCCATGTGCGTGTGAGTCAAGGTAAAAAGGGGAGCCATCTTGTCACAGGAGGACAGTATACACATCTTAAGAATAGGCACATGGCACTGTGAACCCAGCACAAGATGGCAGCGAATACCACAGTCGGGCGTTCACCCTCGTTATCAACCATAAGGGGCATGGTATCCCCTTCCATGAGTGTTAAGTCCAGTAGGAAATTAAATGTGTGCAGTAGTGAGGAAATAAGAGCAGAGGATTACTACAGGCATGATGAGGTGGAGGAGCAGAATGATTTTGAAATGTTTTCCAGTGCTGGTGAGAGTAGCAATTTTGGTGGTGGTGGTGGTGGTGGCAAATGCAGTATGCCTCGTGCAAGTGGTACATCAACCCCGGTTGGCAACTCTGGCAAAATAACTGCATTTTGGGGTTTGTCATCATCATCTGTGCAACTGTCTTCAAATGTCCACACTCCACCCCCTGCCATTCGCAGAGCAGAACCATTTGTCATCACACCCTGTGTAAAACATTTAAGTCAGCCCATGTTACAGAGTGTTTTTGCACATAAGCTGAAGTACCCACCCAATCATACAGTGTCACGTGAACTTAATGCTGCTGTAGCTGAAATGCTGGCAATTGATCTTTTGCCCTTCTCCTTTGTGGAGAATTCTGGGTTCCGCAGTTTACTGCATGTGCCTGTCCAAAATGGAAAGTCCCATCCAGGACATACTTTTCGACCTGCATCTGTCCCCAAGTTGTTCCATACTTTGTCCAACTCAGTAAGACATGCCCTTCAACATTCCTCCTCCATTTAAGTATGGATATGTGGACAAGTGGCAGAACAGCAGGGAGTTCATATTTGTGTATAACTGCACTAGGCACAGGTGATGGGGGTTGTTTGTGATGTTGGTAGTGTGAATAAATAATCAGTGCAGTAAGGTGGAGTGTCATGGTATCAATCTTCCAGGAATTCGACAGCATGCAATGATTGCTATGCACAATGTAACCTGTTCACACTGGTGAAAACATGTTGGATGTGGTACTGACTGAAACTGACAAGTGGCTGAACCCCTTTCCCTGAGAGCTGGGTTCATAGCCAGTGACAAAGGGTCAATGTGTGAAATGCATCATGAATGGTGGCTTTTCATGTTCCATTCACGGCCCATTGTTTAAATCTTGTGGTGCAGGAGTTTCTGCAAACCCTGATGAAAGGAAATGCTGGCAGTTGCATGCCATCTCTGCTTTCACTTTTCATGATCTGCAAAGGCCTGTGATCAACTTCAGCAGTTGCAGATGAGAAACAGCCTCCCTCAGCAATGCTTGAAGCTGGAAAAACCTCTCTCCTGCAAATGTTAGTTTGCTAATATTCATGAAAATGAATGAGAGGCACATACCAGCACAGACTGCAACCTGCAATTCATACCCCGGCCTAGTCATGGTGGTTTTAGTTATGTAGAAATGGACCATCCTGGTGGCACTGGCAGTGGCAGCATGAAATGGCCCACCACTGATGTAGATGATGACACAATAGAGAAAGAATTTCCCAGTGGTCAGACTTCAGACATAGATGGCTATGAGGGCAGCTTTCTTTACGAGGATGATGATGTGGTTAATATTGACATGTTTTAACTGAAGTTGTTAAAAGGCGGTGTGCGCCCCTGACCACCACCACCACTGGGACCGAAGTTAGCCACTGCCACCACAGAGAATGAGTTTGTCTGCCCCCTGACCACCACCACCAGGACCGGCGTTAGCCACTGCCACCACCAGATGCAGGAAGATGACACAGGGAATGTCATCATGTGCCGCAGCTATCACCACCTGCACCCACCACCAATGTCATTCCAACATGTTTCCCCATTACATTGACCATGCCAAGACAGAGGGAATTGAACAGGAGACCTCATCCACAGCCACAGGCACAAGGCTTCTTAGTATTAAAACTATAAAGTGAGTATGTGTAGTAATGTTTTTTATGCCATTTAACTTTCTTTAGCTGTATGTTTTGTTTTCTGTTGCTTTTCTGAGCTGCAATTGTCAGAACACATACAGTAAACTTGTTTTGTTTTTTTACAGGTTAACAAAAAAAACTCCTTCGCTGAAAGTCGGTATGAATGGTACTGCAGCAGTACCATACACAGGAACCTATAGAATATCCATTTCAAATCCATACTGGTAAGTATCAAGATTTTATTTTATCTGTTCAATTTTTTAAAACAGTGCAACAAATGCAACTGAGTAGGATTCATAAACTAGGTGACTTACTGTATGTACATCACCAAAGCTATTTCTGCAAAATATCATGCACTGTATTTCGAACTTGCAGCTTTGCAGCAATGACAGTGTTGAAAAGTTGCATACAGGTTGTGTTACTTGACAGGATGTGGTTTTAAAATGTAACTTGACTTGAGATTGAGAACCAAGGACACTGTCACAGTGTATTTATTACACAGCCTGGTACTAAATTAACTTGTGATTGATCTGCTGATTGCATTGTGACAGCTTACTATCTATGTTAATAATCCAGTTACCCGTGGAGCAGCCACGCCTTTAACATAATGAGGCTGGATATTCAGAAATGCGCCAAAGGCAGGCACAACCTAGGTGCAGTGCAAGGCAACTGCACAATGGTGCAGTGACTGTGATATTCAATGGTTGCGCCTGCAACATGTGCTGGCGCAACATGGCTGAATATCGTAGGCACTGTGCCATGGCACAGTGAGAGGTGCACTAGGGTGCAACCAGACATGCACCATATCCAGGGATGCACAAGGGGCAGAGGGTGATGCACCAAGGCACAGCAGGAACAGCCAGGTGCACAGCATAGAGAGAGAGAGGCAAGGGGGAAGGGGGGAACAGTACGGGATGGCGGGAGCACCAGGCCAGGCTCACTGGCAGGGACACAGCCAGCACACAGCCCACCACTGCACATGGAGTACAAGCATGCAGTGGCATCCCCCCCTGGAGGACACAGGGCACAGGTGGCACTGACAGACAGGGGCAGGCACCCAGACCACCACACACCTGTGGGCACACGGCCACCTGGCCAAAGACAGGCCACACCTCAACACATGGCACACACCCCACACACACACCACACAACCTGAATTGCCATTCCAGGGCCATGCCATGGCACAGCCAGTGGCTGAGGGGCCTGTTAACACCACATTACACTACCTAATGACACAGGTGCACCACACAGCCACCCACCACATGACTGCAGCATGGACCCACTTGCCAGCTGCAAAGCAGACATGGACACAGAAGGGTGAACAGGTAAAATATATATTGGAGGAAAGTAACACAGCTAAACATAACACAGGTAACACAGGGGAGGGTAGGCGTAGGTGAGAAGGAGTCAGGGGACAAGGACTGTACAGGTGAGATGGGGAAGGAGGAGGAAGGGAGGACAGAGGTGGGATGGTGGCAGGTGATCCTCATGGCCAGCCATGGCCTGCCGGCAGCTGGTGCCTCCCCTGCACCGGTACTGGAGCACGAACCTCCTGGTCTGCCCTACAATTTTCATGGTGTGGGACGTGATGAGGAGGATCTCACACAGGAGATGCTGATAGACTGGCAGGCAGGAGCCCCTCCGAACACCTATGGCAGAGGAAGGGACAGGTGATCAGTGTGCATCCAAAGCCCACTAGCCCCCCTGTGTGCAGTGGACAGTGGGAACACACACCCCTGAAGTGGCACCCCTGCCACCCGCAGTGGGTGGGCCTATGCCTGTCACCGACCCAGCATGCCAAGGCAGTGTACAGCACTGGGGACTACTACCCAAGGGCCACCCATCAGCACAGTGGCAGACAGGTGGCATGGTGCTGCAGTGAAACCTCAGTGGCACTGGTGGTAGCCGGACGCACACCCAGCCCACCAACAGCTGACACACAAGTGCAATGGCCACCCCATGGCACAACACACACTGCACTGTGTGCGGCACACAGCTGCCATGGCACATGGCACAGGAGGCCAAGGCCATACTCCCACCCCCACAGCCCACCCAGCACAACAATGTGGGAATGCACAGTGCCTACATGCCCGCTGTGGGGTTCTGTGCATCAGACCTGATGTGGCACCTCCACTTGGTCCCGCACCCCCTGTTATAGGGCCTGCAGCAGCCTGCTGTGGGCCACCTGGTGCCCCTGCTGCTCTGGCACATCTCCAGTCCTTGAGTACTAGGACAGGAACACAGACAGGCACACATCAGAACACGGCCACAGCAAGAGCACACTGCCCCCACCCTCAAGCACAGTGTGCACCCCGGCCGGGCAAGGCTGCAGGGCTGTTGCGCAGTGCACCCTGTGACTGGCATCACCAAGCCACAGGGCACACAATGATAGATAATGCCCACCCCAGCATGGCATGCAGTCCTGCCACCCTCATGGAATGGTGGCCATGCACAGACACAGTATTGGCCACATACCTGGCCGTGGCATGGCTACCCTGCGGAAGCGTGCCTGCAGCACCCTCAGCTGCTCTGGGTCCCTCCTGCATAAGTCACAATACCAGTGCTGGCACTGTTCTCTGGTGCACTACACCCCAGTGGCCTGGCCCACCCCATCCATGACATCCTGCCACACCTCCATCCTGGCACTAGTGAGGGGCTCCTTGCCAAACAGACCGGCAGCATGGGGTACCACCTGGGCCACCAGGTTCACAAGTTCTATCTGGCTCAAGTTTTGGGCACGGGGCACTGCATGGCATGGAATCTCAGGTCAGCACTGTGGAATGCCAATATGGTGCCCAGTAGTGCATGTGCACAATGTGCACAGGATGCGCACCTTGCATGGAGATGCACTGTCCATGGCAATTGCACATCCATGGGGATGTGCAGCATGGGCATGGCCACACCAGAGCTTGGAGCACAGGTCACTGGGGGGCGTAGGGCATGGCAGGGGTCGGGGTCAGCATGCGCAGTGTGCACAGGTGCGCTATTGGGCCCATGTCATATTTTGCATGGTAGGGCCATGTGGACCACTTGCCCCATGGGTCCAGTAGTGTCCGAGTGCCAAATACCCAATAGCGCCCATGCGCCATACAGTCAACATCACCCTAGCACCATAGACACAATACCACACTGACGCCATAGGCTGTATGGCGCATGGCTGCAATGGACCCTACAGCACACACTGCACAATAGGCAGCAGCAGCTGCCATTGCACATGCTCATTGGCGGGTCTGCACTGCACATGTCACGGCAGTGCGCAATGGCATGTGCTGGAGCAAGTCCATTGTGCAATGCACAACAGCGCGATATTCAGCCAGCATATGCAGATTAGCTGATCAGCCTATTCGCGGTGCAATGTAGACATTTGCATGTCCTTATAGGTGCGCATCAGCTCATTTGCATGCGATGCACTGTAATAGAGCCACACAACAACACAGGCCAAGGACTGGTATTGCATCCATCAGGGATAGGATGCACTTGCTGGGGGAGGGCCAGCACAGGGTGCATATTGGTCGGGATGGGCCTCTGTCATCCTCACTGCTGTGTCCCTCATCAGCCTTGGCGGCTATTCCATAGTCATTGGCCATGTTGTGCAGGATGCAGCGAGCCAGGGATAGGCTACAGGCCTTCAGGGGCTGTATTATAGGGCACCACCAGACCTGTCCAGGCATTGGAACCATGCCTTCAGCCTCCCAAACACATGCCCAATGCTGTGCTGTGTGCAGGTGTGTGCCTCTATGTACCATTCATCTGCAGGGGATGACAGGTGCCAGTAGGGGATTGGCAGCCAGAACCTGTGTGCATAGCCACTGTCACCCATGTGTGGAGAAGGTGGGAGGGAGTGTGAATGGGTTAGCCTGGTGCCCCTGTCACTGTGCCCCATGCCACACCCAGTCACCCACGGCAGTTCTCCTACCCTGTCCGTCCCCTTCCATGCCTTGCTGTCCCTGCTGCTGGTGGTCTCGCCATACTCGCCCCCTAGTTGTCTAGTGGGGATGTCCCCACTCCCATACCTATGGCACAGTGCTGGGCTGGGGAAGCTGTCAGCATCATGTGCACCTCCAGGGTGTGTGCACAGGCGTTGGATGTTCACCCTCTGGCATCACAACCACCTAGCGGTTGATGCTGGGGTAGCCCATTCTGTTGTTTTTGGCTGCCCCCTCTGTGCCAGGTGACAGGCGGATGCCCACACAGGTGCAGTCTTTGGCCTCTAGCATGCCAGGTGTACATGCTAGCTGGTGGAACACCTGCATGGGTGCTGTATGCACCACCTGTGTGCTGGGGAGGTGGATGTGTTTTGCAGCATGTGGCAGCAGGGAATTGGGGCAATGTGTGAGGTGCTGTGACGTGGCTGGATGGGTTATGCCTGTAGTGTTCCCTGTTGGGCTCTGAATGGTGCCCGTGGCATGCAGGCTCATGACAGCTGTCACCTTTGTCTCTACTGGCAGGGTGTGGCTCCGTCTAGTGGGTGCCTGCATCTCCTCACTGCACAGCTTACAGGGCTGCCTCAGAATCACACGGTATGGGCGATACCAGCCCATGTTCTCTGTAGCAGCATCGGTCTCGATGCCGATGTGGGGCCGGTGCCACCTCTTCTAGGCATACCACCAATGGGCCCTTCCACGGCCATGGTGCTCCACTTCCTGCCTCCTCATGCCCCCTCATTACTGCCTCCATTTCGACTGCTGCACTGGCCATGGCCCCTGTTGTCCTGTCACCCCCTGGGTGTCTGGCTCCACTGGCCCCCCTGGCTCCATGGGCAGTGCCTATTGCTTGGTGGACCCTGTGTATCCTGCCCTGGCTGGATCTACCTGTTGCTCCATCACCCACCCCTGTGGGTGCTTATGTCACACCTCGTGGGTCCAGTGGTTCCTTTGGCCCCACTCTTGCCCTCCCTCAGTAGGCCTCTGTGAGTGGCACTCTCTCTCTCTCCTCTCCCTCTCTGTCTCCCTCTCACTCTCTCTCTCTCCCTCTCCCTCATCCCTCTCTTCCTCACCCTGTTTCCCTCTTCCTCTCTCAGACGTCCTGTCTGTCTCCCTCCATCCTGCTGCCCTCTGGCCCAGGTGATCTCGTCCTACTTGCTCCCAGTTTTTATGGGCTCAAGTATGCTCCGCACAACTGGCAGTTGCTCCTCGCTTGTGCCATTGCTCGGCAGTTGAATATTGCACTGTGCTGCATATTCATGGGTCTGTCCCCAGCCCTTGCACATGCATTCATTACTGATGAGCATTGGCACACTGTGACCTGTGCTGCGCAGTTGCTCCTACTGAATATCGCTTATGGTGCATCTCCGCACTGCGCATGCACAACCCTGTTACGCCATGCGCAACTGCTTTGAATATTCAGGCCATTGTGTTACTGCTGCAACCAAGTTGTAAGAAGTCCTTCATTTCTTTTTTTTTAAGGAAACTTCCAGATGTTTTGTTGTGTCATAGTTGCCGTATCCAAAGAAATTCTTCAACATCAGGTCCCCCCCAGGCTGGGGCAGACATGCAACATGCAGAAGTCATTTCAATCAGTGGCCATGACCATCACTACCAATCAGGCCCGAGAAGGATGCAGATGAAATCTGTGAAGCAGTAACCAAATAAGAAACCATTAATGAGACCAACCTGCAAATTTGCTCCCCCCCCAAAACAAAATACTTACCTTAGTTGGCTTGAGAGTCATCCATTTCCAATTTCAACACAAAAAGCTCTAATCAAGTACAGGAATGTGCACACCAACAGTATCTGTGACCTGTGAAATAAAATAATACAATGAGTATATGTCTATATATGTCAACCCCTCAACTACAAAATACAAATATAAATATATATATATATATATATATATATATTATGGTAGCATGGTAGTGCTACCATAGTTAGAGTTGAGTAGCCTTTTGTTGAAGTCAAAAATCTGCACCTTAATAACTTTGCCACCGCTCAACAGATTTGCCTGATATTTGAAAAGCATGATCAAGAACCATACATCTTGAGATCTGCCAACTTGTAGTGGTCGGATATATAGCTGTGGAGTTATTAAGTGGGAGCTGCGTCACGCTACGGTTTTTGGTGAATTCTTTGCTCATGCCTACAGGTCACATGGTTTACGTGACTGGTCCAGAAACTTCAGGGATCGTGTCCAGGGTCCCCAATGTGCCTTTTGAAGATGTTGTGAAAATATTAAACGGTTCAAAGTTATTCAAAAACAAGTTCCCATTATAAGTCAATAAGAAAAGTTAACAAAAGTTCGACAGTGTCGCAAATGCACTTTTTACTGTCGCAAATGGCCCTAGTAGTGTCACAAATCCGCCATTTTGTTTTCAGTTGGTGATCAGAAAAATGCTTGACATTTAAAATTGGGACCATCGTGGGACACAATTCTTTTTGTGTTTACCTAGTTGAAACCTCAGGATGCTAGCTGTGTCTTTATTTTGGGATTAAACACCCCAGAAATACATTTTTCAAATTTCTGGAAAAAGTAGTGGAAGGGCCCCATGCACCCACCACCACATTCCATTCACTACTTCTACTGCACATTCTCAAAAAGAAGGGAAATTAGATGCAAAAAACTCTGTTTAATGCATCAGTTAGAGTTGTTCCACAGTGACAAAAGTGAGGAAATTTGATGTTAGGGTCGTTGATCCTAACTCTCACCCTATTCTCCTATAGTTCACCACCTCAGCTTCTTTACACATGTGATGGGGTGAGAGGGCTGATGACTTCAACACACACCCCGATGCAGGCTGGGGGGCAGGGTGGGGGTGGGTGCAAGGGGGGTTTTCAACCCTAACATTGAATTTTCTCACGTTTGTCACTGTGGAACAACCCTAACTAATGCATTAAACAGAGTTTTTTTGCCTGTAATATATCTATATATATATATATATATATATATAGATAGATAGATAGATATAATCAACTAACCAAAGCTACTATTAGTTTACAGACAAAGGGCACTCGTCCATCCGATTCAGATGATTGCATTGCATTTGCAGGAATCGCAGCACATATTGGACCAGGCTTGCTCACAGTCATCATTTCTGATGGGACTTTGTACGTCATGTAACACTTCCATTTCACTTCATTACCACTTGTCAATTTTCTGCACACAAGACAGATGCTTTTTGGGCATGCAAAAAAAATCTGGGGACTCTGTGTGAGTACTGCGCGCATGACTGAGTGCGCCATTAATTCTGGGGACTTTGCATGGTGTAACACTCCCATTTCACTTCATTACCACGTCAATTTTCTGCACACAAGACAGATGCATTTTGTGTGTTATGACTGTGAGCACATGATTTCATACTGAAATTATAAATTAAAGCAGGATTTTTATGCTATTTTACATTGCTAGCTACTAGTTACCTCCTGACTTGAATGATACCTTCTTTTCACAATTTATGTCTGCTTTACTACTTTTTCTTATGTCTGAAAAGAAAAAGGAGCTCGTCTTTCAATATTGTTCTGACTAGGTTTTATCACTATTTGCAGCTATTTTCAGTAAATATTGTTCTGTGAGGTCATAAACACTGCTCGTTAATTTTACAACAGAAGTGATATATAACTGATTGAGAAAAGCAACAGAAAATATTGACAAAGACCTGGTCCACACAGTATTAAAAGGAGTACTCCTTTTATTATTTCAGACATAAAAAAGTACTAAAGCAGACTCAAATACTGGAAATTATAGTATCATACAAGTCAGGATGTAAGTAAAGTGGCAATGTAAAATAGCATTAAAAAGTATAGGTCAAAATTTTCAACAAATTGTTGCACTGCTGCTTTAAAAAGATTCACCAAGTTACATAGTTATTATGGTGTTGCACCAACATATGGGTGCCTTACCTCAAGGGGAATCTTTCTTGCTCCACATGTCCTTATATAGTGCAATACTTTTCCGGCAAAAATGCCCGTAATTTCATTAAAGCGGGTCATGGAGGACTGTCAGCAATAGCAATTACATTTTGGAAATTGCATGCATTCATCTTTACATATTTTTGTTGTAGATGTATGATCACTGTAAACATTTGGTAGTGTGACTCAAGTTAGTACTGCACATTTTCCACCTGTAACTGTATACCATTGTGTTACAGAGCCGCAGACTGTGCTTTGACCTAAATGCTTCCATATGTTGATGTAAAGGCACTGCCTTCCTGATGCTAACAGAACTGTTCCATGCACAGATATAAGTCAATAGTTTCACACAGACATACGTGGCTCATGTTTTTATACATTCATTTATTTTTACAGCTGGAGTGGGCATAACCCTGCAGATGTTTTGCTTTGAGAAAAGGACTACCTGCATAATTACCTTCCAAACAACATGGCAGAGTGTTAAAACAGTGTCCTCTACTAACGCCTCATTACTACATTGCCTATGTGTGTATGGGAGCTTGAGAGCACTATTTTCCTTTTGCTTGAGAAGTTAATTAAGCCTCCCAGTACAGCCTTTTTTGCAAGTTGAAATTTCCTGCTTAGTGTTTTATGGGCCTTTCTGTGTTTGTTGAGTTTCAGTGCTTAGCTGAGCCCTCCCCAGTAGTGCCTTTTTTGTAAATTGAAACCTGCTTCATAGTGTTTTATGGGGCTTTCTTCTGGCTTGAGAGAAGTTAAAGGAAACTCCACCAAGTCCAAGTCTGGTGCCTTTGCAGTTTCTCTAAATTTGCTAAAAACTATCCTGCACATTTCGAGTCCCTTCATAGGAGACATTAGTAAAGTAACCAAATACTAAGTAAGGATTGATCACATAAACACAAACCATAACAAAGCCTACTTAGCTAATGGATGACCGCAGCTGAAAAATGATTAGATTTGTCTACAAGCACTGTCTTCTATGCAAGACACAAGCAATTGAATCAAAAGTCCATAACATGTTGATCAAAATGGGGAGGGAGGATTTTAGGCAAAGTGACACAATTTATATACAGATTACAGGCAGTAACATAAATAGCTGTGCTCCATTTTGTTTCCAGACTAGTTTTATAATTCATCCAATTCTGCATATATTATTTCATTCATGGTCTACTCTAACAAACTAGAAAGTGCTGTTCCATTTCTGCTACTTGCTACTAGTAACATGCTTACACACACACACACACACACACACCACTCCTTTAACAGCCAGAACTGAAAAAATACACTGAAAGGAAGTTAGAACACAAAGAGTTAATAAAACATATATTTTCCTAATTTTAACATGCAGTTTTCCTTTAATTGAGCTAGCACTCAAACTGCCTCTGTTTTTTGTTTTTGTTTTGCAAGTTGAAACTTACTTATAGTGTTTTATGGGCCTTTTCTTTCTGAGTTACATTTCAGTGCTTAATTTACAACCATTTGCAAACTGCGAAACTTGTTTTCTTGGTATCCCCTCCCCCACTCATTCAAAGGTGTCAATTTAATTATTTGCAAAACTTGCTGGTTGATCTTGCTTCCCTCATAGTAAGATTGTGAAACTAAACTTATGTTATTTTAAATGATTGATACAGTGACATGTCCAGTTTGCATCTCTTGAGGATGAAGCTGCATCCCTTTACCTGTGTGGAGTAATTCACAGCAAGAGCTCTTAAGACCTCAGCTGTTGACATTAATTTTAAGATATGTTAAATATAAAGCCTATGGTACCAGTAACACAATACCATAAACAAGTACTGCTCATTGGCAGATTATGAAGGGCAGCATATTATCATTTGCAGTAGTTCACATTAGAAGGATCAAGAAACATAACAACAAATGATGACAAGCAAGATGGCTAAATGAGGATGTGAAGAAAGTGACTCAACAACAACAAAGAACAACAAAAAAGCCAAATATGCAATAAAATATCTGAAAACAAAAGCTATGACATAACCACAGGGTATGGTCAGAATATTAAACATTTTAAAAGAAACATAAACACAAAAGTAACCATTTCAAAAAGAAAATGGAACTCAAATGCAAAAGATGCAGACAAAAGCAACAGCAAGCAATTGTGCAGTTACATCACTAGCCTAAACAATATCTATATATATATATATATATATATATATTAATTAGAGCAAAAACTCAGTTTAATGCATCAGTTAGGGTTGTTCCAAGAGTGACAAAGTGAGGAATTCGGTGTTAGGTTGAAAACCCTAACTCCATTCACCCAACCACACACACACACACATGCAAGTAAGGGGAGGACCAAGGCAACACAACCAATGACAGACATCCAGCAGCAGGTGACAGAAATAACAAACAATTGTCTAAATGTACTACAAGACATTCCCACCCACCTGACCAGGTACTGCATGCTCAGTGGAGATCAACAGCATAACTTAGGCCATGTACACCAAACGTACACATCCCTGATTGCAGCTGCACACAATGTACCACACTTAGTAGTTGCATGGCCTTACCTACCGATGCCCCACACCACACCACATGTGGTGGGCCACCTGAGCAATACAGTTGAGCAAAACCAAGGAATTGTACAGGTATAATATCTCTGATTATAACAAAGGTTTGAGAAATGCAGCATTCTGATTGGCTGTAAACATTCTAACAGCCTTATGTTTAGTTTTTATTAACATACTTGTGGAGCCTAACCATATGATGAACATGCTTTAATGTTGTTTAAAAAAACAGTTTTATTATGATAGCAATAAGCCACTCCCAGGTATTATGTTAAAGGTCACTTTATCACTGTCTAGCAACATGTGGCATTGCCACACCTCATTCAACATTAAACCCCTAGAGGGTGATTAACAGACCATTTAACATAACCGTTGGTCATGTCTTATTGCTTAATTACCTTCATGTGTAGATACTCTCCTCTGCTAGGCACTGCAGGAGCTTTGCAACACAGTGTCCCCACCCAGTTACACCATCCACTGTCTAGTTACTGGAGAATGGCTGCGAATATGAACTCATGAAGATGAACAGTGTAACTTGATCATTACAGTCATCGAAACCTTAGTGTGATTATAACTGACAGAGTCAGTGATAGAGAATAACCCCTGCCATCCTAGTACACTTATCCCATTGTGAGTTAAATCAATACTAAAAGACATTCTATTTATATTTACACTATGCCTACTTGATTCCTGTTGTAGCACAATTAACATAGTTATCACTTTGATAGCATCAGTGACAGAATTATGGCAAACCCAAACACTAGGCATACAGCCTGAGTATGAAACAACTGTTAAAAAATTAGGCTGTGTCCATAAGTCGCATAGATCACTCATTGCAACAATAGTAAATGTATCACTATTTCAATAAGTTAGTCATCACAGATGCAATGACATTGTCTTTATCAGGTACAACATACTCAGTAAGTGCCTACAGGAAAATATATCCTATAGACATCTCCGATACAGCTACGCCATTGTTGGCTCAGTAGTGCTATGATATTTAGAAGTTGCTTGGCCTGATCTACGCAATTACACTGTTTCTTACAAAGAATACTAACTGCATCTTTAGTATTCAAACACACTGAAGATATATGTATGTACAGCAGTACACCTTCATCAGTAAGAATTCATCTGATACTGGCAGTACGAATTTCACAGCGCTGAACAGGCAATGCTTTTCCATATGTTTACATCAGCCTCTATCTTGAGTAAACAGTTGCAGTAAATGTACTACTATGTAAATCACATACTAAATGCAACACTACTTTTATCTTGAGCATGGCTGTGTCTTGTAGTTAATTTATGTAGTTTTCTTAATTAATGTATACTCACTAGTGTTAAAATCTTTGTACAACTGTGATCATGCACCTTTAGCATTTATATTGACTAACGGCACAGTACCAGTTGTGATGTGGTATGGGGCATTTGTAGGTAAGGCCATGCAACTACTAAGTGTGGTACGTTGTGTGCAGCTGCAATCAGGGATGTGTACTTTTGGTGTACATGGCCTCAGTTTTGCTGTTGATCTCCACTGAGAATGCAGTACCTGGTCAGGTGGGTGGGGTTGTCTTGTAGTACATTTAGACAATTGTTTGTTATTTCTGTCACCTGCTGCAGGTTGTCTGTCATTGGTCGTGGTTGCCTTGGTCCCCCGTGACTTGCATGTGTCTGTGTGTGTTTGGTGCTGGGGTGAATACGAGTTAGGGTTTTCAACCATAACACTGAATTTCCTCGCTTTTGTCACTGTGGAACAACCCTAACTGATGCATTAAATGGATTTTTTTGCCTCTAAAATAAATATATATATATATATATATATATTATGGCAGCACGGTAGTGCTAACATAGTTAGGGTTAAACCCAAAATTTTGCACCTTAATAACTTTGCAACCGTTCAATGGATTTGCCTGAAATTTGGAATACAGAATTAAGACCCATACACCTTGGGATCTGCCAAGTTTTGTACTGGTCAGATAAACAACTGCGGAGTTATTAAGCATGATCTGCGCCTGCGTTTACACTTTTTTTGGAATTCTACGGTCACGCCTACAGATCACACAGTTTGCGTGACCAGTCTGAAATCTTCAGGGAACATGCAGCCAGGGTCCCCAATGTGCCTTTCAAAGATTTCGTGAAAAAATATTAAACAGGTCAAAAGTTATTCAAAAAACAAGTTCCCATTATAAGTCAATGGGAAAAGTTAACAAAAAGTTCAACACTTTCGCAAATGCACTTTTTACTGTCACAAATGGCCCTTTTACTGTTGCAAATCCACCATTTTGTTTTCAGTTAGTGATCATAAAAATGCTTGGGATTTAAAATTGAGACCCTCTAGCAACCTAATTATTTTTGTATTCACTAGTCGGGCCCTGAGGATGCTAGCCATGTCTTTATTTTGGGAAAAACACCCCAGAAATATGTTTTCAGATTTCTGGAAAAAGTACTTTCATAAGTAGTGTATCGCACTCCGGAAAGTGTCGCAAATTTTGTGAAAGCTTCGCAAATCACGACACTACTTTGTGACACTATGCCAAAATAACAGTAATTTTTGCATCCCGCTGCAAAGAACGGTTTGCAGTTTTGGGCCGAATTTACTGTTTTGCTGAAATAATATTACAGTTATGGCAGTCCGAACTTCTGTTTTTTCCCATAGGATAACATTACAGCGTTTCACTGGTGGCCTTCTGGGCCCGTGATTCTAAAACGGTGCAAGATACTGACTTTTGTCTAAAATTCTTGCCCTCACTAGCCAGAAAAGTGATAATACATATGACTTTTAAATTTTTTTCTATGTCGACGGTTACTGAGATAAAAGCAATTTACTGTTTCAAGTCCTCATTTTTGTGTCCGAGAGTCATTATTTTGCTTACATTCTTTCTACTCACTTTCTTCTCTATACAGCTTTTGGGGAAAACTCAGCCTGTGCGGTTACATTACTGTTACTGCTACCATTTCTGCTTGCAGTTCCATACCCGTTCACTTACCGTTCACGTTTACGCCACCATGCGTTACCCATTGTGTTTCATTTGCGTTGATTTTTAACATTTCTGTCTACAGTATTCTTTCTCTTTCTGTTTCGCTTTGCATCACCATGCGCATTACGATTTGCGTTTATGGCACAATGTTACTATGTGACAAGACATCACATGGCGGGCCAGGGCCCCGCCGCTGCATTACATTCACTATTTCTCATTATCATTCTCAAAAAGAAGGGAAATTAGAGGCAAAAAACTCCATTTAATGCATCAGTTAGGATTGTTCCACAGCAACAAAAGCGAGGAAATTCGATGTTAGGGTTGAAACCCACTTTGCACCCCTCCAGCCCACCCCCTAACTGGAATCAGGGTGTGCATTGGGGTCTTCAGTGTTAACTGTCACCCCATTCTCCTATTCCTCAGCTTCTTTCCACATGTGATGGGGTGACAGTTAGGGCCAATGACTCCAATGCGCACCCTGATTCCAGTTGGGGGGTGGGCTGGAGGGGTGCAAAGGGGGTTTCAACCCTAACATCGAATTTCCTCACTTTTGTCGCTGTGGAACAACCCTAACTGATGCATTAAATGGATTTTTGCCTCTAATATATATATATATATATATATATATATATATATATATATATATATATATATATATACATGCTACCATAGTTAGGGTTGAGGAATATTTACATGTTAAACCCAAAATTTTGCACCATAATAACTTTGCAACTGTTCAATGGATTTGCCTGACATTTGGAATACAGAATCAAGACCCATACACCTTGGGATCTGCCAAGTTTCATACTGGTCGGATATACGGCTGTAGAGTTATTAAGCGTGATCTATGTGTGCGTTTACGCTTTTTTTGGAATTCTACAGTCACGTCTACAGGTCACACAGTTTGCACAACTGGTCCTAATTCTTCAGGCAATGTGCAGCCAGGGGCCCTGATGTGCCTTTTAAAGATTTCATGAAAAATTATTAAACGGTTCAAAAGTTATTCAAAAAACAAGTTACCATTATAAGTCAACGGGAAAAGTTAAAAAGTTCAACACTTTCGCAAATACACTTTTTACTTTCGCAAATGGCCCTTTTACTGTCGCAAATCTGCCATTTTGTTTTCAGTTAGTGATCAGAAGAATGCTTGGCATTTAAAATTGAGACCCTGTAGCAATCTAATTCTTTTAGTATTCACCTAGTTGGGCCCTGAGGATGCTAGCCATGTCTTTATTTTGGGGTAAAACACCCCAGAAATACGTTTTTCAGATTTCTGGAAAAAGTACTTTCACAAATTAGTGTCGCACTCATGAAAGTGTCGCAAATTTTTGCGAAAGCTTTCACAAATCACGACACTACTTTGCGACACTATGCCCAAAATGACAATAATTCTTTGGCATCCGGCTACAAAAGAACGGCTTGGAGTTTTGGGCTGAAATTTGGAGGGAGTGCAGCCGACATCTCACAGATGTGCCTTTCAGTATTTCACTGAAAAAATACTACACGGAGGCAAAGTTACGGTACTCCAAAGCTGACACTTTTTCCCATAGGATAACATTACGGTGTACAACACATTGCAGCAATCGTTTGGCGCCCTGCTGCAAAATAACGGTTTGGTCTTTTGGGCTGAAATTTGCAGGGAACATAGCCAACATCCAACAGATGTGCCTTTCAGTGGTTTGGTGAAAAAATATTACAGGGAGGCAAGTTATGGCAGTCCAAACTTCTGTTTTTTACCATAGGATAACATTACGGCGTTTGCTGCGCCTTTCAGGGCCCATATCTTGAAAACGGTGTGAGATACAGACTTTTTGTCGAAAAATACTTATGGAGGCTAAGTACAAAACTAGTCAGGAAAGTGATAATACATATTACTTTTAAATTATTTTTCTATGTCGTATGGTTACTGAGGTATAAGCAATTTACTATTCCAAGTCCTCATTTTTGTGTTCTGAGAGTCATTATTTTGCATACATTCTTTCTACTCACTGTCTTTCCTATACAGCTTTTGGGGAAAACCAGCCTGTGCGCTTACATTACTGTTACCATTACCGCTTTCTGCTTGGTGTCCGCACTCCAATTCACTTACCATTCACGCTTATGCCACCATGTATGCTTCCTTTGCTTTTTCATTTGCAGTTAGCTTTGCATTGTTTTTAACATTTCTGTCTACAGTACTCTTTCTCTTTCTGTTTTGCTTTAGCCACCTATACGACATGATTTGTGTTTGCGGGCACAATGTTACTATGTGACAAGACATCACATGGCGGGAGCGCAGGCCCCGCTCAGCTGCATTACATCACTATTTCTCATTATCATTCTCAAAAGAAGGAAATTAGAGTATAAACTTTGTTTAATGCATCAGTTAAGTTATTCCACAGTGACAAAAGCTAGGAATGATTGGTTGAAACCTCTTGCACCCCCTCCAGCCCACCCCTTAACTGGAATCGGCATGCGATTGGGGTCTTCGGTCCTGTCACCCCATTCTCCTATTCCTCAGCTTCTTTCACATGTGATGGGGTGACACTTAGGCTGATGATTCAGTGCCCACCCATTCCAGTTGGGGGTGGGCTGAGGGGCAAAGGGGTTTCAACCCTAACATTGAATTTCCTCATTTTTGTCACTGTGGAACAACCCTAACTTATGCATTAAACTGAGTTTTTTGCCTGTATATATATATATATATATATATATATATATATATATATATATATATATAATATATATATATATATATATATATATATATATATATATGGATACATGATGGGGTAGATATGGTAAATATTCTTACTCCTGCAGGAGTGAGAATATTTACCATATCTCATGACATGCACATCATGTGTGCTATTTATACAAAAGGGGTGAGAGCGTCTTTGAAATAATGCTATGTATATTTTGTTTGGTTGTAGTGTTTGAGGGGTGGAATTTGTGAGATTTAGATTATTTATTTATTTATTGTGGGGAAATGTTTTGTGTAGACATAATGAGTTTTTGTTAGTGTTTTGCGGTTTTATTCACAGCAGAGTCCTGATAAGGGTATAGGGTTTATTTTGTGGAACTCCATGTTAAGAACTCATTTAAACTTTTATTTTAAAGTAAACATTTTGAAGTCAGCAAAATCAGGAAATTAATGTTTAATAATGTGGGGAGTGTTGATTGTAGTGTCCGACTGTTTCATTTTGTAGTTTGGGGTTTAGTCTGTATCAGAGTCCGATGTTAAGTCTCTGTCTCTTTTTCTGGCTGTCTGTTGATATTGGTGTCCTGTGGAGATAAAAAAGAATGTTTAGTGTTGTTCAACTACGTAGTAGTAAGTGAGAGTTGTTAGTTTGGCATACCTTGTATTATGTTAAATGTTATATGTGATGCGTTAATGATTGGATTGTTGAAGCAGGCTGGGAGCATGTCCATGTAACAGGCAGCAGGTGTTCAGGTTTCAGGTTCAGAGTGCTGTGAGATGCAGGTTTGGAAGTAGAGGGTTTTCGTCATCTTTCACGGGTTACTCAGTAAGTCTGATATTTTCTTCTTTTTGTCATTTAATTTGGAGTATGTGTTGAGAGATTCGAGCTTTTGTGTCCAGAAACTTGCATTATTTCTGTGGGGGCAATGTCAGAATCTGTCAGCTTTTGCACCAGGTGCTTCTGAATGGAATGGTTTGTGAGTCTTCGGTCGGTGTCTAGTCCCGCGTCCTGGATCATTGTTTTTACAATCTTTCCGATGGTATTAATCCCTAGAGGCTGGTTTTTGTACCAACATGTGGATTGTATTTTAATGGAGTAATGTACTGATAGAAACAGTGGTGCATCTGGGGTGTTACATTTGTAAGGTCGTTTGTTTCTGTATGTTAGGTATATTTTTATAGGACATCGTTTAGCGCCTCTGGTTTCATAGGCTCGTGGTTTTATTAGTCTTGTGTGGTTGGAGTTTGAGCCACTGCGGGTTTTTGTTTGTCTTTCATTTGAGAATTCCAGGTAATTTGTGTTTTGGTTGTCTTTTAAAGTTACATCTCCCCATTTTATGTTTCGAGCTTCAGAATTTCCTCTAATTCAATATAAATTGACAATTAACCACATGGAATTGATGAGCTCTTGTGGATTGTCAGGTCCTAGTAGATTGCTGTCATATAATATGGTTAGTATTTCATCTGTGATGTCATCTGCTGCAAATGGTTTGTTTCCCATTCCTTTTGTTTTGAATGTTTTTGTTTAGATAATACTACTTGTCATGTTTTTCAAATTTTAGAGATGTGAGAGATTCTGAGTATCGATTTTCTTTAAATGCCTCTCTATACTTTGGAAAAGGGAGCGAATGGTCAGGGTTCATAATCAGTGCCATCCTTTTTTGTGCCGATATAAAATAATGGCATAATAGGCTGCCCAGTTGTTCTGGTTCAGTTTTAGTAATGGGAGTTGTGATCTCCAAATCCTGTAGTAGAAACTATTGTAGATGTTTGAGGTCCGTTTCTGTTTTTTTTGTTGTGTTTCTATTTTTAGTGCTGTGAATGTATTTTTCGATGTAGTCTGGATCTAGGAAATACGCATTTTTCTGTGGCATTTGTTGTTCTTGGGTTTCTGGTATAAGGTGTTCTGTAGGGTCAAGTAAGGGTTCCGTGTGCAGTTCAAACTGTGTACATAGATCTACAATTCCATTTTCCATCGAGGTCTTTTTTGTATATTTAGTTATACTTGTTTGTTTCGTTTGGCAGGCTTTTGTTTCTGTTCGAAGAATGTTGTTTGATTTACAAGTTCTCTTCATTTTTGTATATGAGTTTAATAGCAGGCTTTTTTTACTTTCTATAGGGATAGTAAAGTCATTTTGCTGGAGATTTTATGTTTAGGTTTTGAATAAGAGCACGTGAATATGGAGGAGTTTGACATTGTGTTACTGGGCTTCAGGTGAGTTTTATTGATGCTTTCTTGATTTGTTTATTGGTTGTAGGAGTTTTATTGTAGGGTTAACTAGGTGACATCAGTGAAGTGAGAATAAATGGATATATCTAACTCCACTGACATCATGAGCATTTATCTCACTCCAGTCAGCATTTATCTCACTGCAGTGAGAATATCTGAATTTATTGCACTGGAATAGCTCTCACCCCATTGTGTATATATAAATATATATATATATATATATATATATATATATATATATATATATATATATATATATATATATATAGTGTATATAGCAAGTGCTACCATAGTTAGGGTTGAGGAGCCATTTACATGTTAAACTCAAGATTTTGCACCTTAATAACTTTGCAACTGTTTGATGGATTTGCCTGAAATTTAGAATATGTGATCAAGACCCATATGCCTTGGGATCTGCCAAGTTTTGTACCAGTCAGATACACGGCTGTGGAGTTATAAGCATGATCTCGTGTGCATTTACGCTTTTTCTGAATTCTACGGTCACACCTACAGGTCACACGGTTTCCGTGACCAGTCTGAAATCTTCAGGGAACATGTGGCTGGGGTCCCCGATGTGTCTTTTGAAGATTTCATGAAGAAATATTAAATGGTTCAAAAGTTATTCAAAAAACAATTTCCCATTATAAGTCCATGGGAAAAGTTAATAAAAAGTTCGACAGTGTCACAAATGCACTTTTTACTGTCACAAATCGCCCTATTACTCTCACAAATCCGCCATTTTGTTTTCAGTTAGTGATCACAAAAATGCTTGGCATTTAAAATTGGGGCCGTCTACCAACCTAATTATTTTGTATTCACCTAGTCAGGCCCTGAGGATGCTAGCCATGTCTTTATTTTGGGTAAAACACCCCAGAAATATGTTTTTCAAATTTCTGGAAAAATACTTTTGCAAGTACTGTGCACTCATAATGAAAGTGTCACAAATTTTTGCAAAGCTTTGCAAATTGTGACAGTACTTTTCTAGGCTGTGGGAAAATGACAATTCTTTGGCACCCTGCTGCAAAAGAACGGTTTGGTGCTTTGGCCTGAAATTTGAAGGGAACGCAGCTGACATCTCACAGATTTGTCCTTTAGTGTTGTGTTGGAAAAATATTACATGGCGGCTAAGTTATGGCATTTCAAAGTTGATGCTTTTTCCGATAGGATAACATTATGGCATCCGACGCATTGCAGCAATTCTTTGGCGCCCTGCTGCAATATAACGGCTTGATCTTTTGGGCTGAAATTTGGAGGGAAGACAGCCAACATCCCACAGATGTGCCTTTTATTGGTTTAGTGAAAAAGTATTACAGGGAGCCAAAGTTACGGCACTCCAAACTTTTCTTTTTTTCCCATAGGATAACATTACGGCATTCACTGCGCCTTTCAGGGCCTGTATCTTGGAAACGGTGTGAGATACAGACTTTTTGTCGAAAAACTGCTTAGCCCCATAATAGGGGCTAAGTACAAATCTAGCCAGGAAAGTCATAAATCATACGACTTTTAAATTATTTTTCTACATTGTACGGTTCCTGAGATATAAGCTATTTAGTATTCCAACTCCTCATTTTCTGCTCCGAGACCCATTATTATGCACACATTCTTTGTACTTACTGTGTTTCTCTATGCAGCTTTTGGGGAAAACCAGCCTGTGCACTTACATTACTGTTACGTTGCCTTTACACTTGTGGTTCGTGCCCGTTCACCCCCGTTCCGTCTCGCCACCATGCGTTATCCTTTGCGTTTTCATTTGCCGCTTCTGTTATTTTTGCCATATTTGTGTCTACAGTACTGTTTCTCTCTGTTTCACTTTGCATCACCATGCCCATTGACATTTCCATTTATGGCATCATGTTACTATGTGACAAGACATCATGTATGGACCGTTCTATCTAGCCACCGGCAAGTACTCCTTTCTGTTCTCATTCACACTTGCTTTACCATGTGCGCCACTGTTGGCACTTCTGTTTGCATTGCTGTTCCTGTTTCTATGTCACAAGATATCATGTGGTGGGCCCCGCGCTCCTGCCACTGCATTACATTCACTATTACTCATTATCATTCTCAAAAAGAAGGGAAATTAGAGGCAAAAAACTCTGTTCAATGCATCAGTTAGGGTTGTTCCACAGTGACAAAAGTGAGGAAATTTGGTGTTAGGGTTGAAAACCCCCCTTGGACCCCCCAGCCCATCCCCCAACTGGCATTGGGGTGTGCATTCGGGTGTTTGATCCTATATCTTTGGGGTAGGTAGATCAGGCTCCTTGCAATGTAGAGGTGCTATGGCTGGATCATGACCACTGCCTGAGGGGGCAAGTGGCACCTTATCTATCTCTTTGGGGGGTAGGTGGATCAGGCTCCTTGCACCATAGAGGTGCTATGGCTGGATCGTGACTGCTGCCTAGTAGACATTGGAAAGCCATGGTATCCTTCCTAGTTTTTCATGCTTCTAAAGGATCTCCTACTGGGGACTTTTGAGTCCCATGCTGTAGTTCCACATTTAGAAACATAGAAACATAGAAGCTGACAGCAGAAGGAGACCACCAGGTCCATCTAGTCTGCCCACTGTCTTTTAGCCTAGCCTTCTAACTGCCCTTGGGATTGAGGGTTCCCATGTATCTGTCCCAGGCATTATTGAAACCTACCACTGTACTTGCCCCCACCACCTCTGCAGGCAGGCTGTTCCAGGCATGCACCACTCTTTTTGTGAAGAAAAACATCCTGGTGTTGGTGAGAACTGCCCTCTGGTTGTTGAGGAAGGGTAAAAAGAGATAAGGGTGGAGTGGGGCAGCTGCTGAATAGGGAGCTAGCTGCATTCACAAGCAGCCAAGATAGACCATGATGGCCTTTTGCTGCTGGCAATTTTCATATGTTCATATGTTCATATGTCCTTGCAGCCTTAGATCATGTCCCCTGGTTCTGCTGCTCTTCTTAAATTGGAAGCGATCACCTATCTGCACTTGGTTAATGCCTGTTATGTACTTGAATGTTTCAATCATGTCATCCTCTCTCTTCTCTGTTCCAGGAATACATGTTCAGTTCTTTCAGTCTATCCTGTAGGATACTTCATGCAGTCCTTGAATCATTTTTGTTGTCTTTCTCTGCAACGTCTCCACTTGGTCCTTTTGAAGTTGGGCCTCCAGAACTGGATGCTGTACTCCAGGTGAGGCTTAACCATGATCTGTACAGTGGCAGGATCACTTCCTCTTCCTGTGAGGTTCCCCTCCCAGTACATCCCATCATACCTCTGGCTTTTTATTTTTTTACTAATTTTATTGAGAGTTTTGATTCAAGTACATCTTTTTTACATAGAGTTTCATGCTACAATACATATAACTTATGTTATTATTAGTAGGTCAGGTTGGACACAGAATTTCCATTCTGATTCAGAAACAGTCTTATTCCAATATCCTTATTTTTCTGCGTTTTCCTAGGTGACTGATTCCTTCTGTTATTTCAGGAACTTGATGGTTTTCAAGTATCAAGTCTGACCTCCAGTGGTACAGTCGCCATGTACTGGAATCATACAACTTCATTTGGGAGTACAAAGACTCTCAGTGAGTTTTAAAAAAAGAATCACTGCTGATTAAAACATGTAACTCTAATACATTTTCAACTTAATACTGAGTAAAAAGTCTATTGCCGCTTACATGAGAAACACAGCTGATAAAAGAAAGGTTTTACAATATTCAGTAAACTGAACTTCAAACATAAATAAATAAATAAATAACTGAAGCACTCTCTGATTTATTCTATGTCTCTTGTTTTTGTTTAGCTTGGTTAAGCAATTATTCCATTATTTAATTATTCAAGTTAATAAACCAATCAATTAAGGCTTGTATGGTGTTTTCCTTAGCTCCACTGAGTCCTTCAATACTTGTTCTAGGTATGAAATCCCATCCATCTTCTCCCTATATGAATAGTATGGGGACCATCGACCATAGTATTTTTCCATTGTTAATCTGAGTCCAGCTGTTATCACTTCCATCTCTTTAATCTCTTATATTCACCCACCCATTGTTTCATTACTGGAGGAGATGCACTTAGCCAGGTCTGTGTAATGCTCTTGGATCCTGCCATTGTTAAAACTTATATAAGTATCTTTGGGGTTCCATCTTTAGTTCCCTGGGTGGGAGGCCACACACTAATTCTTTAAAACCCAGTGGGTGTTCTAAATTTAGCATTTCTACTATAACTTTATTAAGGTGGTACCAATAATCCCTGATGTATGAGCAGGACCAAAAGATGTATACATAAGATCTCTGGTTCCCACATCCCCTCCAGCATTGATCTGATGGATTATTTTGGAGATCATGGGGGTTATAAAGTATCTACCTACTAACTGCCATTTAAGCTCCCTCCACACCCCAGAAGAAGTCATATAATGTGTACCCCTCCATATAATATCCCATTCCTTTTCTGAGAAGTCACAGGATCCTTCTAGTTATTTTACCCATCTGTTCTGGATTGCTTGTCTAGCTAAAACCCCCGTTTCCTCCTGGAGAGCTCTATAAATTAATGTAATTCATTTTTTAGAGTTCCTTGCATGCACTACAATGAATAAGCAGAAGAGGGCCTATAATTTCTCGGTAAGTCTATCTCATCCCACTATGGTCTCCACACAATGCCTGCACTGCAAGTATCTATAGAAGTCCCTATGTGGAAGGTTATGTTTGTCTTGTAGGGTTTTAAACTCTACCAATACCCCCAATTTATAAATTGGGTTAGATATATAAGTCCTCTCTCCCCCCATCTTTTGAAGACTAAGTCTCCAGGTTTTGCAGGAAATTCTGGAAGACAGGTCAGAGGTATGTACTGCCAAACATGTGTAGGTAATTCCCAACAGGATCTAGTTTGAAGCCATACAAGGATAATGTGCCAGGTCTAGCAGTTCTTTATTATTTTAATATATTTTTTGGTCGCATAGCCAAGACATTATACATAAAGGGATCTCTACATTGATATCCCTTTCCATGGCTTCCCATGTCCCAAGGGAGGGGGAGTGACATTATTTTAACTACATGGGTAGTTTGTGCTGTTTTGTAATATGCTTGTAAATCAGGTAGACCCTAAACTCCACTTTTCCTTCCCCGCCACCAGACAAGGTTTCGGATCCTTGGCTTCCTCCCTACCCATGTAAACCAGCTTAACTTAGTATTTATTTGTTTCCAATCCAATTTTGGGATATGAATTGGCAGAATGGAGACTAGAAATAATAAGCAAGGAAGAATATTCATTTTTATAGTTTAAATTCGATTACTGAAGGACAGTGGGAGAAAATTCCATCTATTAATATCCTCCATTATCTGTGAAATCAGGGTACCATAATTTACTTTGTATAAATACTCTATGTGAGCTGTGTTGGGATCCAGATCCCTGTTTATCTAATCTTGTTCTTAACCCACTGAAATGGGAGGAGTTGTCTAATCGGCTGCTTTACCCTGCCCCTCCACCCAAGGCCTCTGATTTTTCTGTATTGATTCTTGAAGCCAGATATACTTCCATATTGTTGCAGTACTTGGCAGTAAGTAAGGAATAGATTTAGAGGAATTATCTATATAAATTAGCATATCATCTGCATACAATAATGCTTTGCATATCTGGTTTCCTACTTTAATTCCTGAGATGTGCTGATGTTGTCTAATAGCTACTGCTAATGGCTCCAGACTGATGACAAATAAAAGAGAAAAGAGAGGGAGCACCCCTGTCTGGTGCCTCTCTCGATTTGTATTGCTTTAGAAAAAGTCCCATTGACCTTTATCCTGGCAGTGGGCTTGCTACAGCATAGCTCCACACATTGTTTAAATCTACCCCCCTGCCCCATAGATTACATGGTTGTAAATAAATATTTCCAATTGAGCCTATCAAATGCTTTTTCTGCGTCTAAAATATGGCTAGCTGGGCTGTTTCAGTAGGGGCTTGATATTTTAACACATTTAGTAGTTTTCTTATGTTGTCAGGCAGATGCCTGTTTGGGATAAAGCCAGTTTGATCAGGATATATGAGTGTTTCAATACATTTTTGAAGGCACACCGCCAGGATTTTTGTCAAGATTTTAAGGTCCTGATTTAGCAGGGCAATGGGACAATAAGCCTCACAAGTGTCTACTGGTTTCCCTGGTTTGGGAATTACTGATATCAGGGCTTCTTCCCAAGATGCTGAGACCCTCTCCTCTGCCAGACAGGAGTTAAAAACATTAGACAGGATTGGGGCTAATGTTTTGGCAAATGTTTTATAAAATGATGTACAAAACCCATCAGGGCAAGGGGCCTTCCCAGTATGCAGAGGCACGGATATTTTGAATTATTTCTTCCTCAGAGATCAAAGTGCACAACTGCTCATGTTTTGTTGGGTAAGGATGGATAATTTTAGTTTGTTTAGAAAGATTTTTGTTGCTTCTACAATGTCTGTGTCCCCTTCCTCTTTTTTATATAATTGGGTATAATATTCTTGGAATTGTCTTGCTGTCTCCTTGGGGCTACCCAGGGACTATTTGGATCTTTTTTTGTTTTGGAGTTTTTTAACCCATCTCTCTGCCTGTATCTTCTTGAGTCTAAATGCCAGAAGTTTCTTAGCCTGGCCTCCTATGTCATGATATTTGTGCTTGACAAACTTCAAATTACCTTCAGTTTTTTTGCTCTCATGTTGATTTAATGTTCTCTGGTTTCCCTAGTTTTCTGAGTATATTTTGTCTGTTGGGTATATTTTATATCTTAAGTTCTTGTTTAAGTCTTTTATAAGTGAGTAGCCCTAACTTTTTCTTTGCCAAGGTGAATCCAATTATTTCTCCTCTCACTACTAGTTTAAGTGCTTCCCATGTCGAAATTTGAGAACACCCTTGATTGATATTAATATCATATGCCTCCTTTATTTTGGACATCAGTAGTGTAACAAAATGTTTATTGTTCAGTAAGGACACATTGAGAAGCCAGGGGCAGAGTTGCAGTATGCGTCTCAGGACGCCATTGCACGACCAAACTCCCGGGGCCCAGGACGAGGGATATAAAAAATGGAAAAAAAAAACCTCTGAGAGGAGAGGTGAAGGCACCACCACCTGCATCACACTCCCAAGGCTGGGCACCTCACTCTCCCTGTCTCTGATGCTCTGACTGGCACTCTATACTTTAGATAGAGCACCCTGGGAAGATAGGGTAGCCCTTCCCCAAGGGAGTTCAGAACCTGGGGTGTAGCTGGTTGGAGTGAGGGGAGTAGCTGAGACTGCCACAACGGGAGGTAGAGAACAGGTTAGGTGGCTGCCAGAGACAGAGTTCCTCCAGTAGGGGTCCAGAAAACAGAGTCAACAAAAAAAAGATGGGTTTTTGCATGTATACCACCTCACAATTTAGTTTCTTGAGCTCAGACAATAGTCTGGAACATTTAATGGGGTATTTATCCCCTTAACATTATACAATACTATACAAAGGTCCTCAATCACCCTGGGTTGTCAATATAATCCATTCTAGGCCCCAGCAAGCTTTGTGTCATATTGGTCATAGCTTTTCTCTGCTTGCTTACCCTGAGTAGTTCTAAAGAGAGTGCTAGGATTATACCAATTTGAACTGTAACTTTATAATCAATACCTTTGTAGTTTGAAGATTTAACCATGTTATTTAACTTGTGCAGTTAAAACTTAAAACAATAACACTTAAGCAAAACTAACACTAACAATAACGTGTGCCTTCCTAGGTAAATTTCTGCTGTCTGGGAGATAGGATTGATCCTTAGTCTCCCCTGAGCAGGGACCTTAAAGGTTAGGTGGCCCCTACTAGAGGGGGTTTTCTGATCAGAATCCTGTAGCTCCTGTCAGCAAAAATAAAATAAAATAGTTTGTCACCAGGTGAAGTCACACTGGTAAGATAGATGAAACCAACTCTAGGCTCCTCCCACCTCAGGAATCTCAAAGTGTCTCCAGTTTTCACTGAGAACTTATGGTCAGTATATATACTGTCCTCCCACTTTTCTATAACCCACCAATACATTGCAGAGGGGGTATATGGTAATTCCTCTTGAAGGGGTCTTTTCCACCCTCTGTTTCATTCCTATAGTGCCCCTCTCATCCATTTGGGGATGCTATTATTTAGCCTCCAGCCACTACCCATTCTACAGTCACTGACTTCACCCCTTCACGTCCCTCCTCCCCATCGCTTCATTCATTTCTTTGAACACTTTCTTTCTCTTTTACAGGGAGTTAGTATGCCAATGAGCTGCAAGAGGAGAGAAAAAAACCAGGACGGATCCCATATACAGGTAGACTCAACCCCTCTTTCTTCGTTATGCCCCCCCAACTGGATTACTTTCCCTTTTCCTTTAATATCTTATGCCTAAACATTTCTTAAGGGAGGTAACATGTTAAAATGTACAGTAGCTCTTCCATTTTGTTTATCCTTCCCATTCAAATAGTGTGATCCTCCTTTTCCCTGCTGCATTAAAGTTTGGCCATTTTAATGTTCACTACAATGAGTCGTGACTCACAGTCTCTCCGATCCTCGCTCACTGTGTATTCAGCTGCATTATTGATCCTCCGATTGCTGTATCCATGCTCTTTCTGGCATTATGAGAGGCTCTCTCATGGATGGTTGAGTGATCTACCAGCTTCCTCAGATTGGGAGCAAGCCCCCTTTGGTAGTGCACCTTGTATGTCCCTTCTAGTGCTCCTGCCGGCAACTGCCCATGACTCACTGAGTAATTTGTGTTCCATCTTCTCCATTTCTAGATCTAGAATTGAAATTTGCCAGTCCTGTAAGACCAGACTGCTTCCACCAATTAAGTAAAGATTTTTGGACCTTCTGCAGTGTAAATTTTTTAATTTGACAGGAAAGCTGAGCTGGGCTTTCAGTCCTTTTTTCCTCCATGATGTTCTGAATTATAGCCCTGATCCTTTACCTTTCTGCTTGAAGCACTGGACAGAAATCATGTTCAAAATAAATTTGATTATCCTGGTACTTTACTTCTCTGATTCTCCAATACTCCTGCAATACTTGATCTTTTGCTTGATAATACACCATTCTGGTAACAATAGATCTAGGCTGTGCAGATAATGAGGTCGGCCTGGGTCCCAGTGCTCTGTGTGCTTGGTCCATCTCATAATGAAAGTCAGAAGGCAGTGATAGTGTGGTTTTAAGTAAATGCTTCATAAAGTCCATTACTGAGGGAAACCCATCCTCCGCTCCCTCTGGTATGCAGTGCACCCTGAAATTATTTATTCTGGCTCGGTTCTCAATGTCCTCCATTCGAGCCCTCAACTGCCTCTCCTGCTTCAGCAAGTAAAGAAGGAGTCAATCTGAAGAATCTTAAGCTTCTATAACCTCTGTAATTTTTCCCCTGTTTTCCGTTACTCTTTTATTCAGTTGCTGTAGGTCCTGCCTCATATTTGCAACCAAGGATTCTATTTTCTGTACAGAGCTAAGTATTTTTTCAGGGTGCACCCCATCTTTCTAGGGCATAATTTTCTTCTCCATATGAGTCAGATGATGATTCTGATGGGGAGCATGGTCTTAGAGAGCAGGCTGCTAGGCCCTCTGCTACCGCTTCCAACTGAAGTTGCTTCATTTTAGTAGCCTGAGGGACATTTTTTATGATTTTTCTCTCCTCTCCTCTCTTCTCCTTTCCCCTTCAGTGGCATGTTGTTCAGCAGGTTATTAGGATTTCAGTCTTTATTGCTAGTTTTGTTAGGAAGGCTTAGTATCGCTTCCCATTGATGATCACGGAGTCCGGATCTAAAGCTGTTCAGATAGTGGTGATGTCACCAGAAGTCATACCTCTGGCTTTTAATGCTGCCTTCTCACACTGATTACCTACCTTCAAGTTGTCTGCGATAATAATTCCCAAATCTCGCTCTTGGGTGGAGACAGCTAGTATTTCCCTTCCAAGATAATATGCCTTATTTGGATTTTTTTTTCCTATGTGCATGGCTTTGCACTTTTTGGCATTGAATCTCAACTGCCATGCTCCAGACCATTCTTCCAGTTTCTTGAGGTCAGCTTCCATCTCAAAGATGCCTGGGATAGGCATAGGAAACCCTAGTGATGGGAAAGGGATCAAAGCCGGAGATCAAGTCGGATCTGTGGTTTATGCAGCAGGTAGAAGGAAATGAGCAGACAGGTGGGCCTAGTGAACCATATCTGCCGTCAGTTTCTATGTTTCTATGTTAAGCAGAGTTTTGGTACAGATTAGCAAAACTAACAGCATTATAATGAAATTCACTTATTTAAAAGATGGCTGCAATGGAGTTCCAAACATGTCTTCAAAAATAAAGTTTTCAATGGAAGACTGAACCAGACAACCAGGCAATTAAAAGTTATTCTGTCTAAAGTGTCTATGTACATCAAATAAACATTTTTTTGTTTGAGACTTTAAACTTATACTACTACCATAATGTCAGAGACTGAGGTAAAGGAGGGAAAATGTTTAATTTTAATTTTTGTTGGTTATGAGGGGGGGGATTGATTGTTTTGCTACATTGATAACACAAAACATTAAAGGTCACATAATAGACTGAAATTTCCTAATTCATTTTTATGAAAATGAAATATATTCGTTACAAGGTAATGTACTGTACATGGACTGTAATCCACAACCTTATATCTACCATTCAACATAATTTTGTACACTGCCTTTATATGTTATGGGACAGTAGAAAAAATAGGAATGGAGGTGGTCTAATGGGTGTGGGTGTGCTGGGGTTAAACCAAAATAGTGGGCATCCATAAAATAACTAGATGAATGCTATATGAGAGCAATACTTATATATCTCAGAATCCTTCCTATCATTAACGACATTGATATAGCTGATTCAAACTCCCACCATTATCCCTAGTCTTATTTATTTATTTCAATCTAGGATTACAATACCTTTGAGTCGAGGCTCTTTTACAAAGGCTCCATGTGTGCAACAGTCATCATTTTTAGTTACAAACATATACAGTAGTCATTGACTTACAGACATGTAATAACCAGTACAAAGACTTGAGCTGTGAGCAAGACAAGGGAAGGAGGGTGTGGGTGATTGGGAAGTGAGGGTAGGAGATTGAGGGGTAGGAGTGCAGGGTAAAAGGGAGTACAGGAGGTGGTTGGGGTGGGGCAGGAGTGAAGATATGGGGGGAGGTGGGCAAGGGCAGGAGACAGTGCAGTCAGGGGGCCTTGTCAAGGGAATATGACAGGTAAGGTGCTAGGGGTGCAAAGACTGATTATAAGTGCTGGGTGCTGGGCATGTGCAGCTGGAATGATGGAAATGTTAAGATGGGCAATCACAGGATACAAGCAGCGAGAGGCATAGCTTGGACTTGAAGAGGCTGAGTGTTGGAGCCATCACTATGTTGCTGCCAAGAGAGTTGAGCCAGTTGGATGCCAGATAGGTGAATGATCTTTGTCCTTGGGTCGTGCGACATTGTGGGATATGTAGTAGATGGGAATTGGATCTCCTTGTAGCGACATTCCTATGTCTAGGCTTAAAGAGGGCACAGACACCAGGTGGGGCAAGCCCCATTACAATTTTCTTGGCCGTGATGCAGGTTTGGTATTTTATGCGTTTGTCCAGTTGAAGTCATCCAGATTGGGAATAAAGGTCACATGTGTGGGTACGGCGATGTGAGCCAGTGATGAGATGGCAGGCCTTATTCAGGGAGGTTGCGATATGTTTGAGAGCAGTGGTAGTTGCAGACCCATATATGATAAGACCATAGTCTATGATGCTGATGATGGAGCTTTGGACAGCCACTGACAGTGCTTCTGGGGTTGGGTGTTTCCTGTGCTGGAATAATATGCCTAACCTTGCATTGGCAGGCTTTGCAACACTGCTGATATGGACAGCATATGAGAGGTGGGGATCAAGGGTGATGCCGAGGTACTTGAACGATTGTGTTTGCTCTAGGATGGCTCCTTGTTTGGTTGCGATGGAGAGGTGGAGTTGTTTGTTTTTGTTGTGGGGGCTGCAGAAGACCATAGACTTGTTTTTTTTCTGATTGAGAAGCAGTTTATGATTTAGGAACCAGGATTCGATGGAGGAGAAGGCCCACTGAAGATTATTTTGTAATTTGATTGGATCAGGGTCTGAGGTGAGAATCACACATCGTCGGCGTAGAGAATTATTTGTTCTGGGCAGCTGTCCATTAGTGAGTTTAAGAATAGGCTGAAGAGAAGGGGTCCCAGAATGGAGCCCTGGGGAACTCCCAAGTGGACCAGTCTAGGGTCCAAGAGTGTATCAGCGATTCTTACTGTTTGGGACCATTCTTCAAGGTAGCTCTTAAACCAGCCAATGGAGTCAGTTGACAGCCCAGTGTTCTGAAGCTGGACAAGCAGGAGGCGGTTATTGATGGTGTTGAAGGCTTTAGTTAACTCAATGTAGATTGAGCCCAGTAGTTCACTGGAGTCAAGTGCATTGTGGGTTGCGCCAGAGAATTCAAGTAGGGCTGTGGAGGTGCTGTGACCTTTGTGGAACCTGTGTTGTTGCTTGCACAGGATGTTGTGCGTATCCAGGTATTTTGTGAGCTGGTCCAAGATGATGCATTCTAGTGCCTTGGAGAGTGGGGATAGTAGGAAGATAGGTCTCTAGTTATCGTGGGCAGTTTGTCACCACTTTATGGATTGGGTGACAGTGGCAGATTTCCATCTGTCTGGGAATTGGCTAAGGCTGAGGAGAGGTTGAAAATTCTGGTCAGAGGACTAAGCACTTCATCAAGTGTGAGACAGGATTTTGAGATTGAGGAGTCATTACTGAATCTTGATTTACCAAGGGCTTTGGCAACATATTTGCATACTTGGTGAGCCTTGACTGCTTTGAAGTAGAAGTGGGGGGAGCTGGTGGGAGTAGTGTTCATTGCGGACAGAGTGGCTTCACCATCTTTGAAGTAGTCCTGGGGTAGGACAGCGCTGAGGTCAGTAAAGGCTTTGTTAAAGGTATCCACAATGGTTTTTGGGTTGAGGGTTGTGGTTCCGTTGATGTTGAGTATTGATGGGGGCATTGGGTGGATTCCTGGTGAGTTCCTTTATGTTCTTCCAGAATTCCCGACCATTGCCCCAGGATATATTGTATGCCTCCATTTCTTCTTATAAAACAACATCGCTGATCATAAATATGGAGTAAAATCAATTATTTCATTGAGTCTGGGTGGAGTCTGTGGGCCCAATTCTCAAAAGCAAAACTATAATGCAAGGTGTCTGCACCAAATGAGGGTGATGCAAGTGTCATCTTGCATTATAGTTTGCAGTGATTGAAATTCCCAAAAGCCAGCTGCAGAGACATAAGGATGCCATGTAAAAAAGACCCCCTTGCACAATGCTTGTGGCAACAGCACCCATGTGCCATGTCACAAAGAGGCTTACACCACGGTGGGGCTGTGCCATCCCTTTTTTTTGTATTCTTGTACTCTGCAATCCCCATCATGAGCATAGCAAGCAGCTCAATTTAGACAACCCATGAGGTGGTCTAAGCACTGTGCAACAATGCAGCAGATTAGGAGGCTCTGGAAGTGGGGTCTGGGGCAGAAGGGACATGGGGTGCCATGGGTAGTTGGAGAGATGTTGGGCATGTGAGGAGGTGATGTGGCATCCCATGGAGTGTCATTTATATAACTGCAGTATTAGACTAATGGCATAAAACACAGAAACATAGAATTTGATGGCAGATAAGGACCGCTTGGCCCACCCAGTCTGCCCATTCCTACCTATTGGATAAGCTGCAGATCCTAGTTAACCAGCAGCCTACTTCTTCTACCCCACCCCCAGAATTGCCTTATGACTATCCATGCATGCTTGAATTCCACCACTGATTTTGACTCCTCCGGAAGGCGCCCATGCATCCACAACCCTCTGTGAAAAAATACTTTTTAAATTACCTCTGAGCTGCCCCCATCTTCAAATTGTGCCTCTTGTTCTTGCACACCTCTTTTTGAAAGATGCTACCCTCTTGGACTTTGTTGATTCCCTTGATGTACTTGAAAGTTTCTATCATGTCCCCCCTCCTTTCCTCGAGGCTATACATATTAAGCTCCTTAAGTCTCTCTCCATATGTCTTCGGTTGCAGACCCTGCACCATTTTGAATTTTCCTCCTCTGGACAGCTTCCATCCTGTCTATGTCTTTGGAGATTGGGTCTCTAGAACTGCACACAGTACTCCAGATGGGGTCTCACCAGCTGTCTGTACAGAGGATTATAACTTCCTGTTTTCTACTGGTGATGCCTCTCCCTGTGCATCCCAGTATCCTCCCAACCCTTTTGCTGCCCTCTCACATTGCTTGCCCATCTTTAGGTCATCTGATATGACTACCCCAGGTCCCTCTCCATTTTGTTGTTGTTAGTATCTCACCCCCATTGTGTACTCTTCCCTGGGTTTTGTTTGGTGGGGTTCCAGGAACAAATAGTGTCATGGCCCCAAATGGATACAGCCCTGGCTACAGCCCCAGTCTCAGGCACTATCCCAGGACACATCCATTAGCTTAATAGTTATATAATGGCACCCCCACTGGGTGTCACATCACCCTCTTGCATTCCCACCATCTCTCCAACACCCAATGGCACTCCCCCATGTCCCTTCTTTCTTCGGCCCCTCCTGGCACTCATGTGCCATGAGTGCCATCCCACCATCTCAGCCCTCTACTGTTGCACTGGGAGGGGAGCAAGATCCATGCATTAATTCCTGCAGGTGGGCCAGTTGTTTGGCACTAACCTGAGGTGTGGCAACTTCTGGGTTTTGGAGCAGGGACCCTGTTTTATAGAATTGGTGCATGGTCCTGATGTACCTGGAGTTTGTTGCAGCCCTAGATCACCACAAATTGCAGTGATCTAAGGGCCTGTTTGGGAATTGGGCCCCATGTCTGTAAATAGATTCACCACGTTTTTCTCTTTAACAAATTTAGCAATTATGGATCCCATCTTTTATTTACTAGAACATGCTCCAGACCTACAAAATGAAAATCAGTTAGTCCTGTTGTGGGCAGATCATTAGTGGGCTCCTAGGGAATGTCATTGCCTCTCTTTTAATGATCCAACATGTTCCCATACTCTTTTCTTGAGCTGTCTGGTGGTTCTGCCACCATAAACCTTACAGGAATAATAGGCAGCATAAACCACACTCTTTATTACATCTAATGTGCTATCTGACTTGAACTGGTGGAGTAATACATGGGATTTGCATGTGATGGCCTGTCTATACATACTTACACATATTGCACCAGTGACATTTGTAAAAACCTGATCTCTTATTCAGTCATCCCAGCTGTTTATCAGACACAAAGTGGCTATGCACCAACCTATTTCCTATACTCAAGGCCCCTAGAATTCTGTGACCACAGAATTTTATGCAGAACTTGCAATCTACCGCAGAACTTCTGCGGTGCTGCAGAATTCACTCTTCTTGGTGATTTTTTATTATTTCTGTTTATACATAGAATCTGGTTCCCTACCCTCTTTTCATATCCAAAATCCCCCTATATGTTCAGAATGTGATGTTATCATTGCTATAACATCATACATTAGCTAATGAAATGGCTGCCTTCTGCAACAGAAATGAACAGTCACTTATCTACCACAGCTCCCACTGCCAGAGACGGTGGCACAGCACATCGTGCGTGGTGATATTTGCTCAACCTGCACTACAGCCTAATACAATTTTCAGTCTTACATTGTTGCACTAGGGCCAACTTAAACAAAATCTTATCAACAGTACAGACCTGTTAAGTCCATACCTCACTTTGTACAAACCTATTTGTGCCTTTAAGGTACAGAGACGCTATCTGAAATGAATAACTGGTAAAATGAGTTTAACTGTCTAAACTTTTAGGAAAAATAAAGTAATTATGCCCAGAAAAGTGAAATATAATAATGTGTAGACCTGTTGAAAGAATAGACCTGTTAAATAAATAATTGCACTTTACGCATTTTTGCCAGGGTTATTGATTACGTATTCTCATTGGTTGATAGAATCACCTAAAAGTTATTGAGAAATATTGTGTGCAGGGTCAGCTGTTGGGCCAGAGGGTAGCATGCTGTGTTTCCATGCTGGCAACTCAGGTTCAGAGATTAGCTTTGGAAACTGGCTGGGCAGCACAAGGATTGGCGGAGCACATCACTGCTCAGAGCCTGGGAAGGTATGGTGCAGTGTTCTGTCACATAGTGGACACATTGTGATGGGCCGGAGAACTGTATCTCACAATTGATTCACATGCATGTCATGGCCTGATGGTGTTACGTAGTGTGTCAGTGAAAGCAGGTTGACATGCAAAATGAGTTTTGCAATAACTCTTCTATTCCATTTCCAATGGGACCTATATGAATGAGGATGCAAGTTCATGGAAATAAAAAAAAATACACACACACACACACACACACACACACATATACAGTATCTTTGTCTCTTTCACCACACACACACGCATATTTGTATGTATGTCACAGATTGCATATAAATATATAAGTGATACACAGTGGGAACCTCATGAGTGGTGTAGAAAACATACAAATATATAAGTGATAGACAGTGGAAAACTCATTAGTGGGATAGATAGCATGCATGTAGAAATACCTTATTTATCACATAAGATCCCCTCTGCATATGTCATTTTTGCAACAGGCTAGGACCTTAAGGGAGAGACATTTGTTTTGCTTTTTTAGGCATAACATTATTTTTATAAGTCTGTTATTTTTTGAACTAGTTTTACTGTGCTTTCTACCATCCTGATTGCTATAACCACTGCCATGAAAGTGAAGTCAGGATGAGAAGCTGACACTGTGATGTGGTAGTTTGTTAGTGCTGCAGAACTTCCACAGAAATTACTAACCACCACTGCAGAAGTTCTGTGGCAAATGGTGGTCTTGCCGCAGAACTTGGTCCCACTGTGCTGCAGAAAAGTAGGGGCCCTACCTATACTACACACCCTTCAATAAGTTACCCTTTGTTTGACTGCAACCATTAATGCCATTTTATTATCTGATGAAAATAAGTGCCAATTGTTATAATTTATTTGTCAATACAATGGGCTTTTGGACCATATTTGAGGATCATGGTCAATCTATTACTAGCCTTTTTGTTAGATTTCTCTTCAGGCTGTAATAGATGTTTCCCTTTCTAATCGGGTAACCTGATGGATTACTGTTTTCATATAGTAACTCTCCAGAAAGAATCCCTTTTCTTAAATCACATACATTGGATGTGTATGTGTCTCGAGTATATAGAATGGGTTGAGCTTTAAGGTTAACAAACCCAATGAACACTGCATCCTTGAATTGTTTTAGGGGTGGAGTTGGGTTTTTTTTTAGTTGTTTACCCAGGATTAGCACACTAAGCTGAAAGCTTTTCTACAGGAGCATCCTGGGAGCATAGGGAAGTTATGTGACTTGCTCAGAGTCACACAGTATGTAAGTGGAAGCTGTGGGATTCAAACCCATGTCTGGTCTGCTGGATGTCACCAGATTTGCAGCTCAGAGCCTTAAACCACTGTGCTATACTGCCTCTCTAAAAACCCGAAAACCACATTTTCCTACTTTTTATGTTTGTCGTGCATGGAAGTGCAGACAAACAAGTTGATGTATGAGTTGCTATAGAGGGTGTGAGGGGTGCATCCACTGAAGAGCTCTGTTCAAGGGGCAGATCTGTGGCAGGTGAATCAGTAGGCAGGCAGCCGATGACTCACTTTCTGTTTTAGGGGCAGAGTTGGCAATGTTTTCAATGCACATAGCTGAACCAATAGTGGTGTGGCTTGGTCCTTTGCTATGTAAACAGCCATGCAGGGATTACATTTACTTCCTGGCTATGCATTCACACTGCCATTGGGCTAACAGTGATGGTGGCAGTTGCTGTCATTAACAAGCTTGCTCAGTACCAGCCTGCTCAAGCCGACATGTGAAAGCACTGCAGCTCACTCTATGTGTAACACTGTTTCAGTATCAAAATAATACTTCCTGCTGCCTCCCACTGCTGCTGTCCTCACCACTCTTTTCATTCCTGTTTGAGGCCCCCCGCAGCAAATCAATCCCTCCCACTCCCTCCCGCTACTGCTGTCCTCCCTGCACCCTCCATTCTGTTTAGGCCCCCCATAGCAAATAAATCCCTCCTGCTCCTTCCTACTGCTTCTACCCTCCCCACACCCTCTGTTCCCCATCCCTGACATTGGGGAGCCCACTACCAGTGTTTAGAAATGTAAATAACATTGTTCCCTGTTCAAAAAAAAACTGTCCCTGATGTCTTTTTAAACCTGCAAAAGAAAATGGTCCAGCGTTGTCTCCCCATCCCCTCCCTCATCCCAACCCTCCTACTGAGCACCACCCACTCTTACCCATACTTACCCTTGGAGGTCAGGAGCAGTGATCTTCGGTGAACCAAGACACATCTGCTGTCTTCAAAGCTGACCAGCAGACTGAAGATTTCAAGGTAAACTGAATAAAGGAGTCAATGGGTGGGTCAACCTAAGTTGATATCTGAGTCATTTTAGGAATTTTGCCTACAAATTTTCAACATGGGGTTCTTGGGATCCCACCTGATGAGCACTGTCACTGTAATTTTGTTACTTGGACCCAAAGGTGATTTCACAGTTGCTGCATGGAATCACCACTCAGATCTGATTAATGAAACAGCAGTGCCACTGCTCATGAGGTGTGGTCCCAAAAAGCCCATGTTGCAAATTTGGTGAAAAAGTTCTAAACAATGAGTGTGTTATGAACATGCATTACACAGTTTCTACACACGCTCCTAACCTCACCAATTTTTAATATTTTGACTCCAGATTTTTACCATTGACATTATTTCACACCTCCTTATGAACAGTAGGTTCACAGGCGAATATGAAATAGAGGGACAAGCCCATTATGACTTCACCACCCCTAACTCGGGTGGAAGTGGAATTTAGATTCCTCCATGTAGATGTCTAAATTTATTTTAAAAAGTTCTATATGTGTCCTATCTACCACCTTCTGTGGCAAAGAATTCCAGAGTGGAACTATTCTCTGAGTACAAAAATGTTTCCTCCTTGTGGTCCTATTTATAAATGTCTCTAGTTTCATACACCTCCTCATGAACAGTATACCTGCCATTTTTCATATCCTGCCTGAAATATGTTTTTGCACCTGTGGTGCAGAATGGCGTGGTCACTCTGAGAAGTCACCTTTTGGGATGATTGAATGAAATGACAGTGGTACTCTTCATGAGGTGGGGTGCCAAAAAGGCCATGTTGAAAATCTTGTGTGAAAATATTAACAAACAACAAAGTTACCAATCTGAACTTAAATAAGCAAATGCAGGCTTGAACCTTTGGTACTTTTCAATATTTTGACACCAGATTTTCAACATAGCCATTACGTCACAGCACCTCATGAATGTGACAGCTGTCATTTTTCAGATCCTTGCCAAAATTTTTTTTGCATCCCCAAAGGTGATTTTGGAGCCAATGCTAGAAATTACCTTTCAGACAGGAGTTGACATTGTACTTTTCCTTTCTTCATGTGGTGGCTTAATAAGACAGCTATGTTGAAAATGTGGTGTAAAAATACTAAAAAACAATTAAGTTATGAACCCGTGTTGAAATTTGTCAATACAAGCTCATAATGCTCCCTCTCAAAATAACATCAGTGCACACGACTAACATTCAACATTGACAAATGCTTGTTTAACTTTAGCCTGAACCCTAAATGTTGCATTAATACAGTTTTTACAAATGTGTAGGTAAGCAATAAGACACAATGGGGTGTGCATTAGACAGTTCTAATGCTTGGCTAGGGGGACGTAGTGAGGCATGAGGCCACGGGCTGAGTGCATCCAGTCCCTAGCTGCATTAGAACTGCTTTCAATGCACATCCCCAGAGTGGTTATTGCACTTATAAATGGGCCTGTGTATTCTAAATGGGGTTCTAGTTTTAGCTGTGCATTAGGTACATCTAATGCACAGCTAACAACCAATTAGATTGCTTGAAGTCCTTTGCCCATTTTATAAATACATATATATATATATATATATATATATATATAGATATATATATATATAGATATAGATATATTTTATTTATTTATTTATTTCAGTCTTTGGTAACTGGGTAAGGCCCACTAGGCACATATACCTGTTTTCAGGGGCGACCTGGGAACACTGTGTGGTTAAGTGACTTGCTCAGAGTCACACAGTATGCAAGTGGAGGTTGTGAGAATCAAACTCAGGTCTAGACTGCTGCATGTACCAAGCTAGTTCACACCTTGTTCCTCTAACCACTAGGCTATACTGGCAGCCATATATATATATATATATATTCATGGCAAAAAACACCATTTAATGCATCAGTTAGGGTTCTACCACAGTGAAAAAAGTGAGGAAATTCGGTGTTAGGGTTCAAAACCCTAACTCCGAATTCACCCTCCCAGCACCATACACACACACACACACACACACATATGCAAGTACGGGGGAGGACCAAGACAACACGACCAATGACAGACAACCAGCAGCAGTGACAGAAATAAACAATTGTCTAAATGTACTACAAGACATCCCCACCCACCTGACCAGGTATTGCATGCTCAGTGGAGATCAACAGCAACACTGAGGCCATGTACACCAAATGTACACATCCCTGATTGCAACTGCACACAACTTACCACACTTAGTAGTTGTATGGCCTTACCTACTGATGCCACACACCCCACCACACCTGGTGGGCCACCTCAGCTATAGAGCTGAGCAAAACCAAGGAGTTGTACAGGTATAATATGTCTGATTATAACAAGGGTCTGAGAAATGGAGCTTTCTGATTGGCTGTAAACATTCTAACAGCCTTATGTTAATCTTTTAATAACATACATGTAGAGCCTAACCATATGATGAACATGGTTTAACACTGTTTAAAAACTGTTTATTATAATAACAATAAAGGCACTCCTAGGGATTATGTTAATGGTCAGTTAGTCACCCTCTAGTGGCATGTGGCACTCAGCTACGCCTCGTGCAACATTACACCCAGGGGTGATTAACAAATGCCTCTTATAGTCATCTTATATTAACTTAATCTATTACATGTATAGATACTCTCCCTCTGCTAGGCACTGCAGGAGCTTTGCAACACAGTGCCCCACCCAGTCACCCCATCTACTATGTAGTTACTGGAGAATGGCAGAAAAGATTAATTCATGAAGATGAACAATGTAACTTGATGATTGCAGCCATCAAAACTTTAGTGTGATTATAATTGACAGAGTCTGTGATAGAGAATGACCCTTCTGTCCTACTACACTTATCCCATTGTGAGTGAAATCAATACTAAAGACATTCTATTTACATCTACACTATACCTACTTGATTCCTGTTGTAGCACAAGTAACATTTCAACCCTCACACGAATTTCCTCTCTTTTGTTGCTGTGGAACACCCAAACTGATGCATTAAATGGAGTTTTTGCCATGAATATCCTGTCTTTTTGAGAATGATTAGTACCAATAGTATATGATTTTTGTTGTACCAGTACTGCACATACATACTGAAATGTACCAAGATGAAGAATACAGTAACTCATCTAATACTATTTTCTGTTATGAAGACTAAGACAACATCCATCTGAACCATATTGCTTTTTATATTTATGTATTTACTTTCACTTACCACTGTTATGTCAATACTAATTTTTCATGTTGCAGTGTTTTACTAATTATCTTTGTGCAGTCAATGTACCTAGTCTTCTGACACATAATGAATGTAGTACTCTATTTGTAAGCACACTTTTTAAATATTCATATTTTACATCTTCCTCTTCAGTTTCTATACTAGACAAAAAAATCAGATAGACTCATACTTACTAATGTAGGTACAAGAATGTCCTCATAACACTGCAACATCCGTTACACTAGAATGATTGAAATGTGTTATCTGTTAAAACTTTAAATGCTTTCTATAACAATCTTCTTCATCAAAGTAGGTAAGCGAATGGTTTCTTATATAATATATAAGCAATAAAGCATGATGATCAGTTGTATTAATGGTCTGTTAATAACATGCTACTGTTGTACCACGGTTCAAGATGTACAGTGCAACAGATGCACTCACGTGCTGATAAACTATGCATTGACATAATTCCTGGAAGTCCCTTATGGCTACAATTATTAAACTCATCTTAAATAGTGCGACACCTTTTTCAATATATATTTTAGAAAGGGTCTGAAGAATGTAGCTTTCTGATTGTCTGCAAACATTCTAACAACCTTATGTTAATCTTGTATTGCCATACATGTAGAGCTTAACCATATGCTGAATAAGCTGTAACTCTGTTTAGAAGCATTCTTTATTGTAAGAACAATAAGCTACTCATGGATTATGGTAATGGTCACAATCTCATGTCTAGGGGCATGTGCCACTGCCGTTCACCTTGTGCCACAGTACACCCCTAGAAGGTGATTGACAGACCATTAACATAATCCTTCATCATGTCTTATTGCATTATTAGCCTACATATGTATCTTGATTTTAATCCCACATGAATCTGCTATAATGTTTCAGGAAATTATTAAATAACACTTGTGTAACCCTTTGTCACAAATGTTGATGATAAACATCCCCATCACAGAATAACATCATAACCAAAAAGTAATATTTATGAAATTTTTTTTTATAAAAGTATAAAACTATTTTTTATCAAATGGTAAATAGAAAAGTAATTCTTCACGAAACACAATAAAAAAATACAACTTTTAGAATCTTGAAAAAAGGAGAAACAAGGAAAAATATTGATTTTTACTAATGTTTAAATATTATACATAAAAATATTTATTATTTATCTTTCTTGTTTATAAAACATAAAAAAAATATATAATTACAGAAATAATTGTAAATAACATTATTAGCAGCCACTGCTTGCGAGAGGTGTGTGCTGCTTGAGGCAGTCCAAGCTACAAACTGGATCAGATGTGGAGGCGAAACGGAAGTGGAAGCTGTTGCACCCTCCAGAGGAGATACCGGACTCTGGTGGAGGGTGGTCACTTCGCCCCAGGGAAGCTGGCAGGTACAGATGGTGGTGTTGGAGGTGAATTGCTGGTACTGGCCACTGTGTCATCAATCACTGTCACCACAGGCTCAAGCACAAGGTTGATGGTCCATTGTTGCGCTTTCATGAAGGACAGCATTCTTTGCTGTTCTTCTAGGACCGCAACATTATCTTTTGTTAGACCGTCAACCTTGGGCTCAAGCCTGCGGTCACAGCGGCAGTGGCCAGTACAGCGTTTTGCACGGCAGCACCCTACAAAGAGTGAAAAAACATAAATCAATACATCAGTCTCAAAACAGTGATGTCCTTTCTGTCTTTCACCTTACAATATTTATAGCTAATTCAGTAATAGTTATACATTTATTTGCCACTACTGACACTATTTAGAACTCTGATACAAATATAGATTGTTGTCTTGCCTGTTCAGTTATAATATTATCACACCATATTATGTCATTTGTTGACAGCATAAAAGAGTTGGAAGAACAGTACACTTCCTTAGCTATTCTTGTATGTAACACTATACAGCAATAGTCAGTATCTAAATGGTTTAGCATAATAAACAGTACGGTCTCATACAGTGACAGTACATCTTCATTGTGTGTGGACAACTAAACTTTAGCATCTGTGGCTATGAGAGTTTCTTCACACCTGCAAGAGAATATTCGACTACCTGTGCACCAACAGTATGATTACATAATTTGATGTCACATCATCATCATCAGTTTACCGATTATTACAAAGCGACACACATATCGAGTTGTTATTCACCCTCTTACACATTTCGATGTATAAAAATAATTTTTAACTGACATTACATTGATTAAGCAGTAAACCATGAACAAACTGTCATTTTGTATGTTATTCTCATGCTCTGTGTGCCTGTAGTGTGGCAGAAACTGTTACCAAATATCAAAAGTTCCTAAGTCATGATTAACTGACCAGCAACACAATCAGTGAAAGTTTCTTATCTTAATGTTAATTAAACAACTTAGTAACATTCTTAAGCCTTCTTCACCATACAATCTACTTCACAATAATGTTTCTGATAGATGCCCATGACCATTTATGACGTTTCATCAAATTGTCATCTTCATCTGTCACAATGGTTTTGTAACACTTGAAACCATCTTACAGATTTAGTAAGCAAGAGTTGACTGAGTGTACTAAGTACTTACTCTAATACATTCTGCACACAGCATGTAAATAAATAGTAGGAGCTGTGTTCAGAAGTCGTGTGCAAGAAATACAACTTAACACCGTGCACAACACAGTGATGCATGTCAGTGTGATATTAGAAAGTGTTATTGAATGGCAATTAAATACCAGTCTATTGAAACAGAACCGTAGAATCTGCAACACAATTATCATGTTCATTCTCATTCCATGTTACATACAAAACCAATATGCAGTCCAGGAAGTAGTAGCACATCAGATGGATAGCCAATTTGCTCCAACAATGAACCCAGAGCTTTATCATTGGCAGGATAGTCTCATTCCCAAGGAGGTTCATCAATAGCTTTATACAGGGATCACTACCTGGGCCCTCCTGTTCACCACCTACGTGTCTGACATAAGGCCAGGTATCAAGTAAGATGACTCTGTTTGCAGATGTCTCAAAACTGGTGTCATTAGTGGATGGGCAGAAGGGCCAGTTGGGTCTACAGGCTGCCCTGGACCAATGCAAAGATGTAGTAGAAGAGTATGATGAGTTAAATGTAGTAAAGTGCAAGGTACTGCACCGCGACAGAGAAATCCATACCAAGTGTGCATCTGGGGGATGAAACTTACAAGTTTTATTGCTGTCAGGGATTTGAAGCTGTTGTTGTATGTCAAGATGAACAACCTTGACACTTGTACAAGGACAACAGGATGCTGGATGCATCACTAGTGGGATTGCCTCCAGAAGGAGGGAAGTTATAATCCGTCTGTGCAAGTCGTCTGTGAGAACGCATCTCAAGTACTCTTTGCAGCTGCGGACACCACAGTTAAAGACAGACATGTTACTCCTGGGGAGCGTCCAGAGTAGGGTGATAAAAATAATGTGGGTCTTGGGGAACAGAACCTATGTGGAGAGGCACGAAGACCTAAATATGTGCACATTGGCAGACACAAGGGACTAAAGAGACATGGTAGATGTCTTCAGGTACATGAAGGGGATAAATAAGAGTGTAGCAGCTAGGATGGCTCGAAGGAAGGAAGAGGGGGAAACCATCGCTGCAACCAGAGGAGGGAAAATTCAAAGGAAAAGAAGGAGGTGTACTTCACTAGGAGGATGTTGGCTCCATGTAATGTGATGCCCCAGGGCCGTGCATGCAGACGTGGTACAGGGGTTCAAGAGGATGTGAGACAGTAATAGGATAATGGTTCCAGAATAAAAGTTAAATGCAGTCAGAATATCTGGAACTCAGAAGGGAGCAGCCAGAGAAGCCCAGAGGGAAGACAGCAAGCTCAGATACCAGGGCATTGGCTGTCCAAACAAGAAGATGCAATAGGCCAAGACACCTATTCTGGTGGCACTCTTACTATGTTAGTATACACCCAGACGTACGGATTGTACTTAAATGAGTACAATTGCTGTTTTAAATGTTCTACAACTGTCAGTCACAGTTTGGTTGTCACATCAGACCTTGCAACATGACAGCTGACAGCTCTGAGTGACCTCCCAAGCTACAGCTTCACTTTCATCCTACACGGTATGCTGACTGTGTGTATTACTATAGTAATTATGCTTGTTATATCCCTGGTGTCCCACTACAACACTCACAGGCCTATTACAGAAATCCCTGCAATATAATATCAAAGTCAAGCATCGTTTGTTATCTTGTTGTACACCGTTATTCTCCCAACCACTAACCAGCAACATTTACACTCCCCACCATTCACTCCTGTCAGTGGCAGTACGTACCTGCACGTAAACTTGAATGCGTGATTCATAATTACTGACTCTGTGTAATATGGCTGAACACACATTGTACACAACAGAAGCAAATGAACATGAACCTTGCACCATACTAGTGATCACAGATGTATGACGTATTCATTTGCATCTCTGAACAATGTAGTACTATACAGCATTCACAAGTATTCTTAACGTAATGAAGAATGCTGAACAGTCCTACTATATGATATCAGTCATTACACAACCACCTAACAAACACACAATGATAATAACATACATTCTAAGTTCAGGATACTGTAACACTACATCTTCCATGAATATCTGCTGTGTACTTACGTGGCGACCTGGTGCCGGGCTCCTGCTTCACCTCCACTGTTGTCTTACGCTCAGCTTCCCCGGGCTCTATGAAACAAATAAGTAAAAAAAATGATAACATATACCAAAAAATATCAAGGTACAACTATACTTTTTGTTATAAACTACATTTTTAAGACTCTGTCATTGTGTAACTGAGACATGTAAACACATCCCTCTGTGCAATAACACTTCTGTGTTTATATGGTGCTCTGTTATTAATCAGCTGTGACATGCACACAGCAGCTGTTCTCATCTGTACAGTGAGAAAGGGACTTACATGAACAGCATCAACAATGTTACAGATAATTCCTAAGATTTGTGACCACATCATAATTATACGCTGCACTGTGATTGTAACACCATGTGTGTACAATGTTGTAGATGTCCATAGACCTATTCAGTGATGTCCACCCCATTTTCTGCTAGCATGGCAGGGTCAGCATACCCCAAAACTTGGCCCTGACACACTGACAGTCAGCAGCCCTTAGACAACAAACCATCTGTAGCACATCAATGCGCCCACAGCCCAAATGCAGGCTGAAGTCAAATAATGCAAACCAATGTCCCTGGTGTTCCGATAGACATGTGCATCCAATCCTGCACAGAATTAATATAAAATAAACAAATAGCTCTGGTGGTTCTGTGGACATGTCTGTCCAATTACAGTTGAAAAAAAAAAAAACAGTAACAGAAACGTATAATACCTAGTATGCAATGGACAGCCCCCCATACCTACCCGTTAATTCCAATTAAAGCAAGGGTCTGAGAATTTGAGCTTTCTGATTGACTGCAAACATTATAACAGCCTTTTGTTAATCCTTTATTAACATACACGTAGAGATTGTCCATATGATGAATAAGGTTTAACACTGTTTATAAACATGTTTTCTTATTATAGAAATAAGGCAGTCCCATAGAATATATAAATGATCAGTTAATAACCATCTAGGGGCATGTGGCACTTGGCTACACCTCATACTACATTACAACCCTAGAAGGTGAGTAACAGACCATTAACATAACCCTTGATTATGCCTTATTCCTTAAACGTCAAACTCCACCCCTCATTAGCGGTGCAGAACAGCTACCCCACCATATGCCAAGTTAAATATTTCTACAACTGTGCATTCATTGTCACACAGCATGAACAATGGTCGTACAGCCCATATGATAGTACACATTTGACATATTTGCACTGATCAATTTGCATCTTTGCATTCTGTTGAACAATATGTGCTGCACGACCATTGGCTCACACTGCGTAATTATGGACATACAGCCCTACCAATAGTGTCGGTCACCAGACAGCAGAGCAGCAGGTGGGTGGTGTAATACTGACTCTCGGTCATCAGAAGGCTGGGTGAAGCATGACAGCAGGTATTAATTGGCTGTCAAGGAGTGGTTTCCACTTAAAGAGCACAGTTAGCAGTTTACTCTTATTTGTACTTTGCTCCAGAATTGACCACACATAGCAACTGGAGTACCAGGTGAAACAGGTGGATTTTATGTTAATTCTGACTGTCAGCACTCATACATCTCCACTAGAACAACAGGGTTAGTGGTGAATGTAATATTTAGGTAGCCTATGATCAGGCAGGCAGTTGTACAGTGGGACACCAAGGATATATAAAAATGATATTTACAAAAAAAATGCACATGACTGGGACAGAGAAGCATCTACCACACTATCAATGTTTTATAAAATCAGCAAGTGGGTGGAATATGTACTATGGTATAGGCACACACCCACTTGTTCATGCTGTGGACCAATGGGCATACAGTCCTACCGAAGTGTCAGTCAGTGGATGTTGTGGTGTGAGGACGGTGAGGACCTGCCACCCACTGGCTGAACAGGGAGGAGTAGCGGGGTGCTGGGGCTCAGTGGGCAGTTGCAGGGGTACCACTAGATCACCACGGGGATTGGAAGTATTTGTTTTCACAAATACCCATGATCAGGCAAATAGCGGTCCACTGGACCTCCAAGGATATTAGACAAAAGTCTTTGTTATACAGATGGACACGATCATGTAGACAGTGTCACAGTGTACCACAGAGAAATTGTGTAATTCTTCATTTATTTGTACAGATGTTCTGAATGGGACATAGTATTCCACTGGACCACCATGGATATTAAACAGAACAGCAAAATCTTGTCACTGCAAATGACCGTGATTCTGTTGCAGGTGGCATCAGTCTAACGTCTGTTATCTCGGAGGCGTAAGCACAACTCATCAGGGATTGGTGCAACTGCATGAAATGTACCATGATAACATACAAATGGACCCATATGCACCTTGCATGCATCATGGCCCCATTGGCATGTTATTTTTAGTATTTAGGTTGCTGACAATGGAAAATGTAACTTGCGATGCGCATCCCACATGCTTTGCTCTGGCCACTTATGCTAGTGCAGTTGCACTGTGCCACGCTGAGTGAGACGCTCCACATTGCAATCTTTAACACTGCTGAGCCATGTCACAGCTCTGTTGAATATCACCACACACCCCTGCACAGCAGAGTTAAGCTGCACCCAAGCTCATGCCACAGCTTGGCACAGTTTGAATATCTGAAGCAAAGTTGTCTGTTTCTCCAGTGCTCTGCGTATTTCTTTCTTTGGAGGGTCAACTGTGTTCTCAACGTGGGGTGTGGGGGTTTAACCTATTGTAGTCTAACGAGGAGTCACCACTCCTGTCATGGCATTCTGTTTTTGCTAGACGGAAAAATTGTGGGTCACAGCTAAGTCAGCGGGCAGCCAGAGGAACAGACAAGGCAGGCAGCAAAGAAAACTTGGCAGGAGGAATGAGTGAGAAAGTGTTATGCACAGTGTGTGTGTGTGTGTGTATCTGTGTGCGGCTCACTTACATATTAAGAAAAACATGGCTGTATTAACAAAATGAACATTCTGTTTTAACAAGGATCTGAGACCTAATTAGGCAGTAGACACACAGACTCATTATTTACTGGTCTCTATTGCCAGATGGCAGACTGGCTGTTTGTTTGTCTTAGTCAATCACCTAAAACAATTTTTCCAACCCATTTTCTAAATATAAATAATACATAGATGCTTCAAGTAATACTTACTTACTAATTAGTATTTCCTAAAAATAATTTGGTTAAGTTGTGCAAGTCACACCTTACATGATATCCTTCATAGCACCCCAATTACATAGTACAATTATTTCTATCAGCATCTTACCATCAGACTTGATGACAATGACACTGTCAGTGTCCGATTGGCCACCCTCCACAGCTTCACGCTGTGCTGGTACTACCTCGTGGGCAGGCAGGGGAGTCCTACGTTAGTCTGTCATAAAAGAAGAAACAAAGGCATCACTAAGTCTTGAATGGTAATTACATCACATTTTTTAAACAGTTGATGTAACCATCAAACATGCTTCACATAAGTAACATTGCCTCTCATCAACCACACCTCAAGCATTGTGGGCACATATTAAATTACAAGTGCTGTTAATATCAATAATAATGTTTGAAGAGCAGTAGAGAACAACTGTGAAATCAACATCAGTAGTTGTTCCAGAAACATGGAGAGTATTTCAACAACAAGTCGAGACATCTACAATCCCCTATTAAGTACAAATATTGAGTTAACCATGTTTCAGATGAGATACCCAGACATCATTCTTAATGCTGCATGATAAAAAAAAACACTATTTTCATTTCATGAGTCAGAATACTGCACAACACGTACATTTTCTTTTATTCTACCAGTATTTTGAAGTTTGCATTACTAAGTTGCATGACTGCATAGCATGGTACCTAATACGTACTAGACATACAGATAAAAAATTAAGTTGAAGAACTCAGCATAAACTCACTAGATTCACTAAACATAATAGTTATGTAAACCTTAAATGAAGTAAAATAGTGTCTATATACAATAGATACTGTATAGTCACTGCACTACTATCATTACCAGATTCTGCTGTTATTCAGTCACTCAGCTAAACCTCACAGCTGAACCACAGCACACATGTCAAATAAACCTTATACTATGGGGTATGAAAATTCTGCAACCTCATTGGTCAAAACAGATTGAATAACTCTGGAAAAATCCTCCACTATATCCACTGTAACAACTTTGATATCACTATAAAAAACAAAAAGAACACTTGAACATTGTATTATAGCAATATACCATGATAGGGAGTGGGTATATGGACGGATTTATCACTTCTGGTGTGGCTATGTCACTCGGCTGCACCTCATGACTGAACAACACCAGACATGGTAAATCCACCTATATATCCACTCCTTGTCATGGTACATTGCTTACATATACTATGATCTGTCATACCATATGTCATGATTTCAATCTAAATCTATATAAAGTCACATGCATTGTGCAAACGTCTGTTGAGTAACTTACGGTGAGTTAAGCGCTCCCCCGCAGCTGGCTTCCCAGCAGCCTTCCAGAGTTCGTACGCGAGGTAGTACCAGCACGTACTGTTGTCCGGTATCTCCTCCCACTGTTTCAGAACGTAAAAATGCTGGCGCAACAGCTTCCACTTCCACTTCAACTGTGTGATCGTCTTGTTCTTAACCTTGAGTATCACATGTAAGAAACTGTTGATGTGCCTCCACATCGGATCCAGTTTGCGGTTCATGCTCTGCACTAATATGCGAGCATTCCCCCTGGCTTGGACTGCCTCAAGCAGCAAGCACACCTCTCGCAAGGTCCACTGCCTCATGGTTAACTTTTTTCTGCAATAGAAACATAAAGAAACATTTCCATGACTGTCATGTCCCATAGTGAATTAATTTTTATGTATTATATTAAGTTTAGTGCTTAGAAAATGAAACATTGTGCCCCACCCTCTTACCCAATTGTGTTCTTTCTGTCTAAGAGTAACCATTTCGCACTACTTCAGCTACCACTACACATTTATTTAACAAAAAATAGAACTAACAATGGCACTAAGCATTACTGTAAACAATCATTACCCATTATAACGTGATAGGCAACACTACACTATACTATCACATTTCTTGTTTTGTTAAAAAAAATAACTTTTCAAATATAGTACCAGCAAGCTATGGGGGGGTGTCAGCAGTCAAGAACATAGCCTAAGTCAGCCAATACAAGCAACAACTCAGTAATGCAGAGGATACCTGCATACTAATAATGGCTTCATAATATGAAAAAATTACTTAGCTTATGTGTTGCATACAACATGGCTCCATTTGCACAAATATTACTAAATAATGTTAAACATAAGCCTGCCACCACTGCGTTTCACTGTTGTAACACCCCTACTCCTCTCTGTCACTTACAGTAGTGCAATGCCACAGTAAATGTTAAGTGAACCTAACAGACTGAAAAATATTACAATGTGAACCACATAACAACATCATGAAATTGTGTACTAACAACAACATGATGCATTGCTATTGCACTTTCCCCAGTGTTGTTACACAGCATGGCACAATGTGAATGTTCCCAACGCATGTGTTACATGTGTGTGAGTGATGCATGCAGCTAATCTATTTTTTGACCACATTTATAGGGTTCTGAAAAGAACATTTGTTTACACTGTAATATTTGATCAAACAGTCTGACAGTCTTAGAGGACTTTGAGGATTGCATCTCGAAGGTCTCCCAGGAAATGTCAATTGCCAGCATACGAGAAATGTACACCTTCTGGTACGTATAGCCAATCATAACAATACTTAATTTGTGGGTGACGTATAGTATACATTCCATGCATGTGTAGAAAAGTAGATATTTGTATGTTGATTTTTCTTCAAGCTCTGTCAATCAGATACATGTGGTGTTCTGCTTGCCAGACTCTATGCTCTGTAATATCCGAAAATATGATTATACAGGCAGGCAACATACTCATAATAGAAGCAAGGTCCAATTTTGCCTCTGTTACTAAATCTACCCAGCGTTTTGTGCCCAAATCATTGCCTCCAAGATGTATCAGCAGTATGTCAGGATGAGGTTGAGTACTCAAAAAGTCTGTGCATGGTTGGCATGAGGTGTTCCCACCTCATTCCACCCCTACCAAACCATTTCACAGAGCCATTTGGGAGCTGCAGGTTTCTCCCAAAATCACTATTGTTAGCATACTCAGATGCTCGACTCACGATACTACTTCCAACTATCCACAAAGTCCTTTTGCGATTTTCTGCCATTCTCAGGTTTTAAACTCAGAAGTGGACAGAGAGCTACCAAAAAAAGTCAGTGTTCACCCTGCAGTGGCTAGGCAGTAGTGAAAGTAAAACTGATATTTTCCCTCTTAACTTCAAGCCAGCTTCACTGGCCTGATTCATAACACACAAATAAAAAAAATAATTTGCTAGTACTGTTGCTTCATTAACCAATGTAGGCTATGCACTCACTATTACTAGACTTCTGCTGCAGCTAAAATGTGCAAACATTGACAGGTGGGAAAAATGCATCCTTTTCATAGGCAGTTTTAAACAATTACAACTGCAGAAACATGTCTGATTGGTTCCCTCTTCTGTTATGGGTCCACCTGCTGCTTCCTATCTCCCTCTCTATTTGCAGCTGTATCTGTACAAGTTAGTACTCAACTACTATCTGACTTTAAACACTTTTATCTAAATTATACAGCAAGTTAGATGATTACAAGTAACATTATCAAATACAGCACTAAAAAACATTTTGATTAATAGTATTTACATGTTGCTAACATGTATTTATTATACTGGAAAAATGCTTAATAAAATATACTGTACTTACAGTTTTGGAAATGCTGCTCTCAGTTGGCACTAAGATGGCTGCTGCTGACTTCTTCTTCAGTGTTGTCCGTCTCTGATTGGTTGTCTCACATGGCCTGACAAATCTTGCATTACATTGGTAGAACAAGCTGTCACTCAAATACAATCAGATCTGATTTGATAATGAATGCATTTTCCACTCCCAAGTGTTAAATTTGCGACACTTTCGAATGCAGGAAAGTACTTTTTGCGACACTTTCGAATGCACGAAAGTAACTTTTATGAAACTTTTGAACTTCAGCATTACTTTTTACCATACTGTCAAATGCACGAAAGTAACATTTGCGACACTGTCGAATGCATAACACTACTATTTGCAACACTTTCATGCATTCAACAGTATTTTTTCAAAACTATTTTTACCACAATTTGATGCTTAATGGCAAAATAACCAATTTTTCAATGCGAAACACTGCTCAACAGCATTCCCACTCTCACAACTGGAGATGCATAGTATTGTAACTTGGTAAAAACACCCACAAAAAGGTGCATATCTTTAGTGACAATGGCACCATGCAACTGACTTGTAGTAATGCATAGTTTGTAAGTTGTTAATCAACACCGCAAACTGTCATTTTATGCAGCATTCGCACCAAATTTCTAACATCAGTCATTTGAGGATGTAAATGCAATGTTACCAAACTGACATTGCAATACAGCAAAAATATCAACTGACAAATGTGTGTTGTGAAGTTCATATGCACACTCACATAAACAGTCATAGTACAGACTATCATTACCAAATTTTGTACATACTCATTTTACACCTCTGCTCATGAACAGTGTGATTGTCAGTATCACAATGTGCTCTGAACAGTGGTTTCACACAACACCTGTAGCAGTGGTCTCTATAACTACATACAAAACAGCTCAGCAAACATGTGAAAAATGACAGCTGTGTAATTGCAAAATGATTGTAGTAAAATGCCAACCTGAACAATCTACTGTACATGAAAATATCCATAATGCACTGACTTCAGCTAAGTGTGCAAAGTTGACTTATTAATGTGTCATTAATTAACAGAAAGATCATTAATAAAGTTATTGTGTTACAGAACTGTGCCAGCATAAGCTATATAAAAGTTTCTTAATATTACTAATTATTAACAACTGAACATGGAAAGCATACCAAACAAAATGTAGATTCTATAGTGATAATGATATGCAAGACAATGTGACAGAAATGAAGTACAACTGTAGCAATGTAAGTAACTTATGTGATTAAAAGACTGCAAACATTTCCTTTTTAAATTGATGTGATACTTAAATCAGATGTTTCAATGCACAATGTTAGAAGGCATGAACAGAGGCATATAGTAACATTTTCTTTTTCTCTGTCTTTCATACAGGTGCCTGATACTTCTGTAGGACTGCTGACTGCCACTGTGAACTATCATATCAAAACATGCCAAATAAATACAGACGTAGATGTATAGGGAAATGAGACAGGTATCATAGTACTTCACTGTTGTATAAGGGCAATAAAGAAAACACAAATGTTACATCACAATATGAACAGAGACAGACCTCTACTGCAACAGTGAGCCCTACAACAACTCACTACACATCAAAAGCACATACTTACTCAAGAGCAAGTAAAAAATGCTTACCTTTACAACAGTTGTACAGATCTCTCTGATGAAACACAACTATTGTGACTGCAACCACCAACAAACCTCCCAAACATTGCCGTAGACTCACACCTGGTGATTTGCAACTGAGAAAGCAAAAGTATTTCTGATTACTAGCAAGTAAAGCTAAGATTGACAGACTTATTGTTGCTGTGATGAGACATGCACGCAAAAAGACAAAGAGTCATCTGTCTTTGATGAAGTTGCATTTCAAAGTATGCACTTTTGTTAACAGAGCAGTGTTTGTGCTGCAGCCAGCGAGTAAGATATCTCATGTTCTTGAACAATTCAGGAAAGTTGTGATGGCATAAAAAAGGCTAAAACAGTATCCTTCTTTAACTGTCCACAATTTCTGTGATGTTTTCACAGGTCACTGGATACACACGCAGCACTCAGAGGCATATTTCTGGGAAGAATCTTATTATTCCCAGAAAAAGGAACACAAGTTCACCATTGATGATTACAACAAACTGGTAAATGTCCTCAGTATCTGTGATGACACTGCAATGGATACAGATGATGACTGTGATTCAACCACAGTCTCCAATAAATGGCACTGTCTGGCATGGGCATGTGATGAGACCTGCAACCATAGGCAATCGTCATTTGAAAATGTTTAACAGTTTGTCAACCTATTTGTGATAACAGATCACAAAGAAAGATATAAACTGTTTCATAAAATTGACCATTGTGAAATTCATCCACGTACTGGACTAATGGGTCACTTACTGGCATGCCTTGATAGTGGAGTTTGTGATAGTATTTTTCACAACATGCGTATGCTTGGAGTGCATCAAACAGGCATGCAAAACTTTGTATACAGAGTATATGAAGTATGATGAGTTGTAAATCACTACACTTGTTTAAATGACTTATTGCAGTCAGGTGACATGCAGGGTGCCATCACATTTCTCAAAAAACTGCAACATGTTACTTCTGTACCAGACACAACAAATTCTCAGTTAAGCACTTCAGCTGAAACATCTGTTTCAGTGTTAGAAACTGACATACTGAGACAATATGTCAAATAAATAGAAAAATTTGAGCTGGCAAAGTCTCAGAAGTTTGACTCTGTATGCGCATCATGTGAATGTTTGTGCTACACTAAACAAACAGTCACAGTGAACCTCGAAACCTTGTCACCATACAATGACATGTGGTTCCGTCTTTTTGCATTTTTCCTACTTACAGTAAATCTGACTTTCAGTTAGAAAACACCATTCTGCTATGTAAGCACTGTTTCTCCAAACTGAAGTCTAACATTTTGCCACCAAGGTCACATCTGAACAACATGGAGACACATGTTACACCAAGTGAGATTTCAACATTGAATATGTTTGAACGCATTCTAATTCAGACAATGAAACCATTCCAAACCATTCTACTTGTGAACACAAAGACACAGAATATTCCACAGAAAAGAACTTGTTAGATCTCTAAAGGGTTCCGTGATGTATCTACCACTTCCTCTACAGGAAAATGTGGATGCAATTTCAACAGAAAATAGTTTGGTGATTCTTGTAAATGGTGTTCCAATGAAGTCCAAGGTCATCTGGCAAGATGTTTTCAAAGTACAAAAGGTGAAGCATGCTCTTACTTATTTAAAGACTAACAATCCCTTTTATTCAGACTTTGACATAGATCAGATGGCCAGTCTCTCTGTCCAACATGATCTATTAGAAAAAACTAAACCAATCATTGAGAAGGTCAGTGGACAGACAAGTGACAATGTGTATGAACAGTACACAATTCACCCACTGTGTGGTAGAGGTCCAGTAGGAGACAACACTGATCTCTATCAAATGAAACAGGTGGAAGGTGAGCCTGTCAGCATTTGGGAGGCAACACTAGAAGCATGCTGTTTTCCAGACCTATTCTCAAAAGGGTCAGGTGTACGCCTAGATGATAGAGAAGTGTGTGTACAGGGTGCTGAGTACCACACTAGCTGTGTACTCAGTAAAGATGGCAAATTCAGATGTAACATACAGTACCTGTTTCATCTCCTCTGGGAGAGTGAACTTAGCATTCTGTCTGTGTCCATTGCACATACTATTCGTCTCACAAGTCCACTGGATGGAAAAACAGCTGCTCAATTTCTAGAGAAATTAAAGCAGAAAGATGAAAATGTCTAAGTGAATCTGTCTTCTATTCTTTCAAGTCTTCGAGGTACCAAAGAATATTGGTATCTTAGACACTCTGAAGTGATGACAATGCTGCAAGAGTATGGTGCAGCCACATGGTTTGTCACACTTAGTTGTGTTGAATATGCCTGGGACAAGCTAATTGAACTGTTGAAGTGGGCAAATTCTGATGTCGATGGCATCTCATTCATGACTGTCAGAGAAATGTGTTCACTTGATCCTGTGTCTGTCACAAGACATTTTCACAAGTGGTTCCATGACATTCTGACTTTCATCTTGTCAAAGGACAATCCATCTCTTGGTATTGTGGAACATTACTTTTGGAGGATGGAATATCAAGCACAGGGTGCCTCTCGTATCCATATGTTATTGTGGATCAAGGATGCACCATGCATAGGTGAGGATGAAGCAGCAGAAGTGCTAGCATTCATCAAGAAATATATCACTTGTCACATTCCAGACAAGTATGACAGTCCTACACTATGAAAGTTGGTTCAAAAGTTCCAGTGACATATTTGTGCAAAATACTGCTGGCAAGTAGTAAAGAACAAATCTAATTGGTACACACTACGTCGCTTTGGATTTCCTAGACGAGTTTGTCAGGATGGTGCTGTGAATGACCTTCTCTCAGCAATGCGACACCACTTGAAGGCAAAATCAACCAAGAGGGTATATGAGTTACCCAGAGATGAGAAAGAGGTGTACATAAATGACTACAACCCAACTCTTCTCCTAATGTGGCAAGCAAACATAGATGTTCAGTTTGTGGCTGATAACTCATTGGCCCTGGTGTGGTACATCACTTTGTACACAACCAAACATGAGCAGACTAGCTTGCAAGATCTTTGGGAAGATATTGCCAGTTCAAGCAGAAGCCTGACATCTCAGCTCTGGTCATTGGGCTTGAAGACTCTTTCACATAGAGAATGTGGAGCTTATGAAGCCAGTGACCATTTAATGGGTACACATCTGTCCGGGAAGTCTGACACTGTCCGGTTTCTCAGTGTAAACTACAAAGAGAAACTCAAACATGTACTGATTCCTCATGCTGAAATTGAGGAGCTTGCTGCCAATAGACCTTCTTCAAAACATATCTTGAAGAATAACCTGATAGACACATACTACCCCTGTAGACACGATGAGATGGATGATATGTGTCTCTTTCAGGTGGCTAAGTGGTATGACTACAAGGCAAATGTATCACCTGACTCAACACACCAGATTTACAAGGTGAATGGAGTGGATGGCTGTCTCGTAAAGAGACACAAGTCATGGCTCATAGACCACTGTAAACTGCATCTAGGCATATTGAAGAGCAGAGAGCATCACTACTTTGCTCTCCTATTCCTATTTAGACCCTGGAAGAATGAGTCTGAATTAAAAGGTGACTGTGATACATTCGAGGAAGAATTCAATCTCAGTTATGAGACTTTCAAAACTGAATACTCAGAGATATACATACAGAGACTGGAGGCTGAGAACAGCTTGAGAAGGCAGAGAAGCAGCTTCAGGAAGACACTCCTGTTAGCTCACAAGACAATCTTGATCTAGAAGGACAAGCTGTTCTAGGTGAACCTCTGTCTTTAAATGCACCACAAGTGTTAATCTCAGAAATTGAGACTGCCATGGAACATGGAATACACTCCACTGTCAACCCAGCTGACTTGAGAGAAAGACTGAATCAGCAGCATCATGTAGTTCACGCTCAAGTCAATGATGCTGTTTGACATGACCTACCCCATGAAGCAAAAAAATGTGACTGTCTTGATTATAAACCACTGCTGATCTTTGTAGTGGTTCAGCTGGTACAGGAAAGAGTTTCCTTATTCAGGCTATCACTGCTGAAATACGGATCCTGACAGGGTCATCAATGTCTGCTGCTGATACTGCTCCCACAGTTCTAGCTGCAAACAACATTGGTGGAGTTACATTACACCGTCTCTTTGTGTTGCCAGTGGAACATGGCAAAACCAGAGAGTATTGTAAACTGCCATTTGAGGTTGCATCTCAGCTCCGTTCCATGTTCACAAAGATGAAGTCACTTATTGTTGATGAAATCAGCATGGTCTCCAATGTAATTCTTGCCTGTATACACCTATGTCTACAGGAGATCTTATGTACTGACTATGGAGTACCATTTATTGGCAAAAGTAGTGTTGTATTGGGAGACTACTACTTTGCTCTCCTATTCCTATTTAGACCCTGGAGAAGTGAGTCTGAATTAAAAGGTGACTACGATACATTCAAGGAAGAATTCAATTGCAGTTACGAGACTTTCTAAACTGAATACTCAGAGACATAGATGCAGAGACTAGAGGCTGAGAAAGAACAACTTGAGAAGGCAGAGAAGCAGCTTCAGGAAGACACTCCTGTTAGTTCACAAGACAACACTGATCCAGAAGGACAAGCTGTTGAAGGTGAACCACTGCCCTTAAATGTCCCAGAAGTGTTAATGTCAGAAATTGAGACAGCCATGTAACATGGAACACACTCCACTGTCAACCCAGCTGACTTGAGAGAAAGACTAAATCAGCAGCAGCATACAGTTCACTCTCAAGTAATTGAAGCTGTCTGACATGGCCTACAACATGAAACAAAAGAATGTGACTGTCATGACTATAAGCCACTACTGATCTTTGTTAGCGGTTCAGCTGGCACTGGAAAGAGTTTCCTTATTGAAGCCATCACTGCTGAAATACAGAGCCTGACAGGGTCATCAATGTCTATTGCTGTTACTGCTCCCACAGGACTAGCTGCATACAACATTGGTGGAGTTACATTAAACCATCTCTTTATGTTGCCAGTGGAACATGGCAGAACTGGAGAGTATCATAAACTGTCATTTGATGTTGCATCTCAGCTCCATTCCATGTTCACAAAGATGAAGTTACTCATCATTGATGAAATCAGCATGGTCTCCAATGGCATGCTTGCCTGTATTCATCTACATATACAGGAGATCTTAGGTACTGACGATGGAGTTCCATTTGGTGGCAAAACTATTGTTGTATTGGGAGACCTTTTATACAGCTTGCACCAGTCAATGCAGAGCATGTATTTACAACTCTAACTGCCAAGCAAGCTAAGAATATTCTCAGCTGCATTGCATGCTATAACATATGGGAATTATTTACCTATGTTGAGTTGTCTGAGAACATGTGCCAAAGTGGTGATCTGGCTTACAAATCACTTTTAGATGAAGCTCGAACAGGTTCTCTATCACCAGAACATGTTTGTATGTTAAACGATCAGAGAATTACTGTAGATACTGTATCCATAGAAACAGCATGTAATGTTTTCAATGATGTATACTTCACAGGGACACACATAGTGTGTCTTATGCCACTACTAAAGAAATGCACTGAGTTCAACAATCTAATGCTGCAGAGAGAAAACCATGAAATTCTAAATCTGCATGCTGTTGATACGGTTGATGGTGTCATTCTTAGTCGCAACCTAGTAGCAAAGATGACTGAATGACTCAGTGAACTCAAGTCAGATGTTTCAGATGTTTCACGCACAGCTGGCCTAGAAGCTGTTCTCACACTTTGTAAGAATGCACGTATCATGCTACGGTGTAATCTAGATGTAGAACGAGGCATGGTAAGTGGTGCCATGGGAAACATCACTGACTTTGTCTAGAATGTCCAGAAGACATATATCGAGATGCTTGTAGTTCACTTTGACAACATGGAACAGCCTGTACACACAGAACACACCTGCGTAAAATTCTGGGTATTTAAGGATATGGGTCTGTTCAAAAGAAAGGGGTACCAAAGTGTGACATAGAGGTAATTTTTTCAACCTCACAGTAGAATAATTTTAATAAGCTTTTCTGAACACTCTTACCCAAAGTTGGAAAAGTAACTATGTAGTGAGATAACTGCCAAACAGAAACTTGAGATAAAAGCCACTCATTGTGGTGCGTGCAACAGGGGACACCAAACAGTGTGGCACGTGCAACATTGGACACGAAACAGTGTGGCGCGTGCAACATTGGACACCAAAAGAGTGTGGCACGTGCAACATTGAACACCAAAACAGTGTTCTTCTCAGCATCTAATCTTTTTAATATTATAACCATTTAACACCAAACATTGCATAACTAACATATTTACATTTGACCATTTTGAAGTGTTCCAAGGTGCAATTCCGCCAACCCCTAAAATCTTCTATTCAAGTATTGTTATTTTTTGATTGTCTTATGCTGTGTTGCCCTGTTCCCCCGGTTCTGCCCAAACAAACAGAGACACACACCAAGCACTGCAGAGAAATGGTCACTGCCATGCATTTACTTGATAAAAAAACCAACATTAACAAGTCTGCGTGATGTGGGCAGCCAGGTAGTCTTGATTGGTATTCTACTCCGTAACTCTGTGCTTCCACATGCGTTATGAGTCTTCAGCCATGCTCAGTTGGATTTTTCATTCAGAAATGTTAAGATAATACTTGCTTCAAATTCTGTGTTAATTCCAACGTTGTTGCAGTTTTTCATGTTTCTTGACAATGGTTTTTAGATCGTCTGGTGATATGTTGAATTTTCCTTGTCCTTGCACTGTTACCGGTCCATAAAAAAGTCATCTTCCCTTTATGACATCAATGTCTCGATGCCGTGGCCAAGAGAATTTTCCATCCCTGCTCCGTTACAAAAATTTACATTCAAATTCTTGTTTCATTTCATCAAATGATGTTACTTGTCCAATGTAAAATGTGTTAGAGTAATAGACGGCATAAGACTGACTTGTCTGTATGTGGTCATAGTTCTTTTGTTTTCTGGTAGATGCACTGGCAACAGATGTATTGGCTGTTGTACTGGCTGCAGAATCTGTCAATGCAGCAGCATGTTCACTAATCTGGTTCACAACAGTAGACGCACTGGTCATCACTGGAGGTGTGATATCAGAAGCGGGAGTGGGTGTGCTGGTGATTGCATTATAGACAGGAAATGGCAATGTAGTGGGCCCAAGATTCTTAATATCCAAAGGGGGAGAGGGTGTGTGAATGATTGCACTGGAGACCAGAATAGGCAATGTAGGGGGCCCTGAAGTTTCTTTTTCCTTCACTGAAGACACATAGCCAGGTACAGTCTGAATAATCCTCTTCTTCCATCCGTTGACATATCTTGCATTTTCACATTGACCATCCTCCTTTCTGCATGGCCCCGCAGAAACAGCTGTAGTCTCGGACTTCAACACCATCCACCGTTGGTCGGACAATATGAACCTTTCATGTGCCAGCTATTGTTTTTAGCCCTGGTCCTGCATTTCTGCTAATTTTTCCATCACTGACCCAGAAGAATGTTCTGCGATAATGAGTGCAACCTTCGATGGCAGGCTCCTTTGTTAAATTCCTCTTGCAGTACTGAAAAAGGTGTGCAGCATTTGAAATGATAGCCTGCCAGGACTGCACAGCTAGGCTTGCACGTGATTTCACCAACGCACTCTCACCATCTGAGGTTCCTTTTCCATGCCTGGATCCAAAAAATGCACACGCTCTATTGGGAATCCGTGTAGTAATGGAGACAATGATATGTTCTGGAAGGTCCATTTTGATTTGTACTGACTCCCACACCTATCAGTAAAGTGTATCTGTCTCTCAATATTGATGCCACGGATGTTTCTGAGGTAGGAATTGGACATGTTCACGAAATGCAGAACTGCGTGGTGGTCATGTTTGAGATCACTAGATATGAAGACAAGTGACTCTGTAACTAAGTCTGTACATCTTTCACACCTGTAGTATGTCACTACAGGGTGAACAGTTGCTTGCTCATGGTGCCAATGGCATGACTGAATTTCATCCTGGTACTTGCATTCGTAGTTCTCTGCAAAGTCTAGAACCATCAATACCCAGCTGTCGGGAAGGTTATTTTTGAGTAATTTGAATTGGTGTTGTTGCCAGGATGCTATGTGTAGATGTCGACCCAAAAACTGGAGGTCCTCCTTCAAGACTTGAACCAGACATCGAAATGTGGCCACTTTTTCTCTTCATGACTTTTCTTGTTTGTTTACTTTCTGATCCATTTATGACACTGGTAATGGTCACACTCTCCCACTGTTGCCATTTCACCTCCTCAGTTTCATGTGTCTGTAAAAGTTCTTCCAATGATTTCTCAATAGCAGAAGTGCTACACGTTTTGCAATTTTTTTCAATGCAGGACTTTCTAAAGAATTTCTCACCTTCCTTCTTTGGGCACATTGTCAGTTCTACTGCTTCATAAATATTGGACATTGTGCACTCCATTTTTTTCTGCTCGGCAAATCACTTTATTGCTAACAGCTTTAGTTTGCCATTGGTGCAATACTCGCAGAGACACTGGTCCAGTTTTTGATCCTGTGCAAGTTTAATATTATCAGACGGAGACTGCTGAATTTAGTTAGTCCAATTTTCTCATCTGGGTTCTGCTCACAGAACTCTTGGTGCAGCCTTTTCAGAGTTTTGTCTAAGAATGATCTTGCTTTTCCGGTTCGATTAAAAAATGCCTTCTTGTATGGAAGCAGTGTTGCTGATACATTGAAAAAATCATCTACTTTCTTCTGCAGCTTCTCAGATATTCCCAACTTGTGCCTGGTACTCCTCTTAACTTGCACGCTCTTCGATACCCTCATCATTCTTCTCCAACTGATCCCTAGACACGTGCTTGCTCTTCATAGTAGGCGGTACTTTTTCAGAACAAGAAGCGTGCTCATGAATTCTTTTTTTAGTTCTTTGTCTGCCTTCCTGTTGCACTGTTTAAATGAATGTAATTTTTGCTGAAGGACTTCCACTAGCTTATTGTCCAGTTTGGTACATCCGAACCTTGAGTGGGCAGCCTGTTTTTATGGAGTGTCCAAGGAGATAACTTTTGAGATTGTTGCAGCAAACCTGGTTGGGGACCTGGGCAGTCCTTCACGTGCTCTCTGCACAGCCTTTCTAATTGTGCTTTCTGACCTTGGGTCCATCACTGGGGTTGTGCTTTCGTCCAAGGCAAGCGCTGTCATGGTTGTACTGCTAATGAAGGGTGTTCCCATTTGTGTTTCCATTGTGCTGGACGGTATGCTCACTTGCATTTCCATACAGTTTGTGGTGTTAGTGGCTGTGGTCAAAGAATTGGTGGTCTTCTTTACTTCTTGGTATCCTTGTCGTCATTTTTCATTGATTCTTCTGCGTTTTTGTGAAGTCATCATTATGCGCTGTTCTCTTTTTCTCTCTCTCTCCAATATTCTCTTTTCTGTTCTGCTGTTTGTTTAGTTGTTTTAGTTACAGAAGGGTTTACAGTATCTGATGTCATGTCCTTCTTCCTTTTCCTGGCTTCCTGCATTCGCAATCGACTTTTCTCTCTAGCAAGTGTGCGTTGTTCTTCGGTCATTTTCTCTCTGTGCTTCCGTGCACGTTCTTTTGCTTTTTCTTTGTACTCCAGGATGCATTGTGGATCCTTTCTTAAGTTATTATGGTACCGCTGACTTCTTTCTTTTACTGTGAGTGGTACAGAACTTCAAAGCCCCATGAAGCAAGTCAGCAGCAGACACACATGGTGTTTGATGTCTTCTTGTTTCACTTTGATCCATCTTTTTCTTTCCAAAACTATTCAAGATAAAAAAAGAAATGATGCCATAATGAAAAACCCACAGAATATATTAACAAAATTCACTCACAGAAAACAACGAGGAGGGCACAGGGCAAACAGTAGTGCCGCACGAGATAGAGTAGAGGCAACACACATGGTGGCCTTGCGGTGAAGTACAGCAGCATACATGAGTGCCATACGGTAGAGTAGAGTAGAGCAGCACACACGGTGACGCTGCACGAGGTAGAGTAGAGTAGAGTAGAGCAGCACACACGGTGACGCCGCATGAAGTAGAGTAGAGTAGAGCAGCACACATGGTGACGCTGCACGAGGTAGAGCAGCACACATGGTGATGCCGCATGAGGTAGAGTAGAGCAACAAACAAAATGGAGACCCACCCGCACATGCCTGCAAACAAAATGGAGACCCGCCTGCACTTGCTTGCAAACAAAATGGAGGCCTGCCCGCACTTGCTTGCAAACAAAATGGAGGCCCGCCCGCACTTGCTTGCAAACAAAATGGAGGCCCGCCCGCACATGCTTGCAAACAAAATGGAGGCCCGCCCGCACTTGCTTGCAAACAAAATGGAGGCCCGCCTTTGCTTGAAAACAAAACGGAGAGTCTCAGAGTGTCGGCAGGGTGGGGAGATGGTGTGAGTGTCTGAAGAATAGATACGTCGAGTTACTCAGAGGCAGCAAGGTGGGGTCAGTGGTTAGTGGGGGGGATCTGCCATGGTGCTCTAGGGACAATAATAATCCAGACACAGCATCTTTTCAGGTGTGCTTATTCACCACTCACTGAGCCAGGAAAGCACACCCTCAAGATAGCCGAGTGAGCCTCTGTGGACAAGCACATCTGGAAACAAACGATGGTTACACATGCAACGCCTCAGCGTCTCACTTAAAAACATTTAAAAAGTAACATTTTAACACACAGTCACAGAATTCAGCAGCACATGACAAAACGTTGCATAAAACACCAGGTCCAGCTGAGGCATCTTTCCAGGCGTGCTTCTTGGCCTACACTGTTCCACCAAGCCCCACCCACCCACCCTCCCAAACCAAGAAAGCACATGGCATTCAAGCTGGCCTAAAGCATGCAAGGAAAAATGCATCTCCTGGTCGTCTCCCCCCCCCCGGCCATAAGCATTGACATTAAATGAAAAGACGGCAATCACAATTCAGCACAATAATAATCCAGACACAGCGTCTTTCCAGGTGTGCTTATTCACCACTCACTGAGCCAGGAAAGCGCACCCTCAAGATGGCCGAGTGAGCCTCTGTGGACAAGCACATCTGGAAACAAATGCTGCCTACACATGCAACGCCTCAGAGTCTCACTTAAAAAAATTTAAAAAGTAACATTTTAACACACAATCACAGAATTCAGTAACACATGACAAAATGTTGCATAAAACACCAGGTCCAGCTGAAGCATCTTTCCAGGCGTGCTTCTTGGCCTACACCTTTCCACCAAGCCCCACCACCACCCTCCCAAACCAAGAAAGCACATGGCACTCAAGCTGGCCTTAAGCATGCCTGGAAAAATGCATCTTCTGGTCGTCCCCCCGGCCACAAGCATTGACATTAAATGAAAAGACGGCAATCACAATTCAGCACAATAATAATCCAGACACAGCGTCTTTCCAGGTGTGCTTATTCACCACTCACTGAGCCAGGAAAGCGCACCCTCAAGATGGCCGAGTGAGCCTCTATGGACAAGCACATCTGGAAACAAATGCTGCCTACACATGCAACGCCTCAGCGTCTCACTTAAAAAAATTTAAAAAGTAACATTTTAACACACAATCACAGAATTCAGTAACACACGAAAAAACATTGCATAAAACACCAGGTCCAGCTGAGGCATCTTTCCAGGCATGCTTCTTGGCCTACAACTTTCCACCAAGCCCCACCACCACCCACCCTAACCAAGAAAGCACACGGCACTCAAGCTGGCCGAGCCTTAAGCAGGCCTGGAAAATGCATCAGCAGGACCCCACTCCCAGGTCCCGCTTTAAACCAAACAGGCAGCACAAAACACCAGCTGATGCATCTTTCCAGGCAAGCTTCTCGGCAAAGCCTTAAGCAGACCTGGTAAAATGCATCTCCTGGGCCCCCCCCATACAGGACAAACACATTAGTTTTAAAACACAGTATTAAGAACCCTCAGCATCTTAAAATACATTGCCAGTAGGTAAAACTCTCAGCACCTTAATTTTAAAATGTTAACATACCCGGACAATGCATCAGGAACTCTCATGCCACCACAACAAGGCTGGGCAGAGGCAGTACAGAATGTTCAAATTGGAGAAAGCATCCTTCAAATGCGGACTGAAATGCTGAAGTTGTACCCCACCACCACTACCATCCAAAGCACGCAAAACTTGGATTTTCAGGGAGCCCCCCCAAAGCTTGTGCACAGCAAACATTTTGGCTCAAAGTATGCAAATGCAGAGTGAAACTCAGAAGTTGCAGACCCTTTGGATTTTCAGGGAGCACAATCAAATAACCTCCGCCCCAACACCATGACTACCACCACCCAAAGCTGATGTCCTTCACCACAGCAAACATTTTAGGCACTCAAAACACATTTATAAACAGGGCAACACGGCACAGCAAACTCACTGAATCTCAACGTGGAGCAGCAAATAGTGTAGCAAGAAAAACTCATATTAAACCCCCTAAAATGGCACTGTACAGGAAAACAAAATAAATCTGCGAACAATTTGACTTTGATTTGATTTTCAACTGCACATGCATAATTTTCTCTTGGAGAGAGAAGTGAAACTTACTGTACAAGGAGCTCACTGTGGTGCAGCAAACAAGGTGGCGCAGCAAAACGGCTGCTGTAGACACTGGCGTGGTGCAGGTACGCAGCTAGTGAATTGGGACACAGTCGCTTGCCTCACAAAATACGCGGTTCCAAAAGGGAGCAAAAGAAGGAGCTCACTTGATTTTATAGCACCCAAAAAATGTGTAGACTGTGACGTCCTGACAGAATCTCGCAATGAGACTGGGAGTTCGCGAACAAGCCCTTCTGTGGCGCACACACATCTGGGTCATGGGGACGCCAAACTGATCCACAGCACAAGGTCCCAGTTTTTGGAAAAAGAAACTACATGGACCTAGTGCATCATTGCCTGCCACGTACCCCTGTGCCTTCCCATAATAGCTGGTGTACTATGTGCAGAATACAGCAGCAATATAACATTTGGGGGGGCATACTGAGTTGGGTCCTTGCAGTGGACACTGCATGTTGCCTTCACCATGGCAATTTTGGGAGCGAAGTACATTAAAGAGGAAGTTTAAAACGAGGTGGAGAGCCTTGGTTTTCTTTAAAAAGACACTGCACACACTCTTAAAATGACTTTCATTACATGGAACAAACAAATATCTGTACTGAAAGGGGAAACAACATGCAGTGATCTGTTTTGTCACAAATTCCAGCTGGCAACATGTGGTTTTTTTAACAGATGGTTCAAAAAAAAAAGGCTTTATCCAGGACTTTAGCACTATGTACATTATCGGTCTATATGCATGTCTATAAAAAAACACTTTATAATAGCAGTAGTTATTTTCATTGTGTTTTGATTTGGTGATAAAATCCCATGACACATTGGTAACCCTTTCTCATGAACAGACCCATATCTATGTAAACAGGAAACAGTCTCTATTATGTGTTGCACGTGCTGTATCCATTCACAAATCTCAGGGTTTGAGTTTGGATTCAGCAATGGTGGACATAGGTACAGGCATTTTCAAGGATGGCATGAGCTACATGGCACTTTCACGTGTTAGCAGCCTTTCTTTGTTGCACATTATAACTCTAGCACCTCAGAAAATACGAGCTGACAAGCGATGTGTTCTTGAGTACAACAGGTTAGGTACTCTACATCAGCCATAAATGTCTTTGTTGGAAGGTCTAAACCTCACTTTCAGATTCTTGACGATATTGAGAATGCAACTAATCACAGACACATTGCATTAGAGTAATAAACAAGTTTATTACTACAAAAGGGATAAAATCACAGTTGCCCTAAGCAGTTCTTACCAATAGAAACCGGGAGCCAGTGCTAAGCATTCCCTATACCTTGAGGTTTCTCTGTGCCTCTTGGGGTCTCTCAAGTCTCCAAGGTATAAGGCTTGTGCATTACATAATATACCTATGATAATTACTACGGTTACCAAAAGATAGAAACATTTCTAGTTACAGAGATGAGCCCTATTGGCTAAATTAGAGGTGGCTACATGGTCCAAGATAACACTATACAATTTTGTAAAATCATCAGTTTGAGAACAAAAGAGTTCTTATACAGTCTTACATAACTCAGTGTAGTGGTACAAATCACCAAAAGGTGGCAATGCCGTCTTACATATCATAATTACTCAAAGGACACAGGTGTCTTGGCATCTTACAAGTAAGAAATACACAGAAAATACATGGCAGAATATATGTATTAGCAAGCAAAGTGTATTACAACAATATGCATTCATATCCTGCCATCTACTCTTTTACGGTAGATGTCCTTAGCCCTAAATGTTAGTATAACATATACTTAAATACTAGCTGTCTACGGTATACCTCTAAGGGTAGCAATTAGGGTGCAGGGACCTCATATAACATCTTTAATACCACTGCCTACATATCTGGCTGTCTCACATCATTCAGTCAAATCTATAGGTGTCAACAAACAGTCACAAGCTTCCAGAAGTGATTCAACTCAAAAGAGTTCAACAAAGGCCACAACTTCAAATAAACATTCACTGCCAGCAATTTGTCAGAAATCAGTTGGTATAGCTACTGTACCAGTCTTTGACAACAGCACTAGAGTGAACTGCTAAGCTAACTCAGCTATGCAAGTTTTTCTACACATGCCACACTTTGTGCAGGCAATATCTGCTTCACAAGACAATTCCCTATCAAATGCTTTGAAGCAGATTGTCAACATGACTTCTGACCAGTCTAACAATGTACAGTCACTATCACCACTACGACAGGTGTTAGGTACATATGAAGGATGTAGTACATTTGCTGCTGACATACAGCAAGACACTAATGAGTTTATGATAGCTGTCATAAACAACCTGGATGAAGACAGCACCCCAATGTCGCAGTACTTCACAGTATCATATGTAACCAAATAAGTATGTGTTTCATGTGGCCATTCACAGCGTGAAACCACAGAAGACATGCTGTGGATTACTCTTTTTGCCCCTCAAACCAAAAGTGTCAAATATTGACAACTATTCACCAATGCTCAATGTGGTCACACCTGTAAAAGGTGTGGGAGGCAGATGCACTCAATCCATACATCTCAGGAGTTCATCTCAATATCTCTTGCTTATCTTGCACAGGTTTGACTCCAACAGGCTCAGTGATTACACTCCTATCACAGATTACACAGCTGGTGGAATCGTCTTCAACCAATCAGTGTTTGACACTCACAGTATAATCTATCACCATGGCCAATCCATGCATTCTGGCCATTACACCTGCTTAATTAGATACAGAACTGGATGGGTAGAGTGTGACGACTCTACAAGCAGTTTTAAACAGAGACTGCCATGACACGTAAAGAATGCATATCTTCTAATATTGAAGAATTATGATGACCTTCATATTTCAGAAGACTAGGACAAAATATATTGCATTTTTCAAATTACTAGTTTGTGACAGGAACAGTTGTAGGTCAGTACAATTGTGACCAATCTATGACTCTCAATAAACCATGGCATTTCAACAAAATTCTATATTGGCAGACACATTTCATGCACTATGACATCTAAGATTTTGTGTGGATCAGTGACAACATGGAAATTGTTGTAGTGGCTTCAATCAGCGCCAACAGTATTCACAGTCACAAGAGAAACCAAGCTTACATGTCTATCAAAGATTGTACATCTCAAAACAGAGGCCTTACTGTTCTCCTCTTCTGTACATATCTTTTATTGTTAGTGTATGATACCCATACATAACAAGAAGTTGCTACCAGTTTTTAACTGTTACTCTCTACAGATAAAGAAAAGTTCTCAGTTATCATCGTAAATAACTGAGCAACACTTGTCCCATTCACCAAACAGTGCACTCTGTCACAAGTTGTCTATCACCACTTGTTTTTGTCTATTGACTCTTGACATGTAGACAACAATATCATTCGTTCACCATGCAGCAGTGTAGAACTATGCCTCCTTTATTTGTAATACTGATACCGTACATATGTAAAAATAACATTATTGATAATGCAAGAAGTTGAATGAAACAACTGTAAATACTGAACAATTGCATCATATTATTATCTGACTTTGCCATGACTTTGTAATTACTTGTAAATAATATTTACAGTCTTATAGCACCTTGCCATTGTTACTAACTACTTTCATAGTTCTACTAAAAGTATTAGTATAAGAGTAAAGTACAAAAGAATGTTTAACATATAATACAGCACTATACTGATTACGTTAAATTAACTATATCTTTGATAAAAAAACAGCATATCATACACATTCTTTTAACTTACTAGTTAAGAGTTAACATAGAAGCCAATGTAACAATTGAAAAAAATGTTTTTTGTTCCTGTAAGAGTATTCAATTTTTTTGTACTTGTCATATAAGTCATTCTAACCTATGTTAACAATGTTGACAATTGTAAATCAGACACTGTTACTGATCACAACACACTTCTACCTGTTCCTGACAATATTTATGATCACCTCTTTTGAGGGATCGGTTGGGAATTTTCCATATGCACCTAGTCAGTGACATATCATTAAATGCCAGTAATCGAATGTCACTGAAATCAGATTTTTTTATATTCTATTACTTAAACACTGAGCATATGGTTTTTCGCCCACCCAGGAACATCCACATTATCAGTCACACGATAACAACTAAACACTTCTGTATCATGTGTGTAATCACTGTTTAGAAGCTCCTGACATACCTTTATTAACACAGTACGCAAGTAATGGACAACACATAATCAACACCAACAGTATTCACAGTCACTAGACATGCCCCGTAACCTTGACCCCTGCAGGAAGGATACTGTCACAGAAGAACAATGGCGTATTCCACTAGTGCTTCCCTTCTATCAGAGCACACCTTCTCTTCACAGGATCATCACCAGTAACTTTCCCATTTTGCAAACTGACCCTAACATTGGTGCTTCCTTCACAGAACCACCTATTGCCTCCTACTACCGGCCACCTAACCTGTGGAATCTCCTGGTTAAAAACAGCCTACCTACTCCTAACATTTCCTCCCTCCCAGGTACCAAACCTTGCAACAGGACTTGCTGCTACACCTGCAAATTTATTTCCAGTGTGACTGAAATTCAGGGGCCTACAGGTGTTTTTCACATCACCAAGGAGTTCTCATGCACCTCCTCTAATGTGGTGTATTGTATTATTTGCAGGAAGTGTACAGCTATTTACATCAGAGAAACTGGTAGGCATCTTGCTGACCATTTATGGGAACATTACAGAGCAGTCAGGAATGGTGAAACTACTAAACCTATTGTATCCCACTTTATCTCCAGGGACCACAGTGTCAATGACCTTTCTGTTTGTGTCCTTCAGAAGGGCTTCTGAGATCCTGACCAAAGAAAAAACATGGAAGCCAAGCTGATCATCCGCCTTGGCTCCCAGCAGCCCTCTGGTTTAAATGATAGACTTATTTTCCACTAACATCTTATAGCCATCCTTTTTTCCCTCCTATAGTCTATTTGTTTTTGTATTCATTTAATTAATTTTTCATTTTCACCATAAGTCTCCATCGCTGTCTCCTTCCCACACATTTGCCACCTTTCAGCCTTCTTACTAGGCCCTGTTAATTAGTCCCCACCTGGGAACTTCCCTAGCTCTTTCTCTCCCATTGTGCTTTATCTTTCCCATCATCACCTTTTTGTTTCACTGATTCTCTCTTAATCTTACCATTTATCACTTCTTCTCACTGAGCCTCCCCTTTCTTCTTTCCCCGCATATATATCTTTCATTTTACCTCCCCTCTACACTAACTTTGTTTTTATTTCTCTTTTAGATATTTCCTGAAGAAGACCTAAGATCAAAATGTAGATTTTTAACTCTATTTTCTATTTTCAGCATGCATTTAATATAACCATTTTGTTTTGCTTTTAGACCACATGCTGATGCAGCACCTTGTTTTTGTTTTTTATGACACATTATTAGGACATGCAACTACTTTAAAAAAACTTAATATTCTTTACCAAAGTCTCTTCAAGTTTAGTAACAAATATATAATGAAGAGCCACAGGTTCAGCTTGAGTATCACAAGTTCAGGGGCAAAGTCAGAAAGCACTTCTTAACACAAAGAGTAGGGAACACTTAAACATCACTATAAACACAGAATACCTACTTAAAGACAGTGACCACCTAGTAAAGAACCAGGTATATGCATAGAAGGCAGATAACAAGCCTGCCAGCAAAAGATGGAAGAACACTGCAGGGATAGCAAACACCTAACCTCAAGATGTGTACCATGTTAAACAATCACAATAAATAGAACAAATTACTTTCTTATGTTACCTTTTTTCTATACTTTATTATAATATGACATATTTGCTCCAATTCATATAATCCAGTCACTATAAATGTGACACGTTTACATATATTCCAAGCAATGATTACACACATATAAGGATTGTATTGTCAGACTGATTTTGTAAAAAAATAATACAGTCTTAATTGGGCCTTATTTCAGTTGAACCAATTGGCAATAAATCTTTTAAAATCATAACCACCAGTGTCGAGTCTTTACTTAAAATAGCATAATGACATAAGAACATAACTGTTGTCTTTATTAAGCATGCAAATCAACTGCAACAAATACTGCCACAGCTATATCTCCATGAATTTCTTTGGTTGCTATGCTGTCCACTCAGTATCACAACACAGGTAACGATGTGGCACATTGCATGTCACACTTTCCATAATTCCTAAGAGTGTGAAAAAGTCAGCAATGTACTTACTTTTCCTGTGCCTATAAAGTCATTACGTAGTAATTACTGTACCAAGGTGCCATACATCAGCACCCAACAGTATGCAGCTGTGACTATACACTTAGGATGCAATCACTGCTATGTCTACTTCAATTCCCTGTCTTAACTTCTGCAACTCCCAACTGTGGTAACTTAACTATACCTACAATTACAGAGGTGTCCCATAGATCTCCAGTCCCGTATGGTTCCTATAGATAACCAGTCATAATGCAGTACAAATATTGGGAGGCACAGCAGCTCTAGCTACCTTAATCCATGCAAATCCTAACAAAGGTAACTATAGTTTCCCTGTAATCAGTCATGTGTGGCATTGTCCTTGATTCCCCTCTTTTCCCCTCACAAAAGACAGAGACCATTGTTTGCTGTTGTGCTCAGATTGGCAATTACTTTATTTATATTCATAATTCAATATTCAATTTACATTTCTTTATTATCATATTTCCAGAAATTTCATTTATTTCCATCCACATATCAATCTCTGATTATCCCTCCCCCAGGTGAAAACCTGGGTGCCTTCTGTTTCTCCTTTTCCACTAGATAACAGTGAAAACTGAGACCACTTTCTTCTTCATCTTCTTCCTAGAAACATAGAAACATAGAATTTGATGGCAGATAAGGACCACTTGGCCCACCTGGTCTGCCCATTTTCCTACCTAACAGATAAGCTGCAGATCCTAGTTAACCAACAGCTTACTTCCTCCTACCCCCCACTAGGACTGCCTTATACCTGTCCCATGCATTCTTGAAGTCCCCCACTGTTCTTGACTCCACGACCTCCTCAGGGAGGCTGTTCCATGCATCCACAACCCTCTCAGTGAAAAAATACTTCCTCACATTACCTCTGAGCCATCCTCCTTCTATCTTCAAATTGTGCCCCCTTCTTCTTGCACATCTCTTTTTCTATAAGATACTACCCTCTTGGACTTTGTTAATTCCCCTGAGGTACTTGAAAGTTTCTATCATGTCCCCTCTCTCCCTTCTTTTCTCAAGGGTATACATATTAAGCTCCTTTAGTCTTTCTTCGTATGTCTTCTGGTGCAGACCCTGCACCATTTTGGGTGCCCTCCTCCGGACAGCCTCATCTCTGTCTATGTCTTTGCGGAGATGGGGTCTCCAGAACTGCACACAGTACTCCAGATGGGGTCTCACCAACTGTCTGTACAGAGGGATAACAACTTCCTGTTTTCTACTATTGATGCCTCTTCCTATGCATCCCAGTATCCCCCAGCCTTCCTTACTGCCTTCTCACATTGCTTGCCCACCTTTAGGTCATCTGATATAATTACCCCAGGTTCCTTTCTATTTTACTGTTGTCAGTATCTCACCCCCATTGTGTACTTCCCTGGGTTTTGTTACCAATGTGCATTACCTTGCACTTCTTTGCATTGAATCTGAGCTGCCATACATTTGACCATTCCTCCAACCTTGCCAAGTCCCTTCTCATCCTTTCCACTCCATCTTATGTATCAACCCTGTTGCAGATCTTTGTGTCATCTGCAAAGAGACATACTTTTCCTTCCAGTTCCTCTGCAATGTCACTCATAAAGACATTAAAAAGGACCGTTCCTAGTACTGAACCCTGTGGTACCCCGCTAGTAACCCTCCTTTCTTCACTGTGTACTCCATTTACTACTACCCTTTGTGTCCTGTTGTCTAGCCAATATTTTATCCAGGCTACCACCTGGGGACCCACTCAAGGCTGGCTATCTTGTGAATTATTAATTTTGTGTGGGACTGTATCAATGCCTTGTTAAAATCTAGGTAGGCCATGTCCACAGCCCTCCCTGGTCTACTACTTTGGTCACCCAGTCAAGAAATCTATTTCCATCATGAATCCATGCTGCCTTGGGTCATGTGCCCCACTGGCCTCTAGGTACTCAACAATTCTTTCCTTCAGAAGTGATTCCATCATTTTTCCTACCACTGAGGTCAAACTAACTGGTCTGTAGTTTCCTGCCTCTGTCCTGCTCCCACTTTTGTGAAGAGGAATCACATCTGCCCTCCTCCAGTCCTTGGGTACCACCCCATCCTCCCGTGATTTGTTAAAGAGAGTAGTCAGCATAGAAACATCTCCTCTTCTTGTTTTATTCCTTTTTTATTCCCCCTTCCCCCCCATCCACCTTTGGCAGTCCATAACCATATCATCACCTGCCATCCACCTTTGGCAGTCCAAACTGTCCAACCGGACTCGTCTGTCATCCACCTTGACAAACCCACCATACAGTCCCCCTTTGACTGTCTTTCCTCTTGCTCTGTCTAGTAGGGTGGGTTGGAGGAATCAAAAACTACTGCAAAAAGTGGCCGAGGCCCCCTTGTGCTGTCCCTTATGTACCACCCTTCGCACCTCCCTTTCCTGTTACCTGTCCTTTGTTCTGGTCCTTAGCCCCTCTCCTTCCTTCCCCCCCTCCCCTTCTGAGCACTACCATTCCATGATAGAGGGAAGGGGTGCCCCAGGACAACCTGGTCTGCCACTTAAAGGGCAAACTCCACTGTCCCGGATTTCCCCCTTTTCCCCTCACAAAAGACAGAGACCATTGTTTGTTGTTGTGCTCAGATTGGCAATTAATTTATTTATATTCATAGTCCAATATTCCATTTCCATTTTTTTACTATCATATTTCCAGAAATTTCATTTATTTCCATCCACATATCAATCTCTGATTATCCTTCCCCCAGGTGAAAACCTGGGTGCCTTCTGTTTCTCCTTTTCCACTAGGTAATGGTGAAAACCAAGACCTCTTTCTTCTTCCTCTTCTTCCTTTTCTTGTGTTATTCCTTTTTTCTTCCCCATCCCCCCTTTTTTCCCCACTAGCCAGTCTCCAGCTTGCGTTGGATGGCTGGCTTCCCCCCATACTTAGGGTATCACTCTCCCTTACCTCAGGGACAATCCTTTCTTCCCCTTTTCTTTTTTTTTATATACACCAGCTTTTTCCTGTTTTCTCCATTCCTCTATGAAACCCATTGTTTCAGCGTTGAACACGTCTATGGCTAGGTCCGATAGGTGCACACCATCTAGCCTGTAGAAGTCCTCCACCCATTCTTCTACCCCCCGCAGTATCACCTGCCCCCCATCTGCCTTATCAATGTCCCCACCCTTCTATTCATCTTATTCCTAGCCCTCTACACCATCCTGTGGCTATGCTCCTGTCTCCATACCCTTCTCGGTATCATATCTGACCAGGCAAAGCATACCTGAGGCCACCACTGTCATATTGCCACTAGGTCCCTTTTTATCTGTAAGTAAGTGTGTACCCATGGTCTGCCCACCAGGTCATTGCCCCCTAGATGTATAATGATTAGGTCTGGACTGGGCCAATGTCCCTTGAGTTTCTTCAAGGCGGGAAGAAGCTGTGCCCATCTCATCCCCCGTATACCGTGCCATACCAACCTACACTGTCTTACATCCTGGTACAGCTGCTTTCCCCCAGCTTTCTTCTCTGCTCTCTTTCCAGCCTAATAAATATAGGAATGGCTGCAGATCCAGACTTCTGTGATCCTCCCTTTACCTATGGGGTGCAAAGAAAATTAATTAATTTACACATACTCTTAGTGCCCTCACTGTATTATCCCCCTGCTCCTTTCCTTTCTTTGCCCCCAACCTTCCCCCCATTACCTGTGCTCCCCCGTAGGAGCACCACAACTCCATTTTTTTTACACTTTCCTTTTCCTCTTTTTTTTTTACTTCAGCGCTCTGATGGATCTCTTATAACTGGCTGACCGCCAGCGTGCTTTTTCCAAAATGCCCTTAACAGGTTCCCCCATTGCTGCCCACTGTGAGTCAGCCCCAATCCATAGGGAATGGGATGAGCAATTAGCTGGGTCCTCTCGCAGAAATTGCATGCCCTTTTTCAGCACTGCTGTGACTTGATAACCGGTGACCCTTTTTCTGTCACCATGTACAAATAGCTTTCCCGTCCTGGTCACCTGCTCTACAGCAAAAACCCACAGAGCCTGCACTGGGCATATTGCAATCTCTGATTGCCCTTTCAGTGTTACCATTCAACCTTGCCCCTTTTGGTCTGTTTTTGACCTCCTTAGCTTAAACCGTATCTCCTTCACCCCCCAACTTACATCGTCCCATTCCAAACCTCCTTTCTTGTCATCTTTCCCATGGCCTACCACCTCACTCACTCTTATAGCCGCCTCAAACATTATCACATAAAGAGTGAGTCCTCCCCCAGAAACTGCATGCCCTTTTTCAGCACTGCTGTGACTTGATAACCAGTGACCCTTTTTCCGTCACCATGTACAAATAGCTTTCCCGTCCTGGACACCTGCTCTGTGGCGAAAACTCTCAGAGCCTGCACTGGGCATATTGCAATTTCTGATTGCCCTTTCAGTGTTACCATGCAACCTTGCTGTATTTGGTCAGTTTTTGACCTCCTTAGCTTGATCCATATCTCTTTCACCCCAACTTACATCGTCCCATTCCAAACCTCCTTCCTTGTCATCTTTCCCATGACCTACCACCTCACTCACTCTCATAGCCCCCACAAACATTATCACACAAATAATGTGAAATAGCTGGGCCTCAGCCTTTGATCTACCTATTGCCGGGAGCACCTCTTTCAGCCTTATTAGCCACTGCTCCCCTATTGGCCTCCTATTATCCCCTGGCCCATGTTTCAACCTGCCCCATCCCTGCATCATTCTTCTGATGAACAGTGATTTTTTTTTAGGTCATTCCACCCTTTTATACTACAGATAACACTAATCCATGCAAGATAAACCCCCTTTCTGCCATTGCTCCATGATGAACATTCCCAATTGTTCCTCTGTGAGCAGCCCACTTACCTCTATCTGGTGCTCTGCCCTGAATATTTGAAACACTCTCCAGGCCCCATCATAGGCCCTCAGAGTCCGAGGTGCTCATGAGCTGCGAAACAGCAGTTCTGCTCTTTCTTGCCAACTTCCCAGATGTTCGTTGGTATGGGCATTTTTTTTGTTCCTCTGCTGCTGGTGCCAGCCTCTGGAAACAGTCCAGCTGCAGATGGAAAGGCTGTCAGCCAGGGTATTGCGTACCCCTTCTATGTGTTTTGCTCTGAATGACATGTTCAGCTGCAAAGCCCTTAACACTAAATGTCATAATACCTGCATGACTGTATCTGACCTGGCTCCCCTGTTGTTTAGTAAATCAACTACTGCTCTATTGTCACACCAAAATGTCACTTTCTGATCCTGTAATTCCTCCCCCCAGACCAAGGTACATGCCTATATGGGCATGATCTCCAGTAGTGTGATATCTCTCACTTTTTCATCCTTTACCCAGCTGGCAGGCCATGGTTCTACAAACCACCTGCCCCTCAGGTAACCCCCCATGCCTAGCCCCCAGCAGCATTTGTGTAGAGGTCGAGGTCTGTGCTTTACAGCCACTCCTCTTGCCAGAAAGAACAGTCATTATACTCCTTAATGAATTCTTCTCATATTCTAAAATCCTCCCTGACACCTTGTATCAAGTTCACCCAGTGATGTAGTCTGGTGACCCCTGCTGTAGCCCTATCTAACCTCCTTGTGAATGCCCATCCTGGTCCAATGGCCCTACAGGCGAAGTTCAGATGCCCCAGCACCTGCTGCACTAGTTTTAGTTGTATCCTTCTCCTGCTGGTGTGTACTTGAATCAGTTCCTTCAATTTACTTACTTTTTTGTCTGGTAGTCTAAATATTTCATTCGGGGCTTCTATCTCAATCCCAAGGTACTCCATCACCCTGTTGGGTCCTTCTGTTTTTTCTGGTGCCAGTGGAACCCCTAGCACCCGGCACAACTCCTGAAACTCACCCAGCATATTTTGTGTCTCTCTTTTCCGCCTCCCAATGAACAGAAAATCAACCAAATAATGGATGACTGATCTATAACTTTTTTTTCTTGGAATATCCAATGCAAACAGGTGCTGAATGCCTCAAACATCACACATGCTATGGAACATCTCATTGGCATTGCTTTGTCAAAATAATACTGCCCCCAGTTTTAAAACCCAATAGATCCCAGTCTTCTTTCCTAACTGGCAGCAGTCTGAAAGCAGATTCAATGCCCATTTTTGCCATCCATGCATCCTCTGTGGCCTGGATTATCTGGACTGTGTCCTCTAGTGTCGCATATGTCACCCTACTATGCTCCTCACTGATGAAATCATTCACTGAGTCCCCTTCCAGAGAGGACAGGTGGTGGATCACCATATATTACCCTTCTTGTTTCTTTGGTACCAAACCCAATGGGGAAATCCGCATGTTCCGCAATGGGGGTGTGTTAAATGGGCCCTCTATCCTCCCTGCTGCCTTTTCTTTATCTATCTTCTGTCTTAACTTCCCTTCCTTTCCTTTCACTGACCCCAGGTTGTTCGCCTCTCTCACTTGTCTGAGCCCCCCCACACTGCAGTGAAAACCCTGTGTTAAAACCTCCTATAATCATATCCCGCATGCTTGTGTTTGGATAGCCATCCAAACAGGCTGTCCATTCCTCCAAGTTGATGGGGGTTGTGACCATCCCAAACTGGTCCCTGTCATGCCCCCATTACTCCTTTCCGGCCCCTCCCCCTTGTTTTGTGCAATGTTTCTTCTCTCAGTGAATCTGACCCCCCCTCTACTCGTGTTCACCCTGCCCCTCCCTCCCCTGTTCCATGTCTGCCCTCTAAACCCCTGGCCTTCTAAAAAAAACTGCTGACCTGACCCTAGACCCCATGCACCTGTGCCCCTTGGGCCCATGTCATTCTACATCTACTTGCTGGTTGCTCTGCCCCACATTTTGAACAAGCATGCTGGAAATGGCATTGTAGCCATGAGCCCTGTTGTAAGCCCAGCAGCATCTTTGGGGTGTAGTCCCCCTTTTTCCCCATTCACCTTTGGGTGTGGACTGATCTGTTATGTAATCAGTCCATAAATCAAGCTGCTTGGTGTCTCATCTCACATCTCCGAATGTTGTCAATCTCTGCTGAAAAAACTCATCATAGTACAACCACCCCACCCTGCCCTTTGCCTTTGCCCTCCGTATTATCAAGGAATAAATGATGAGCGGGATGCCTAGCTCAGGCCTTTTTTCCAGTACGATGGCTGAGAAGGTGGCAAAACCTACGAACCACCCATCCCAAGTCTTCCCTTTCACGAACTTGTCATCCTCCTTCTTCCCTAACAGCACTATCGCCGCTGCTATTTCACTCTTACCTATGCCTTCAGTTTCCTCATACTTGGCTGCCGCCTCCCAGCTCACCAAAGCAAATATATCCTCATACTCCCCTTTCCATATTTTTTCCTTTGTGGTCAGTGGCACATGCTCGCCTATCCTCATACCAGGTGCACCTATCTGCCTTGTACCATTTCCTTCTCTCTCTCTGTAAACCCTTCATTTTTTTCCCGGCACCTCCTTCTCTGCCCTAATCTCTGCCAGGGCCAATTCCATCTGTCCTAGACCTCCTGTTTCCAGTGTCGACACAATTTGACCTATGTATTCTTTTATACTATCCCTCACTGTGCTGGATGCATTACCTGTAACCTTGTCTGGACCTTGCTGCCTGGAGTCTTCCAAGTGTCCCCTTGTTTCTCCTTGTGGTTGAGGAGGAGGGTGAACTACTAGGGTTTGTGGAGGGAACACAACGTTCTGATGATCTGGTCTGGGTTCCCCAAGAAAGGAGGTCCCACCTTGATCGGGGGAAGGTACTGGCGTCACCGGGTCTATAGGCTGCAGAGGTACTGGATCAGCCACCTTGGTGTGTCTCACTGCCAGCGGTGGCATCCTAGTGGGACTGCGTGGCCCTTCGGCTGGTCATTTCCCTCTGCCCCCTTTTCCCAGGCCCACTTTCCTCTTCTCCCCGGGCCTCCCTGGTTCCTCCCCCTCCACCAATTCCCACATTCTGTTGGCTTTTTCTGCCAATTCAGTTATAGCCCTGTAAGTGTCTTCCTTTGATGGCCTGCTCTTCTTTGGTGCCATGTCCTTCCTTTCTTTTTCACTGTGAAGACAACTACCGGAAGAGAAATAGGATTAATTATATATATATACTGTGTGTATATATATATATATATATATATATATACTTTGTAATGCCATCCCTCTGTCCCTCGTGCCACACACCTGCATGACCAGTCGGGCCCCAAGTAAAGGCCTCCATCATACTCAAATAGGCAACCAAGTCCTGTTGGCTGCACCCCGCCATGTCCTTTTTCAGTGGCACATGCCACGTGGGCCACTCACCCCCCTGGGCCTATACATTGACCCCCTTTTAAGCCTTCCCATTACCCAGCTCATTCATTTACTATTAATTTCACCCTCCTTTTTTTTGTGTGCCCCCCACCCCTTCCTCCCCTTATTCATATGACTCCTCCCTCCTCTGTTTCTCCCAATGCCATCCACTGTGGCCACGAAGGTTACTGCCAAGGCCTCCCCCGAGGGTTACTACCTTCATGTGTGAAGCCCAGGCTAATGTAAAAAATGCTCTTTTGGGGGGCTTGCTGCCCCCCCATGATGTACCAAAGTGGGAGGCAGCCCCTAGGTTCTTTTTTGGGGTGGGGTGTCCTGTTCCCCCCAGAGACCCACTGGTGTGGATGCGCATTTGTGCTCCCATTTCTCCTGCAAGCCAGTCCTCACCTTTTTTGGCCTCCCTGTCCTCCCCACTCTTCCTCTATTGAGATCCCCAGCCCCATCCCTGCACCCATTGCGTGGCATGTGACATCACGCGCCACGTGGTCACCGGCGTGCTTCCGCTCCCCCTGCTAGGGACCATCTTCCTGCTGGCCCCTCCCTGAACATTCCAATTGTCCCCTCATTAGAATCAACAGAATGCTACATTGCAGGCCCAGAAACCTCCCCTTGAGCCACCAACACTGCTGCTGTCCCCCTTGTTAAGCCAGGCTGCCCTCCATAGGAGCTTCCTCCCAAGGGATGATACAACTCACCCCTGCACTGGGTTACATGACACACAGGCACAAATGCCGTAAGCAGCCCAACAAGAGGGAGGGGGTTCTATTGCAACCACCATGCAGCGTGTGGCATCACGCCATGTGGTCACCGACATGTGCTCTTGCTTCCCATTGCTTTAGGACCTCTTCCCGGCCTACTAATTTCACCTGTAACCCCCAACTCACCCCAAGGCCTCCATCCAACAGAGAAAACAGGCCCAAATGCGGCCAGCAGCACAAATAATGGGAAGGCTTTCATCTCACCAAACCATGCAGTGTGTGACGTCATGCCACGTGGTTCCGGATCGCGCACTCGCTCCCTTTTCCTCAGGGCCTCTTCCAGGCTACCAATTTCACCCTGAAACAGAAAAACAGGCCCACCACACCACAAGCAGCACAAAACAAGGGGAAAGGTTTTATCGCAAACACCACGTGGTGTGTGACATCACATCACGTGGCCCCCAGATCGCACTCTCACTCATTTGCTTCAGGACCTCTTCCAGGCCTGGTAATCTCACCAGCCAGCACAGGAAGACCTTCACCCTTGTCCAAGCTTCCATCATCTGGCCCCCCACTGCTATTGCAGCCCTCATCTGGTGCCAGCCCCCAATACATCCTAGCAGGCCTCCCTGATACACACGCTGGCCTCACTTTCCAGTTGTACTGAGCCTCGCCTTTCTATCGATGGCTCTCCTTTTCAGCAACTGTTGTAGAGATAATTGTAACTCAAGTCTATCTGCCTTGACCAACACTAATATCCTCAATTGTTAAAACAAACTGAAAGAATTCAGACCTTCTACATAGCCATAAAACCTACCAGCTCTTCTTTGTCTTTTCTCCTTTTTTTAAACATCCTACTGTTTATCAAACCCTGCTTCACCCTGTCTTCTATCATATCTTTTATGCACTATTCTGTCCAAAACTGTATTTCTTCAACTATACACTGTTTTCTTTTTTTTTTAAACTTCACATATCCTACCACAACTCAATTGTTTGTTTCCTTACCTTTGCTCTCCTGGTGAACCAACCTCAAACAATATGCCAATCCAATGTGCTGCGGTTGATGTAGAATCAAAAACTCTAGCAAACAGTGGCTGAGGCCCCCTTGTGCTGTACCTTATGTACCACCCTTTGCTCCTCCCTTTCCTGTTACCTGTCTTTTGTTCTGGTCCTTAGTCCTTCCCCTTCCTTCCCTCTCCCCTTCTGAGCACTACCATTCCATGACAGAGGGAAGGGGTGCACCAGGACAACCTGGTCTGCCCCTTAAAGGGCAAACTCCATTGACATACAAATAGTCACCTGTGTCTGTATGTGCACTGACATGTACCTACCCTGACTTGTCATCTGTATCCCCAAATACAATGTACTACCTACTGTCACATTTTTACACACATTGCCTGCCTGAATCCATTCAAATGGCAACTGTGCAAACTGGATTATTCCTGTAATCAGAGAGCTGTACAACTGATATACATTCCCTATCATTTCCTGTGGCTGTTTACTTAGGATGCAGCAAGTGCTATGAAAAAGCAGTCTGTTATCTCCATGTTTTTTCCTATTCTGTATTGTCAACTCAGTGTACAATATGTGGACTAGGTGTTCATACATTGACTTACAGATCTCCTGTAATTCCTAACTAAGTTAACTACCATATACCACACTTATATCTACTGTCAGTCTATAGTTAGACTGCAGTACCTGGTGTAGAAAGCTGTGTGACATTCTACTTAAGCACATGCAGTTGTGAATGTACAGTAAGTATCAGTAACTGGTATGCGTGCGTAAATTGTTTGTGTAAAGCCATAGAAACTAACTGTGCTAAGTTGTGTGTATCAACAATTACAGACCTGTACCATTGATGTTGCTTGCCTCATTCTTGCTGTGCATCGATACTCATGATGCAGTTCAAACTTTTGGGATGGGGTATTATCTTTGTCAGCCAACACAGACACTAAGTGTCCTAACTTGAGTGTCCCTGAAATCACTGATGTCTGCCATTGATGTCCATACCCTCAGCTCTTCTGTGGGTCTCTACTAAGGATCTAGTACCTGGTTTTGCAGTTTGAAGAGACATTACCTGACTGAAGCCATTCAAGTGACAACAATGCTAACTATACTTTATCTGTAATCAGGAAGTTGTAAAGCTGATCTGCATTACCATTCTTTGCCTCTGTCTCTTCATTTAACATACAGCAAGTCTATAACTGTTCCTGTTACCATGGCTGTCCCCTCACTTCCATCTGTGTCTGTCTCTCTCTGTGCAACTGATGATCAGGAGGAATATGTGCCACATGATGTCTTTACACATACTAAACAGTGGCACCAAACAGAAATGTAAATGTATATGGTAGCACAAATCAAAACAGAAAGATAAACAATTCTAAAAATACTGAATCTAATAGAGTGACATTAGTGAGGGTCCCTTTGGGCACCACACTCCTCCACCACAAAACACTAACATCAACAATACTGAAATATGCTAAATGTGAAACAGCAGTGGGAGCACGGGGCCCTACCAAGCATGCACTCCAACACACTAAAACAAAAATATACAGTACTGTAAAATACAAAATGTACTAGTGATAGGAGAGTGGGACCCTTCCGGCCCCACGCTCCCACCATGTAATGTGGCAGGCTGGGCTGGAGGAGTGCAAAGGGGGTTGAACCCTAACATTGAATTCCCTTGCTTTTTTCGCTGTGGCACAACCCTAACTGATGCAGTAAATGGAGTTATTTGCTTCTAATTTCTCTTGCTTTTGAGAATAATAATGAGAAATAGTGAATGTAAGGCAGCGGCAGGAGCACGCAGCCCTTTGGGCACCGCATTCCTACCATATCATGCAGCAGTGAAAGTGCAGGACCCTATAGGCCCCACACTCCCACCACATAATTACCCTTGTTTTTGAGAAAAATAATGAGAACTAGTGAATGTAATGCAGCAGTGGCAGCATGGTGCCCTTTGGGCCTCACACTCCCGCCACATAATTACCCATGTTTTTTAAACTAATAATGAGAAATAGTGCAATAATGTGGCAGTGGGAGAGCGGGCCCTTCGGGCACCACACTCCCACCATATAATGCAGCAGGGTGGGCTGGAGGGGTGCAAAGGGGGTACTTCAACCCTAACATTGAATTTCCTCACTTTTGTCACTGTGGTGCAACCCTAACTGTTGCAGTAAACTGAGTTATTTGCCTCTAATTTCCCTTGTTTTTGAGAATAATAATGAGAAATAGTGAACATAATGCAGCAGCGGGAGCATGGGGCCCTTTGAGCACCATGCTCCCACCACATTTTACAGTGGCAGATGTGCATGACCCACAGGGCCCCACGGTCCCACCACATAATTACCCTTGTTTTTGAGAATAATAATGAGAAATAGTGAATGTAATGTGGCAGCAGCAGCATGGTGCCCTTTGGGCCCCACACTCCCACCACATAATTACCCATGTTTTTCAAAATAATAATGAGAAATAGTGCAATAATGTGGCAGCGGGAGTGTGGGCCCTTCGGGCACCATACTCCCACCATATAATGCAGCAGGGTGGGCTGGAGGGGTGCAAAGGGGGTACTTCAACCCTAACATTGAATTTCCTCACTTTTGTCACTGTGGTGCAACCCTAACTGATGCAGTAAACTGAGTTATTTGCCTCTAATTTCCCTTGTTTTTGAGAATAATAATGAGAAATAGTCAATGTAATGCAGTGGCAGGAAGGACCCCGTGCTCCCACCACATAATGCAGCAGTGGGAGAGTGGGGCCTTTTGGGCCCCACACTCCCACCACGTAATTACCCTTGTTTTTGAGAAGAATAATGAGAAATAGTGAACATAATGCAGCAGCGGGAGCGTGGGGCCCTTTGGGCACCTCACTCCCACCACATTTTACAGTAGTGGATGTCCGGGGCCCACAGAGCCCCACGCTCCCACCATGTAATTACCCTTGTTTTTGAGAATAATAATGAGAAATAGTGAATGTAATGCGGCAGTGGCAGCACAGTGCCCTTTGGGCCCCACACTCCCGCCACATAATTACCTATGTTTTTTAAAATAATAATGAGAAACTGTGCACATAATTTGGCAGTGGGAGCGCGGGCCCTTCGGGCACCGCACTCCCCCCATATAATGCAGCAGGGTGGGCTGAAGGGGTGCAAAGGGGGTACTTCAACCCTAACTTTGAATTTCCTCACTTTTGTCACTGTGGTACAACCCTAACTGATGTGGTAAACTGAGTTATTTGCCTCTAATTTCCCTTGTTTTTGAGAATAATAATGAGAAATAGTGAATGTAAAGCAGTGGCAGGAAGGGCCCTGCACTCCCACCACATTTTACAGCAGCGGTTGTGCGGGGCCCACAGGGCCCCATGCTCCCACCACATAATTTCCCTTGTTTTTGAGAATAATAATGAGAAATAGTGAATGTAATGTGGCAGCAGCAGCACGGTGCCCTTTGGGCTCCACACTACCGACATGTTATACTGCGATGAGACTCCCACCACGTGATGTCTTGTCACATAGTAACATTGTGCCCGCAAATGCAAATCATTATGCGCATGCTGATGCAAAGCAAAACAGAAAGAGAAACAGTACTGTAGACAGAAATGTTAAAAACAATGCAAACACAACCGCAAATGAAAACGCAAAGGGTAACGCACATAGTGGTGTAAACGTGAACAGTAAGTGAAATGAGTACGGAACGGCAAGCAGAAATGGTAATGGTAACAGTAATGTAAGCACACAGGCTGGTTTTCCCCAAAAGCTATATAGAGAAAGACAGTGAGTACAAAGAATGTATGCAATATAATGACTCTCAGAACAGAAAAATGAGTACTTGGAATAGTAAATTGCTTATATCTCAGGAACCGTATGACATAGAAAAAAATTTAAAAGTCATATGAATTATCACATTCCTGGCTAGTTTTGTACTTAGCCCCTGTTAGGGGGCTAAATGTTTTTCGACGAAAAGTCCATATCTCACACCGTTTCCAAGATGCGGGCCCTGAAAGGCGTGCCGAATGCCATAATGTTATCCTATGGGAAAAAACCAGAAGTTCGGAGTGCCATTACTTTGCCTCCCTGTAATATTTTTTCACCAAACTACTGAAAGGCACATCTGTGGGATGTTTGCTGTCTTCCCTGCAAATGTCAGCTCAAAAGACCAACTTGTTATTTTGCAGCAGGGCACCAAAGAATTGCTGCAATGCGTCGTATGCCGTAATGTTATCCAAAGGGAAAAATTGTCAAATCTGGAGTACCATAACTTTGCTGCTGTGTAATATTTTTTCAACAAAGCACTGAAAGGCACATCTGTGAGATGTCAGCTGCGTTCCCTCCAAATTTCAGCCCAAAACTCCAAACCGTTCTTTTGCAGTGGGGTGCCAAAGAATTGCTGTCATTTTCTCACAGCCTAGAGAAGTACTATCGCAATTTGAGAAAGCTTTCGCAAAAATTTGCGACACTTTCATCAGTGCGACACTACTTTGTGAAAGTACTTTTTCCAGAAATTTGAAAAACATATTTCTGGGGTGTTTTACCCCAAAATGAAGACATGGTTGGTATCCACAGGGTCCGACTAGGTGAATACAAAAAGAATTAGGTTGCTAGACGGTCCCAAATTTAAATGGCAAGCATTTTTCTGATCACTAACTAAAAACAAGATGGCGGATTTGTGAAAGTAAAAGGGCCATTTGCGAAAGTAAAAACTGCATTTGCTACACTTTCGAATTTTTTGTTAACTTTTCCCATTGACTTATAATGGGAACCTGTTTTTTGAATAACTTTTGAACTGTTCAGTATTTTTTTACAAAATCTTCAAAAGGCACACCGGGAACCCCGGCCACATGTTTTCTGAAGATTTTGGACGAGTCATGCAAACCATGCGACCTGTAGGCACGACCGTATAATTCCAGAAAAAGCGTAAATGCACACGCAGATCACACTTAATAACTCTGCAAATGTAAATCCGACTGGTACAAAACTTGGCAGATCCCAAGGTGTATGGGTCTTGATCACATATTCCAAATTTCAGGCAGATTTGTCAAACAGTTGCAAAGTTATTAAGGTGCAAAATTTTGGGTTTAACATGTAAATGGCTCTCAACCTTAACTATGGTAGCACTACTGTGTTACCATTATATATATATATATATATATATATATATATCTAGTAGGGGACAAAAACTCTGATTAATGCATTAGTTAGGTTGTTCCACAGCAACAAAAGTGAGGAAATTCGATGTTAGGGTTGAAAGCCCCCCTAGGACCCCACACCCACACCCCCAACCAACATTGGGGTGCACATTGGGGTTGCCAGCCCTAACTCTCACCCAATCAGATGTGTGAAGAAGCAGAGGTATAGGAGAATGGGGTGAGAGTTAGGACCAACAACCCCAATGCGCACCCCGATGCCGGTTGTGGGTGTGGGCGGGGGGGTCCTAGCGGGGCTTTCAACCCTAACACCAAATTTCCTCACTATTGTCACTGTGGAACAACCCTAACTAATGCATTAAATGGAGTTTTTGCCTCTAATTTCTCTTCTTTTTGAGAGCGATAATGAGAAATAGTGAATATAATGCAGCGGCAGGAGCACGGGGCCCTGTGGGCCCCGCGCTCCTGCCACATGATGTCTTGTCACATAGTAACATGGTGCCCACAAACTCAAATGGTAATGTGCATGGTGACGCAAAGCAAAACAGAAAGAGAAACACTATTGTAGACACAAATGGTAAAAATAACCCTAACAGAGGTGCAAATGAAAACGCAAAGCGTAATGTACATGGTGGCGTAGACATGAATGGTAAGTGAAACGGGTATGGAACTGCAAGCAGAAACAGTAACGGTAACAGCAATGTAAGCGCACAGGCTGGTTTTCCCCGACAGCTGCAGAAAATGAGAAGTTGGAATACTAAATTGCTTATATCTCAGGAACCGTATGACATAGAAAAAAAATTTAAAAGTAATATGATTTATGACTTTTCTGGCTAGCTTTATACTTAGCTCCTCTTGAGGGGGCTAAGCATTTTTCTGATGAAAAGTCCGTATCTCACACTGTTTCTGAGACATGGGCCCTGAAAGGTGCAGCAAACGCCATAATGTTATCCTATGGGAAAAAATGAGAAGTTCAGAGTGCCATAACTTTGGTTCTATGTAATATTTTTTTATCATACCACTGAAAGACACATCTGTGGGATGCTGGCTTTCTTCCCTCCAAATTTCAGCCCAAAAGACCAAACTGTTATTTTGCAGCAGGGCACCAAACGATTCCTATAATGCGGCGTATGCCGTAATGTTATCCTATGGGGAAAAAGTGTCAACTTTGGAGTGCCATAACTTTGTCACCCTGTAATATGTTTTCACCAAAATACCGAAAGGCATATCTGTGAGATGTTGGCTGCATTCCCTCCAAATGTCATCCCAAAAGACCAAACTGTTCTTTTGCAGTAGGGTGGCAAAGACTTGCTGTCATTTACCCAAGCCTGGAAAAGTACTGTTGAACTTTGCAAAAGCTTTCGCAAAAATCTGCGACACTTTCGTGAGAGCGACAGTACTTTGCGAAAGTACTTTTTCCAGAAACTTAAAAACCATATTTCTAGGGTGTTTAACCTCAAAATAAAGACATGCCTAGCATCCTCAGGGTCCAACTAGGTAAACACAAAAAGAATTAGGTTGCTAGGGGGTCCCAAATTTAAATGCCAAGCATTTTTCTGATGACCAACTGAAAACAAAATGGCGGATTTGCAACAGTAAAAAGGCCATTTGTGAAAGTAAAAACTGCATTTGCAACAGTGTCGAACTTTTTGTTAATTTTTCCAATTGACTTGTAATGGGAACTTGTTTTTTGAATAACATTTGAACTGTTTAATATTTTTTCTTGAAATCTTCAAAAGGCACATCAGGGTCCCCGGCCACATGTTCCCTGAAGATTTTGTACCAGTCATGCAAACCGTGCGACCTGTAGAGATGACCAAAGAATTGCAAAAAAGCATAAACGTGCACGCAGATCATGCTTAATAACCCTGCAGCCGTACAGCCGAACAGTACAAAAGTTGGCTGATCCCAAGATGTATGGTTCTTGATAATTTATTAGAAATTTCTGATAAATCCCTTGAATGGTTGCAAAGTTATTAAGGTGCAAATTTTAGGTTTAATATGTAAATGGCTCAACAACCCTAACTATGGTAGCACTACTGTCCTACCATAATATATACATTTATGTATATATATATATATATATATATACTGTATATATATTAGAGGCAAAAAACTCAATTTAATGCATCAGTTAGGGTTATTCCACAGTGACAAAAGCGAGGAAATTCGATGTTAGGGTTGAAACCCCCTTTGCACCCCTCCAGCCCACCCCCAACTGGAATTGGGGTGTGTTTTGGGGTCATCAGCCCTAACTTTCACCCCCTCACATGTGGAAAGAAGCTGAGGAATAGGAGAATGGGGTGAGAGTTAGAACCGATGACCATAATGCGCACCCTGATTCTGGTTGGGGGGTGGGCTGGAGGGGTTCAAAGGGGATTTCAACCCTAACATCAAATTTCCTCACTTTTGTTGCTGTGGAACAACCCTAACTGATGCATTAAATGGAGATTTTTGCTCTAATTTCCTTCTTTTGAGAATGATAACGAGAAATGATGAATGTATGCTGCGTTTGAGGGGGCCCCCACAGATGATGTCTTGTCACATAGTAAAATTGTGCCCACAAACGCAAATAGTAATGCGCATGGTGATGCAAAGCCAAAGAGAAAAAGAAACAGTTCTGTAGACAGAAATGTTAAAAACAATGCAAACACAACTGCAAATGAAAATGCAAAGGGTAACGCACATGGTGGTGTAGTCATGAATGGTAAGTGAAACAGGTACAGAACCACAAGCGGAAATGGTAATGGTAATGTAAGTGTACAGGCTGGTTTTCCCCAAAAGATGCATAGAGAAAGACAGTGAGCACAAAGAATGTATGCAAAATAATGACTCTCAGAACAGAAAATGAGGACTTGGAATAATAAACTGCTTACATCTCAGGAACCGTATGACATAGAAAAAAATGTAAAAGTCATATGAATTATCACTTTCCTGGCTAGTTTTGTAATTAGCCCCCCAAGAGGGGGCTAAGCATTTTTCCTATGAAAAGTCCGTATTTCGTACCGTTTCCGAGATACAGCCCTGAAAGGCGGGGTGAACGCTATAATGTTATCCTATGGGAAAAAAAGAGAAGTTTGAAGTACCATAACTTTGCCTCCCTGTAATATTTTTTTACCAAGCCACTGAAAGGCACATCTGTTGAATGTTGGCTGTCTTCCCTGCAAATTTCAGCTCAAAAGACCAAACCATTATTTTGCAGCAGGGCGCCAAAGGATTGCTGCAATGCGTCAGATGCCATAATGTTATCCTATGGGAAAAAGTGTCAAATTTGGAGTACTGTAACTTTGCCGCCATGTAATATGTTTTCATCAAAACTCTGAAAGGCACATCTGTGAGATGTCGGCTGCATTCCCTCCAAATTTCAGCCCAAAAGGCCGAACCATTCTTTTGCAGCGGGGTGCCAAAGAATTGCTGTCATTTTCCCACAGCCTAGAAAAGTACTGTCGCATTGCGAAAGCTTTCGCAAATTCATTCGACAGAGTTGCAAGTGCAAAAGTACTTTGCAAAAGTACTTTTTCCAGAAATTTGAAAAACATATTTCTGGGGTGTTTTGCCCCAAAATAAAGACATGACTAGCATCCTCAGGGTCCAACTAGGTGAATACAAAAATAATTAGGTTGCTAGAGGGTCCCAAATTTAAATGGCAAGCATTTTTCTGATCACCAACTGAAAACAAAATGGCTGATTTGTGACAGTAAAAGGGCCATTTTCGAAAGTAAAAACTGCATTTGCCACACTGTCGAACTTTTTGTTAACTTTTCCCATTGACTTATAATGGGAACTTGTTTTTTGAATAACTTTTGAACTGTTTAATATTTTTTCATGAAATCTTTGAAAGGCACATTGGGGACCCCAGCCACAAGCTCCCTGAAGATTTCGGACTGGTCGTGCAAACCATGCGACCTGTAGGCACGACCGTAGAATTCCAAAAAAGCGTAAACACATGCACAGATCATGCTTAATAACTCTGTAGCTGGATATCTGATCGGTATGTAACTTGGCAGATCCAAAGGCATATGGGTCTTGATCATGTATTCCAAATTTCAGGCAAATCTGTTAAATGGTTGCAAAGTTATAAGGGTGCAAAATATTGAGTTTAACATGTACAGTAAATGGCTCCTCAACCCTTACTATGGTAGCACTACTGTGCTACCATACTATATATATATATATACACATAGAATATATATATATATATATATATATATTCTATGCAATAAACTTCATTTATGCATCAGCTAGGGTTCTTCTACAGCGAGAAAAGTGAGGAAATTCCATTTTAGGGTTCTCACTTCTCGCACCCCACCCCAGCCCACCCCCACCAACAGGCATCGGAGTGCATTGGGGTCACCATCCCTAACTCTCACCCCATCCCATGTGTAAACAACCTGAGGTGGTGCAGTGTAGGAGAATGAGGTGTGAGTTAGGGCCAATGACCCCAACGCACACCCCGATGCTTGTTGGTGGGGTGGGCTGGGGGTGAGGTGCAATTGGTGGGAACCCTAAAATTGAATTTCCTCACTTTTTTCACTGTAGAAGAACCCTAACTGATGCATTAACAAAGTTTTTTGCATAGAATTTCCTTACTTTTTAAGAAAGAATAAAAAGTAGAAAGTTGGGCAAGTTGGTGGGAGCACGGGGCCCTTCACTCCCACCAACTTGTAAGTGTTGGGCCACATTACACTGGTGATGACCAAAAAGTACAGTGACAACAGCACAACCAGACACTAAATGAATATGAATGTAGTAGAACAGCAGAAAATGCTGTCCGCAAAACATCAAGTGCACTACGCAATCTGTCTGCAAAAAATATATTGTCCAAGATGTAAACACCACAATTCACATCTACAGGACATCCTGTCAACACTCTCCAAACTTCAAGTGAAAAGGCCAAACCATCTCCGAGATATAACATGTTACAGTTTAAAATTTTCATTTATAAGACTGGTACAGTTCCACACCTGTTGACATTTAACACACATAACAACCGGCAACTACATCCATGACACTAAGGCAAGGTATCCTATCAATTTCAAGGCACCACCACAAGCAAAAAGCTGTCCACAGAATGTAAACTGTGCCACACCATATCTCCCACAAAAAAAAGTTCTTGACACATAATCAATTAAATTTACATGCACAGGACATCCCACAAACACTCTCCAAATTTCAAGTAAAAAGACCAAACCATTTCTGAGATATTCAATCTGAAAGTTTGGTAAAATGTCCCTATCTATTCCATTATAAAAAATCTGGCCATCTTGTCCTACCCTCACGATCAAAGAATCTCACAATCAAAGAATTTGCAGGCTCGCAATCAAAGAATTTGCAGGTTCACGAACAAAGAATAAAAACTTTTGCAATTTACAAAATTGGAAACATTCCCATAAACCACCACCATAGTGCAACAAAACAAAGCCCCCTGAGCAAAACCCACCCTCATTTGACTTCCTAGGGCACCCCTGGGTTGAGAAAATTGACTTTTTAATCTGGCCATCTCATCCTACCCTCACAATGCATGATCGCTATCAAAGAATCTCACAATCAAATAATTTGAAGGCTCATGATCAAAGAATTTGCAGGTGCCTGTTTGAATTACCACTGATAATACACACAGTTGGTGGCTGTCCGTGGAGGTGAGAGGTAGGCTGTGCCAGTCACTGGCTGGGGAAGGGGTGGCGGGTGCTGGGTGTGCTGCAACAGCTGGGTGGGGGTGGGAGGACATGGAAAATGTAAATGTATTTTATTATGATGGGGGGACCACTAGACTACCAGGGATATCAATAATAATGATAATGAAGTACAGAGCAGGGGGGCACTAGACTACCAGGGATATGACAAAAATATATAAACACACATGAGGGCCACTAGACTACCATGGATAAAAAATAAAAAATAAACATATTAATAAGATACTCATTGGGGGGGCCACTAGACTACCAGGGATACAGGGATCACTATGTACATCATTATGATGGGGAGGGGGCCGCTAGACTACCAGGGATAATGAAAAGTAACTTTTTTTATTCAGATGGGGCAGAATGAAGCCCCCTGAGCAAAACCCACCCTTAAATAGCTTTGTGGGACACCCCTGGGCTACAAAAATGCAATTTAAAATCTGGCCATCTCGTCCCTCACTCGCAAAGCATGATCGTAATCAAAGATTCTCGGATCAAAGATCATTAGTGAGCCGCGAACAAAGATTTTAAAAGCTAATAACTATATTGTTAGACTGATTTGGATAGAACCAAACGCATGGCTCGATAGATCTGGGCCCCCTGAGTAAAACCCATCCAAGTTTTACTTCAGAAGTGACCCCTGAAACTGAAAACAAGATGGCAGACCTTGCTATCAAAGAATTTGAAAACTCCTCGGGGACAAACATTCTTAAACTGCGAGGCTGCAAATTCTTTGACCGCCAGGCCAGACCAGATGGCCAGAACACCATTCTTTGCTCACAAGATATACAGTACACATAAATTTTCCATTTGACTTATAATGGGAACTTAAAAGTGCCATAACTTTTGAATGCCTTAATATCTTTTCACCAAATGAAAAGCATCATGTTCAGCCACCAAAGCTCTTTCAAATGAGCCATCTCACAGAGTGGCACACCACATGACGCCATGCAGGACCACATTCAGAATCCCAAAAGGTGCCTCCAAAAATGGATAATTTTGCATTTTTTAGCACTTTTGTACACAAAGACTGTCACTCCAAACAAAACACAATTTGACAGATCAAGAGTTCTACCATGCCCCACCACGCAAACCAAATTTCAGGCAAATCCATTGAATGAGTCCAAAGTTCTTAAAGCCCAAACTTTTGACTTTAGTAAGTAACTGACCACTGAACCCTAACTATAGTGGTGTGACAGCACCACTATAACATATATATATATATATATATATATATATATATATATATATTTAGGTAGCATGGTAGTGCTACCATACTTGGGGTTGAGGAGCCATTTACATGTTAAACCTAAAATTTTACATCTTAATAACATTGCAACTGCTCAACAGATTTGCCTGAAATGTTGAATACACAATCAAGAACCATACATCTTGGGATCTGCCAACTTTCATACTATTTGGATATACGGCTGTGGAGTTATTAAGCATGATCTACGCACGCATTAATGCTTTTTTGAATTATTTGCTTATCCCTATAGATCGCACGGTTTGTGTGACTGACCCAAAAACTTTAGGGAATGTGTGGCCTGGGTCCCGATGTGCCTTTTGAAGATTTTGTGAAAAAATATTAAACGGTTCAAAAGTTATTCAAAAAACAATTTCCTATTATAAGTCAATGGGAAAAGTTAACAAAAAGTTCGACAGTGTCGCAAATGCACTTTTTAGTGTCACAAATGGCCCTAGCAGTGTCGCAAATCCGCCAGTTTGTTTTCAGTTGGTGATCAGAAAAATGCTTGCCATTTAAATGTGGAACCCTCTAGCAACACAATTCTTTTTATGTTCACCTAGTCAGACCCTGAGGATGCTAGCCATGTCTTTGTTTTGGGGTGAAACAACCTAGAAATATGTTTTTCAAATTTCTGGAAAAAGTATTGCAAAGTAATGTCGCACACATGACACTTTCTCAAATGCTTGCGAAAGCTGTCACAAATCACGACACTACTTTTTCAGACTATGGCCAAAATGACAGGAGTTCTTTGCCACCCTGCTGCAAATGAACAGTTTGGTATTTTGGGCTACAGTTCGGAGGGAAGGCAGCCAACATCTCACAGATGTGCCTATTGGTGGTTTGGTGACAAAATATTGCATGGATGCAAAGTTATGATACTCCAAAGTTGACACTTTTCCCCATAGACACATTGTGGCATCCGCTGCATGACAGGAATTCTTTGCCCCCCTGCTGCAAAATAATGATTTGGTCTTTTAGACTGAAATTAGGAGGGAAGAAAGCCAGCATCCCACAGATGTGCATTCTGGTGGTTTGGTGAAAACATATTACAGGGAGACAAAGTTATGGCACTCTGAACTTCTTTCTTTTCCCCATAGGATAACATTACGGCATTCGCCTCACCTTTCAGGGCCCGTATCTCGGGCTGACTATAAAAGTAGCCATGAAAGTCATAAATCCTATGACTTTTTAATTTTTTTCTACATCATACGGTTCCTGAGATATAACCAATTTAGTATTTCAACTCCTCATTTTCTGCTCTGAGACCCATTATTATGCATACATTCTTTGCACTCACTGTCTTTCTCTATGCAGCTTTTGGGGAAAGCCAGCCTGTGTGCTTACATTACTGTTACCCTTACCATGTCTGCTTGCGGTTCCGTACCCGTTTCACTTACTGTTCTCGTCTACGCCATACCCTTTGTGTTTTCATTTGCGCTTGAGTTTGTGTTATTTTAACCATTTGTGTCTACAGTTTTTTACAATTTGTGTCTACAGTACTGTTTATCTTTGTGTTTCACTTTGCATCACCATACGCATTACCATTTGTATTTGAGGGCACCGTGTTACTAAGTGACAAGACATCACATGACAGGAGACAGAAGTGAGGAAATTCTGTGTAAGGGTTCAAAAGCATAACTGTGCATTCACCCCAACCCCCCCAACTCCACAGACACACACACATGGATGTAGGGGGGAGAACCAAGGCAACACGACCAATCACAGACAACCAGCAGGAGGTGTCAAGAATAAAATACAACTGTCTAAATGTACTACAAGAGTTCCCCAGTCCTTGAGAGTATGTACTGCATGTTCAGTGTACATCCTCAGCAAAACTGAGGCCATGTACAGCAATGGTACATCTTCCTGATTCAAGGTGCACACAAGTTACCACAGTTAGGAGTTGTATGGTCTTAGGTAGTGATGTCCCACACCTCGCTACACCAGCTACTACACCCTGACTGGAGAGCCACAGGGAAACTAATGGTGGTACACACTAGTTAACACAGTTAGGAATTACAGGACCTCTGTCAGGTAATGCCTCAGCCCCTAGCCCACATATTGTATACTGAGTGGAGAGCCATGCAAAAATACGCCTATGGGCATGAATAGTGTAGCTCCGTCTTTGCAGCTGTAGAGAAGTTAGCACACTTAGAAGTTGCACTGTCTCATGGGTTTGGGACTGCACCTCCAGAGACCCATAGCATAGCTGAGGATATGGACATCAATGGTACAGCTCAGTGATTGTAGGCACAGTCAAGTTAGCACAGTTAGGATTTGCATGCTATGATACAGGCAATGGCCCCCCCCCATCTGAACACATACTGCATCCTGAGTGCTGAGCCACAGCAAAAGTGAGGTGATGGACATCAACGGTACACCTGCGTAATTGTAGGTACACTCCAGTTAGCACAGTTAGGAGTTGCATGGACTTAGCCAGGCAATTCCACCACATATAGCAGTTACTGCATCCTGATTGTACAACCACAGCTGTATTGCCTTAGGTAGTGATGTTGCACAGTTTGGGATGGCAGCTACTGCACCCAGACTGCAGAGTCACGGGAAAAGTAAGGGTGGTACATAGTAGTTAACACAGTTAGGAATTAGATGACCTCTGCCAGTTAATGAACCAGCCCCTAGCCCACATATCTATACCGAGTGGAGAGCCACAGCAAAATTAGCCCATGGACATGAACAGTGTAGCCCTGTCATTGCAGGTGTACAGAAGTTAGCACACTTAGGAGTTGCACAGTCTCATGGGGTGGGGGACTACACCTCCAGACCACTTGCTGCATGCTAAGTGAATAGCCACAGGCAAAGAAGGGTGATGCAGATCAGTTGTACACCTCCCTGATTACAGGTACAGTGTAATTAGCACAGTTATCACTTGAATGGCCTCAGCCAGGCAATGTCTTTCCAAACTGTGACACCAGGTACTGGATCCTCAGTAGAGACCCACAGCACAGCTGAGGGTATGAACTTCAATGGTAGACATCAGTGATTGCAGGCACACTCAAGTTAGCACAGTTAGTGTTTGCGTGGGCTCAGACAGGTAATGCCCCCTCCAAATTCATACTGCATCATGACTCCTGATGCACAGCAAGACTGAGGCAATGGACAACAATGGTACACCTCTGTAATTGTAGGTAGACACAAGTTAGCACAGTTAGGATTTGCATGGGCTCATCCAGGCAATTTCCCCACACATACCAGTTACTGATCCTGACTGTACAGCCCCAGCTGCATGGCCTTAGGTAGCAATATTGCACATCTCTCTACACCAGCTACTGCACCCTGACTGGAGACTCACAGGAAAAGTAAGGGCGGTACATAGTAGTTAACTTAGTTAGGAATTACAGGACCTCTGTCAGGTAATGTCTGAACCCCTAGTCCACATACTGCATACTGAGTGGAGAGCTACAGAAGAAAAAAGCCCATGATGATGAGCAGTGTAGCTCTCTCATTGTAGCTGTACAGAAGTTTGCACACTTAGGAGTTGTACAGTGTCATGGGGGGTCTGCTCTTCCAGACCATTTGCTGCATCCTGAGTGAACAGCCACAGGAAAAGATAGGCAATGCACATCAGTTGTACAGCTCCATGTTTGCAGGTACAGTCCAGTTAGCACAGTTATCACTTGAATGGATTAAGGCAGGCAATGTGTCTTCAAATGTGACAGCAGGTACTGCATCCTCAGTGGAGATACACAACACAGGTGAGGGTATGGACATCAATGGTAGACATCACTGATAGCAGGGATACTGAAGTTAGCTCAGTTAGGATTTGCATGGCCTCAGACAGCTAATGCTGCCACCCCCAAAAGTCATACTGCATCATGAGTGCTGATCCACAGCAACAATGAGGCAATGGAGATTAACAGCACACCTCTGTAATTGTAGGTACAGTGAAGTTAGCACAGTTAAGAGTTGCATGGGCTCAGGCAGGCAATTGCAGCACACATAGCAGTTACTGCATCCTGAGTGTATAGCCACAGCTGCATAGCGTTAGATAGCGATGTCCCACACCTTGCCACAGCAGCTACTGCCTGCTGACTGGAGAGGCACAGGAAAACAAATGGTGATACAGATTACTTAACACATTTAGGAATTACGGGACCTGTGTCAGGCAATGCGCCATGCCCTAGCCCATGTGATGCATACTGAGTGGAGAGCCATAGCAAAAATAAGCCCAGGGACATGTATGTGTGGTACTACTTCTTCCAGTTGATTTGCATGCTTAAAAGGAACAACAGTTACATTCTAATGTTATAATGTTATGTTTCAGTAAAGACTCGACACAGGTGGATAAGTTTAAAAAAGATTTATTGCCAATTGGTGAAACTGAGAAAGGGCCAATTAAGATTTTTTTTTTTTTACAAAATTAGTCACACAATGCAATCCTTGCATGTGTGTAATCATTGCTTGGAATATATCTAAATGTGTGTCATGCATAGTAAGTAAATGATATGAATTGGAATAAGTACATACATACAGATATATGAGCATATGAAGAAGCCAGGAGAAGAAGGCCATTTGGTCTATCAAATCTGCTCGTATTATAGGGTCCACATCTTGAGCTAATGTCTCTGCTATCCCTCTGCAGTCCTCCCATCCTCCCTAGGCATGATTCTTATCTTCCCCCTATGCCTATACCAGGCTCTTTTATAGCTGCTCACTGTCTTTAATGAGGTGACCTCTTCTAGCAGTGCATTCCAAGTGTTCACCACCCTTTGTGGGAAGAAGTGCTTTCTGACATCCCTACTAAACCTCCCACCCTCCAGCTTAAGACTGTGCCCCCTCATGATATGGTTGCCAGTCAGCTTGAAGAGACTTTGGTTATCAACATTATTTATCCTTGTTAAGTACTTGAATGTTCCAATCATGTCCCGTCCCTGTCTCCTATCCTACATTAATGAAGATATGTCAGGAGCTTCTAACTAGTGAACACACATGAAACAGTGCAAAGCATCATGGGCTGCATATGCAAATCACCACAGAATGTTATGCTGGTCCAACTTTAAGCAGAATTACATGGTGCCGAAAGGTCTTTCACACAGTTTGCAAAGGGTGCTAACAGAAGACATAGACATGTGTTTCGTCCTACCAGGAAGAGGTTCTTTGTCACATGAAACAGTGATGCTTTGTTGTTATTGTGTGACTGATGATGTGTATGTTCTTGGGGTGGGCGAAAAACCAGATGCTGAGTGTTCAAGTAATAGAATATAAAAATGTAATAATTTCAGTGACATTAAATAACTGGTATGTTCAGTTAAATATTTTAAGATATATCACTGACTAGGAGCATATGGAAAATTCCCACTTGACCCCTCAATAGAGGTGATCATAAACATTGTCAAGAACAGGTATGAAGTGCGTTGTCATCAGTAAAAGTGTCTGATTTACAATTTCAAGTATTATTAACATAGATTACATTTACTTGTATGACAAGTTCAACACATTTCATATTATTACAGGTACAATATGCATTTCTTTCAATGGTTACATTAATTACTATATCAGTTCTGAACTAGTAAATAAATGTGTGTAGTATGTTGTTTTATCAAATATATAGGTCACTGAACTTAATCACTATAGTATTCTATTATATGTTAAGGAGAAATTCTTACTTGACTCTTACAGTAACACTTTTACTAGAACAATTGAACTAGTCAACAACAATGGTCAGACAAAATGAGAATGTAAATATTATTTATATGTCATTACATAGGGATGCAAGAGTCATTTGATAATAAGCTGCAATATTTTAGTATTCACACTTGCTTCATTTCACTTGCTTCATTATGACTAAAGAGTTTAATATTTACATATGTACAGTTACAGTGTAACAAATACATCAGGCATAGTTCAACACTGTTGCATGGTGAACGAATGATGATGTTGTCAAGATGTCAACAGATAACAGACAAAAAAAGCTGGTGATAGAAAACCTTGTGACAGAGTGTTCTCTTTGGTGAATGAGACATGTTACTAATAATTTATTTAAAATGATGAGGACAACTTTGTGTCTCTGCAGAGGCAAACAGTTATAGCAACTGGCAACAACTTCTTGTTATGTATGGGTATGATACACCCACAAGAAAAAGATATGTACAGGACCGGGAGCCAGAAAGGATCCTGTTTTGACATGTACAACTTGATAGATATGTAACCATGGTTTCTCTAGTGACTGTGAAGACTGTTGGTGCCTGAAGTCACTTTACAACAATTTCCATGTTGTCACTCGATCCACAAGATCTTATATGTCATAGTGCATGAAATGTCTGTGGTAGCATATCATTTTGTTGATATGCTACGATTTATTGACAGTTGTAGATTGGAAACAATTGTACTGCCCTACGACTGACTCTGTCACAAAGTAGTAAGTAATAAATGCCACATGTTGTGTGCTATTTTTCTGAGATATGAAGGTCATCATAATTCTTCAATATTAGAAGATATGCATTTTTTAAGTGTCGTGGCAGTCTCTGTTTAAAACCGCTTGTAGAATCGTCACACTCTACTCATCCACTTCTGTACCTTAGCAAACAGATGTAATGGCCAGAATGCATAGATTGACCATGGTGATAGACCACACTGTGAGTGTCAAACACTGATTGGTTAAAAACTATTCTACCAGCTGTGTAATCTGTGATGGAAGTGTAACTCTGGAGCCTACTGGAGCCAAATCTGTGCAATATAAGCAACAGATATTGAGATAAAGTCCTGAGACGTATGGACTGAGTACATCTGCCTCCGCACCTTTCACAGGAGTAACCACATTGAGCATTGGTAAATAGCTGTTGAAATCTGACACTTTTGGCTTGAGGGACAAACAGAGTAATCCACAGCATGTCTTCTGTGGTTTCATGCTTTGAATGACCACATGATACACATACATATTTGGTTACATATGACACAGTGAAGTACTGGAACATTGGAATGCCATCTTCATCCAATCTGTTTATGATTGCCATCATAAACTCACTAGCGTCCCTGCTGTATGTCTGCAGTAAATGTACTGCATCTGTGTTGTATGTACCAACAGCTAGCCTTAGTGGTGTTAGTGACTTGCGCATTGTTGACTGATCAGAAGCCATGTTGACAATCTGCTTCAATGCCTTTGATAGGGGAGTGTCTTGTGAATGAGATATTGCCTGTACAAAGTGTGGTATGTAGATAAAACTTGCATAGCTGAGTTAGCATAGCAGCTCACTTGTGCTGTTGTCAAAGACTGGCACGGCAGCTACACCATCTGATTTCTGATGAACAGCTGGCACTTGAATGTGTAGTTGATATCGTGACCTTTGTTGAACTCTTTAGAGTTGAATCACTTGTGAAAGCTCGTGCCTGTTTGCTGACAAGTGTAGATATGACTGTACAATGGGAGACAGACAGATATGTAGGCAGTGGTATTACAGACATTTGTGACTGATACTCTACAATACATCGCTTGTCAGCTCGTGTGTTCTGAGGTGCAAGAGTTATAATGTGCAACCCAGAAAGACTACCGACACATGAAAGTGCCACGTAGCTCATGCCATCCTTGAAAATGTCTGTACCTATGTCCACCATTGCTGAATCCAAACTCAAGTCCTGAGATTTGTGAATAGAAACAGCATATGCAAACATATAGTGGAACTGTTTCGTTTGCTATAGATATCCTTAAATACCTGAAATTTCACATGGGTACATTTATCTGTACAGACTGTTCCATGTTGTCAAAGAACTACAAGGTTCTTTCTGTATGCCTCTGACATTGTAGATAAAGTTGTATGTTATCCTCGCTCATTGGCGCGCTTTTCAATATCGAGATTATATCACAGCATGACATGTTCATTCCTACAAAGTGTGAGAACAACTCCTAGGCAGCTGCTCGTGAAGCGTCTGACTTCTGTCAGTGATTGTTCAGTCATCTTTGCTACCAGGTTGTGACTGAGAATGACACTATTAACTGTGCCAGCAGCATGCAGAGTTAGAACTTCTTGGTTTTCTCAGCAGCAATATTGTTGAACTGTGCATTTCTTTAGTCGTGGCATCAGAAACTATGTGTGTGCCTGTAGAGTACACATCATGAAAACATTATATGCTGTTTCGTGAATGTAGTACTTATTCTGATTCTCTGATCATTTAACATAGCAACATGTTCTATGATAGAGAACCTGTATGAGCTTCATCTAAAAGGATGAAGCCAGATCACCACTGGCATGTTCTCATTCAACTCACAGGTGAATAACTCCTAAATGTTAAAACCTGCAATGCATTTAGTGTGTTCTTATTTGTTGGCAGTCAGGTGCAAACATATGTTCTGCATTAACTGCTGAAGCTGAAATTCCCAATATAACAATATTTTGCCAACAAATGGTGCTCCAGTCGGTATGTAAGATCCTGTAGATTAGGTGTATACAGCAGGAGTACATTGAGACTGCTGATTTCATCAATGATGAGTGATCATCTTTGTGAATATGAAACAGAGCTGGTTGCAACCTCAAATGGCGGTTTATGATACTCAGTTTGCCATGTTCCACATCAATACAAAGAGGTGGTGTATGTAATTCGCCAATGTTGTATCTGGCTAGTCCTGGGAGCAGTATCAGCAGATTGATGACGCTGTCAGGCTCCATATTTCAGCAGTGATAGCCTGAATAAGGAAACTCTTTCCTGTATCAGCTGAGCCACTACAAAGTTCAGCAGTGGTTTATAATCAAGACAGTCACATTTTTTTGCTTCATGGAGTAGGTCATGTCAAACAGCGTCATTGATTTGAGCGTGAACTACATGCTGCTGCTGATTCAGTCTTTCTCTCAAGTCAGCTGGGTTGACAGTGGAGTGTGTTCCATGTTCCATGGCAGTCTCAATTTCTGAGATTAACACTTGTGGGGCATTTAAAGGCAGAGTTCACCTTGAATAGCTTGTCCTTCTAGATCAGGTGTCTTGTGAGCTAACAGGATTCTTCCTGAAGCTGCTTCTCTGCCTTCCAAGCTGTTCTCAGCCTCCAGTCTCTATGTATATCTCTGATTATTCACTTGAAGGTCTCTGTGAGATTGAATTCTTCTCGAATGTATCACAGTCACCTTTAATTCAGACTCATTCCTACAGGGTCTAATAGAATAGGAGAGCAGTATGTTTCTGCCTCTGATGCCTAGATGTAATTTATATGGTCTATGAGCCATGGCTTGTGTCTCTAGAAGACAGCCACCCTCCATTCACCTAAGTTTGCTGTTGAGTCAGGTGATATATCTGCCTTGTAGTCTGCCACTTAGCCACCTGAAAGAGACATATCATCCATCTTCATGTTATGGGGGTAGTGGTCTATCAGGTTATTCTTCAAGATATGTTTTGAAGAAGGTCTATTGCGGTGAGTCTTCAATCTCAGCATGGGGAATCAGTACATGTTTGTATTTCTTTGTAGTTGGCACTGAAACAGACAGCATCAGAGTTCTGTACAGATGTGAACCCATTAAATGGCACTGGCTTCATAGGCACATTCTTTGTGTGAAAGTGCTTCAAGCCCAATGACCACAGTTGAATGTCAGGATCTTGCTTGAACTGCAATATCTTCCCAAAGACCTTAAAAGCTGGTCTGCTCATGTTATTATGTACAAAGCTCGCGACGCTGGGGCCAATGGGTTGTCAGCCACAAACTGAACATCTATGTTTGCTGTATTAGGAGGGAGTTAGTTGTAGCTGATGTACCTCTCTTCTCTCTTGTAGCTCCATACCCTCTTGGTTGATTTTGCTTTCTGGTGTCATATTGCTGAAAGTTCGTTCATGAACCATCTGAAACTGGTCTAGGAAATCGGGCTACATCGTGTGTGTTAATCAGATTTATCCTTTACTGCTCGCGGTATTTGCATAAATATGTCACTGGAACTTTTGTGTATAACTCCATAGTGTGGGACTGTTATCGGTCTGAATGTGACAAGTAATATATTGCTTGATGGCTTGCACTTTCTTTGTTTCATGATCCCTATGCATGGTGCATCCTTGATCCACAATAACATATGAATATGAGGGCATCCTGTGCTTGATATTCAATCCTCCAAAAGTAATGCTGCACAGTAACAAGAGGTGGATTGTCCTTTGATAAAATGAAAATCAGAATGTCATGGAACCACTTTTGAAAATGTCTTGTGATAGACACAAGATCAAGTGAACACATTTCTCCAACAGTCATTGATGAAATGCCATCAATATCAGAATGTGCCCACTTCAACCGTTCAATGAGCTCATCCCAGGCATATTCAGCACAACTAAGTGTAACAAACCACGTGGCTGCACCATGATCTTGCAGCACTGTCATCACCTCAGAGTGTCTGCGATATCAATAATCTTTGGTGCCATGTAGAGTTGACAGAATGGAAGACAGATTCACTTGCACATTTTCATCTTTTTGCTTTAATTCTCTAGAAATTGAGCAGCTGTTATTTCATCTAGTGGACTTGTGAGACAAATAGTATGTGCAATAGATGCAGACAGAATGCTAAGTACACTCTCCCAGAGGAGATGAAACAGGTACTGTATGTTACATCTGAATTTGCTATCTTTACTGAGCACACGGCTAGTGTGGTACTCAGCACCTGTACACACACTTCCCTTTCATCTAGCTGTCCACCTGACCCTTTTGGGAATAAATCTGGGAAACGGCATACTTCTAGTGTTGCCTCCCAAAAAGCTTACAGGCTCACCTTCCACCTGTTCTCATTTGACAGAGGTCAGTTGTTCTCCTTCTGGATCTCGCCATGCTTAATTGAAGTGTGTTGTGTACTGTTCTATACGCATTGTCACTTGTCTGTCACTGACCTTCTCAATCATTGGCTTAGTTGTTCTAAGACATCATGTTGAACAGAGAGTTACTCATGTGATCAATGTCAAGGTTTGGATAAAGGTTGTTGCTCTTTAAATAAGTAGAGCAAGCTTTACCATCTGTACATTGAGAACATCTTGCCTGATGACCTTGGACTTAGTTGGAACACCATTTACAAGAATCAACAAACCATTTCCATAGATGATTGCCACATTTTTCTGTAGAGGAAGTGGGAGATACATCACAGAACCCTTTAGAGATCTCATGAGTTCTTTCTATGGAATGTTCTGTGTCTTTGTGTTCGGATGTAGAATGGTTTGAAATGGTTTCTTTGTATGAATTAGAATGTGCTCAAACATATTCAGTATTGCAATCTCACTTGGTGTTACATGTGCCTCCCATGTTATTCAACAGTGACCTTGGTGGCAGAATGTTGGACTTTAGTTTGGAGAAACAGTGTTTGCACAGCACAATGGTGAATCTGTAACTGAGTTGGATTTCATCTAGCAAAAATGCTGAGAGATGGAACCACATGTCACTGTATGGTGACAAGGTTTCAAGGTTCACTGTTTGTGCTGTAAAACAGACAGTCACATGACACATTCAGAGTCAAACTTCTGAGTCTTTGCCTAGCTAAAATTTTGCAATTTCTTTTGCAGTACTGGTTTTCAGTGTCACTTTCAACATAGAAACAGATGTTTCCAGAACTTGCTGACTGATAAATGCTTGTGTCTGGTACAGAAGTCACATGTTGCAGCTGTTTGAGAAATGTGATGGCTCCCTGCATGTCACCAGACTGCAATAAGTCATTTAAACAAGTGTACTGATTTACAACTCATCGGACTTCTTATAACCTGTATACAAATATCTGCATGCCTGTTTGATGCACTCCCAGCATCTGCATGATGTGAAAGACACTGTCACAAACACCACTATCGAGGCATGCTAGTGAGTGACCCATAAGTCCAGTATGTGGATTGATTTCTCAAAGGTCAATCTTGTTAAACAATTTATATCTTTCTTTGTGATCTGTTATCACAAATAGGTTGACAAACTGTTCAACTTTTTCAAATGATGATTGCCTACAGTTGCAGGTTGCATCACATAGCCATGAGAAACAGTGCCGTTTATGGGGCACAGTGGTTGCATCACAGTCATCATTTGCCTCCATTGCTGTGTTATCACAGATGCTGAGCAGATTGACCAGCATACCAGACTCATCAATGGTGAACTTGTTTCTTTTTCTGTGAATAATAAGATTCCTCCAAAATATGCCTCTGAGTGCTTTGTGTGCATCCAGCGACCTGTTAATACATCACAGTTGAGTACAGTCAAAGGCAGGATAGTGTTGCAGGCTTTCTTGAATTCTTACACAACTTTTCTGAATAGTTCAATATTATGAGACATCTTCGCCATAATGTTGAAGAACAAATGCTCCTATTATTAGTAATAGTACTTTGAGATGCAATTTTATCAAGTTAGTGTCTTTGTCTTTTGCTCTCATGTATCATCACAGCACTAAGCCTGTTGATCTTAGCTTTAGTTGCTAGTGATCAGAAATACTTTTGCTTTCTAGATGAAATCATCACCTGTGAGCTTCATATCACTGTTGAGAATGTCTGGTTATCGTTGTGTTGCAATAGTTGTGTTTCGTCTGAGAGATCTAACTGTTGCTCAGGTATACTTTTCTTTCTTTGCTGTTGAGCAAATATGTAGTTTTGTTGTGGAGTGAGTTACTGTAGAGCTCACTATTCCAGTAGAACTCTGTATTGTTTTATGTCTTGAACTGACATCACTGTTTTTTTATCATTCTTAAGCAACACTGAAGTACTATGATACCTGTTTCATCTTTCTATACATGCACATCTGTGTTTACTAGGCATCTTTCAATGTGTTACTTTGCAGTAGCAGTCAGCAATGTTACAGAAGTATCAGACACATGCATAAAAGACACAGAAAAAGGAAATATTAGTATACATTTGTGCTGATCACTTCTAACATTGTATATAGACACAGATGATTTATGTATACAATATTACAAAAAAAGTCTCAGAAATGCTGTAATCAGATTGGTTGCTCGCATTTTGACAGTCTTATTTTAATTCATGTTACACTGTCCTGTATAGCGTTATCACCATGGCACATAGATTCTTTCTCTTACTATTTCATCGTTGAGCAATGCAGAATTACTGCAATGATGTATAGTGATTTTGACCTAGTATTGTTAAACTGTTGGTGAAAGAACAACTTTATTTAAAATCTTTCTGTAAATGAGGAACACATTAACAAAGTATACTTTAAACATTTAACTTTTGAATATTAATTTTCATGATAGCAATAAGGCATTCACAGGAGTCACATTGATATTTACTTAATTACGTCTTTGGGGCAATATGACACTTGGCTCTACCTGTGCCACATTACACCCCTAGGAGTGCTTACATATTAATTGTCAGCCTGTTCATGTGTTATTGGTAAGACAAATAATCACACTTATTGATTAGGAACGACTATCCAGGTCACCGTGCAGTGACAAGAAAACAACAAAATGAGAAAATGTAGCTTCAGAAATGAGATAGTTGTGCAAGTTGAGTTACGATTTCAGAATAAGTATGCGAAATTGTGTGAAGTTATGTATTTGTACATTAGGTAAGAAGCAGGAAACTTTTTCCTTCAGTAATCATCATTTTTGGGAAAAAAATCATCAAATAATGTCATACATTCGAAAGTGTCACAAAAAAAGTGTCGTTTGCATGAAAGTGTCACAAAATATGGTGTTGTGCATTCAAAAGTGTCACAAAAGTAGTGTTGTGCATTCGAAAGTGTCGCAAAAGTAGTGTCGTGCATGTGAAAGTGTTGCAAATTTGAGTTTGGGAGTAACAACTGTATTCATTATCCAATCATATCTTGATTGCTATTAGAGTGACAGGTACTTCTACCAATTGTATGCTAGATTTATCAGGCCATGTAAGACAACCAATCAGAGATGGAGAAGAACGAAGAAGAAGGACGTAACAGCCATCTTAGACTTAACTGAGAGACTGCACATTCCTCACTGTAAGTACATCACATTTTATAAATAATTTTTCTATTATGATAAAACATGTTTGAAACAGTTAAATAGTATTAATAAAAATGTTTTTTAGTGCTCTATTTGACTATGCAGATTGAAATAAGCTATGATGTTTCATTATTTAGCTAAAACCTTTTAAAGTCAGACAGTAATTTAGTACTTACTTGCACAGATACAGCTGCAAATGAAGGGAGATAGCAAGGTGCATGTGTAGCACAACAGAAGAGCAAACCAATCAAACATGTCTCTGCACTTGTAATTATTTAAAACTGTTTATCAAATGGATGCATTTTTGCCACCTTTAAATTTTTGCACATTTTAGCTGGAGCAGAACTGCAGTGATAGTCAGTACACCCACTTCATTGGTTAATGAAGGCACAGTAGTAGCCAATGATTTGTTTTATTTGTGTGTCATGGATCAGCCCACTGAAGCTGAGTTGAACTTTGGAGGGAAAATAGTAGTTTTACTTTCACTACTGCTTAGGTACTGCAGGGTGAACACTGACATTTTTGGTAGCTCTCTGTCCACTTCTAAGTTGAAAAGCTGAGAATGGCAGAAAACAGCAAAAGGGCTTTGTGGATTTTTGGTAGCAGTATAGTGAGGCGAACATCTGAGTATGCTCAGAACAGTAATTTTGGGAGAAACCTGCAGCACCCAAATTGCTGTGTTAAGTGGTTTGGCAGGGGTGGAATGAGGTGGGAGCACCTCATGCCGACCATGCACATACTTTTGAGAACTCAGGCTCATCCGGACATATTGCTGATACATCTTGGAGGCAATGATTTGGGAACCAAATGCTGGGTAGATTTAGTAACAGAAGCAAAATTGGACCTCACTTTTATTATGAGTATGTTGCCTGCCTATAAAATAATTTTTTTCAGATTTTACAGAGCGTAGGGTCTGGCAAGCAGAACACCATATGTACCTGATTGACAGAGCCTGAAGAATAGTCAACATACAATTATCAGCATTTCTATGCATGGCTGGAATGTATACCACACATCTACAAGAAATTTAAGTATTCTTATGATTGGCTATACCTACCAGATGGTGTAGACTTCTTGCATGCTGACAATTGCCATTTCATGGGAGACCTTTGAAATGCAATCCTCAAAGTCTTCTAAGAATGTCAGACTGGTTACACAAATAGAAAGTACAAAAAAAGGTTCTTTTCAGAACCATAAACTGCTGGTCAAAAAATAGAACAACTACATATATCATTTACAGAGGTGTTAACATGATACAGGAATATTCAGATTGTGCCAGGGTCAGGTGCAAGCCTGCAAACAGTGCAACTGGGATACGCCACGTTGTTGATGGGGTGATATTTAGTGGTGATGTGTCATGCCTCAGTCGCACTGTTGGCATCCGTATTGTACATGCTGAAATGGCAGTACCCCAGTACAAGTGGCTACAGAGGAGCACACAGCAGCAGGAGTGCTAGTATGGTAGTGTTAGGTGCAAGTACAGTGTTATTCAGGGGTGTTTGTTCAAATGGGCCTATGATGCATGAAATATGTATATAGGACTATTTGCATCTCATCATGGACCCATTTATATATGCAGTTGTACCAATCAACAGTGACTTGAGTCTGGTGCTCTTCCAGGCAGCAAGACCCATGAACAACAAGCACCGTGACCCTCAGCAGCTGCGTGTGGGAACACCCTATCACAGCATCTTCAGGTGAAACATGTCCCTGGTGTTCCAGTTGACCCTTACCTCTCACCTGATCTCAACCTTGTTGTACTGCATATATCCCTGGTGTTGTGCATTGACTCTGCCACCTCATGTGATTGGCTTGAGCAGCTGCACTGGACTACCATCATCATTTTTGATACAGAAAGCCCACGATTGGGAAAGGGAGTAGGTCCAACACAGCACATGTATAGTCTCATGATAGAAACCTCACAATTAGGCATAAGGGGGTGGTGATGTTGAAAGATGCTTGTATTGTACCTCAGGTGTGCCCCCAGAGGTGCTGGATGACATGCCTCACTATGTGATATGGCAGCACAGCACTGAATGGCATCATTTGTTCTTCTACTTTGCATTCAACAGTGTGAAGTACAAATAGGGGTTGTGCCTATATATACTTAGCAAATACCAGGCTGAATATCGGTATATGCCAGCTATACATGGGAATGAGACTCTTAGCTGTGACACACACATTGGTAGTGCACCACGGAGTCTCAGTATTAGCACAGTGCACAACGCTCTTCTGAATATCTAGGTGTAGTGTATGAGTGGGCTATTACTATATGACTGGTATTTTTTTTGCATAAAGAGTTGAAACAACAGAAAGCCATATACATATCACAAGCCATGGCAGTAATGTAGTGTTTTCTGTGATTTTATTGCAGATTGTTAGAGAACCACAACTCATTTTGAGACTCTGGAGCTTGCGAGAGGTGTGTCTGCTGGTCGTGGTAGTCCAGGTGCATGGTAGTGCCCACATCTTGATGTGGAGCACTAACAGAAAACTGGACACTATGTGGAGACACATCAATGGGTACCTGCATATGATTTCAAAAGTAAAAAAATAAATCAGCACTGCAGTGTAAGCGCAAGTGGAAGCTGTTGTGCCAGCATTTTTACCAACTTAAGGAGAGGTCGAAGAAACCAGTAAATGATAAATGCTGGTACTACCTCAGTTATGAACTCTGGGAGGCAGCTAGAAAACCAGCAGCAGGGGAGCATCTGACACACCATAAGTAAAGGAAAAATATTCTGTTAATAAAAACAGTGTGATATTCAGTACTGTGTATGAAAATGTAGACATACTCTAGCTTTGGGACAAATGGGTCATTACCATACGTTATTGATATCATTTAAGTGTGCGGTTGCCAGTTGTCAGTTAACTACAACTGGTGGTCAGTGATGCTATGCATGTGACACATTAATAACCAGTGTTTGTTGGTTGCAAGGCACCAGAACGTCACAGTGTGGTGAGTCTGAAATACAATGTTGTCATGTTCAAATAGTTGATGACACCCCCCTTTCAGCTGCAGGTTTGTTTAATGGTATGAATCCCTTGAGATCTAGTGAAGCACAGCTGGCAGGCTGATTTGGGGTTTGTTAAGGTATATCCATGTCTGCTGCCATAGTGCACTGTGCCTCACCACCCTAATCGTGAACTTTGTAAGAAGTATGTTGCTCCTGGTGGTCCAGTGAGTGCGTACATCACATTGATTGTGATCACAACAAAATAATTATGAAACCTGGTACTACAATGGGCAGATGCAAGGCAATCACCAGTTGACTTAGCAGTTGCATTACAGTGTTGCACTGTCCTACACTTAAATTGATGGAAGTTCTATTCCTGTATGACACTTCACTGCACAACTTGTATCTGTTAGTATGCTGCACAGCCATAGGTGCTTGTGTGTCAGTAAATGTGCATTGTTCTGAAAGTCAGATCAACAATATATATAAATTGATGGATCCATATTTTAAGTTTGATCGTACTTCATAGTATAGTGTAGTGTGCAGAAACAATTTCACCTGTGCTGTACGCGTATGACTGTATCAATCCTGTACATTGTTACACGTGATGCTGCTGCATGCTTTAGGTGATGAGCTGCTGCCCCATGCTGATTGGTTTCTCACACTAATGTATTAGCCGTCACTTGCTGCATTGGAGATCAAATGTGTAACTGCTATCATATGTGTTTTGTTGTCTGAAGTTCTTAGGTGCTGAAACAACATAGGTGAATCAGTAATGCTTCATTTTATTGTTATCGAAAATAACAGCTAATTATCTTAATACACAGTCATTCTGTTACCTATTTTATCAGTGGAATGGCAGATGACAACTGTCAAAATATAGGAGAGGGTGAGGTTGTCCATTGTATTCATTATGTGTAAAGATTTTGACTTGTGACTGTTAAAATATCATGTGAGATGCATCATTATACTGTGTCACCTGTAAACATACATTGTCTTTCTGTGTAAATAACTATTCAATATATCCAATGTAAGATTTTCTGTGCCACATGTCAGAAGAAGCCAAAAGGTGAGGGAAGGAAACATATTCAATTCAGTGCTTCAGAGTAACTGGTAATTGGTATTTTTCCTTTAAACTTAGATTGTAGGCTTGTAGTGACACTATACTTTCTTTCTGTGTTGTCTTTACTTATAATTATTTTTGGCTGTTGAAAATTTGAAACATAGTGGTGGTGTAATTCTGTGCTGTCTTTAATTGTGTAATTCCCTCCACCCCTTCCCCAACTCTTAATTATATGCCCTGATAAATCTGATTGACAGGAGCTTAACACAGGTATAGTAAGAGGTGTGAAGTAGGAGGGCTTAAGGGGAAGAAGACCACCCTCAGCATGACAAGTGTTTTGACTCATTTATTTATTTATTGGTTTCTTTTTCCTTAAAAAAATATATCTCGAGGATCAGTTACAGGATTTTAGTACTGTAAATAAATAAAAGAGAACTAAGAGAGTTTCAGTAGCAGTAGTGGAATTGCAGTATAAATGTGGGAGTGGTGCAATGCAGTTGCTGTGGGGCAGCATATTCAGGCAGACCTTCTGGACACTGAGGTGCTGCCCTATCTGCATGCATCTCTTGGGACTGCGGGATGATGAGGTAGCCAGACTCAGAGTGGAAGTAAATTGTCAGGAGTACCATCACCCCTATCCAGGAACACCCAGTCAATGCAGCTGCCTCAAGGATGCCGAGAACGAGGAGCACTTGGATGACAGTGGGCTCAGGGAGGTTAGGAGCAGTCAGGCAGAGGCACATCCCAGATCCTATTCCTCTCAAGAACTCATATGCCACACTGGCAAATGGGGACAACCAAATAGAGGTACCTGGGAAGTGGAAGGAAAGGATGTGGAGGTTAGGCAAGGAGGTGACCTCAGTGGGGAAAGCAGTGGACCCCAGAGGAGGAGGAAGTGAACCTGGTGGGGACTCCATCGTAAGAGGGATCCAGCTAGGAACACAGGAGGGGAGGGACAGGGAGGTGAGGTGCCTACCAGGTGCCACGGCATGGAGGGATGGAAGGAAGATACTGGGGATCACTGGGAAGGCAAGACTGGAGGGTGAGCTGGATGTCATTATCCACCTAGGTACTAATGGCTTGGCAAATGGGGAACCAAGGAAGTTCAGGAAGAGTTTAGGAAACTGGGAGGGTCTCAAGCAAGTAGCTGCTTCATGTCACTTTCTCAGAAGTATCACCTGTGAGAGGCAAGGAGAGCATAGGAGGCATGCACCAGGAACTTTAACTCAGTTGAAGAACTGGTGCTGTGAGGAAGGGTTTGGATTCATTGGTGACTGGGGACCCAACTGGAAGGATGGAGGTTTGTTCAAGCCTGATGGCCTTGCATCCATCCTGAGGGAATCAAGCACTAATGATAAGTTTAAATGCTACATTGATAAGCATTTAAACTAGTAAAGGGGTGGCAGGCCAGCAAGGATTTGTACCTACTTGCTCACCTCCTGTCAGCTAGTAGTGGAACCAGTGAACCAGAGGGTGGCTATCTCTGCAAAGCAGTGTGCAAAGATGGAGATTAGTGTCCAAAGGTGGATAAGCAGAAAGGGGCAAATTCAGCAGAAGGGCAGACAGCAAGGAGAACCAAGGATAAGTAACCAACCAAGGAAGGGGCCAGAGTAGAACAGTGAAGCAGTCTAGAGGTCAAATCATGGAGCTCTGTGTGCAAATGCCAGAGCCTTAGCAACAAGATGGAAGTCTGGAGGCTGTCATGGTACAGTCAGACCTGGACATTGTGGCTATCACTGAAACCTGGTGTAATGATAACCATGATGGGAGATGGCCATACTGGCTACAACATATTCAGAAGAGACAGAGCAGGCAGGAAGGGAGGAGGAGTGGCACTGTATGTGAAAATGACATAAGGGCCACACAGATCCAGGAGAACAAAATGGGGAGAGATACTGTGGTTAAGCTGGAAGGAAATGGGGCCAGCCATCCAGCACAGGTGTGGTCTATAGACCACCAGCCCAGGAGGAAGAAACAGATAGGGAGCTGATGCTAGCCATCCAAGGGATGGCAGACCAAGGAGGTAGTACTGGTTGGAGACTTCAATATACCAGGCGTGGACTGGAGCATCCCAGCAGCAGCATCAACTAAGAGCAGATTTATCCTGACTCCTTCAGGGTGCCTTCCTCAACAACTGGTCATGGAACCAACTCGGCAGAAGAGGCAATACTGGACCTTGTGCTCACAAACAGGGACAGTGTGATGGGGGGTAACAGTGGGGAGCACCTGGGTAACAGTGACCACCAGTCATTGTGGTTTGAAATCACAGAAGAGCAGAACCAAACCACACAAAAACACGTATCCTGGATTTTAGGGGGCAGACTTTGGGAAAATGAGGAGATACTTGAAGAGGCATTAAGGGAATGGGACAGGAATCGGGTTGAGGAACATGGGCAGATTTAAAATGGGGATTATAAGAATAACAGAATTATGCATTAAGCAGGTTAGCAAGAGGAAAAGGAAGAGGAGACCATTATTGGTTTCCAAAGAATGTAAAGAAAGTGAAAGCCAAAAAGATTGCATTCAGGCAATACAAAAGACACAGGTAGAAGGGGATAGGGAGAAGTACCAGGAGAAACAAAGGAGGCAGGGAGGTCAGTAAGGGAAGCCAAAGCTCAGACAGAAGAACACATTGCAAAATCAGTGGGTAAAGGGGACAAAACCTTTTACAGGTACATAAGTGAAAAAAGAAAGACAAAGGGAAGGATAGTGAGACTGAAGGGGGAGGATGGGAGCCGCATGGAGGATGACAACAGTAAAGCTGACATATTGAACAGGTATTTCTGCTCAGTCTTTACTAAGGAAGAGGGGGGTAATGGGTCTGAAGGGAGTACAAGGGGTGAGAATGGTGCAGAAATGGACACAAGTCCCTTTACACGAGAAAGGGTCCTGAAGGAACTGGAAGTAATAAGAGCTGATAAAGCAATGGGGCCAGATGGGGTGCACCCAGGGTCATAAAGAACTAAGAGGTGGTGGCTGAACCTCTGGCTATCCTGTTCAGCCAATCACTGGAAACAGGAGGTACCAAAGACTGGAGGATAGCAGATGTAGTCCTCTTATACAAAAGTGGGAACAAAGAGGAGCAGGGAACTACAGACCAGTCAGCCTCACCTGGTAGTGGGAAAAATCATGGAAGCACTACTGAATGAGAGATTGGTGGAACATCTGGTTGTCAATGGACTACAGGACCCAAAGGCAGCATGGTTTCACTAGGGAGGTCATGTCAGACCAACCTCATTGAATTTTGACTGGGTGACTAGGGAGGTGGATCAGGAGGCAGTGGACATGGCCTATCTGGACTTCAAGGCCTTTGACACTGTGCCACATAGAGACTATTACACAAACTGGGGAATATGGGTGTGGGCAGGACAGTAGTGTGGTGGGTAGATAACTGGCTGGGTGGCAGGACACAGAGGGTGGTGGTAAATGGCTGTCACTCCACAGAGGAAGAGTGACTAGGTAACCAGGGATCAGTGCTGGGACGGTCCTATTCAACATCTTCATCAGTGACATTGCACAGGATCTAGAAGGCAGAATTTCACTGTTGGCTGATGACACAAAGCTCTGTAACAGAGTAGACACACCAGAGGGTGTGAGACAGAATGAGAAGGGACCTGCATAAACTTGAAGAATAGTCAAGGGTTTTGGCAGTTGAAATTCAATGCAAAGAAGTGCAAGATAATGCATATAGGGCACAAAACCTGGCACAATATATCCAGTTGGGGGTGAGGATATAGCATGCACCAAAGCAGGAAAGGGATCTTACAGTTTGTCATCTCCTGATGACCTCAAGGCAAAGGAAACAGTGTGACAAGGCATCAGGTAAAGCAAATAGGATGCTGGGATGTATAGGCAGGGGGCATCACCAGCGGAAAAAGGAGGTCATAATTCCGTATACAAGACACTAGTGAGGCCCACCTGAGTACAGTGTACAGTTCTGGAGACCATACCTACGTAAGGACATAGACAGGGTAGAAGGTTCAGAGGAAGGCAACAAAGATGGTGTATGGATTGCATCACAAGTCCTATGAAGACAGGTTGAAGGAACTGAACATGTACTCCCTGGAGGAGAGGAGGAGTAGAGATATGATAGAGACATACAAGTATCTTGCAAGAGAGAAACAGGGTGCAGGAAAACACTATTTTTAAGTGAAAAAGATGTTTCCAGGACTAGAGGGCATGGGATGAAGTTGGAGGAGGACGTTCTAGAGGAAACATGAAAGAATTTCTTCTAGAACAGGTGGTGGACAAGTGGAACACCCTGCAGAGGAAGTGGTGGGGGCTGAAACAATCACGGGATTTAAGAATGCATGGGATAGACATAAAGGAATTCTAGAGGTCAGGGGTAAGGGGAAATAGACTTCTAGGAAAACAAACTGAACTTACAAGCTCAAATGGGCAGACTAGGTGGGCCATAGGCCCTTATCTGCCGACACTATCTATGTATCTATGTACATTTCTGAAGGTAGCTCTATAGATCATGTATTCAGTATTACTAAAACATTTCTACTGTGATTCTGTTGTTGTGTTGCCAATATCTTTCAGTGTTGTTATGTCACACTGACAGTGACTGCCCAATAGCTGTTTAATTGAAGAGCAATGGATATGATATAAGTGTAGTGAAGAAGTACTAAAAATTAACATAGCGTGTCATTGATTGATTAGTGACATATTGAAAAATATACATTTGTAAGTTCACATGGGTGTGCAGTAACTGCACAATATTTGATCAAGGATAATGGAAGGTTATAGATACTTATCAATTATTGAGACAGACCAGTGCTGAATACGTTAGCATGGAAATGTGACAATTACTACAGTACATCTCTTTGTTAACATTAGTTCACAGATTGCCAGAGACGCACCCCCCCCGTGGCTGAGATAGTGCCAGCTGAAACAGAAGCTGTGGAGGCTGCGCAGTCTGACTCAGACTCTGTTATCATTGTGAGGTCAGACGGTAAGAAGATACTTGTTTTTTTAATGCTGATTACCTGCTGTCAGTAGTTTTTGTGATCATATAGCTGAACATCTCTTGACAGTGAGGGACAGATATTTTTAACTTTACCTTGGGTGTGAAATGAGCAGTTCGTGGCTGGCAAACTTAGTATACAGGACAAATAAAGCTATATTTTAAAGGAATAGCGTGGGAGAAATAGCCTCTGAATATTACATGCTAATCATACAGAGCAAGCTGATCTACAACTGCAGGGCAACCTTCGTCCTGTGAGAAGACAGGTCTGAATATGTCAAGCAGGACATTCAAGTTCAAAACCAAAGCAGTTCACAGTGATGTTAATGTAGGTACAGGTGTACTATGAGATCAGTGTGTGTGTCAGGAAATGCGTAGGAACAGTACTGCAGCAGGCATCAGCATATGTGAAAGCACACTGCTGAATACTGCGAATGTGCACCACACTAGTTTGCACAGTGCTAGTATTAGTGGGGTTAGCGAAGGGTTAATCATTGGACCAGTGGAAACATGTGTCATTGCAGGCATCTTTCCATGTTCAAAAGTGACATGCAAATAAGTATGGTAATGTAGCCTATGAGAAACATAACATTTGCATCTCATAATGGTCTCGTTTGCATGCAGTTGGCACTTGGCTAATGTTCTACTGTTGACGCACCTGTACAAACATTTTTGTTGATGTACAAGCACTCAAGCCTAATATTGTACAGGATTAAACAGTCTTCTTTCACATGTGCTACTGACTGCTATTCCAGTGCCACAACATAGTATGGGCAGAGGTAGTGATGCTCCTGTGTTCAATTGTCATTCTGTACTTTATGCAAACATGCACATCAGACATAACTGTAGCAAATGGGCTAGTGATGTGTGTAGAAAGCACTGCCTTTGGTGAGTAGGGCACTGAAAATGTCTACATTATGCTCTGTGACAGGTCAACATCGTGGTATGCTATTTGAATTTGTCCCCTGTGCTACGTCCATGTGAAAATATGCATATGTTCTCAAGTGATCTTTTCTTACTGTAAATGTCTGCATTGTAAAAACAGTTTATGCATTATAAAATTTGTATACGCTTACTTTTAACATGTCCTGGACAATCACATACAGAATGATACTACATACTTATATACTGGCATTAGATAATATTATCAGTATGTTAGACAGTGAAAATATTGTCACTTATTGTGGTTTTTCAAATGACAATTATTTAATAATGTGATCATATTGTTTCAGTGGCCAGGGGAGGCTGTAAGTGAACCTGTATGGTGCAGGTGAAGCAGGAGGCAGGAGTAATGGCAGCTCATAAGTATGACATCTAAATTATACAAATGACATGCACTGTGAGCTGGACTATTACAGCGAAGTGCCATCCTATGGGATGCTTAGCTAAATCTACAAACATCATAACTTATTCTGTATGCTTTATGAAGAATATCATTTCAGTGTCTCTGGCACAGTACGCAGTATGTGCTACAGAGGACTAATTGTTAACTGGAAATGGAAATCCTCAGTGTTTAAAAATGTGGCTATTCTATTCTTTATTGTTCAACAATAGTCACACATTGCCAGATGCAAAGTATCTACATTTGTTGTACCAGTACTTACAACATTTACTGTTGTTTTCACATTAACCAATTTAATGCTATTAAAATTGACAGAAGATTGTCTTTATATTGTATTCATTATTTGAATATTGTGTCACCTTCATAATGTGTAGAAGTGTCGATTTACGAAAACAGTGACTAATAGAATTGAAAACTTATACATGGAGATGCTTAAGATCAGGGATAACAGACCATTTCAGCATCAGAATGACATGATTCTGTATTCTTTGCAATACACAACAGTGGTGTTAAACACTTTGTCTGACATGTGGTTATGTTCCACAGAACATTTTAAACAACATTTCATAACATGTGATGAGTGACATAGCAGTGCCAGAGTTGTAACAGACATGGACTGTTAACAACATGTGGACAAATACAATAGTTAAACATGTGGCAGTTGTTAGTGCCCTTTGAAAATGAAGCTTTGTAATTTGTTACATAGATTACTGTGATTGACATAGTTAACTGTCATTGCATATACCAAGAATGTGATACAGAGGAAGTATTAATGTAACTGTACCAGTGTTGCAAGTCATAAAACTTTTTGAAATTAAATCATTTACTAACCACTGTGAGTCAAACAGACTATGTGCAGTGCTACAATGTGAAATTTATTTTATTTTTTTCACCCCTCATGCCCTTTGACCCACCACTCCATCGGGCTGCCTAGGTCCTTCACCTGCTCCGCCTGTCCCATCCTGAGCCCTCTATCTTCATATTGCAATCACCCCTGAGGTAACCTGGACCCCTTTGCCTGGCAGATCCCCTTACCCTGAGGGGGAAGACACCAGGGGGTCAACAGGACATACTTGGCCTCAGGGTGCTGCTGAAGTGGAAAGGCTCTTTCAGGGCATCGGTGATAAAAGGGGACCGGTAGCTGTCATTCAGTTGGTCAAGAGGCAGATTTCCATTTTTCTATAGTGTTCCCACCTAAGTCTTCTGCAGTGCTCCTGGTCTCCACTAGAGCCCACTGCAGAGCAACACCAACCCGCTACTCGCCCAAGCAGAGGAGAGCACTCCCTATGGATGCTCGATCCTCTCCTTGCCGTGCCAGCACCCAGTGTCCTGAGTACATTCCCAAACCCAGGTCATTGATGTAGTGCGAGGTGTGTCATTCAGTGCATCAACCCTCACCGCTGCCAGGCAGGACAATTAGAACTTTTTCACAATTTGCACTTTGCTGTATCTGTGTGACAATACAGACCTACATCTACTTACACTATATATGTGGGAAATAATACTATCTTCTGAGCTTCAAGACTAGCAATAATGTTGCTTTTTAAGATGTGTATATTCATTGTATTTTTTTTTCTCTTTACAAATAAATCTTGTAAGAAGACCTGCAAAGTCCACTGCCACTGTGTCCGCAGGCTTGAGCAGAAGATTGATGGGCTGAAAGAAGAAACTGCTGCTTTGAGAGAGGGACAAGAAAAATTATTGACCCTCTTCACAGTGCAGCAGGCCACCATTAATCTTGTGCTTGAGCCTGTGGGCACAGTAGCAGGTGTGAGTGAGCCAAGCAGCACTGGCTCCCCTGCACCATCAAGCAGAAACACATCTGAGTCACAGTGAGCAGCCTCCACAGCTTTTTTGTGGTATCTTCACCCCCCCATGGCGCAACAGCTTCCACTTGCTGTGCACCTCCACATAGTGTCCACGCTTTGTCCTGGACTACCTCGACCAGCAGCACACCTCTTCTTTAAATTTATTTTATTTTATTTTATTTTATTTATTTTATTTAAACAGAAGTTTGGAAAATCTTTGAGCCATTGGCTCATTTACAAAGGTACCTTGTCACAGTAAGACAAACCAAAATACACAGTATAGCAGTACAACACATAAGTATAACAGTAAATGAAGACATAGATACAAACAAGCTGGTACAGGTAGGATGGATGCAAACAATACCAGAGTTATGTCATCCTTAGCAGCTTAGTAATAAGCTTTGTCATAAGTATTGAGTACAGCTTTGACTAGTGGCAGTTACAGCATCGGGTGTTAGTAAGGTGGTTACGTAAGGAAGTTTTGAAGCACGATATAGTTGGAGCTTCAGAGATGGAGGGGGGCAGTGTGTTGAACCAGGAGGGGGCCCTAAAGCTGAAGGCTCTTTGGCTGTGAGAGGTCCTAGCTCTAGGGATAACAAGAGGTTTTCCCAGAGGTCAGTATGAACTAGTGGGACAGAGCGGTGTATGGTGGTGGTCAATCCTGGTGGGGAAAGCCCAATGAGGGTCTTTTGTAAGGGTACAGGTGAATTTTTAGGCACTCATCGAGATCAGAGTACCAGCGCTTTAGCATACAGTAGACAGGTGTGTGTCATCCTGGGTGCTCAGTAATTAACCTGCAGGCCTTATTCAGGTAGTCGCAATTTTATGGATGGCGGTCTGATCAGCAGCACCATACATCGGCAGTCCATAGTCCACTAGGGACAGGATAGAGGAGGTGACTGAGTGCGAAAACGCTTCGGGGGAGGCAGTGTTTATACCGATGTAAGATGCCCATTCAGATATTAGTGGCGTGGCTAGAGGCGATGTGTCCATGGAAGGAGAGGAGGTCAAAATGGATCCCTAGGTATTTATAGGAGCAAACTTGTTCGAGTGGGAATGAAGACCCAGAGTGAATGAGGAGTTTGAAGTTGCAGGACTTGTTTTGGGATGAGTGAAGAACATGGTTTTGTTTTTAAGATTTATCACCAATCTATGTTCCTTGAACCAGCCCTCGCTTCAGTGAAGGACTTCTGCAGCGAGTCCTGGAGGGCAGTAGGGTTACAATTTGAGGCAAAGATGACTGCATCATCAGCTAATAACAGAATGTCCCTGAGCAAGAGCGTGGAAGGGTGTTAAGGTAAAGGAGAATAGTAAGGGGCCCAGAATGGAGCCCTGGGAACCCGAAAAGATGGGACAGATGTCTGAGTAGGTCCCATTAATTTTTACACGCTGTGAGTGGTCAGACAGATAACTGGTGCACCAGGAGATAGGCCCAGCAGCAAAACCAGAGACTAAGGGCATCAGAAGGAGGGTGGGAGACAGTGTGCAAAGCTTTCGAGAGGTCAATGAAGACAGCACCAGCCAGAGAACCAGTGTCTAAGGAGGAGTGGAGAAAGTTGGAGAACTCTAGGAAGGCTGTGTTAGTACTGTGGCCCACTCAGAAGCCATGCTGCTCAGGACAAAGGACACTGTAGGTGGAGAGGTAGTCAGAGATTTGAGAGGCCACCACTTTTTCCAAGGCCTTGGAGAGAGAAGAGAGAATGGAGATCGGTTGATAGTTTCCAGCCACAGTCCTATCACCACCTTTAAAGACAGCGGTGACAGTGGTGACTTTCCAGGCAGTTGGAACCTTCCCCAGGCAAAGAGAGTGGTTGATGAGGCAAGTGATTGGGGTAAGGACTGTGTCTAAGACCAGCCGTAGGATACACGGATCCAGGGTGTCACTGCCTGTACTATTACTCTTGAGGGCAGTGACAAGGTGCAGCCTAAGTTCTTGGGCAGAAACACGGCGGAGGAGAAAATAAGGGTGATAAAGATTTACGGCAGGTGCTGGGGAAGGAAGGTCAAAAAAATTTGTAGGGAGGATAGGGCTAAGGTCAGTGAATGAGGTGTTGAGGTGGTTGGCTATGAGGGCTGGGTCTGAGGAAGTCACACCATTAATGTTGATCTGGTGGTGGGGGAGTGTGCACTCCATTTAACTGTTTAATGTTATCCCAGAAGGTTCTGGGGTTCCCCATGAGGCAGTGAGTGAGGACCGATAGTGCTCAGACTTGGCCTTTCTGATGGCCGAGTGCACTTGTTTTGGGTGGCAGCATATAACCGCCTGTCATTGGGCTGGCCAGTCTCAATGCTTGCAGTTACCATAGGTTGTCCCTATGTTTGAGCTGGTGGATCAAGCTAGGGTAACCTAGGGGCATTCTTCCTTTTAGAGCGGCGGTCAACACTGGGGCAAAGATATCACAGGCATTATTAAAAGTTTGGGTAAAGAAGGAGACAGCTGTGTCAATGTCAGGAGTTGCCTGTATAGGAGACCAGTCAATTTGGGACAGAAGTTCCTTGAGTTTATCAGTCCACCAGGTATTAGACACACTGGCATGTGGACTGTGCATATGGGTTTGGGGACTGAGGTTGACCAGTGGAACAGAATGGGGAGTGATCGCTGAGAGAGTCTGGGAGGACTTGTACATTGGGATCTGATTAGGGTGGTTGGTGAATACCACATCAAGCAGGGTACTGAGCCTCTCTGGGGTTAGTCCTGGTAGGGTGGGTAACTAGTTGCTTAGGTCTATTGCAGAAAAGGGAGTCTGGGGTAGAGGAGGAGGAGCTGAGCCAGTTGACATTTAAGTCACCCACCAGAATTTGATCCAGCGGAAGGAGGTAGAGAGGTAAGGTATTCTGTAGAGAGGCAATGGCCTGCGTTTGGTCCCTGGAGACACGTATGCAGTAGTCAGATAAAGGGCCCTTTAAAGGTCAGGGGTTAGTTTCAGCGTAGCGCCTGGGCCTTGAGTCAAGGATGGGAGTGGGCAGGGCTAGTACGGGAGAGATTCCTTGACATAATAGTGCAGCTGCCTGTGCTCCCAACACGGTCAGACCGAAAAGGTGAAACCAGGAAGGAGACTAGGAGTCAGGGAGGATTTCAACAGCCAAGTCTCAACAAGGGTGATGACATCAGGGTTAATTGATGTGACCAGGCATTGAAGTGAGTCAAACTTTTTTAGGAGGCTACAGATATTCATGGAGACCATGCATAGGCCTGTGGTGTGAGTTGGGGAGCTCCTGGGAACCGGGCCAGGGTTTGGATGAATGTTCCCAGACAGGAGTAGTAGCATGACTAACACCCTGGCTGGGAGATGGTGAGAGGTTTTCCTATGATTGACATGAGAGGGAGGGAAGGGGAGGCTAAGGGAGCAGGGGGTGGGCAGGGAGGTACAGGAGGGGAAAGCAAGAATAAGAAGACACCCAGATGTGCCTGAGGTGAAGAGAAAGCTAGGGGGAGGGCAAGGGGGACGGGGACACACAGAGGTCCCAAGCGGCAGGAGAGGAGGTTCGAAGCAAGGGAGGGAGGGTGCCAGGGCACAGTGTGGACTAGCAGATGGGTAAGTGGGTAAGTGCACTGCTAGTGGGGATAGGCACAGGCAGAGCGTGAGGCAGGGCCAATACATTGTGGTGAGCAAGAGCCCAGGGAAGTAGTGCTGTACAGGTAGGAGTAGGAAGTAGTGAGGGAGCATAGGTCCCTCTAGTGGCCAGCAGGTATAACCTGCAAATGGGAAAGTGGGGAGTTCTGGGCAACAGGACGTGATATCACCGGATGTGATGTCATGGGGTGGATCCTTAAATTGACAGCTGCCCCTGGGTGGGAGGGTGGTTGGGGCAGACGGGGCAGACGGTGCAAAGCGCCGTCGGGCTAGCACCCCTCTGCAGGCGTCCAGACGAAGAGAAGAGGCTCTCTTTACCTCAAAAGTTATCAGGCTGGAGATTTGGCTTCCTCAGCTACTCAGGTGAGCAGCTTGTTGCTTCAGTTGCTTGATTGTCCCGAGTGCCTAGCTTGGGGAGCTGCCTATGTTGTGGAGAAACAAAGCCTCTCATTACTATGCAGCGGGAGAATATGTTGTGACTTACACAAAGGAGCTCCACTCTAAGCAAACAGGGCTATTCCAAAATGAGGTCACACTAGGACCCAGCTAACCTAATGCCTTCAGTAACAAGCACAATTAGCTCAATACCATCATATTAAACAAGTCCGATCTATATTAGCTGCTTGGTATATCTGGCTTTAAGATGAAATCAGCAAGGCAACTCTAGAAAGGCCAGTGAGTCCCTAGCTTTACACTTCAGCATTAGTAGCACAAAGAGAATCAAATAACAAGCCCACCCAGTGGTGAACAGGAACAAAGTTCATAAAATATAAGTGTTCATCAGGTAGCACCCCTCTGCAGGTGTCCAGATGAAGAGAAGAGGCTCTGTTTACCTCAAAAGTTATCAGGCTGGAGATTTGGCTTCCTCAGCTACTCAGGTGAGCAGCTTGTTGCTTCAGTTGCTTGATTGTCCCGAGTGCCTAGCTTGGGGGGGAGCTGCCTCGAAAGTTATCAGGCTGGAGATTTGGCTTCCTCAGCTACTCAGATGAGCAGCTTGTTGCTTCAGTTGCTTGATTGTCCCGAGTGCCTAGCTTGGGGGGGGAGCTGCCTCGAAAGTTATCAGGCTGGAGATTTGGCTTCCTCAGCTACTCAGGTGAGCAGCTTGTTGCTTCAGTTGCTTGATTGTCCCGAGTGCCTAGCTTGGGGGGGGAGCTGCCTCAAAAGTTATCAGGCTGGAGATTTGGCTTCCTCAGCTACTCAGGTGAGCAGCTTGTTGCTTCAGTAAATGAGATGTGTATTGCCTTTTTTTCTTTTTTTCAGACTTCAGTTGTTTTATTTGAATTTCTTATTTAATAATGCATCTTTTGATAAACAGTTTATATATTTTATTAATCATATTTTATATGTTCTATTTTGAATAAAAAATAAAAATATACTTATTTTCCTATGAAAAATATTTGTTGTGTTTAATTCCTAATTTTGGGGGGACATCTAGTGAGACAGGTACCATTTCAACATATTACTTCCACTGCTATGGTTACAAGGTTCTGAGAGATGAACCTCTCTAATTGACTATCTACATTGTTACAGCCTTGTACCAATCTCTTACGTACATATCTGTAGCTGCTGACAATATGTTGAAGAATATTTTGTTCAGTTTAATAAAATATTTTTATAATAATAGCGATAAGACAGTGGCAGGAATTGTGTTGATGGTCAGTTAGTTAACCTATTAAAATGATGTGGCACTTGGCTATGTCTTGTGCCATAGCAGGATCTCACAACATCATGATCAGACTGTTATGATGAATATTGACCATGTGTTTGTAACTAATTAGCAAACAATTGTATTGGTGAAGTAGTATAACATAGTGAGTATATTACAGTACAGTACACTGAAAGTGTTAAAAACATTATATTTATTATCACTGTTTTCAAAAATGAATTTTTATATGTATGTCATCATTGAAAAAATATATATCAGGTAAAGGTAGAGAAGCATACATGTAAGGGTACTGTGATATGTAAGTGTGATTGAGACACCACGGATGCTACATGCTCTGCTCTATCACAATGCTATCAGTTAGTGCAAAATGATAATAATAATAATAATTTTATTTATATAGCGCCTTTCGATATATCAAGGTGCTGAACAAATTAGTCATAACTTCAAATTTCAATACAAAACTATCAAACACTACAAACATTATAAGAATACATCATAAAAACATGATAAATTACAATAAAATTCCAAACATATTACAATTCATTAAACTATCTAAGAAGGCCATTCTCCATAAATATGTTTTCAGTTCTTTCTTAAATATCTCTACGGAGGTGCAATCCCGTAACTGGCATGGCAGAGAATTCCAAAGAGTGGGTGCAGCATGAGAAAATACTCTGCTGCCAGAAGATTTTAAACTCACTCTTGGAATCTCTAACAACCCCATGTCGGCTGAGCGGAGTGATCGGCTGGGGCAGTAAGGAACCAGTAGGTCTTTCAGTTAGGACAGACCCTGATCACGAAGGGCTTTAAAAGTCAATAAAATGACTTTAAAGGTGATCCGCCACCGTACTGGAAGCCAGTGCAGTTCGTGCAGCACCGGGGTAATATGACAGGACCTACTTGTCCCAGTCAAAACCCAGGCTGCCGCGTTCTGCACAAGCTGTAGGTGGCAGATTTCAACCCCTGAAAGCCCAAAGTAAAGGGCATTGCAGTAGTCTAGGTGTGAGGACACAAAGGCGTGGACCAACTTTGACAAGGAGTCAGATGGAACAAGGTGCTTAACCCTGGCAATATTCTTAAGACGGTAAAAGGAAGTCCTGATGACGACCGACACCTGAGATTGAAAAGTCAGCTTATCGTCAAGGATCACCCCAAGGTTGCGCATCCATTCAGAGGCCGGTAGTGACACACTTCCAAGAAGAATTCCAGAAGGCACGCCAGTATACGACCTCTCAATCTGACCACCCGGGTCCACAACCAAAACCTCAGTATTCTCTGAGTTCAACTTTAACCAACTAGAATCCATCCAGTCTTGGATTTCCCCCAGACAGTTATTAAACACTGAGAAAGCTCCATCCTGGTCGGGTGCGAAAGACAGGTATAGCTGGGTATCATCTGCATAGCAGTGAAACCTCAGCCCAAAATGATAGTATGTGAAAGCCCACAGCAATATGATTTGATATGTGCCATGGCAATGTTAACTTGAATAAAATGAAAATCAATAAGAAATTTCTTCATATGGACGGCAGTAAGATACAAACATTGGTCAGGCGTTATTAGTACAAGTGTTCTACAGTTGTGCCAGCACCATATGATTTGCTATGTCACACATCAATGATAGACATGGCTCCAAGAAAGAGTAAGAGATTTGGAGATCTTCATAGACTGTCAAACTAAGATGAGAGAAATAATAACAGTGTGACTTCCATAGGTAAATGGTACCAGTACATCATTTCCTATTGTGTCATACAATGCTAGTTGTAATGCAATAGATGACACAAAGACATATGACAGATAAATATAGTGTCAGCACACATACATGTGCTAGTGTCATAAATACACAATCAGATCCACACTTACATCTTATTATTTTTTATGTGTAATGGAATTTGTCACTGTCATTGAACTGTGAAGACTGAGAGACATATAAAATTAGATAGAAAACCAACAGAAGTATATTAGTTTTTTGGAGCACTAATCAAGTATCAGTGTTTGTCCGATATTTCATCACTATGTCTATAACTATTAGTACTGGGAATTCTGTTGTACTTAGCATGTCAGTCTCATCCACCTATTTGTTTTGTGGTAGTACAAGGTTATAAAAGAAACATGCTCCCAGCACTGTATCTGTACAAGTCTTTTGCTGGCAGTATGGGGAACACATTGTATGTTCTATAGACCAGTGCATTCATATACCAAATCATATGGTGACAGCGCAGGAATAGAGGGCTCAAAACTCTCAGCACTGCATACATACAGATAATCATGTGTTGAAAGGGTGGATCCCAAAGGGCCTGCACCCTCCACAACATATGTAGATATCTACTTGTGCTGAGGGTAGTATATACCCAACACATTTCATTCAGTATTAATATTCCTCATTATAAAAAAGAAGGGAAATTCATGGCAAAAAACTCTGTTTAATGCATCAGTTAGGGTTGTTCCACAGTGACAAAAGTGAGGAAATTTGGTGTTAGGGTTGAAAACCCTAACTCTGCATTCACCCCCCCAGCACCACACACACACACAGACACACACACATGCAAGTAGGGGGGAGGACCAAGGCAACACGACCAATCACAAACAACCAGCAGCAGGTGACAGAAATAAAAAAACAACTGTCTAAATGTACTACAAGACATCCCCACCCACCTGACCAGGTACTGCATGCTCAGTGGAGATCAACAGCAAAACTGAGGCCATGTACACCAAACGTACACATCCCTGATTGCAGGTGCACACAATGTACCACACTAAGGAGTTGCATGGCCTTACCTAGCGATGCCCCACACCCCACCACACCTGGTACTGCACTATGGCTATAAAGCACAGGAAAACTAAGTAGCTGGATAGGTATGGTATGTGTGGTTGATTTCAGGCATACACAACCTCCCACTGTTAGGCAATGGAGGACCTTCGTGAGGCAATGCCCCACCCACTGAGACCAGGTACTGTATACTTACTGGAGAGCCCCAGTTAATATGAACCCATGAACATCAACACTGTTACTCCATGACTGCAGCCTTGCAAAGGTTAGTACAGTAATGAGTCACACAGCCTGTGGGGGAGAATGCCCCCTCCAATCCTACAACACTTGGTCCATTGTGAGTGAAAGCTATAGTAAAAGAAAGTCTGTTTAGATCTATGGTACACCTACCTGATTGCTGGTGTAGTAAATCAGCATAGTTATCATTTGTATGGCATCAGTCACGTAATGGTCTGCCAAACCCAAAGACCAGGTACTACAGCCTGAGTGGAGACTGACTGCAAAAAACTGAGGGTGTGGAGATAAATGGTGCACCTCACTCATTGCAAGGATACTCAACTTACCACAATTTGGATTTGTGAGGTATCAGACAGGCAATGCCATTGTCTTTACCAGGTACTGTAGAGAGCTACAGCAAAACTGAGCCTATGGACATCCATGATACACCTCTGTCATTGTAGGTACACTCATGTTAGCACTTTAAGAAGTTGCTTAGCCTCAGCCAGCTAATTCCACTCCCTGATAGACAGACCACTTACTGAATTCTTAGTATGCAAACACAGTGAAAGTAAGTCCATGGACATCAACAATACACCTACATTATTGAAACTGTATATCTGTTAGAGCCATTAGGAGTTGTGCAGCCTAGTACAGGCAATAGGTCCCCCATACCTCCAGATCAGGTTGTGTATCTCGAGTGGACAGATGCAGTAAACCTACTACTACACACATCACATACGTAATTGCAACAGTTCTTGTACCTTGATGATGGATGTGTCGTTTACTACATTTACACAGTTGTTTTTATTTCTGTTTACTCATAAGTGTACAAACCTTTGTACAGCTTCAATAAGAGAGTTACATTGTTGCTATCCAGTCAGGGTGCAGCACCAGGTGTGGTGGGGTGTGGGGCATCGCTAGGTAAGGCCATGCAACTCCTAAGTGTGGTATGTTGTGTGCTCCAGCAATCAGGGATGTGTATGTTTGGTGTACATGGCCTCAGTTTTGCTGTGGATCTCCACTGAGCATGCAGTACCTGGTCAGGTGGGTGGGGATGTCTTGTAGTACATTTAGACAGTTGTTTTTTATATCTGTCACCTGCTGCTGGTTGTCTGTGATTGGTCGTGTTGCCTTGGCCCTCCCCCCTACTTGCATGTGTGTGTTTGTGTCTGTATATGTGTGTGTGTGTGTGTGTGTGTGTGTGTGTGTGTGTGTGTGGTGGGGGGTGAATGCGAGTTAGGGTTTCAACCTAACACCAAATTTCCTTGCTTTTGTCACTGTGGAACAACCCTAACTGATGCATTAAATGGAGTTTTTGCCATGATTATATATACATATATTAGAGCAAAAAACTCCATTTAATGCATCAATTAGGAGTTGTTTCTGGCGATAAAATAAGGAAATTCTGCTTTGGGTTAAACCCCACTGGACACCTCCAGCCCACCCTCAATCTGCCATCGGCATGCTTAGGTCATCGGCCCCAACTTTCACCCCTTCACATGAGTAAAGAAGCAGAAGTATAGGAGAATGGGGTGAAAGTTAGGACCGACGACCCCAACACGCACCCTGATGACGTTTGGGGGGCAGGCTGGAGGAGTCCAGTGGGATTCCAACCCTAACACTGAATTTCCTTACTTTTGTTGCTGTGGAACAACCCTAACTGGTGCATTAAAGGGAGTTTGTTGCCTCTAATTTCCCTTCTTTTTGAGAATGATGATGAGAAATACTGAATGTAATGCAGCAGCTGGAGCAAGGAGCCCTTTGGGCCCCACGCTCCCACCACGTTATGTCTTGTGACATAGAAACAGGAACAGCAACACAAACACAAGGTGGAAATGCAAATAGTAACAGTACCGAAAACGCAAGGGCAAATGACAACGCAAAGGGTAATACGATGGCGCTTTTGAAAGCAGTAACACTAACAGGTACATAGCATAGAGAAACAGTAACTGTAACAGTAACAGAAGCACATAAGCTGTTTTTGCTGGACAACTGCATAGAGAAACACAGCGTGTACAAAGAATGTATGTATTGTAATGGCAATGGAAGCTTAAAATGAGCATTGGAAGTACTTCATTGCAAATATCTCAGTAACCGTATGACGTAGAAAAAAAATTTAAATTTCTCAGAAATCATTGTTTTCCTGGCTACCATTTTGTATTACACAGCCCTTACACCAAAAAAATCTGTATCATGCATCGTTTTCAAGATACGACCCCCGAAAGACGCGGCATAAGCCACCATGTTAGTCTACTGGAAAAAATGTCAAATTCGGAGTACCGGAACTTGCCATCCATGCAATATTTTTTCCCCAGACCACAAAAAGGCACATCTGTGACATGTTGGCTGCCTTCCCTCCAAATTTGAACCCAAAAGAGCAAACAGTTCTATTCCAGCAGGTTGGCAAAGAACTCCTGTCATTTCGGCCATAGCCTGGAAAAGTTGTGTCGCAATTTGCGACACTTTTCATAAAATTTTGAGAAAGTGTCACAGGTGTGACATTACTTTGTGACACTACTTTTTCTACAAATTTGAAAAACATATTTCTGGGGTGTTTAACCCCAAAGTAAAGACAAGGCTAGCATCCTCAGGGTCTGACTGCATGAACACAAAAAGAATTGTGTCTCTAGAGGGTCCCAGTTTTAAATGCCAAGCATTTTTCTGATCGCTACCTGAAAACAAGATGGTGGATTTGTGACACTACTACTGCCATTTGTGAAAGTAAAAATTGCATTTGAGACACTTTCAAAGTTTTTGTTAACTTTTCCCATTGACTTATAATGGGAACTTGTTTTTTGAATAACTTTTAACCCCGTTCAATATTTTTTCATAAAATCTTCAAAAGGCACAGCAGGCACCCCAGCCACCCCGGCCACATGTTCCCTGAAGTTTCTGGACCGGTCGCCCACACCATGCGACCTGTAGGTGTGAGCAAAGAATGTGCAAAAAAACATAAATGCACATACAGATGTTGCTTAATAACTCCGCAACTGTATATCTGACTGGTACAAAACTTGGCAGATCCCAAGATCTATGATTATGCCCCTTGCTTGCCAGATTTCAGACAAATCTGTTAAATGGTTGCAAAGTTAGTAAGGTGCAAACTTTGACCCTTTAACATTAAAAGAGATCGTTAACCCTAATTATGGTAGCACTACCATGCTACCATACATACACATATATATATATATATATATATATATATATATATATACACACACATTCATGGCAAAAACTCTGTTTAATGGATCAGTTAGGGTTGTTCCACAGCAACAAAAGTGAGGAAATTTGGCGTTAGGATTGAAAACCCTAACTTCGAATTCACCCCCCCAGCACCACACACACACACATGCAAGTACGGTGGAGGACCAAGGCAACATGACCAATGACAGACAACCAGCAGCAGGTGACAGAAATAAAAAACAATTGTCTAAAAGTACTACAAGACATCCCCACCCACCTGACCAGGTACTGCATGCTCAGTAGAGATCGATAGCAAAACTGAGGCCATGTACACCAAACATACACATCCCTGATTGCAGGTGCACACAACGTACCACACTTAGTAGTTGCATGGCCTTACCTAGCGATGCCCCACATCCCACCACACCTAGTGGGCCACCTCAGCTATAGAGCACAGCAAAACTAAGGAGCTGTACAGGTATAATATGTGTGATTGCCTTCATGTATAGACACTCTCCCTCTGCTAGGCACTGCAGGACCTTTGCAAGACAGTGCCCCACCCACTCACCCCATCTACTGTATACTTACTGAAGAATGGCAGTTAAGATTAACTCATGAAGATGAACACAGTAACTTGATGATTGCAGCCATCCAAAGCTTAGTCTGATTATAAGTGACAGAGTCTGTGATAGAGAATGACCCCTCCCATCCTACAACACTTATCCCATTGGGACTAAAATTGATACTAAAAGAAATTATTTTTATATCTACACTATACCTACTTGGTTCCTGTTGTAGTACAATTAACATAGTTATCACTTTGATAGCGTCAGTGACAGAATTGTGCCAATCCAAAAGACTAGGTACTGCAGCCTGATTATAGAACAACTACTAAAAAACACAGGCTGTGTCCGTAAGTGGTATAGATCACTCATTGCAACAATACTAAATGTACCACTATTTCAATAAGTGAGGCATCACAGAGGCAATGACATTGTCTTTACCAGGTAGTACATCCTCAATAAGTACCTACAGGAAAATTGATCCTATAGACATCTGCGATACATCTACATCATTGTTGGTTCAGTAGTGTTAGGATATTTAGAAGTTGCTTGGCCTCAGCCAGGCAATTACATTGTTTCTTAGAAAGAATAGTTACTGCATCTTTAGTATACAGACACACTGAAGGTATATATATGTACAGCAACAGTACACCTTCATCAGTAAACTCTGTGGCTGATACTGACATTAGGGAGTTTCACATCCTCGTACAGGCAATACTTTTCCATACCTTGACATCAGCATTTCTATCTTGAGTATACAGTTGCAGTAAATTTACTACTATGTAAATCACATAGTAAATGCAGCACTCCTTTTATCTTGATGACGGCTGTGTCTGTAGTAAATTTATGTTGTTCTCTTAATTAAAGTTTATTTATTAGTGTAAAAACCTTTGTACAGCTGTAATCAGAGAGTTACATTGTTGATGTCCAGTCAGGGTGCAGTACCAGGTGTGGTGGAGTGTGGGGCATTGCTAGGTAAAAGCCATGCAACTCCTCAGTGTGGTACGTTGTGTGCACCTGCAATCAAGGATGTGTACTTTTGGTATACATGACCTCAATTTTGCTGTGGATCTCCACCGAGCATGCAGTACCTGGTCAGGTGGGTGAGAATGTCTTGTAGTACATTTAGACAATTGTTTGTTGTTTCTGTCACCTGCTGCTGGTTGTCTCTGATTGGTTGTGTTGCCTTGGCCCTTCCACCTACTTGCACGTGTGTGTGTCTGTGTGTGTGTGGTGCTGGGGGGGTGAATGCGGAGTTAGGGTTTTCAACCCTAACACCAAATTTCCTTGCTTTTGTCGCTGTGGAACAACCCTAACTGCTGCATTAAATGGATTTTTGCCATGATTATATATATTATATTAGAGCAAAAAATCCATTTAATGCATCAGTTAGGGATGTTCCACAGCGACAAAAGTGGGGAAATTCTGCATTAGGGTTGAACCCCCCACTGGACACCTTCAGCCCACCCCTCAACTGCCATCGGGGTGCATGTTGGGGTCATCAGCCGTAACTCTCACTCCATCACATGTGTAAAGAAGCAGAGGTATAGGAGAATGGGGTGAAAGTTAGGACCAACAACCCCAACACACACCCTGATGGCGTTTGGGGGGCAGGCTGGAGGAGTCCGGTGGGATTCCAACCCTAACACTGAATTTCCTTACTTTTGTTGCTGTGGAACAACCGTGACAGATGCATTAAATTGAGTTTTTTGCCTCTAATTTCCCCTTCTTTTTGAGAATGATGACAAGAAATACTGAATGTAATGCAGCAGCTGGAGCAAGGAGCCCTTTGGGCCCTGCACTCCCAACACATTATGTCTTGTGACATAGTAACAGGAACAGCAACACAAACACATGGTGGAAATACAAATAGTAACAGTACCGAAAACATAAGGGCAAATGACTATGCAAAGGGTAATACACGATGGCGCACACAGAAACGGTAACACTAACAGGTACATAAACGCAAAGGGAAACAGTAACTGTAACAGTAACAGAAGCACATAAGCTGTTTTTGCTGGACTACTGCATAGAGAAACACAGTGTGTACAAAGAATGTATGCATTGTAATGGCAATGGAAGCTTAAAATGAGCATTGGAAGTACTTCATTGCAAATATCTCAGTAACCGTATGACGTAGAAAAAAAATTTAAATTTCACAGAAATCATTGTTTTCCTGGCTACCATTTTGTATTACATAGCCCTTACACCAAAAAAATCTGTATCATGCATCGTTTTCAAGATACGACCCCCGAAAGACGTGGCATAAGCCACCATCTTAGTCTACTGGAAAAAATGTCAACTTCGGAGTACCGTAACTTACCATCCATGCAATATTTTTTCCCCAGACCACAAAAAGGCACATCTGTGACATGTTGGCTGCCTTCCCTCCAAATTTGAACCCAAAAGAGCCAACAGCTCTTTTCCAGCAGGTTGGCAAAGAACTCCTGTCATTTCGGCCATAGCCTGGAAAAGTTGTGTCACTATTTGCGACACTTTTCACAAAATTTTGAGAAAGTGTCACAGGTGTGACACTATGTTGTGACACTACTTTTTCTACAAATTTGAAAAACATATTTCTGGGGTGTTTAACCCCAAAGCAAATACATAGCTAGCATCCTCAGGGTCCGACTAAATGAACACAAAAATAATTGTGTCTCTAGAGGGTCCCAGTTTTAAATGCCAAGCATTTTTCTGATCGCTACCTGAAAACAAGATGGTGGATTTGTGACACTACTACTGCCATTTGCGAAAGTAAAAATTGCATTTGTGACACTTTCAAAGTTTTTAGCTTTTCCCATTGACTTACAATGGGAACTTGTTTTTTGAATAACTTTTAACCCCGTTCAATATTTTTTCATGAAATCTTCAAAAGGCACATCAGGCACCCTGGCCACCCTGGCCACATGTTTCCTGAAGTTTTTGGACCGGTCGCCCACACCGTGCGACCTGTAGGTGTGAGCAAAGAATGTGCAAAAAAACATAAATGCACATACAGATGTTGCTTAATAACTCCGCAACTGTATATCTGACTGGTACAAAACTTGGCAGATCCCAAGATCTATGATTATTCCCCTTGCTTGCCAAATTTCAGCCAAATTTGTTAAATGGTTGCAAAGTTATTAAGGTGCAAACTTTGACCCTTTAACATTAAAAGAGATCCTCAACCCTAACTATGGTAGCACTACTGTATACATAATATATATATATGTATATATAATATATATATATTTGTGTATATATATATATATATATATATGTATATATATATATATATATATATATATATTCATGGCAAAAAACTCTGTTTAATGCATCAGTTAGGGTTGTTCCACAGCAACAAAAGTGAGGAAATTCAGTGTTAAGGTTGAAAACTCTAACTTCAAATTCACCCCCCAGCACCACACACACAGACACACACACACACACACACGCACAAGTACGGGGGAGGACCAAGGCAACACGACCAATGACAGACAACCAGCAGCAGGTGACAGAAATAAAAAACAATTGTCTAAAAGTACTACAAGACATCCCCACCCACCTGACCAGGTACTGCATGCTCAGTGGAGATCAATAGCAAAACTGAGGCCATGTACACCAAACATACACATCCGTGATTGCAGGTGCACACAGCATTACCACACTTAGTAGTTGCATGGCCTTACCTGGCGATGTCCCATCCCACCACACCTAGTGGGCCACCTCAGCTATAGAGCACAGCAAAACTAAGGAGCTGTACAGGTATAATATGTGTGATTGCCTTCATGTATAGACACTCTCCCTCTGCTAGGCACTGCAGGACCTTTGCAAGACAGTGCCCCACCCACTCACCCCATCTACTGTGTACTTACTAAAGAATGGCAGTTAAGATTAACTCATGAAGATGAACACAGTAACTTGATGATTGCAGCCATCCAAAGCTTAGTGTGATTATAAGTGACAGAGTCTGTGATAGAGAATGACCCCTCCCATCCTAGAACACTTATCCCATTGGGACTAAAATCGATACTAAAAGAAATTATTTTTATATCTACACTATACCTACTTGATTCCTGTTGTAGTACAATTAACATAGTTATCACTTTGATAGCGTCAGTGACAGAATTGTGCCAATCTGAAAGACTAGGTACTGCAGCCTGATTATAGAACAACTACTAAAAAACTCAGGCTGTGTCCATAAGTGGTATAGATCACTCACTGTAACAATACTAAATGTACCACTATTTCAATAAGTGAGGCATCAAAGAGGCAATGACATTGTCTTTACCATGTAGTACATCCTCAATAAGTACCTACAGGAAAATTGATCCAGCTACATAATTGTTGGTTCAGTAGTGTTAGGATATTTAGAAGTTGCTTGGCCTCAGCCAGGCAATTACACTGTTTCTTAGAAAGAATAGTTACTGCATCTTTAGTATACAGACACACTGAAGGTATATATATATGTACAGCAACAGTACACCTTCATCAGTAAACTCTGTGGCTGATACTGACATTAGGAGTTTCACATCCTTGTACAGGCAATACTTTTCCACACCATGACATCAGCATTTCTATCTTGAGTATACAGTTGCATTAAATTTACTACTAGGTAAATCACATAGTAAATGCAGCACTCCTTTTATCTTGATGACAGCTGTGTCTTGTAGTAAATTTATGTTGTTCTCTTAATTAAAGTTTATTCATTAGTGTAAAAACCTTTGTACAGCTGCAATCAGAGTTACATTGTTGATGTCCGGTCAGGGTGCAGTACCAGGTGTGGTGGGGTGTGGGGCGTCGCTAGGTAAAGCCATGCAACTTCTCAGTGTGGTACGTTGTGTGCACCTGCAATCAAGGATCTGTACATTTGGTATACATGGCCTCAGTTTTGCTGTGGATCTCCACTGAGCATGCAGTACCTGGTCTGCTGGGTGGGGATGTCTTGTAGTACGTTTCAACAATTGTTAGTTATTTCTGTCACCTGCTGCTGGTTGTCTGTCATTGGTTGTGTTGCCTTGGTCCTCCCCGTACTTGCATATGTGTGTGTGTGTGTGTGTGTGTGTGTGTGTGTTTGTGTGTGTGTGTGTGTGTGTGTGTGATGCTGGGGGGGTGAATTCGGAGTTAGGTTTTCAACCCTAACACCGAATTTCCTCGCTTGTGTCACTGTGGAACAACCCTAACTGATGCATTAAACAGATTTTTTTTGCCATGAATATCCTGTCTTTTTGAGAATCATTAGGAACAATAGTATATGATTTGTTGTTGTAAGAGTACTGCACATACATACTGAAACATACCAAGATGAAGAATACAGTAACTCATGTAGTACTATTTTCTGTCATGAAGACTAAGACTGCATCCATCTGAAACATATTGCTTTTTATATTTATGTATTTATTTGCACTTGCCACTGTTATGGCAATATTTATTTTTTCATGTTGCAGTGTTTTACTTATTATCTTTGTGCAGTCAATGTACCTACTCTTCTGACACATAATGAATGTAGTACTTTATGGCCTGGATATTCAAACTGCGCCAGGCTGTGGCACAAGCCTGGGCGCAGCTCAACTTTCTTGCACAGGGGTGTGGCCTGGGCGATATTCACTGGAGCTATGCTATGATGCAGCAGCTTAGAATATCTCACCCTGGCTACCCCCACTGTGCATGGTGCAGTGGTACTGCACCAGCAAAAGTGACCAGAGTGGAGCATGGATATGCGCTGGTGCAAGTGCCATTGCACCATGCACAGCACCTGTGATATTCAAAAAAAGGGACATGCAAATGGGGCCATGATGTATGCAAGATGCACAGGGCTCCATTTGCATCTCATTATGGCCCCACTTGCATTCCATTATCATGCAGGTGCACCGATCTCCGAGAACTTGTGCCTGGTACCCCGCCAGGCAGCAGTCATCAGAGACCGACGCCCCCTGCAACCCGATCACAGGCGTTCATGTAAAACAAAGAAATGTCCAATATCCCTGATGGTCAAGTGGACCTCAGTGAGTCTGGTCACGGGCATCATTAATAGAACCCCCCCAAAGTCCAATATCCCTGCTGGTCCACTGACTCGCACTGTGCCTGATCATGGTCATCTGTACCTCATCAAACACCCCAAAGACCTGGTGGTGTAGTGTACCCCACCCCAACCCTCCCACTGAGCCCACCACTCACTCCCCAATCAGCCGGTAGAGCAGCAGCACTTACCGCCTGCCTATTTTGCCCACCAACTAACAGCTGGTGGTCAGCATGCCCATCAGTTATCAGCATGAGCCAATGGCTGTGCAGCCCATACTGTACTACTCAGTGCACATATGTGAATGATTCATTTACATATCTGGACTGAGTAGTATGGTATGGGCTGCAATCCATTAGCTCATGCTGTGAACAATGGGCATGCAGCCTGAAGTAGGGCTAAGTGGGGTGGCAGGTGAGTGAGGTGTTGCCACCCGCCGGCTGGCAGAGGAGGAATGGGCCGGTGGGGCTCAGTGGGCAGGTGGGGTGGGGGGTACACTAGACCACCAGGGTCTTAGTGGTATTTGATGAGGCACAGATGCCGATGATCGGGCAGCGAGCGGTCCACTGGACCACCGAGGATATTGGACTTCCGGAGGTGGGTTATATTAATAATGTCTGCAATCGGGCAGCTATCTGTCCACTGGGCCACTAGGGATATTGGACTTGGGGGGACTGTACTGATGCCCGCGGGCACATAGAGGTCTACTGGACCACCAGGGATATGGGACAGTGGTATTTCACTTCAGGGATGCCCACAATGGGGCATGGAGGGGTGCTGCCTGGTCCATCAGGAACTCAGATGGTCAACCACAGGTGGCAGCTGCCATGTTGTGCCCTGCAATGCAGCAGCTCACCTGTGAGTGGCCATCAGTTGTTCCATTTTTTGGGGGGCTTAACTTTGTGCAGCCGCAGGCAGGGGTTGCGCATGCATGACTCTGCACATCCTGGGCTGAATATCGGGCTGTGCAGGTTATGCATGGACATGCCTGCCCTACCTGTGCCTGCAAACAGTACTGACATCAGGATTTGTGCGGTGCACTTTTCCCATTGAATCTCGCACAGGGGCACATCAGTGGATTTCACATGCCACAACGCTGTTGTGCCATGCACAACCCTTTTGAATATCTAGGCCTATGTGTAAGCATACTTTTTAAATATTCATATTTTAAAACTTCCTGTTCTGTTTCTGTATTAGACTAAAAAATCAGACAGACTCATACTTACAAATGTATGTACAAGAATAGTCTCATACCACTGTGACATCCGTGACATTAGAATAATTTAAATGTGTTATCTGTGAAAACCTTTAATGCTTTCTGTTACAATCTTCTTCATCAAAGTAGGTAACCGAATGGGTTCTTACATAACATGTAAGCAATAAAGGATGATGGTCAGTTGTATTAATGGTCTGTTAATAACATGCTGCTATTGGACCAGTGGTCAAGATGTACAGCATAACAGATGCACTCACATGATAATAAAGTTTCCATTGACATAATTCCTGGAAGTTCCTTATGGCTACAGTTATTAAACTCATCTTAAAGAGTGCAACACCTTTTTCAATATGTATTATAGAAAGGGTCTGAAGAATGTAGCTTTCTGATTGGATGCAAACACTCTAGTAACCTTATGTTAATTCTGTATTACCATGCATGTAGACCTTTACCATATGATGAGTAAGCTGTTACTCTGTTTAGAAACATTCTTAAATATAAGAACAATAAGGTACTCCTATGGACTATGTTAACAGTCAGTTAATAGACATCTTGTGGCATGTGTCACTTGGCTACACCTTGTGCCACAGTACACCCCTAGAAATTGATTGTCTGACCATTTACACAATCCTTCATCATGGCTTATTGCATTATTAGCCTACATACGTATGTTGATTTTAATCACACATGAATCTGCTGTAATGTTTCAGGAAATGATGAAATAACAGTTGTGCAACCCTTCGTCACAAATGTTACTGATAAACATCCCCACAACAGAATAACACCACAACCAAGAATTTGTATTTATAAAATATTTATGTTATTTTTATAAAAGTATAAAGCAATATTTTTCTTATAAAGTGGTAAAAAAATAACTGATTGTTTACAAAATTAAATAAACAAATATAAAACTTTTAGAATTTACAAAAAAGGAGAAACAAGAAAAAATACAGATTTTTTAACATTTCAAAATAGTCCACATAGAAAAATAAATATTTATTATTAAAGTGTCATATGTAAAAAAAAAAAAATAAGTAAACAAAATATAGTCATTTACATATTTTACAAAAAGTGTTTTACAGCCACTACTTGTGAGAGGTGTGTGCTGCTTGAGGTGGTCCAAACTACAAACTGGATCCGATGTGGAGGCGCAATGGAAGTAGACGCTGTTGCGCCCTCCAGAGGAGATACCGGACTGTGGTGGAGGGTGGTCACTTCATCCCAGGGAAGCTGGCAGGAACAGGTGGTGGTGGTGGTGGAGGTGAAGTGCTCGTTCTGGCCATGGTGGAATCAGCCGCTGTCACAGCAGGCTCAAGCACAAGATTGACGGTCTGTTGTTGCGCTTCCATGAAGGACAGCATTTTCCGCTGTCCTTCAAGGAACACAACATTATCTTTTTTCAGACCGACAACCATGCGCTCAAGCCTGCAGTAACAGCGGCAGTGGCCAGTACACCACTTTGCACGCCGGCGCCCTACAAAGAGTAAAAAAACATACATCGGTACATCAGCCTCAAAACACTGATGACGCTGGATCGCGTGATGAGCTAGCAGGGTTCAGATGTCTCTGAGACCGCTCTCGAGTTTCGGCGAATAAAACATAACAGTTAAGCATTTTGTGACCCCATAATCTCGATATAGAGTGGATCCCCGACGACTAGACTGGTACTGCATTGTGTCGAGTGATCCAAGTTTAATCGCAGAGGAGAATATATCATCATAGTACCAGCGGGTTCGGAGGGTGAAATGGCCGAGATGGAAAATGAAAGCCCCGAGCCTCTAGCAGCAAGAGCACCGGCGGTTAAATGCTCTAAGCCCCACTCCCCAACTCCAGAGGAGGCCGAGGATTCGAGAGCAGAAGTTCAAGAGGGGCATTCAACCTCACAAGATATCAGTGAGATTAAACAACTTCTACAAGGGCTAGTTGCTGATTTTACTATACTGAAGCCGGCATTACATGCTTTAACACAAAGGGTGGGGGATGTAGAGGCTAGAGTTGCTTCACAGGAGAGAAAAATGGGAGCCATGGATTTGGAGATGATTGGCCTTAAAAGGCAAGTCAAAAAGCTAAAAGATCATTTGGAGGATCAAGAATCACTTAGCCAGAGGAACAACTTAATAATGGCAGGCCTCCCTGAGAAAACGGAAGGCTCGGATTGTGTAACTTTCAAGCAGGAGCTTCTCCTGACGCTGTTTGGTCCGACACCGTATGGCGAATCATACAACATTAAGAGGGCTCACCGTTCATTGAGAGAGACCCCCCCACCTGGTGCTCGGCCTCGAGTTCTTATTATGAGGTTCTTGAACTATAAGGAAAAGACTCATGTTCTGAATAAAGCTAAAGCAAATAGAACATTGCAGTGGAATGGGGCTTCAATTTGGATCTTCCAAGACTTAGTACCCTTGGTGAGAGAGAAACAGAAAGAAAACACGGAGATAAAAAAGAAGCTGTACCTGGTGGGTTTGAAATTTCGACTGCAGTACCTAGCTATACTGGCTGTGAAATTACCAAAAGGAGACAAACGTTATTTTACAGCAAGCAATGCCCTGGAAAGCCTCAGAATGGAGCTACCAGACCTATTCAAGTCGATGACTTGAAGGAAAGAGGGATCTGTAAGAGTGCTGGCAATACAGCAGCAAGTGTGACCAGTAATAATGGGGAAGTACTGTGATAGCTGGCAAAAATTGCTAGTTGCCCATCTCGACTGATTTCTGGACTGGGGAAAAGAGATCGACTGCTTTCCATTTTGATTTTCCTTTTTCGTTTGGGGCTACTTTAGTTGAAGGTTTTAAGAGGGGGTGAAATGAAGCCCTTCCGTCGACCTTTTAGTGTGACTTTATGGCTATTCCTTTCTCTGCAGGGCATATACCAGATAAATATAGTTTATTAGTATGAAGAGGATAGCTCAAAACAGAATGAGTAAGACAGGGCTAGATGGCTCTTGACTGTATTGAGACAAAAGGTAAGGGAGTGGCGGGGTCTGCTTCATCTCGGATAAAAGGGTTAAGGAAATAGAGAGAATGGGTGGGTCTCACCCTAGAGAAACAAGAAGGGGATCATTTCGTACCCCCCCTTTTTTTTTCCTTTCTCTTTTCTAGGTTTCCTTTGGCAGGGTTTTTCAATACCTTAACTCAGGAGTACTTTTAGTTGGACAAGACACAAGAGTAAACTGTCAGGGTGAGGAAGGTTATTAACTTGTTACTAAGCTGTTTTATGTATTGGTGGTGCTATGCTCTTTCCTTCTCTCCACTAATCTAAAGTTATAGAAGGCGGCAGGTAAATTTAAATTTACTGTTGGGCTGGGGAAATGTGGGGGGGTCTCCCAGTGGGTGATACGCTGAGACTTGGGGGGGTTCGGTGACATCTTGGGGGCTGACTCATACATGTTTCATGAGGATTAAGGAGGGTGATCAGAGGATCAGGGGAGGTAGGAAGGGGAGTTACTGGGGGAAAGGAGTGAGAGAGAATCCATGATACATGACATAAAGAAGACACAACATATGAGAGTGAATATCAGGGGTAGTGGCACAGAAGATGGTACCACTTACATTTCTTTCATGGAATGTGAAAGCTCTCAGGGGGAGGAAAAAAAGATTGGTTATACTGCAGTATATAAATCAGTTGGGGGTACATATTGCTGCACTCCAAGAAGCCCATTTATTGAATGAGGAATTATATCTACTCAAGAGAGGATGGATAGGCAAGGTAGTAGGAGTTGGGAAAATAAAAATGTCGGGGGGAGTGGCAGTATTAATCAGGAAAATGTGCCCATATGTAGTCGAATGAACCCAGTCAAGAGAGGATGGTAGGGGGTTACATGTGATGGGCTCGATCCTGGGATGCCCATTTTCTTGTGCCTCAATTTATGGCCCTACTCCAGCTAAGTCAGAATTCTTTGCTTCATTGGAAGCTGATAATACTACGCTTCCCCAAAATCCATTTATTATGGCAGGTGACTGGAATATCTGCTTTGATAACAGGGTGGATATGAACCCTGCTTCAAATAGATCACCTACTCCCCTGCAGATAGCCTTAAACAGATTTTTGGAAGCCACAGCATTAGTAGATCCATACAGAATGTACAAGAAAGGGGATACAGAGATGACTTTTTACTCCGAGGTCCATAAGACGCATACGAGGATTGATTTTTATTTGATTAATAGGGAAGTGTTGAGGGGTATTAAAGGTTTGAATACTTATAACAGGGTATTATCTGACCACTCTCTGATCCAGTTGCTATGGGAAATGGAAAACATTCCCCCCAAACCATTTCGATGGCGACTGGACGAAGGGGTCTTTGCGGTTGACAATATGGTGACTAAACTAGAGGATGCACTCAAGGAGATCATTCAAACTCAAATTCCAACACTAGTGGGCAAGAAACTAGCTTGGCCTGTCTGTAAGGTACCATATGCAGGAATGGCGTAGGAGTATACCGCTAGGCGGAATAAATTGAATAGAGCACGGGAAGAGTTTCTAATTGGGGCCATTAAGTCATTATTACTTTTAGAAGGTTCTGCATATAGTTGGACAAGGAGTTAAGGGACTTAAGAGAAGAATATAGAGGTATATTGAATCTCAGGGCTGATTGTTGGCTGGAAAGATTAAATACTAAATATTTGTTGCAGAGGGATGTGCCAGGCTGCATATTGGCTCATAGAATTAAGGAGTGGGAGGTGGAAAGAACGATTATGGCAGTGAATTTTGGAGGAGGGATTATTACGGGACCGCAGAGAATGGCTGATGCTTTTGTGGATTATTATGCAGGGATATATCAAGGGGGGGGTACTAGCTCAGAGACAGAAATCAAAAGGTTCCTTGACAAAATACCATTGCCCAAACTGGAATTAGAGCAGGTCCGGGCATTGGCTGCCCCAATCTCAGAATTGGAGATCAGGGAGGTAATCAAAGACCTGCCAAATGGTAAGGCACCAGGGCCGGATGGTCTGTCAGCAAAATGTTATAAAGTCCACCTAGGGACAATAATGCCTCTATTGAAAGACCTATTCCCCACCCTCCTTTATACCAAGCCTATATTACCTTGATTCCAAAGCCGGATAAACCCAAGGACCTACCAGGTAATTATAGACCCATCGCTTTAATCAACCAGGATATTAAAGTACTTACAAAGATTTTGGCCAACAGGGTTCTGAAAGTCACTCCTTTATTAATTAGTCAGGACCAAGTTGGGTTCATGCCAGGAAGGGGGGCACATGACGCACTAAGAAAGATGCACCATATTTTACATTGGGCTTCCAACTCAAAATCCGCTATGGCTCTGATAGCACTTGACGCTGAGAAGGCATTTGATCGGGTTTCCCATGATTTTCTATTTTTTACAATGGAGAAAATGGGTTTCCCAAAGGGTTTTCTCAGCTGCCTCAAAAATCTTTATAAACCTCCCACAGCCAGAGTCTTATGTAATGGTTATTTATCCAAAGAGTTCCTCCTGCAAAATGGGACTAGACAGGGCTGTCCCTTGTCACCAATTTTATTCAATATCTATTTGGAACCTTTGCTAAGATCACTTAATATGGAGCCCAGGGTTCAGGGGATTGAAGTTCAAGGGATGGAGCTGAAATTCTCAGTATTTGCCGATGATATTTTGCTACATCTAAATAATCCCGCTGATAGTTTCCAAAATGCCTTGGAAGTCATCGGGAAATTTTCGGAGGTATCCAATTATAAATTAAATTTAAGTAAAACCCAAGTTCTCCTACTTACTGCATATACACATAGAGCAGATTTAGAACACCTGAAGCTTAACTGGGCCCCGAAAAAAATTAAATATTTGGGAATTTGGATCTCTGCTAGGTCGGAAGATGGGGTGGAGAAAAATGTGGGTAACTTAGCTACAATTAAAACTGACATTTTAAGGTGGAATAAACTTCCTCTAAACTTTACTGTCAGACTGGGATTGATTAAAATTAATCTTCTACCTAGATTATTATACCCAATTCATCTCTTACCCTATAACATTCTGAAGGGAAGGTTTATCAGTATTCAAAGGGTAATTTCAGAATTTTTGTGGGACTCTAAGCTTCCAAGGAGGAAGCATGTTGCCTTACGCCTTCCTTATTTTAAGGGAGGGATTGAGCTTCCGGACCTATTATTATTCTATGTAGCAGGACAGCTTGGTCTGATGGGGTGGTGGACAAGGAGTGGGGAAGAAGGGGGATACACTCCAACGTGGCTTCAACTTGAACAGCATATTCTAAAGGATTTAAAACTATCCCCTACTGCAATGCTGTTTACAGACCTGGAGGCTTTGCCTGATGGGGAAAAGCAGTCACCAATTTATAAATCAGTTAAAAAGTGGTGGGAGTTGCTAAATTTGGCACAGAGGAAGACACAGAGGGGAGCCAGAGATCAGCCTATAATAGGAAACCCTAACTTTCGCCTGAGGGGGACAAGTAATTAACGGTCGATGGGCATCACAATTGTCTGACTTGAACTTGTCAGATTTTATGCTAGAAGACAGGGCGAAACTACCAGTGCAGACTAGGGAATGAGATTTTTTTTAAAAGATCCAAATTACAAATCTGGTACAGAAATTTATACGAGACGATAAAGAAAGGGGACAAACCCCATTTACTTGGGACCATTTGAAGGAGACTGACCTCTTACAACACCCCCTCTCAAAAGTTTATAGGGTGTTGTTAGACTTTTTGAGCTTGGAATTTAAGGCTCAGATAGCGTAATGGGAAAAAACTCTATCCCCTCTGAGGCCTGAATGGAAAGAAATTTGGAAAAATATTAAGGCCTTGCCTATACCGAAGTATAAGACTATGCAGTTTTTTATTTGTTCAAACATCTACTACACCCCTGTTAAATTATGTTCTAGAAAACTCAGACAGGCAGACCTGTATTTTAGATGTGGGACAGAACCAGGGGATCTGCTACATGCAATGTGGAGCTGTCCCATAATTCAGCCATTGTGGGTTCAAATTGATCAAAAAATGGATCCGTTACTAAATTATTCTGAGTATATTAAACCAGAGATATGTATTTTGGGGGACATGCAGGTGGTAGTGAGGGACTCAGCCAAACATCATGTGTCTCTGATGTTCGCCTTGGTTAAAGTACTTGTCCTCAGACACTGGAAGAATGATAGTATTTATAGTTATGACCAATGGGTTAGTGACCTGCTGCAAGTCTTGGACAGACTTAAAAGACAAATGGTAATAGAGGGGAAAAAGAAGGTATATGATAAAAGATGGAGGGTGTTAGAGGCAGTGTACTCAATACAGCTGAAGAGTGCTCAGACCCAGATCTGTCTGTCTGAAGGAGATTAGCTTGTAATGTTTTTTCAGGAAAATGTGAGAATGGGATAGGACTGTATGGAAATATAGGATTCTGTATAGGGTATCTCTTTTATTTAATGAGGCACAATACTCTCATGAGACGGTCTCTACTTGGGTTAGAAGGTTTTTATTTCTGGTTGGTCAGGATGGATTCTCTCTCTCTCCTAGGGACACAGAAATTAAAGTTCAGTCTGGAGGCGATACAATTTGCTTCAAAGTTGGGATAACATCGTTAAGAAAACTTGGGCTAAGAAACAGATTAGATTAGGGCCAACTTTGAAGGATTAGAATTGAATGTTACATTATGCAAAATGGACCTAAACTCCTGGCTCTGATAAAATATAACTGTGATTGTAAATAGTTGTGGGGATGTATATAGTATCCATATCCAGTTTGGGGATGTGGGCCAGGGGTTTAACCCTGGGATATGTGTGTGTAGGTTTTGTTGTTGGAAAACATAAAACTTTTAATGAGGAAGTTTTAAAAAAAAAAACACTGATGTCCTTTCTGTCTTTCAACGTACATTATTTAATAGCTAATTCAGTAATAGTTATACATTAATTTGGCACTACTGATACTATTTAGAACTCTGATACAAATATAGATTGTTCTCTTGCCTGTTCAGTTATTATATTTTCTCACCATATCATGTCATTTGTTGACAACATAAAAAAAGTTGTAGGTACATTACATTTCCTATGCTATTCTTGTGTGTAATTTACTATACAGCAATAGTCAGTATCTAAATGCTTTAGCATAATAAACAGTACAGTCTCATACAGTGAAAGTACATCCTCATTGTGTGTGTGGACAACTAAACTTAACCATCTGTGGCTAGAAGTGTTCACGAGGATGTGGCACAGAAATGGGACAATGGTTCCAGAATAAAAGTTAAATGCTGTCAGAATATCTGTAACTGGGAAGGGAGCAGCCAGAGTAGCCAAGGGGGCAGACAGCAAGCTGAAACATAAAAAATATAGAGTTGACGGCAGATAAGGACCGCAAGGCCCATCCAGTCTGCCCATTTCTTTTTCTACCTTATAAATGTGCCATCGGCCTTTGCTCTGTCAGTGACCTATCTATTCATAGTCATTTGTATTGCTCCCTTATGCCTATCCCATGCCTATTTGAAGCCCTGCACTGTATTCATAACCACCACTTCTTGTGGTAAGCCATTCCATGCATCCACCACCCTTTCTGTGAAAAATAATTTCCTCACATTCCCCCTTAATCGGCCTCCCTCTAATCTCATGCTGTGTCCTCTTGTCCTGCTATTTTTCTTATATTTAAACATGTTAGACTCTTTGACCTTGTTTATGCCCTTAAAATGTTTGAATGCCTCGATCATATCACCTCTCTCCCTCCTTTGCTCAAGGGTATACATATTGAGCTCCGTTAATCTGTCCTCATATGTCTTCTGATGCAGTCCCTGCACCATTTTGGTTGCCCTTCTCTGGACTGCCTCAATTTGGTTAATGTCCTTGTGAAGGTGTGGCCTCCAATACTGAATGCAGTACTCAGATGGGGCCTAACCAATGTCTTGTACAGAGGGATTATTACCTCCTCTACGACTTGTGATACCTCTACTAATACACCCTAATACCCCCTAGCCTAACTCTACTGCTTTAGAGGTCTGCTTGATGATTTTAGGTCATCAGTGATGATGATGCCCAAGTCTCTTTCTTCCTTTGTGACTGCTAGCAACTCCCCTCCCAGCCTATAGGTGACTTCAGGGTTTCTCTTCCCTATGTGCATGATTTTGCACTTCTTCGCATTAAATCCCAGTTGCCACTCTACTGACCATTCTGCTAGTTTATCCAGATCTCTTCTCATTCTGCCCACCCCATCTGGATCATCTACTCTGTTGCAGATCTTGGTGTCATCTGCAAACAGACAAGCCTTACCCTCTAGTCCATCTGCAAGGTCACTAATGAAGATGTTGAATAGGACTGGCCCCAGGACTGATCCCTGAGGTACCCCACTTGTGACTTGCATCTCTTCTGACTGTATACCATTTATCACCACTCTCTGTTTTCTGCCAGTCAACCAGTTTGCCACCCAGTTGACCAACTTCTGACCCACCCTGAGCCTACCCAGCTTAGTTATCAATCTTCTATGTGGAACGGTGTCAAAAGCTTTGCTGAAGTCAAGGTAGGCGACATCAACTGCTCCCCCTTGGTCCACCACTCTGGTTACCCAGTCAAAGAAATCTATGAGATTAGTTTGACAGGACCTTCCTTTGTAAACCCATGCTGTCTTGGATCCTGTGCCCCATGGATTCCAGGTGTTGCACTATCCTTTCCTTAAGGAGTGCCTCCATAATCTTGCCCACTACTGAGGTAAGACTGACCGGCCTGTAGTTCCCCGCCTCTTCCCTGCTACCACTCTTGTGGAGCAGGATCACATGAGCCCTTCTCCAGTCTTCTGGGACCTCTCCTGTGCTCAGAGACTCACTAAACAATTCTGCTAATGGCTCTGCTAGTTCCTACTTTAGCTCCTTAAGTACCCTGGGATGTATGCCATCAGGTCCCATTGCCTTATCCACCCTGAGCTTAGCAAGCTCTTGTAGGACCCTTTCTTTTGTGAAGGGAGTAGTGCTAACCTCCTCCCCTGTGTCCATGATGCTGAGCTGTGGGCCCTGCCCTACCTTCTCTTCAGTAAATACTGAGCAAAAGTATCTATTTAGGATAGATGCCTTTACAGGTCCTCCTCCTCACATGCTCCCTTTTCTCCATTAAGCTTAGCAATACCCCTCTGGACTTTCTCCTTTCTCTAATGTATCTATAGAAAGTCTTGTCACCTTCTTTACTGTTCGTGCTAGTGTTTCCTCAGTTTGGGACTTTGCCTGCCTTACTGCCTTCCTGCTTCCCTTAGGGCAGTTTGGTATGCCTCCCTATCTTCATCCGCTGTGTTCCTTATATTTCCTGAAGGCCAGCCTTTTGGCTCTGACCTTTCTGCTACTGTGTTTGAGAACCAAAGTGGTTTCCTTCTTCTTTGCACTTCCTTTCTGTCTAACACAATGAGATGTTGCTTCAAGTATTGCATCCTAATGCTTGCCCACTTTGCCTGTACCCCTCACCTGTGTTTCTTTTGCCAGGGCTAGCTTAACTCTGTTGGCCATCTTATCAAAGTCAGCTCCTCTGAAGTCCCATATTTTTGCCTTGGAATGGGATGATTTAGATGCAGTAGCCAAATTGAACCATACCATGTGATGGTCACTGGCCCCCAGGTGACCTTCTACCTGGTGATCTGTGATCCCTTCTTTGTTAGTCAGTACTAGATCTAGGATAGCCCTGTCTCTTGTGGGTTGCTGTACCAGTTGTTTGAGGCCCTCCCCCTGCAGGGAATCCATTATGAGTCTAGTTCTGGCAGATGTTCCTGCTGGTATTGACCAATCTGTATCCGGCATGTTGAAGTCTCCCATTATCAGAACCTCCCCTTTAGCTGTCATGTTTTGTATATCTTCTAACAGTAATGTGTCTATGTCCTCCCTCTGGTCTGGGGCCTGTAGACAACCCCAGTTCTTATGGCTGTCCCATTTCCTGTTTCCAGGGTGACCCACAGTTCTTCTGGCACTTATGTGTATTCTGAATTTCTGTAGCTTTGATATTTTCATTAACATACAGGGACCCTCCTCCCCTTCTGCACCTCGGTCTCTTCTGAACAATACATAGCCAGGTACTGAAGTCTTCCAAGTGTGGTTACTGGTAAACCACATCTCACTAATTGCTACTATGTCCAGTTTAGCCTCTGACATTATTGCCTGCAGGTCTGGGATCTTATTTCCCAGGCTGTGAGCATTTGTGTACATGATTTTCCATTGGCCAGATTTTGGCGTGTTGGTTGTTGGGTGAAGTCTGGCATTCCCTGTGCATCATATGGGAGACAAACCTTTTTCTTACCTGGTGATGCAAATGAACGACAAACACGCTGAATTCCTGTTTGACCACTAGCTGAGGGGAGGGTGTTCTTCCCATTCGGACGATGGGGTGCTGCACCCCTCCCCATTTGCTAGTTTAAATATTCTGCAAAGACATCAAACTTCTGCTCCAATGCACTGACTCCTCTTTAGTCAGATGCAGTCCATCAAATTTAAAGAACTTTAGCTCCCAGAACTGTTGCCAGTTCCTACAAATCTGTGTCCTTTTTCCTGGCACCAGTCCTTGAGCCACGTGTTTAGCTCCCTATCTCCCCTTCTCTGACCTTCTGTCCATCTGCTCCCTCTCCCAGACTGGCAGGATCTCAGAGAAGGAGATGCCGGACGAAATAGATGATAGTTTGTCACCCAGCCTAGTCAGGTGTTCTTGGTCTCCACAATTGACCAGCTGGTGAGATCATTAGTCCCTATGTACTAGGACATCAATGTTTTCTCCTGCTTTGTGAACAATTTTGTAATGCAGTCAGTGTCTCTCCATGCTGATGTACCTGGGAGACATCTGACCATCACCCCTGGCTGGAGATGGGTATTAACTCCCCGAATCATGGAGTCTCCTATGATCAAAGTTTTTGGATTTCCTTTGTGCTTGTTTAGTTTTGGTTCCTGATTTGGGTGAGTTTTGTTGTGTTAGCTCCTGTGTCGCAGTGTCCTGCTCTGCAGTGTCTTCTGCCTCTTTATTTGATTTCAGAGATAGAGGCAGATACCTGTTTGTAGTGTTTATATGGTTTTTGGAGGTAATGTGTTGGAGAGCAGAGAGTGATGGGGCACCTGATTTTCTCCTTCTAACCACCTGCCAACCTCCTGGACCAACTACCCTCTGCGGTCGAGCTTTTTCTGTTGGATGCTGGGGAAATGGCGGGTGGTTCTTATAATGTATTTCCTCTTCAATATGAAATTTGAGGTGTGCAATCTCTGCCCATGCTGCCCGGAGCTGAGCCCTAAGATCTCCAAAGGCCCAGCATGTAGGACAGTGTCCTAAATCCTGTAAGACTGTCCTTCTGAAAGTTGTTCCACAGTACCTGCAGTTAATGAAATCCATTTCAAATAAATTGCTGGGTTTGTAACCTAGTCAGAGTAATTAGAAGAAAAAAAAAAAAGGAAACAAATGCAAGTAATGGTTTAATTGTGCTTTGTTTAACTTGTTATAACAAGTTAAATTACTAGTGCCCCTGTAAATGAGATCACCTTGTGGAGGCCCCACTGATCCACCCCTTCCTGCTCTGCCACAGGAAATGTCACAACTGTGGTACCCTATAAAAGGAGTGTAGCGTGGGGTGGTTGGGGATGGGGGTGGGTGGCTAGGCTCTTCCTCTGCCTAAAAAGAAGAACCACGGACGAAAGAACAAGGAGGTAAGAGCAGAAACAATCAGTCAACAACAAATGCAGTAACCCTGAAAGCTTATCCTAATGTTAGATAAAACTGTAAAACCTGTAAAACACCACCTGTAATAATTTCAGAGAAGATATACCCTGTAAGAAACACTTTGCTCCAGAGAAAAATAAAGCAGTAACAGAAGATATACCTTGCAAAAGACAATTTGAATCAGAAGATTACAGCAGTAATCTGTTAGCACACACTGTAGGCACACCTTGTAATAATGCAGAAGAAGGTATACCAGCAACAACAATTTGAATCAGAGAAAAAATAAAGCAATGAAATGTTAGCAAGAAACAGTAGCAATCCCTGTGAGTAAAAAATAAAAACACCACCACACAGTAAATCTGCTTAGCCAAACTAAGTCTTAATCCTTCTCCCTTACTCTGGTAAGTTTCTCTACTCTGCCTTTCAAGCAGTCTTAGAAGGAAAGAGCTCAGGTAAAGCTAGGTGCCTTGGCCAGCAAACCAAATCTTCTACCTGAGATACCAGGGCACCAGCTGTCCAAATGAGTAGATGCAAGAGGTCGAGACACCTATTCTGGTGGTATTCTTACTATGTCACTATACACCCAGATGTATGGGTTGTACTTTTATGAGTGCTATTACTGTTTTAAATGTTGCATAACTGTCACTCACAGTTTGGTTTTCACATCAAAACTTGCAGCATAACAGCTGACAGTTCTGAGTGTCCTCCCAAGCTATTGCCTCACTGTCATCCTACACAGTATGCTGAATGTGTGTATTACTATAGTAATTGTGCTACTTATGTCCCTGGTGTCCCACTACAACACTTGCAGGCCTGTTATAGAAATCCCTCAATATAATATCAAAGTCAAACATCATTTGTTATCTTGTTGTACACGGTTATTTTTCCAACCACTTAACAGCAACATTTACACTCCCCAATCTTCACTGCTGTCAGTGGCTGCACATACCTGCATGAGCACTTGAATGCTTGATGTACAATTACTATTCTGTGTAATATGGCTGAACACACATTGTACACAACAGAAGCAAATGAACATGAAGCTTGCACCATACTAGTGATCACATATGTATAATGGATTCATTTACATCTCCAAACCATGTACTACTATACAGTCTTCACACTTATTATTTTCGTTATGAAAGAATGCTGAACAGTCCTACTAAATGACATAAGTCATTACACAACTGCTCAACTTAGACACAATGATAATAACATTCATTCTGAGTTCAGGATACTGTGACACTACATCTTGCATGAATATCTGTTGTGATGGTACTTACGTGGCCAGCTGGTGCCGGCCTCCTGCTTCACCTCCACTGTTGTCTCACGCTCAGCTTCCCCAGGCTCTATGAAACAAACAAGTGAAAAACATGATCATATATACCAAGAAATATCAAGGTACAACAATATTTTTTTTAATAAGCTGCATTTGTAATACTCTGTCATTGTGTAACTGAAACATGTTAACACATTCCTCTTTGCAATAATACTTCTGTGTTTATATGGTTTTCTCTTCTTAAGCAACCGTGACATGTAGACAGTGACTGTTCTCATCTGTACAGTGAGAAAGTGACTTACATGAACAGCATCAACAATGTAATACATTATTCCTAAGATTTGTGACCACACCATAATTGTACGCTGTAGTGTGGTTGTCACACCATGTGTGTACAATGCTATAGATGTCCATAGACTTATTCAGTGATGCCCACCCCATTTTCTGTTACTATGGCAGGGTCAAGAGACCACAAAACTTGGCCCTGATGCACTGACAGTCAGCAGCCCTTATACAACAAACCACCTGCAGCACATCAATGTGTCCACAGCCCAAGCGAAGGCTGAAGTCAAACAATGCAAGCCTATGTCCCTGGTGCTTCAACAGACATGTGCATCAAATCCTGCACAGAATTAATATAAAATAAACCAATAGGTCTGGTGGTTCTCTGAACATGTCTCTTCAATTACAGTTGAAAAAAAAATAGTAACAGAAATGTATAATACCTAGTATGCAGTGGACAGCCCCCAAATCTATCCAGTAATCCCAATTAACATACATGTAGAGCTTAACCATATGATGAACATGATTTAACACTGTTTAAAAAAAACAGTTTTATTATAATAGTAATAAGGCACTCCCAGGTATTATGTTAATGGTCAAGTTAATCACCTTCTAGTGTGATGTGGCACTCAGCTACACCTCATTCAATGTTACACCCCTAGAGGGTGATTAACAGACCATTAACATAACCCTTGGTCATGCCTTATTGCTTAATAAAAGCAAGGGTCTGAGCATTTCAGGTTTCTGCTTAACTGCAAACATTGTCAAAGCCTTATGTAAATCCTTTATTAAGATACATGTAGAGATTGTCCATATGATGAACAAGGTTTAACACTGTCTATGAACATGTTTTTTCTGTATAAAAATAAGGCAGTCCCAAGAAATTTATAAATGATCACTTAATAACCATCTAGAGGCATGTGGTACTCGGCTACACCTCATTCCACAGTACAACCCTAGAAGATGAGTAACAGACCATTAACATAACCCTTGATTATGCCTTATTCCTTAAACATAAAACTCCACCCCCAAAATTAGTTAAGCAGAACAGCTACCCTCCACCATGCCATTTCACAAGTTAAGTAGTTCTACGGCCGTGCATCAATTGTCACACAGTGTGAACAGTGGTCTTACACCCATATGTTACTACACATTAGACATATTTGCATTGATCAAGTTCACATATTTCCATTCTGTTGATCAATATGTGCTGCACGACCATTGGCTCACACTCTGTAATTATGGACATACAGCGCTACCAGTGGTGTTGGTGAACACACAGCAGAGTAGCAGGTGGGTGCTCTATAACTGATTCTTGCACATCAGCAGGGAGGGTAGGTGCTACGACAGCAGGTATTACTGGCTGTCAACACTGTTTTCACTTAAAGAGCACAGTTAGCAGTTTTACTCTATTTGTACTTTGTTTCCAGAACAGACCATAAAATATAAACTTGAGTACCAGGTGAAACGGTGGATTTTATAGTAATTCTGACTGTGAACAGTCATACACCTGCACTAGAACAACAGGTTTAATGGTGAATGTAATATTTATGTAGCTTATGATCGAGGCAGGCTGTTGTACAATGGAACACCAAGGATAAATAAAAATGATGCCACTAAATGCACATGAAAGGGACGAAGCACCAACCGCTATCAGTGTTTTTATAAATCAGCAAGTGGGTGTAATATGTATTATGGAATGGGCACACACCCACTGGTTCAGGCTGTGGACCAATGGGCATACACTTCCACCGAAGTGTCAGTCAACGGATGCTGTGCTAGTAGGACAGTGAGGACCTGACACCCACTGGCTGAGCAGGTAGGAGTAGTGGGGTGTTGGGTCTCAGCGGGCAGTTGCAGGGTTGCCATTAGATCACCACGGGGATTGGAAGTATTTCTTTTTTCACAAATACCCATGGTCAGCCAAATAGCAGTCCAGTGGAACACCACGGACATTAGACAAAAGTCTTTTTGCAATAGACATGGATGCAATCATGTAGACAGTATCACACTGAACCACCAGAGAAATTGTGTAATTCTAGATTTATTTTTACAGATGTCCTCAACGGGGAGATAGTGTTTCACTGGATCACCATGTACATTAAACAGAACAGCAAAATATTTTCATTGTAAATGAATGTGATTCTGCAGCAGGTGACGTCAGTCCCCAACATCTGTTGTCTCAGAAGGCGCCAGGTTCAACTCATCAGGGAATGGTGCAACTGCATGCAAATGTGCCATGATAACACACAAATGGACCCATATGCACCTTTCATGCATCATGGCCCCATTGGCATGTTATTTTTTCACTACTAAGTTTGCTGGCAATGGCAAAATGTTACTTGCAGTACCACATCCCCATGCTTCACTCTGGCCACTTATGCTAGAGTGGTAGCACTGCATCATGCATGGGGGGACAGGCACGTTGCTGTCTTCAACACTGCTCAGCCATGTCGGAGTTCCATTGAATATCACCCACTACATGCCTCCAGTACAGCAGAGTTAAGCTGCACCCAAGCTCATGCCACAGCTTGCCATAGTTTAAATATCTGAAAAAAGTTGTCTGTTTCTACAGTGCTCTGTGTATTTGTTTCTTTGAAGGCTCAACTGTGTTCATGACGGGGGTGTGTGGGGCTGTAACATATTGTAGTCTGACAAGGAATAGCCACTTCTGTCATGACATTGTCTGTTTTGCTAGCTGACATAAAAAATTGTGCATCACAGCTCAGTCAGCGGGCAGCCTGAGAGACAGACAAGGCAGGCGCAAAGAAGACTTGGTAGGAGGAGCGAGTGTGAAAGTGTTATGCACAATGTGTGTGTGTGTGTGTGTCTGTATCTGTGTCTGGTTCACTTGCATAATAAGAAAAACATGGCTGAATTAACAAAATGAAGATTCTGTTTTAACAAGGATCTGAGACCTAATCACGCAGTAGACACACAGACTCATTATTAACTGGTCTCTATTGCTAGATGGCAGACTGGCTGTTTGTTTTTCTTACTCAATCACCTAAAACAATGTTTCCAACCCATTCCCTAAATACAAATAATACATAGATGACTCAAGTAATACTTACTCACTAAATAGTATTTCCTAAAAATTATGCCCTTAAGTTGTGCAGGTCACACCTTACATGATAACCTCATAGCACTCCAATTACATAGTACAATTATTTCTATCAGCATCTTACCATCGGACTCAACAATGATGACACTTTCCGTGTCCAATTGGCCACCCTCCACAGCTTCACGCTGTGCTGGTACTACCTCACGGGAAGGCAGGGGAGTCCTTTGTTGGCCTGTCACAAAAAGAGAAAACAAAGGCATCACTAAGTCTTGAATGGTAATTACATCACATGTTTGAAACAGTTGATGCAATAATAAAACATGCTTCACATAGGTAACATTGCCTCTCATCAGCCACACCACAAGCATTGTGGGCACATATTAAATTACAAGTGCTGTTGATATCAAATATAATGTTTGAAGAGTAGTAGAGAACAACTGTAAATGAAGATCAGTAGTTGTTCCACAAACATGTGTAACATTTCAACAACAAGTCGAGACATCTACAATCCCCTATTAAGTACAAATATTGAAGAAACCATATTTCAGATCAGATACCCAAACATAATTCTTAATGGTGTATGCTAAAAAAACACTATTGTCATTCCATGTGTCATAATACTGCAAAACATGTACATTTTCTTTAACTCTACCAGTATTGTAGATTTTGCATCACTAAGTTGCATGACTTCATAACATGTTACCAAATACACACCAGAGATACAGACAGAAAAATTAGTTGAAGAACACAGCCTAAACTCACAAGATTCACCAAACGCAATAGCTATGTAAACTTTAAATGAATTAAAATATTGTCTATATACAATGGATACTGTATAATCACTGCACCACTATCATTACCAGATTCTGCTGTTATTAACTCACTCAGGATAACCTCAGAACTGAACTACAGCCTGCATGTCAAATGAACCTTATTCTATGGCGTATTAAAATCCTGAAACCTCATTGGTGAAACAGATCGAATGACTGTGAAAAATATATATTACACTGTTATGTTTGATATCACTACATAAAACAAAATAAACACTTGAACATTGTATTATAGCAACATACCATGATAGGAACTGGGTATATGGCTGGATTTACCATTTCTAGTGTGGCTATGTCACTCGCCTCTGTCTCGTGACTGAACAACACCAGATGTGATAAATCCACCAATTCATCCACTCCTTGTCATGGTACATTCTACATACTATAAGTATATAATTACATATGCCATGATTTCAATCAAAATCTTTATAAAGGCACATGCATTTGAAAAACTTCTGTTGAGTGACTTACGGTGAGTTAGATGCTCTCCCAGCTTCCCCAAGCTTCCCAGAGCTTCAGTGTCGCTGGTAGTGCTGTGCACGTGTCGTTGTCCGCATCTACTCACACTGTTTAAGCACATAAAAGTGCTGGCACAACAGCTTCCACTTCTGCTTCAACTGAAGAATATTCTTGTTCTTGACTTTGAGTACGACATGCAGGAAGCTGTTTATGTGCCTCCACGTCGGATCCAGCTTGCGGTTTGTGCTCCACATTAAAATGCAAGCATTCCCCCTCACTTGGACTGCCTCAAGCAGTACACACACCTCTCGCAAGGTCCACTGCCTCATGGTAGTTTTTTTTCTCTGAAATAGAAGCATGAAGAAACATTACCGTGACTGTCATCTCCCATACTTAATGATTGTTTTTTTATTTATTACGTTTAGTACTTAGGAAATGAAACACTGCGCCCCACTCTCTTATCCTATTGTTTGTTTTCTGTCTAAGAGTAACCATTTAGCTGTACTTCAGCTACCACTACACATTAATATAAGAAAGAAATAGAGCTAACAATGGCACTAAACAGTACCGTGAACAATCATTACCCATAATAACGTGTTATAAAATGGGTAGGCTAAATCAAGCACAGTGATTGCCTAGTTACCATGCATTAAATATGTTCCATGCATGGGTAAAAAAAAAGGACGCCAGTAAAAAGGCTAAAATCAGTAAGCCTTAGAACGTTGGTATATGAAAATGCCACCATTGTTGTTTCCTCACTAAAAGCACTCTCTCCTGCTCACTTAGTGCTTCACACGCTGCAGTCTCACAGTCTGAGCAGGCTGTCTGCTCCACTGTCGGTGGAGCTGGCCACTGGAGAGTCGGGTGGGCTCACTCTCAATGACATGGGGAGAGCAGCATTAGTGGGGAGCAGGCAGTGCAACCTGGGGGAAAGTATTGTTTGAGAATAGAGAACCTGGGGTGAGCTGACTGCTGCCACAGTGAGTTATACCAGCTCACTGCAACTGTGCTTAGTACTCAAAGCCTTCAGTTCAACAAAAGTGACTTTTCTTGTGTTTTTTTTGATTTACAGCTCTGAAGTAGCTGTGAGCACAGATTGAGACAAACAGTCCATGGGTAACACTACAGGAACAGGTAGCTGGGGGGGGGTGGGGGAGAGACAGATTGAACACTCACCAATGCGATTAGGGACCCATTTCACTGAACCACTGTTTTCTCCTCAGGTGAGCAAACTGCAGTGAACATTGAAATGCTTCTCCTCCATCTAAACTTGGGGAATTCAGCGACTGACGCTTAGGCTTGCTGCTTCCAGTAGCCAATCAGTTCCTGACCCTCAAACAACCCTAGGGCTATGAACCAATCACATCATACTGTGATGGGCAGAAGGACTATTTGATCATAGATCCACATAAACAAATGTATTTTTCAATAGAAAACATTACTTTTTCTAAGTGTTAAAATTTTAAAAAGAAAGAAGACCATTTTATAAGCGTAATAAGATACTGCAGGTGTGTGCATGGAACAGATTTTACCGCACACCAGTGGTTAAAGGTGCTCGGCCAAGCCCTCATGCCTTATTACACCCCTGGCCATGCTGGAAAATCTGTTCCATGCACACCCTGTCATGTCTTATTGCTTATATAGGCAACAGTAAACTGTACTACCACATTTATTTTTTCTTGAAAGAAATCACTTTTCAAATATATTTAAAACTAGATGTTTTTAAAGAAAACAAGAAATGTGTTACTATTATGTAGTGTTGACTAACACAGCTCGGGGGTTTGTGTTGTCATCAGTCGAGAACATCAAGTCAGCCATTACAAGCAACAACCTGTAATGCACAAGATACCTGCATACCAATAATGGCTTCACAATATGAAAAAAATACTTAGCTTATGTGTTGCATACAAAATGGCTCCATTTGCACAAATAGTATTAAATAAAGTTAAACATAAACCTGACACCACTGCATTTAGCTGTTGCAACACCCCTACCCTTCTCTACCACTTACAGTAGGATAATGCCACAGTAAATGTTAAATGAACCTTACAGACTGAAAAAATATAAAAATGCAAACATATAACAACATCATGAAATTGTTTGCTAACAACAACATGATGCATTGCTATTGCACTTTCTCCAGTATAGTCACAAAGCATGGTACAATCTGGATCTTCCCAACCCATGTGTTACATGTGTGTGAGTGATGCATGCAGCTCATCTATTTTTTGACCACATTAATAGGGTTCTGAAAAGAACTTTTGTTATACTGTAATATTTGAGAAACAGTCTGACAGTCTTAGAGGATGCTGAGGATTGCATCTCGAAGGTCTCCCAGGAAATGGCAATTGCCAGCATGCGAGAAATGTACACTGTCTGGTAGGAATAGCCAATCATTACAATATTTAATTTCTGGGTGATGTATAATATACATTCCATGCATGCGTAGAAAAGCAGATATTTGTATGTTGACTTTTTTTCAAGCTCTGTCAATCAGATACATATGGCGTTCTGCTTGCCAGACCCTACACTCTGTTATATCCGAAAATATGATTAGACAGGCAGGCAACATACTCATAATAGAAGCAAGGTCCAATTTTGCCTATGTTACTAAATATACTCAGTGTTTGGTGCCCAAATCATTGCCTCCAAGATGTATTAGCAGTATGTCAGGATGAGGCTGAGTTCTCAAAAGTCTATGCATGGTTGGCATGAGGTGTTCCCACCTCATTCCACCCCTACCAAACCATTTCACAGAGCAATATGAGAGCTGCAGATCCCTCCCAAAATCACTATGGAGAGCATACTCAGATGCTCGTCTCACGATACTGCTTCCAACTATTCACAAAGTCCTTTTGCAATTTTCTGCCATTCTCAGTTTTTAAACTCAGAACTGGACAGAGAGCTACCAAAAAAGTCAGTGTTCACCCTGCAGTGGCTAGTCAGTAGTGAAAGTAAAACTGATATTTTCCCTCCTTACTTCAAGCCAGCTTCACTGGGCTGATTAATAACACACAAATAAAAAAAATAATTGGCTAGTGCTCTGGCTTCATTTACCAATGTAGACCATGCATTGACTATTATTAGACTTCTGCTGCAGCTAAAATGTGCAAACACTAAGAGGTGGGAGACATGCATCCTTTTTATAGGCAGTTTTAAACAATTACAACTGCAGAAACATGTCTGATTGGTTCCATCTTCTGTTATGGGTCCACGTGCAGCTTCCTATCTCCCTCTATTTGCAGCTGTATCTGTACAAGTTAGTACTCAACTACTATCTGACTTTAAACACTTTTATCTAAATAATACAGCAAGTTAAATTATTACAAGTAACATTATCAAATACAGCACTAAAAAAGTCTTGATTAATAGTATGAAAATGGTGCCAGCATTATTTTATCGTACTAGAAAAATGCATAATAAAATATACTGTACTTACAGGTTTTTCAATGCTGCTCTCAGTTTGGCACTAAGATGGCTGCTGCTGACTTCTTCTTCAGTGTTGTCCATCTCTGATTGGCTGTCTCAGATGGCCTGACAAATCTTGCATTACATTAGTAGAACAAGCTGTCACTCAAACACAATCAGATCTGATTTGATAATGAATGCATTTGCCACTCCCAAGTGTTAAATTTGCAACACTTTCGAACGCACGAAAGTAATTTGCAACAGTGTTGAACACACGACAGTACTTTTTGTGATACTTTTGAATGCACGAAAGTAACTTTTGTGAAACTTTCGAACTTCGGCATTACTTTTCATCATACTGTCGACCGCACAAAAGTAACGTTTGCTACACTGTCGTATGCACAACACTACTATTTGCAACACTTTTGTGCATTCAACAGTATTTTTCCCAAATTGTCTATTTTTGCCACAATTTGATGCTTAATGGCAAAATAGCCACATTTTCAATACTAAATACAGGTAAACTGCATTGCCACTGTCACAACTGGAGACGCATAGTATTGTAGCTATGTAAAAACACCCACAAAAAGGTGGCTATCTTCACTGACAATGGCACTGTGCAACTGACTTGTAGTAATGCATACTTTGTCACTTGTTAATCAACACCACAGACAGTCATTTTATGCAGCATTGGCGCAAAAATTTCAACTAAGTCATTTGAGGACGTAAATGAAATGTTACAAAACTGACATTGCAATACTGCAAAAACATCAACTGACAACTGTGTGTCATGAAGCTCATATGCACACTCACATAAAAATTCATATTACAAAGTATCATTACCAAATTTTAGTGCGTACTCATTTTTAAAACACCTTCCTATCCCCTATTAACTAGTAGAGTCACTCCTATACTTAAATCTGGAGCCACTACAATCCCCATTCACACATATATAACATACAAAAAAAATAATAAAACTTAACCCCTAACCCTCTCACGGTTGGGGAGAAGTGCAATTTAGGCACTCTCACTGCCTAGACAAACAATCACAAATAAACAAGACAACAGATGGATAATGAAGTTTACCCCCTTCCCCAGTCCTCTCATGACCAGGCAGATTGGGTAATTTCAGCAGTATCACTGCCAAAATAAAAGTTACAGTCCACAAAAATAAAATCACAGAACTTTTAACATAGATAAATAAAAGGAAAAATATATATGGATGCCAAGGTCCTCTCACCACCCAGGCATCCAAACAATAAAGATTTTAAATCCAGAGAAGGGTACAGTTAGTTCCAGCAATCTCCACCAGTAAAGTACAGGAGTCACACAATCCAAAGCAGGGAATAGGCATCCATAAAATCAGAGAAAGGAACCAGAATCAAGCCACTCAAAGCCAAACTGAAGTAGGGTTAGAAACAAGAGGAAAATCCAAAGTATAACTCCACTGTTGATACGAGGGAAAACCCAAATCAAAATCAAAATCAGCACCTGTCAAGGCCTGCCAAAGGATTCTAATTGGCAGCTTAGGGCCCATCAACTCCAGTCTGTGTGTAACCCCAGGGAAATAATGCAGCCCAACAAGAACTTCGAGTAGAAAGCCGCGGCAGCCAGTTACATGAGTCAGGGGACTAAGTACCCCAACCAGCTCCTGGCTAAGTAAATAGTCCAACCCCCACCGTGAGGCAGCAATCCCACCAAGAAACACACAATGGAGTCGGTCCCCTTCAGTCACTATCCACCATCCAAGTATTTCCAGCCCAATGTTCGGCTTTCACTTTTCAACCCAAAAGTCAGTTCACAACCAGAGTCAGGCAGAAACCATCCAAAAATCCTCGCTAGATCTCCCTATTTTCCTCCTGACTAGGCTTCAAAAGAGTGTCCTGCTCCTCTCTTGCATTCTCCACAGCTCAACCAGCTTCACTCCACTACTCCTCATCCCATACAGTCCCAGTAAATCCTTCCTGCACAAGGAGCAAGGAACACCAGCCACAACAGCAAAAGTTCTTCAGGCTCAACAAGAGTTCCACAGGAGCCCAAACAACAGTAGCAGGACAAAAATGATACAACTTGCACGGAGTTCATCAGGTTGGCATTACACACTGGAGGCTTACGGCAGACACTCCAGAACACTCCAAAACCAAAAGTGTAATGCAGATAAAATCAATAAAACAAATAAAATAAATAAATAGTAAAATACTACAAAATAAAATGAAATAACACAAAATAACACAGAATATCATGAAGATTCACTGAGGAGCAACTACAGCATGACCAGCCTGGCTGCCATTATATTGATGACATCTTCTGCATATGTAAGGAGAGCATTAGCAAAGCAGCTGAATTTGTTGAATGGTTCAATGACAATAACTGCAACCTCAAATTTCCCTCTAGGATGGAGAGGAGACTACAGATTTTTGAATATCAATTTGCTGGAAACCATGGAAATACTATGCAAACCAAAGGCTTCCACAAACAGACTGCAGCAGATTCTTGTTGCAATACTAAAGTGTTTATTTGAAAAACCTAAGACCTCATACCTTATGGGCAGCTGCCCCATCTTAGGAGGATTGTAATAAGCATATGGAGTTTGAAAAACAAACTGAAGACCTCATGAAGAGGTTTGAAGAATATGGTTATGACGGAAATATTGGTCAATGCCAGACAAGGAATATGTAATGTAGAATGTAACTCACTATTAATCCCTAAACCAAAATATCCGCAAGAGGATCCGCCACTTACTCTTTCTATTGAATGTAGCGATGTGGTAGGGTAGATTGGAGCTATAAAACATAGGCACTGGATAATGCTGATGAGTAATATGCCTACGAGCACATGTGTTAGCCAGAAACCAAAGATTAGCCACAGAAAAGTGTGTAATCTAAAAGCTCTACTTGTGAGAAAGAGAACAGAAATTAAAGCAGACTTGGTTACCTCCACCAAAACCTGTTTTTTTATTGATACAAACATTATCAAATTTGCAAATTGGCACAGATAGTAAACTGTTTCCACAATCCAAAACCTGGGACAAAATGTGCTATCAGAGAATTCATGACCTGTGATGCAAGCTATGTTGCAAATGCTGCAATAAAATTTATGTGGGATGAACTATTTGTCCAGTTAAACAACACATTCAGGAGCATGTGAGGGACATATCAAATAGCCAATCAGACAGTTCATAGGACAATATTTCAAAGAGTGTCATGGAACTACACCTGTATCCCTGAAATGGATAAGATTGGAGCATTTTAAAAGAATGAGGAGGGTTTAACAATCTGAAAAGACTTGACAAAGGAGATGGCTTGGATTTTTAGACTTAAATATCTAAAACAAGAAGGTGGCAATAAGCATTTTGATTTAAAACATTTCTATGATAAACATGTAACTGAGAACATACACAGCTTTGGCTCCCTTGTAAATAATGTATAATGTGTTTTAAAGGTGGTGTTGAGGAGAATCCTGCTGTAAATATCTTTCCTGGGAGTAGTGAACATTGTAAATTGGATTTTGTGACATTTTTTCTATCCCATTTTGACATTTGTTTTGTCTTTTTTAATCAAAATGTGTAAGTGGTTCTGGTGGAATATGTACCTGAGCACAATGAACAGCACAGACAAAACCCATTTCTGAAACATGAAAAGAGAATTTTTATGTAAACCATAGAAAATATTTTGCACATCACACAGTCAGTGGAAACATAGTCCATGGTTTGTGGAAAAAAACACACTGGCCCAGATATTCAAAAGGGTTGTGCATGGCACAACAGTGTTGCGCCATGCACAACCCACTGAAGTGCCCCAGCATGATATTCAAAAGGGAAAAGTCGCCGCACAAATCCCGATGCAGTGCATCAGTAATGTATGCAGGCACAGGTAAGGGGGGGCGTCCCCATGCATAACCTGTGCAGCCCGATATTCAGCCCAGGATGTGCAGAGTCATGCATGCAAAACCCCTACCTGCGCCTGCACAAAGTTAAGCCAAAAAAAAAGGAACAAGTGATGGCCACCCACAGGTGAGCTGCCACATTGCAGGGTGCAACACGGAAGATGCCACCTGTGGGTGGCCACCCGAGTTCCTGCTGCACCTGGTGGCACCCCCATGCCGCATCACGGGCAACCCTGTAGTGAAATCCCCCCCTCCTATATCCCTGGTGGTCCAGTGGACCTCTATGTGCCCGATCGTGGGCATTTGTATAGAGGATAAGCCCCCCTCCTATTTCCCTGGTGGTCCAGTGCACCTCTATGTGCCCGATCGCGGGCATCGGTATAGTACCCCCCACATCCAATATCCCTGGTGGTCCAGTGGACGAATCGCCCGCAATCGTGGGCATCTGTAACATATAAAATACCCCTACTACCCTGGTGGTCTAGTGTACCTCCCTCCCACCCGCCCACTGAGCCCCACCACCTCCCCCATCAGCGGTGGGTGGCAGCACCCACCCGCCTGCCGCCCGCTGCCCTGACGACGGACAGCGCCGGTGGGGCTGCGCGATTGATTCACAGTTGGTAATGGGCATGCAATATACCGTCTCTCGGTCCAGATATGTGAATGGTTGTTCACATATCTGGACTGAGTAATAGTCTGGGCACCATGCCATTGGCTCACACTGTGAACTGTGGTGCAGCCTACCGAGCTGTCAGTCGATGGGCGAGGGGTGGCAGGTGGAGTGGCCTGCCGCCGGCAGTGGGGAGGCAGGGTGGTGGGGCTCCAGTGGAGTGGAAGGGAGGATACCCACCAGGGTAGTAGGATATTTCATGTTACAGATGCCCGCGATCAGGCGGCGATCGGTCCACTGGACCACCAGAGATATTGGACATGGGGTACCATACTGATACACCCACGATGGCACATAGCGTCCACTGACCACCAAGGATATTGGATGGGGGTTTCTTTACATGAATGCCCGGGATCGGGCTGCAGTAGGCATCGGTCCCTGATGGCTGCTGCCTGGCAGGGGTGCAAAGTACAAGTCGTCGGGATCGGCGCACCTGCATGCTAATGGCATGCAAATGGGGCCATAATGAGATGCAAATGGCCCCCTGTGTGCCTTGCATAAATGATGGCCCCATTTGCATGTCCCCTTTTGAATATCGCAGGTGCTGTGCATGGCACAATGGCACTTGCACTAGCGCATCTCCATGCTCCACTCTTGCCACTTGCACTGGTGCAGTGCCACTGCACCATGCACAGTGGGAGTGGCCAGGGTGCAATATTCAAAGTTGCTGCACCATAGTGCAGCTCCATTGAATATCGCCCAGGCCACACCCCTGCGCAACAAAGTTGAGCTGCGCCCAGGCTTGTGCCACAGCCTGGCACAGTTTGAATATCCAGGCCAGTTTACCTAAACTGCAGAATATAATTTTGTAGTTAACATTCCACTTTCAGGATTTGGGAATTCTACTTCTGACTGAATCCTTTCCAAAATTTTGCAGGGTTTAGGAGGAAGCAAAATTTGAAAAGTTCAAACAGCTCTAGAGTCTTTTGTAACAAATGTTCTCTGTATAGGAATTCCATATGCCATTATAATGTTCAGCACATAAGAATCAGTATACCTCAGTTGATCTATCATACATTGCTTGACCAAGCCTCATGTATTAAATGCATATGTTTCAAATACAGACATGCCAACTAACTTTACATTGAAGCTACTGGTTATTCTTTAAATTCTTTAACTTTTTGGTTGTAATAATAGCATCATACAATACAATTGAGGGATAGTTGTAGCAGCATTAAGCTTGATTTTTAACATAGCATTTTTTTTCTCAATGTTTTTAATAGGTTTGGGATTTTCAGAAACCATTTTTCCACCAGTGATATTAATCTTTAAGTTTCAGCTTACCATCAGTCTTAGCATATAACTTTTGCAGCATGTTAATTAAAATATTAAAGGACTTGGTAACATCCACACATGTTTAAATTCTTTTCATGGAAGAAGCTGGTATAGGTTTGGGGGCTGTAGAAATTTCTACCACTGACTCTGGTATAGCAGAAGCAGTTACCTGTTCGCTAACTGAATTTGGCATCTCAAGATTATCTGTTGAAGTTAGTGAGTTCAAATTGGGATTCACTAGCTTTGATTTGGTCTTACAAGCAGAATTACTCTTTTCAAAGTAAGGGTTAGCACAGCAAGTCACCACTGCTAAAGCACCACTGGTGCTGTTAGAGCTGACATGGAAAAGGAATTTGTCAATGGGGCTGATGCTCCTTTTTTTTCAGGATTTAGGAGCTCCATCGGAGAAAAACACATAACTTTTCTCTTTTCTACTTATCACATTGTTACTTCCATTCCTGTTTTGAAATTTTGGTAGACAAGCCTTCAGGGTCCATTCAAAGGTACTTTCTAATATTTTAACTGAAATATTTAATGTTTATTAATCCTTGCAGGGCCATGGACAGATATATCAGTCCAGAATTTCTATACGTTCTAATTCTATCAGCAGCCTATGGGTTAATACAAGAGTGTCTGCATCTCATGGAGCAAGACAAACCAGTGTTGTTCTTATAGTGGCCAGTTTAGAAACAGAATATTGTTAAAATGTCAACTCTAATTTTGTTTCAGCAGGCGTTTAATCTAACTCTTTTGTTTTACACATTGATAATGCAGTTTCAAGTAGTATTTTAAGAATGCTGAAAAAATGAGGGATCACAAAATAGAATTGTCATATTTGCGATATTCATTTTAATGGTGCAAACATTGAACATATTTTAAAGACTGATGTATATACAGTACTATAGCTTGTACTGCTTTGCACTATCACTATAGTTTTGCCTTTATAATTCATTGGTTAACCAGAGTTCTGTGGCTGACCTGTTCAGCAATTATAGGAAACCTGTTGGACATTTTAAGCACTCAACAGCTACTACAGCATTTCTAAACTGCTTAGGATTAAAAAAGTTTGGCCTGCCTTTCACTCAATAATCCAAGATGTCATCATTAGAGTATTTAGGAAAGCATTATAAAAATAAAGAAACCTACCGGTACCTATCCAGATGGAATTCAGCCTATTATGTGTTAAAACATCTGACTGCACCAAAGCATGCCTTTAGTTAGCACTGTAATTAGGAATCTAATGTTACATCACTGATTCTCAGTCAATGGACTGTTACTGACTCAGCTGGTATATTTAGACTGCCCAAAGAATTAAGCTGAATGATGAGGGATCATAAGGCAAGGATGTCAGTTTTGCAAATTACTGTGAGAACTCAAAATCTGCACACTAAATTTTCTGACAGAGGTACAGCATAAAAACTATGAAGTCGGGTACATCGGACAGTTTCAGCACATTTCAAAAATGCAATCTATAAGGGCAATGTATTTTCCTGTGTGATACAGCCATGCTCTAAGTTACATCCATTTAATTCAGAATCCACCTGTTGTGATACAAAAGTCTGCAGAACATATTACAACATGCTATTGAGGCTGGTGGCCCTCCTAGAGACCAAAGGACTACAGAACAGCAGACAGCATGGCTTCATACGTGGCAGATCCTGCCAAACCAACCTGGTCGAGTTCTATGACTGGGTAACTAGGCAACTGGACAGGGGCCATGCAGTGGATGTCCTGTATCTGGACTTCAGTAAGGCATTCGACTCGGTGCTGCATGGAGGCTGGGAAGGAAGTTAGTAGGCACAGGGGCGGGTACAAAACTGGTGAGATGGGTGGGAAACTGGCTTCAGGGAAGGCAACAGACAGTGGTGGTGGGTGGGAAGCTCTCACACCCAAGGGCAGTGATGAGTGATGTTCCACAGGGCTCGGTGTTGGGACCAGTGTTGTTTGGGATATTCATTGCAGACATATCATGGGACATCAAGAGCAAGATCAGTCTGTTTGCTGATGATACCAAGGTAGGCACAGTGGTGGATGACCTAGGGGGATGGCAGGGGTTGCAGGATGATCTGGCAAAGCTTGAAACCTGGTCAGACACCTGGCAACTGGGGTTTAATGCCAAAAAGTGCAAGGTGCTGAATTTTGGGATGAAGAACCCAAGGAGGAGTTACCAGCTGGGGGGAGTGCAGCTAGCTCAGACAGAGGAGGAGAAGGATCTGGGTGTGCTCATTACAGGGTCAATGAACAACTTCGGCACAATGTAGGAAGGCAGCTGCAAAGTCCAACAAAATGCTGGGTTGTATTGCAAGGGATATATCCTCGAGGAGGGAGGAGGTGATTCTGCTACTGTATAGGCCATTAGTTAGACCACACCTGGAGTACTGCATGCAGTACTGGCACCTGTATCTGAAGAGGGACATTAAGTTACTGGAGGGGGTGCAGTGCAGGGCGACAAAGGTGATCAAGGGGCTGGGGGACTTATCATACGAGAGGAGGTTGAAGGAGTTGAACATGTACTCACTGGAGGAGAGGAGGGATGGGGTGACATGATTGAAACCTTTAAATACATGAAAGGAATAAACAAGATGGGTACAGAAGGGCTGTTCAAAGTAAGGGAAGGGAGGGCCACCAGGGGCTATGATATGAGACTGGAGGGAGGAAGGTTCAGGAGGGAGATGAGGAAACACTTTTTTTACAGAGAGGGTGGTGGCTGGGTGGAATGCGTTACCTGCAGAAGTGGTATCCAGTAGAACAGTGGACTGCTTCAAAAGGGGATGGGGCAGGACAAGGGAGGGTTAATGAAGGGGAAGGGTGGAAGAGAGGGGCAGCTGCATAATAAAGGGTGCTAGCTGCACATTCGAGCCGACTTGATAGACCTCTAGGCCTTTATCTGCTGGCAAATTTCATATGTTTGTATTTGGAAGTATGAAAACAAACCAAACCAAAATAAAAACAGACTGAAAATTAGCTTAACATTGAAGAGCCACCAATTAAGAAGTTAAATTTGGATACCGTTTGTCTTCACATTTGTTGGTACAAAACTGTAGAGAAATTACAGTCATAAGAAGAATCCACTGCATCTGATTCTGAGCTGTGGTATAACTGTAACAGGGCAATAAACTGCATGCTGTCGTGGCTCCATAGGACTGTGAAAGCACAACTATTTCATTCACACCTCACTGCTATTACCAGGTTTTATCTGACTGCATCAACAAGGGAGTGCACAATCCTAATGCTTATAGCATCCAGTACTGCAAGAAATATCTATACAGACCACAGGTGAAGACAGTTGATGCCACAGAATGCAGAAAGACTATTGTTCGTAGAGTATAATTTTCATTTTATGCAATGCACTTATAAATGTTACAAGACACTATTCAACAGGAATAGTGAATCCAGACTATTTTTTTATTTATTTTTTTATTTGTTAAACTCTAGGATTACAACTACCTTTGAGCAGAAACTACTCATTTACAAAGGTTCCACATCAGAGGATGGGGGTAACATACAACAATGGTAAACATGGTAGAGTCATAACATACAGAATAACAAGTACATGAAATAGTCCAGTCAATCTATTGCAGAAGAACAACTACAATCTAGTTTCTAACAGGATTCATGGTGAAAACAGTATACTTGGTAGGAAACGTCAGCAGGAAGCCAGCCAATAGGTGCTGTTGTCAGACAAGGATGAAAAGAACGAGAGGGACAGGGGTCAGTGGCCATACCAGTGAGTGAGTGAGTGAGTGAGTCTGAGAAGAGGGGATGGGAGGGCGAGAGGGGTCGAAAGGAAGAGGATAAGGCTGGTGCCAAGAAAGCAAGGCTTGCATGTCTGGTTATAGCTACAACTAGGGTAGAGGGTGGAGACCATAAGGATATTAGTTGAAGCCAGTGGGAGGGAAACTCATGAGGGATGTACAGAGGTTATTTTTTATGGAGAGAGTGGATGAGCCATGGAAAAGCCTGTTGGCTGAGGTGAAGAAGAAGAAGAATCAGCATTTATATAGTGCTTTTCATACATCCAAAGCACTTTTACAAGCAATGCTAGACTGGTAGTGAAGTGACTGAATGTGTGGTGGTGGCGGCCATATCACACATCATCACCCACACACAACCTGGATAATTGCATGAACCAGTTTATGAGAGAAGGGAATGTTGGCTGGGACACAGGAATGTTCCCTACTCTTTGCGAGAAAGTGTCCTGGGCTCTTTTACTTCCACCTGACAACACCAGGATGGGCAGAAGGGACCTCGGTTTAATATCTCATCCAAAGGACGGCACACACCAGCAGTACAGCACCCCCTAATACTGCACTCAGATGCCAGAGATTTTTAGGTGCAAGTCCAATCCCGGTGTGGGACAAGAACCCACGACCTTCTGGTCCAGAGGCGGATGTGCTACCAACTGAGCCACGCTGACACCTGTAGTGGTCACCAAGACCATTAATGGCTTCAAACATGGCTGGGCAGAGTTAGGGGCTTAATAGTAACCTAGGGGGTTACTGGTATGGTAGGGAACATGGGAGTGGGTAGTGTGGGCATAAACCCTATATAGACACCTGGTCTTGGTGGTAGACTAGAGTATTATGAGCAGAAGAGATGGACCAATGATCTTTTTCTGCCATGAGCTTCTGTTTTTATGTTTCCATGGAACCATCCTGAATCATGTTTAGTCTATGTTGACAAAATATGGAAAATATCAGACAATACTGAATTTATTTATTGGAAGGGTAGCTACCTCTGAATTACTTTATATACTGTTGTTACTGCCATGCTAATACATACTCAGCAATGCTGCATTTAACTAGTTGTCTCTGTCTTGTTACCAGGATGAATTCAGGATGAAATTCAATACAACTCACTGCATGTTTTGATGTTTTTAATGGAAATTCATTTTATTACTTTTAGTGTTACTTGGTTTTAAATTTTGATTTGAACAATGCACATATTGCAAACACTGCAGTGATAAATTATAACACAATATCAGGGTTCGTTAGGGAGGGCAAGGAGCAGATAAGGAATGTTTTCCTCACTCATACAAATCTTTGGTTATACTACATAAAGCATGAAGTTCTGCACATTAGTACAGAAAAACATTGAAGAGACTGAGAAGGTCCAGCACAGGGCTATAGGTACACTGACTGCCTATGGGCAAGAACTACTGTATGAGGAAATATTTAGAACACTCAAATTATTCAGCCTAGAAGAGAAAGAGGCAGGCAGGCAGGGTGGAGTATGCACAATTGTTTGAGCTGGTGTTTGTAAGCAAAACTAGAAGACATGTACCCAAACTGAAGGGGGTGGAGATAAGAGGAAACAGAAAGCATTTATTCATAGAAAGGATAGCTAGCATGTGAAATAAGCTGTACATTGAGATGGGCATTTTGGAAGCTACTGTAGCAGTGTTCAGGCTTTTAAAACAAGACTTATATAGCGATGGCTTAGGGGATGGCTTGAGGGCTACCCAATATGCATTTGGGTGGCATTATTGACTACAGAGTAGGTGCTTAGTAAATATTAATTTCTTAAAGAATGAAGGTTTGGGGCTTTTAGATACCTCATTAATCCATTTTGTTTTTATTTGCTTCTTTATCTACCCTTTTTTTATATTTTTATTTTTATTTTGTCAACTAATAGTAAAAAAGGATCAAATGGAATCCTTGTATTATGATGCCAAAAAATCTTTAATGGCAAGGCTAGCAGTATATTTCAAAGGGAACCTGCAAATCTGTTTTCAGATTTGTATTGAGGAATAGTTTTCTACTACTGAAATTTATAGATATATTAAAAATACGTGATTTTTGTTTTAACCCATTATTTTTTGTTTTGATTTATAGGGTGATATTTTCTTCTCCGACAGATTTTATAGGAAGAAGAAAAAAAGCCAATACTATTTTAAACAAGCATTTGTCAATGCTGAATGTTTGCTGCTGGTATTGCTGCTTCTTCTTGCTTGTACACATTTTCACTATATGTAGAGCAGATGAGATGCAATGTCTTATTTTCAGTGTTGTCCTACTTTAACACATTGTTAGACTGTAATTACCCAGGGCGTGGCAGCTGAGAGGCAATATCTACTTTTACGTGGGCTTCACATTTTTTTACTCGTATTTTATCCTCCAGGAGCAACTGACCTGCCAATCTCCAGCCATCACTCACCTCCACCACTGACCCTGGAGAAGGTCACGCCCAGATGGCATATGCAGCTGTACCTTGAAGGGACCTCCCATGTCCCTGCACCAGGCCAGGATCCAATACCAGCATGCAACAGATCCAGGCATTATCAGCTGGCAAAGTAGCAGCCATCAAGCTGCTGTGGACAGTGCTGCCATTTTCCTCCATTTATCACCCTCGGAGTGTGAGCGTGCAATGACATCAGGCACAGCTTGCCGACATCTGCTGCACTCTGCCCCTTGCTGGCATCATTCTAGCAGTGTCCCTGGTCATCACCAGGGATCACTGCAGAGCAGTGGCACCCTGAACCCCCCAGGATAGTAGCGCAGCCCTCCCGATGCTCAATCCTATCCCTCCCCTGCTGACCCCAATGGCCCAGGCTTGCATCTGAACCCAGGTCGCCAGCATGGTGCGAGTTGTGGCGTCCAGTGCCTCAACCCTCAGTGCCATTGGGCCAGGTAGAGCTCCCATATTTTGACCTAAAATGTCCAATGGTCTTTTTATGATCTGACGCTATCATCAAGACAGGTGTTATTTTTAAAACCCTTTTCAAAAGATGATTTTGCTGTGTGAATGTGGAATCAAATTTTGGAGGGGATTTAAAAAATGATGCCTGTCATGTTCAGGAGGAGGGGTAACACAAAGGAACATTAGGAGCCATAATCTGCACACACACACACACACACACGCACACACACACACACACACAAACACAAAAATTAAGTTATGAGTAAATGTTGGAACAATTTATCTTTTCATAATCTAGTTGTTTTTTTTCACATTTTTGTCCCAAATTTTCAACATAATCTTTTTGACCACTCCTTCTGAGCATGACAGGTGTCATTTATAAACCAATGGCTGAAACGACTTTTTTAAAATGGCAGCTGTCACATTCAGTAGGTGGTGTGAAAAAATGACTATGTTGAAAGGTTGGGGTTAAAATATTGAACATTACCGCAATTATGAGCGTGCACTGAAAAACTGCAACGTAAACTCAAAACTTTGTTTTCTCATGTTTTCCCCAAGTTTTCAACATAGCCTTCTTATGACTCCCCATAGCCTTCTTATGAGCCCATCTCATGAACAAGGGATGAGAACATTTTCAAATCCTACCCTAAAGGTGATTTTGTGCTACAAGTGCAAAATCAATTTTGAGTCAGGATTTGAAAAAATGACAGCTGTCACATTCATGATGTGCTGTGAAGAAATGGCTATGTTGAAAACTTGTGGTCAAAATATTGAAAATTACCAAAGTTCTAAGCCTGTGTTCATGAATTTTAGTGTAATGAAGGCTCATAACTTTTTTACTCAAGATTTTCAACATAGCCTTCTTATAACCCCACTTCATGAACAAGGGTGGAGACATTTTTCAACTCCTGCCCAAAAGGAAAGTTCATGCAGTAACTGTAAAATCACCTTTTGGGACATGAAACACATTTTGGCCAGGATCTGAAAATGACAGTTGTCACATTCATGGGGTGCTGTGAAGAAATGGCTATGTTGAAAATTTAATCAAACTATTGAAAATTACTGAAGTTATGAGTTTGCATTCTCAGATTTCAATGTAGGCTAATACATTTGTTGCATTTTAGTATTTTTACCTCAGATTTGTAACATACTGTAGCCTTCTTATGGATTTACTATGAATCTCAACAGTCAGTCCCCGAACTCCATAAGCCTGAGTTCAGGAGACCGACTGTTAGAAGACTGACAAGGTCTTAGTGCAATGTGGGGGAGACCCTGCAACCCTGTAACTAAAATAACCAACCCAAGGGGAGCAGATCTTGGAATAGGTTAAAAACACGAGGGCAACAACAGCATGAACAATTTTTTTTTGAGTCATGAGTGCCATGCTGACCGAGCTGCTAGTGGCCTACCCTCCACAACATGGAAGAAGCTTGTCTAGCTTTCACATTTCCTCCTTCTTTGTGGTGCTCAACTAGGGATAAGGTAGTGGTTCATCACATCTTCTACCTTACCCCTGTTTAGCACCATTTTCCTTCTGTTGGGCAGGTTTGTGTCGAGCTGCCAAACTCAGGATCCTGAGTGTCGGGATTCTGAGTGTCAGCATTTTGTAGTGGTACCCTTCTTATGACTCCACCTCATGAACAAGGGTGGAGAAAATGTTCAAATTCTGCCCCAAAGATGATTTCATGCAGTGACCATGAAATCACCTTTCAAGACAGATATGCATAATTTCACTGCCACTGTTCAGGAGGTAGGGTCCCAAAAATGGAATGTTGAAAATTTGGGGAAACAATATATAAAAATTGCCAAGTTATGCCGCTAAGTTCAACCACCTTTGAAATATATTGAACCACAATCACATACCTAATTTCTTCAGTTTGTGGTGTGGCATTGAAGAGTGAAGATGTGTCTGTGATCCAGAAAGAAGGTTCTATGTGATAACAGTGAAAGCCTAAAGGCGATCACTGTTATTAAGAAGTCACAGTGCTGAAAAATTTTTAGGCACTGTGACAGTCTGGCACCAGGAAAATGGATTTTTTCCCCCACACCTCCCTACTAAAGGATCTTCAACTTCAGCATGGTGCATGTGTGTGGATAGTGAAAACATTAAAAAAAAAGGTTTGGGTCAGGCACAACAAAAAGGCACAGGCACCTGGACCCAAACCCAGTACCACGTGCACTGACGCCAGCAGCTGACCCACCAAGCCACGGGGTCAGCTCAGCAACCCACCACAGCACCACCCCTCATATCTCCTCCCTGTGTGGTCCTCCTCCCCATGCATACATATAGCAACATCCTATCATTGTATTCACCCACCCCCCTATCCGGCCGCCCTACAGGACCATGGCCATCCCTGTAATGCACTGGGAGGGGTCACCGATATTATGGCACCTTTCCCCACTGCTGTTATCACAGGCTACCAGGAGAGAATTACTGCATTGGACCCCTGGTGGGTAGGAGGACTTGAGGGGCATGGGATGGTAGGTGCTGAGGAGGGTCAGGTGGGAGGACAGTAACAGCTGCAACAGACATTGATGAAGAGTTTATTTTTTACAGAGTTTATTTAAAAAAAACTCTGAGGTATAGTTTTCTTTATTAAAGGTCATGACACTGGAGGATTGGGCACTCACAGTGTAAGTGTGTCCATGTCAGTATTTGTCAGTATTGGGTAGCACCAAGAGTAGGCTCCCCAGTGCTGCAGAAGTAAAACTGGGAGGGTCGGGTGGGGAAACAGTAATGGGTGCAACATACACAGATGGATGGTTTTCTTGTTTACAGAGTTTATTTAAAAAAATATGATGAATGGTTTTCTTTATTTCAGGTGACAACACTGAGGGATTGGGCACCGCAGTGTCAGTGTTATATTTGGCAGCATTGGGGTGGGCTCACTGGTGTTGCAGAACCAAAATAGTCATGGTGGGGGTAGACGCTGGCACAGGGGATTGGGCACCCCTGCCAGAAGATTAATGTGGGTTGGGCTTGGTGAGGCAGTTATGGCAGGGCAGCAACAACAAAACATTGATGGAAGGTTTGCTTTTCACTGGGTGTATTTAAGTATACTACCAGGGATGATTTTCTATAGTTCAGGTGGAGACACTGGGGAATTGAGCACCCCAGTGTCAGTGTTATGGTTGGCAGCACTAGTGGTGGGCTCTCCAGTAATGCAGTAGTAAAAAGAGGCTGGGTGGGAGGGAGTAGCAACTGGCATGGGGGATTTGGTACCTGGTCTTGGAGGCAACAGTTACCGGTGTGGCAACAATAAACATTGATGGACGGTTTTCCATTTTTAGAAGGCTGATCATGACAGATCAGCTGTGCTTGCTCACCAGCATTACGTAGATCAAAGGAAAGAGCTGCCCTATGATTGGGTTGGCTCTTTCCTTTAAAAACACAAAGTTTCTCTCCAGCAAGTCAGAGCACTGTCATGACCAGCCTGGCTGATGACTGGTGTGACACTGATGAGCCCCTTGCAGATCATTTTACATTGGACTGACAGTGTCACACCCCTCAAAAGCCACTCTTGTAGCAAAATGCTCACCGCATGTGCACACACAGCAAACATAACATTTTTTCCCCAGAAAGATAGTAAAAAATGGCTTCTTATTGATACATATTTAGTCTAAGCAGTTCACTGAAGACCTGGCATATGTCTGAAACTGCTCAACAAATAGTGTCTGGAGAGGTTAAAAAAAACAGTGTAAATCATTGATTTGTTGTGGAAAGGGTGACATTTATGAGGTATGACTCTTTCTTGAAAGATGATGCATTCTAAGTTAAACTAGTATCAAAGCTGTTTAAATTCTTAGGGTGGGATATTCAGAAGGTTGCACATGGTGCAACACAGTTCTCCATGCACAACCATTGATGTGCCCTGGCATGATATTCAAAAGCGGAAGGTGTGGGCACAAATCCCGATGCACCTGGGTGCATCAGTAATGTATCTGCAGCGCAAGTGGGTGGGGCGGGCCCATGCATACTCCGCACATCCCGATATTCAGCCCGGGATGTGCTGAGCAGATGCAGGCACAATCCCTACCTGCGCCGCACACAGTTGAGCCAAATAAAAAAGGAGCAGCAGCTGGCCACCCACAGGTGAGCTGCCATATTGCAGGGTGCAACACGGCAGCTGCCAGCTGTAGCTCCGGTGGCACCGTCCATCATGGTAGCGCCCCCCATGTCCGATCGTGGGCATTAGTATCAAACTATAACAGTCCGATATCCCTGGTGGTCCAGTGGACCGCTTCCAGCCCGATCACGGGCATTAGTATTAAAATATAAAATTCCAATATCCCTGGTGGTCCAGTGGTACCCCCTCCCCACCCACCCACTGAACTCCACCACCCCCCCCCCAGTCAGTGGTGAGCGGCAGCTCCCCACCCGCAAGCTGCTCGGCCGCCCGGTGACTGACTGCGTAGAGTATGGCTGTACACCCATTGGTCCACAGCATGGGCCAATGGGCATGCAGACTGTACCATACTGCACAGTCCAGATATGTGAATGAATCCATTCACATACATGCCAATGAGAGACAATAGTTGATGCAATATAAAGCATCCAGTGGGCAGTACAGTGCAGAGTACAAGATGGATGTTATTACTATTATGCTACTATGTGCAAAATAATGTAATTAAGAAAGAAAAGAACAAGCTTTTCATTTGTTAATGTTGTTTTCTTTGTCTCTCTCTCTCTCTCTCTCTCTCTCTCTCTCCATCCCCTACCCCGCATCGCTGTGCCATCGCCCACAGCTCACTTGAACAAGAAATTTGTCCATTGGTCCTTGTTCAAGTTCAGTCTCCACGGTTGCTCTCTTTTGGTGAGTTTGCTAGACAGTTTAAATACACTGGGAGAGAAAAAAACAACTCTTATGTACACTGTAGAATGGGTCATGTAACAACGTCAGAGAAGTGTGAATCTGAGCGGATGGACAGTGCAGGACAGTAGAAGAGGGGAATATGAATCACCTATTGTGGGAGTGCTTTTAGATGTATAACCTACTGTGGGCATTGTTAAGAGGTGAATAACCTACTGTGGGTGTGGCTGAATGTGGATAACCTACTTGTGGGCATGAAGGTAGTAGTTTATAATAATAACTCCTACTTTTCCTGTGTTGTGATTGGCTAAAGTGGATACCTGGGTATAATCCACAGTAATTGGATTAACCTGTCACTGAAAACAACATTCCTGCTTTATGTGGTATTACACTTGCTGCAGCATTCCACAGCAACCAGGAATGTTTGTGTAATTACTGTATACCACAAGTAGAGGTGCAGAAGGGAAGGTGAATAATGAACATGGTAAACAGGAGAGGCCCCAGTTCAGAGCCCTGAGGGTCACCCATAATAATAGGAAGAACATCTGAGGATGAAGCACATGTCCTCATGAATTAGCAATGTTCAGAAAGGTATATCAGAGCAAACCATTATACAATGCTGTAACTTGCAGTAAATGACATGTCACAAAAATACTTCAGTAAACATTTTTTCAGTATAAAGGGTTTAATTGACATTGAATTACACTGTTCTCGCGTCAAACTGCAGTATTTCAATATATATAGTATTACTCTGTTGCATCATGGCTGCTACTGCTGTAGGATTCAAGCCAGTAGAGAAGGAGATAATTAATTCAGGATGCCTTATGCTTGTAGAGGTATAGATCATAGTCTACAATGTGAAAAACTTTGGCCAGGTCTATAAAAATTGCCCCAGTGGTACTTCCCGTTCCAGTGCCAATTTGTATATGTTTTGTGATTTTGAGACGGGAGATGGTAGTGGATTGCCCAACATGCAGTAGAAGCCCAATAGGTCAGGGAGTTACTATTAGTTGTGGCACTGTAATTATGGCTGATAAGATTCAATAGTTGTCCATATTCCAATTTAGGTATAATCACTGCCAGTTGGCAAGAAGAGTGCACAAGATGAGCCTCAAGTCTATTCTGTCCCAATACTATGATATTATATTACACACAAACAAAATATGTTGCAAGTTCTAACCATCTCTATTGTTATTATAGTGATAACACTTTATTGTGTCAGATTTATGAGGTAAGAACCAGACCAGAAGATCAGTAAACACAAGAACAAAGGCTGTGGTGTCAAGTCTTGGTCTAGGTTGTTACCTCTAAAATCTTTATCACTACTGGTTAATACCTCTAAAACCTAACATACTGTGGTGTTATCACTATTATACTAGAAATGTGAACTAATTTGTAAGCATTTGTTAGAAGAAAAGGCAAGCAGACTCAGAAGTTACCATTTAAAATGTACTTTAATGCACCAAATTTATAGAACAATTCACAGCAGGCAACATAACATTTTGGCAAGATTTAAAATGTTTTTCACAAGTTTCTATTTCTGTACTTATAGTTTTATCACTTTCAGTAAAATGGAGCTGAACATGAGTAAAGGGACTTGCTGAGCCATAACACCATTCTATTATTCAGTCTAGCCAATGAGAATGCAGAGCCACTGTCCCATTAATCAGTCTACTGCCTGGTTATCAGAGAATAACCGGAGAGTAACTTTGCATTCTGATTAGCTAAGAGGGATCTTTTCCAGTATAATATGATTTATGGTTGCCATTATTTTGTTTCCTACTTTTATTCTTGTTGCTGATAAATTTCTGTTCTTATTTGTAGTTGTTAACAGACAAATAGTGCCTATTCAGCATTCAGCCATAGATTGCAATGTGGTATTTGGCTCATCCTAAATTATTATTTTGAACTGCCACTATGTGCGCGAACCAAGATGGCAGCTTGATCTACAGGCTCTGTGGCCAAGAGGGCTGAATCCTAAAATCTGCTGCTTTATCCTGACATTATATGAAATCTAAAGTACTCTGTGCTGTGCAGCTTATTTCAAGGTCTTCAAATATGCCAACATTGCAACACAACCTATTCTTCTAAAAGGAATAATCAGATGAGGACTTGCAGCCAAGGGCAGTGGGGCCCATAGCTCAAAGTATGGCACAGCCTTCTCACCCTGCAGTTTGGGACCATGTCTCAGTGGAAAGGATGTTCGGGCAGTTAATGTCACAAATGGCCCAGGTCATCATGGCCACTGACCATACTGCCTGGGTCCTCCAGTCCATGGAAGTGTGTTTGTTCCAAAACAAGCGTCAACTGGCTGCTACTGAAAATCAGATCCAGGACCACACAGCTACCCTCAAGGATCACCAAATGACACTCCAAAAAATGCAAGAAAAATAGATGACCTAGAGAACAGGGTGCAGAGAAACAATCTTTGGTTCCTAGGTTTCCCTGAACAGAGCTGAAGACCAGAACACTGAAGCTTTCTTACAGGCTGCCCCTGGCTGAGATCCTGCAACTGGACCCTGTGCACAGACTGCAAGTGGATCAGGCCCATCGCTCCCTTGTCCCCATGCATAAGTCTCATAAAAGGCCATGGCCGATCATCACCCGCTTCCTTGACTATAGGGACAAAGAAATAGTTATGACCAAGACCTAGGAACTCAAACAGATAATGTGGCAAAACCATTGGATTAACATTTATCCAGATTACTCTAAGGAACTGTCTGATAGAAAGCGGGCCTACACGGAGGCCCACCATGCTATGCACAGAACTGGTCTTACCTTCTCCCTCCCCTCCCCTATCCAGTCGCCATATAGGTACAGCACAATGGGGTCACGCTTCTGATTTCTTCACCAGAGGGCCTGATGGATTTTCTGCAGAGGAATTGGCCTGGTGAAGCCTGACTGCAGCATCAGTCACTGAAGTCTCCATGGGGGACCACTGAGGGTCTGGACAGGTGGTACTCCCCTGCATGCACCCAGAGATTTTGGATGGCAAGCCTGGGTTGACAACTCTTGGGAGCTTCCCTCCTGCAACAACTGAAAGTGACACTCATCATGTGCCATGGTAAGAGGGACCACCCAACAGAAAAGTCCCAAAGGTATAGGCCGGAAATCCACCAGATGGAAACAGCCCCATATGAAGACCTTGGCGACTTCCTGACTGAGAACAGGTTCAAAGTTCTGAGGCCCATCACACTGGAGCAGCATCCAAAGACTTCCGGTGAGCTGCAGTCTGCCCCCTGCCAGCCGATTCACTGATCACCATCTCCACAGAGCTCCTGGGCAGACCTGGTCACATCTCCCATCAAGGCCTCCACCGCATGGAGCTTTCCACCAGTCAACCCCAAAGACATCATCTGCTACGCACCAGAGCACCAGCAGCAGCCCCAGCCTGCCTCCCGGTCCAGTTTTCACTCCACCTCCAGCGGCCTTGCCATTGGGAAAGTCAGATAAGTAATGATTCTTCTTGATGGGTTTTGTTTTGGGAGTATGTACTGTGGCTAGATGGGAGAGCAGGGGGTCTGCGGGGGAGGGTGAAGAAGAGCTAACTGTGCAGGCCCAGGTTATCAGTCTTGAGGAATAGGCCACTTTTGACATGGTTTGGATCCTCCTCCCTCTTTATTACCATTCTCCCTCTCCAATGCTCTCCACCTGCCAAGTCAGACTGAGCCAAAAAAAAACAGAAGAAGAAAGCCCCGCTCCTATACTGGGAAGGATTAAATCAGGGTTTCTCCAAAGCCACACTCCATCTTGTGCTCGACTAGAGTGAGGGGAAGGGGGCACCTGATTTTCTTAACTTTGACTTCCTATGGTGCTCACCCCCTTCCCCACTGGTCCACCTCTATTGGAAAAGGTCTTGACAGGGTCTTGTCACAGGTGAGGATCCCCTTAGCAGCTCTGATCACACTTGCAGAAGCTAACTGCCCCTGGGAATAGCTGCCTCAGCTGGTGCTTCTCCACTCCTAGGCTGGAGTGCTACGTGTAGGGCACTTCAAGACTCCTGCCAAGGATGGGGTTCATCACTGAAAAGCCTTGCCCATGCAGCAGTGGGCAACTCCCCTAACCTGTTGCACCCATGTTTGGTGGGGAGGCAAGGGGCTAGAGCTTTCAGTTTGTGGGCATAGGCCCAGGCCAGTGGATGCTCTCCTTAAAGTGGCCTCCTCAGAGATACTGTCAATGCACCTAATCTGACCAAGGTAGAGACAGGATTGGAGTCCTCCTTTGATAGCAGAGTTCCTACTCTGCAAGTTCTAGAGCAAGTATTGATGCTTGAGCTCTGCAGAGGGGAGTATACATTATTGTGAATAGGCAATAAGTCAGATAGGTTTCTCCTCAGCAGGTAGCCTGGGACCCTAGCCTCTGTAAACTCCATGAACCCTCAACAACCTGTGCCAGAAGTGGTGTTCACCCCCCCCATACTAACTAAGCACTCTCAGCCAAGGAGTCTAGGCTGACTGTGGCCCCCACTGCCTCCCATGCCTAGATCAAGACTCCCAGGTTCTGGTTTATTGAGAGCCTGTCACTGCAGTCCAGTGGCACTCAATGGCCATCTAATAAGAGCTCCACCCACAGCTGCAGACATCTTACTGCACCTAATATCTCTCTGAGGCCACTGGTACATCTAACTCATTGCTCTGCATAGCTCCAGTCTTTCAACAGCCCCTCAAAGACATATCCTCTTATTAATAACTACCCCTTCTCAGAAAGCCAACCTTGAGAGAAACTCATCTGAGGTTCTTTCTCAGGAATTAAGGAGGTTACCCTCCCAACTGCACCTAGGTGCAGAGGGTAGCATTAGCTAACATTGTGTCCACTGGCACACCTCTGTCCGCCATCTCATGTTGTTCTCTGACTTATGTATATAGTTTATATGTTGTAATGTTATGTTCTAGTTATTTTACACACATGGTTCTGCATCTCTATAATGCTGTTATTGCTAGTGACATGGTTTCTGGTGTGCCTCTAACTGTTCCTGCACCAGACCAAGAGGCTGTCCCCAGGGTGTGCCTGCTGAGGCCAATGGCAGTTGGTTCACAGTCTCTGGCCTCTCTCATTTAGTCCATCTTAACCTGTCCCCTCAAATTCATTCTAATTGATGACATTAAAGGATTCTCTTGGAATGTGTGAAGGCTGAACATCCCCACAAAGAAGACAGATTCTAACTCACTTAAGAGATTGCATGCTGACCTGGCCTTCCTATAGGAACCCAAACTGAATCGGGGAGCATGACAGGCTACATATGGATCTGGTAGGCCTGGTAGTCCATGCCTCCGCCCCCACTAAGAAGAGAGGGGTGGCTATCCTTATCAGTAAGATGCTTCGGTGGCCTGTGTCCAAATCGATAAATGATCTGAAAGGGAGATGGGTACTAGTTTGGGTAACCACTCCCAAAGGGTCCTTGCCACTAGGAAATTTATATGGCTCCAATGAGGATGCACCAACCTTTTTCCATTTGGTGGCCCAGCAGATAGCAGAGCTAATGAAGGATGGTATCCTGGTGCTGTTAGGGGGAGATTTCAAGCTCACAATAGATCCCTTTACAGACAGATGTCCCTCAATATAGAATCCCATCTCAGAGGAGCCAAAGCCCTTGCACTTCTCCAGCAGGACATGACCCTTACTAAGAGTTCTCCCACCCTAGGGACCAAGATTACTCATTCCACTCACTGCTTCACAACTCTCATAGCCAAATAGATTTTTGGCTCACCTGCCTGGACATCAGCAAAGCAGCCCTGGAAGCCATCATCTACCCAGTAGTTTCTTCAAACCATGCCCTGGTCTGGCTGACCATTTCCTGGGCCCCCCATCCTTCTCTTCCTCCTCCTCATGGTGGCTGACCACCTCTTGCTGGGACACCCAGACTTTACCCCATGGCTGCAGTGAGAGGCTACAATGTTTTTCAGGAGAACCCTATTGCAGACACATCTGTGGGTAATACCTGGGAGGCATTCAAAGCCACCTGAGAGGGCTATCATGGGATATGCCCACAGAAGGAGGAAATATAGGAACAAGCCAGCCTGCTGGCACAGCAGTTAGTTTCTGCTTGTGACGCCAGTGATCCTGGTTTGGGAACAGACTCAGGGAACCAGAGGGCTGGCCGGGGGGAGAAGGACTGAGTGCCTCTAGGTCTGCTCTCCTTCTCTGGGGGGAAGGGCTGGGTGCATGTCCGGCACTTGAGGGACAGTTGGCAGAGGCCAGAGAAACTACAAGCAACCAGCACCTAGTTTCAAGAGGGTGGAGCAGACACAAGACGTCATTGCACGTCCCCGCCCCAGGGTCAGTCCAGAAAATCTCTCATTGGCTGCCATGATGTGCACCTGACACCAGGCCTTAATGGCTCCAGCCTTTCCACTGACCAATTATGGCTCCAGTGCACTGACCAGCCCAGAACCCAGCCCTGGGGGGGAACCAGGGAGGCAATGCCAGTCATTACCGGCACCTTTCCTGTCAGAGACGGGCTGGATCTTTGGACACTGGCCCCACCCTGAGGGGTAAGTCAGGGGGCATCAGTTGGGGGTAAAGCTTAAGAGTGAGGTAGTGGTGTGCAGGATTGAGCTGAGGGCTAGGTGGCCAGTGGTAAAAAGAAGAGAAAATTAAAAAAATATATATATAGGTAACAGTGTCTCCTGGAGCTGGAGAAGCAGCTGAGTGAGGCGGAAGCACAGTTTAAAGCTCTGCACCACCCATCACTACAATCACAAGTCAGGTGGCTGGTTGCTGCCCTTGGGTTGGAGGTTAATGAGCTGCTAGCAAGGAAGGCAGAGGTCTCCATTATATGACTCAAGCATAAATACCAGGAGGCAGTGGAAAAAGGGGAAGGCCCTGGTCTACCACCTCAAGAAACAGCAGGGATAGACACATTGCTGGGTTGACCGACCAGAGCAGCAAGGTTCACACCAAGTCAGAAAAAATAAATAGTATGATGGCAGACTCTTACTTCCCTCTCTACACCTCCTCTAGAACCCCAAATCCAGAGGAGTAGCCCCATTCTTAAAAATGCTTAACCTCCCCATGTTAACCAGCCAGCATGCTCAGGCTCTCAATGCCCCCTTCACAACCTAAGAAGTGGCTTCAATCCTTGAAGATGGGGAAGGCCATGGGTGGGGATGGCTTCCCACTTGAGGTATGGCAACTCCTACATCAGATAGTTTCTCAATCCTTTGATAGGTCTAAGCCAAAGCCCCTGAGGCTGGCGCCCTCCCTTCCTCCCTCCTTTTGAGAAGTAGTCATCACTGTCCTCCCGAACAATGGGAAGGACCCCCAAAAGACCCCTAGCTACAGAACCATTTCACTGCTGAACACTGATAGCAATATCCTGGCTAAACTACTGGCCACAAGACTTAACCCTCTCCTGCCCAATCTCATACATCCCTTGCAAGTAGGTTTTGTGAAAGGCCGCTACAGCACACATCATCTTAGGTCATTACTGAATGTGATCCACAAATCCAAATCACTCTCCACCCCTGCCGCAGCATTTGCAATTGATTTCAAAAAGGCGTTTGACTCTCTGGAATGAGTTTTGTTCAGCAGGTCCTTCAGAAAATGGGTTTTGGCTAAGGATTTCAGTTATGGATAGGTGCAATTTACTAGTCCCCCGAGGCCAGGGTACTGACTAATGCCATGATGTCCCCACCCATACCATTAGGCAGTGGCACTCAACAGGGCTGCCCCATGTCGCCACTAATCTTTATGTTGGCAGTGGAGCCCCTGGCTGTGGCCATAAGACCAAATCCCCACATCAGAGGGGTGGAAGTAGTAAACATGGAGTACACAACTCTCATGGTCAGTAGTGACCAGCAATGGGATGCTAGTGCAGTTCATTTTCCCTGTTGAAGCACTGGAGGGTGTGAAATGTAATAATTTCTTGGGAGCAGCACACAGCATGGGGCTGGCACTACAAATAAACTTTTTGATGCAGTAGTAAAAGCAGCAGTTTGTGTATTTTTTGCACAGAAGGGGTGAGTGCATCTTCTCCGTTTGTGCTACACTTCCCTCATGTATGCCGACAACCTACTGCTCCCTTTGGCAGACATTGAAAAGTCCATCCCACCCCTTCTGGAAAACCTATCGGACTTTACTGTCTATTCCAGGCTACACCTCAACCAGTCCAAAACTGAGGTTCTCCCACTGAATGGTAAATGTACTCCACAGATAGGCACAGCTCACAATCTTCAGTGGGCACAAAATGGCATCATGTACCTAGGGATACTAATAACCCTAGACCTCTCCAAAATCTTGGAGGCAAATCTGAAATCTCTACTTTCCACCATCTGCACAGAGCTGGATAGGTGGAAACCTCTCCAACTCACCCTAGAGGGCAAAGTTTCAGCTATAAAGATAATCACATCCCACAGGATCCTGTACACCCTTTCTCACCTCCCACTTAAATTACCCTGCATGTTACAACAAAATTGATACCCTACTGGGGAGCTTTCTGTGTGAAGAAAGAAGCTCAGGTAGGGACAAGCTGTGTGTTCACTGGTCCGAAGTAGGCTAGTGCTTGCCATGGTTCAAAGGGTGCAAGTGGGCCTTCAAACTATGCAAACACTTAAATTATTCATGGACCCCAACTCTGAAGCCCCATAATGATTAGGCATGAAGTGGGCATACAGTAAAGTGGCTCACCTATCTTTGCTGATCTACAACAGCCCCTCCCCCAAGGGATATGCTCCCATGCTATGATTGGCCCCTTAATAGAGTACTGAGGAAACTGCATAAAAAGCTGAACAACAACCTGTCTCCCCTCAGCTGAACCCTGCTGTGGGGAAACATGAACATTACTGTAGAACATAAAACCATTGTGAGGCCAAAATGGGCAGAGGCTGGGCTGTTGTTCCTTCAGGACACTTTTGTGCCAAGAACCAACATAGCAGACACATACAAGGAAATACGTGTCTGCTACAGCATCACCCAATGAGTTTGGAGATATTTACAACTTTGAAGTGCCATTAATGAGTATATCTGCAAGAACTCCAAGGGCAATCCCATGTCCTCAATCATACATTGGCTATTTTTTATTTATTTATTTAGTTTTTGTTGAGCGGGTAAGTGCACTAGACAAATCCTGCCTATTTTCAGGCACAACCCGGGGGAGGGGGATACAGATGAATGCCAACTGACCTTGAACCAGATTAAGCTGTTGGTGGTATTTTTTTTAGTGAATCAGGGAAATTTGGCCAGGACACTGAGGAAATTCCCCTACTTTTTTTCGATAAGTGCCAAGGGATCTTTAACATCCACCTGAACTACCACCAATCCAGGCAGATGGGACCTCGGTTTAACATCTCATCAAAAGATGGCACCTCAGAAGTGCAGCACCCTCTCATGCTGCACTAGAGTGTCATCTGAGCGAGGATATTAACCAAGTGCCAGATGTGGGAAATGAACCCACAGCCCTCTGATCTCCGGCCTCAGAGGCGAGTGTGCTCACTACTGAGCCACTGACACTATCCCTCAAGAGGGGCGAGATCAACGTTATTTATGCAGCAGTCAGAGCCCAAATCCCTTCCCAATCTCTGGATGCTAGCTAAATGGAAAGCCTCTCTGAATATCAAAATTCCTGACCAGTATTGGAGAGTGTGCTGGAAACTTGCCCATAGGGCCTACCCTGATCCCAGGAGTGCATTAATTCAGAATAAGATACTTCAGTCCTGGTACAGAACCACTGCAGTGCTCTATAAGGCCAAGCTAACTCAGGATGACCTCTGCTGGAGGTGCCAATCTCACAAGAGGGGTGTGCTCCACATGCTGTGGGACTGCCCTGCAATCGAGCTGCTCTGGAAGTATGTTTTCACTTTAAGTTCCAAGATATTGCAGAAGCTAGTCCACCCCACCAGAGGTGCTGATTTTAGGCCTCCTCACTACCACCCCATTTTACACCCAAGATCAGAAATGAACAGTCATCCTGAGCATGCTGGCCAAAGGCTTATCCTCTGAGGGTGGAGAACACAGGAGGTCCCCTCTGCCAATGAAGTGCTGAATGCTCTAACACAGCTTGTCAATTTGGTATGAATATTCCATGTAGTGGTAAACACTCTACCTCAGTGCAACACTTTTTGGTACCCTTTCATCTCTTTATGAAACCAAGAGAGGGGACTGGATGAGCAAGGCTCTAACAGTCCTTTTAACCCACTTTTATCTCCTCTGACACTTTGGGAATGGCAGAGGTCAGGCTCCCAGGACCAGTCATTTGAGTTCATAATGTACACCATTTGCTTTCATGTACTAGCATTTACCATATCCCTAAGATCTTCCAGATGCATTGTGTGTGTTATATTCTTACTGTTTCAATGCAAGCATACTCTAAGGGAATATGTTCCCACTGTTACTCTGTGCAGCACCCTGAGAATCGCATCTTAGAGATGATACTCCAGGCCATACCAGGTAGGCCTTGTTCAAACTGCTTGTGATGTGTTTCTCCAGAAGGCTGTTTAATGCCTACAGTCCTCATGTAACAGGGCATATGTTTGGAAGCCTGAGGTGGTAGGAGTAGTTCAGTGTGCTTTATCTTTCCCTGCATTATATGTGTTGTTTGTGCTGTGTGACCGCACACAGCTTGTGTGGTTGTTACTTTTCTGAAACAATAACAATCTTTAACAACTAAATTACTGTTTTCACACTAGAATAATAAGCTTTTAAGTACAAACCTGTTTGATGAAGCACACCATCCACAATATGGATCATAAACAGACAGACAGTCTTTACAAGATGTGTATTTATTACAGTTGGCAACTCGTATCCTCTTTACCTGAAAATGAATAGAACCTCTTTATTAGAACCATTACAATACTGTGAAGACTTTTAATTCAGAAATGCCATAGTCCCTCTCTAAAAGGCTTGATTATAGTAAACAAATGTTACTGAAACTAGAAATTAACTATTTAATGGAATATATCTTCATTGCTCTGCTTTTTTGTTCAAATCATAAACATATGTGGTATGTTTTTGCCAAAATACACAAAAATGCTCTATTGTGTAGTACCTCATTTGTTGTTGGTAGATATATGAACCTTGAATCAGTAGGATCAAGTACCATTCTGTGAAAAACTGGAGCTTCATTTACATCTTCAATCAAAACTTCGGGGCATCGTGGTTTAAGATCTTCATCAAGGACAACCTGAAAATAGTTCCATACAGAGTAAGACAATAACATTTACATAATTGAATGACTGTACAAATTTCACATGAGGTTGCCTACATATTGGAGTTCTGCATTACTGTTTGTTTTTAGAAAAATGTATTTAATATATACTGATTTTTAACATCTGCAACTATAAAATTGATTAATTTAGTGTAAGGAATTAGTATTTTTTAAGTTAGTTTTGTTTTCCGATCAGTGCTTTGATCTCCTAGTCCTGATATCACTTCTTCTGCCACATATGTGCACTATGGGGCACAGCAGTACCAGTTACTGACATTTTAATGACTCAGGTTGTCATTTTTTATCCATTTTGTCCCCAGATCCACCCTTCGTCCTTAATTTGTGCAAAGCTAAGAGCTGACCTCATGAGACTGTGACTTCTCTTGTGACATAGGTAAACCTCTTTCTCCTGCTGTAGGATGCTGCTGTAGCTATGGAAGGCAGCACTGCCCTTACTCGATTGGAGAAGTGATGCAGCTTCCAGCACTCCATCCTGACTACAGCTGCCCAATAACGATGATTAGGACTCCCTGCAAAAGTTGGCACTTCATAGTTACAAAAATGTTTGTGACCATGCAGAAATGGGGGTATGGACCACGAGAGTGCTGAAACATCAAGAGAGTGACATGACTGATTGGTAAGAAACAGGGAGTGGATTTGTATGTTAGTGTAAGGTATAGCTTACATTTTGGGTTTGCATTGAAAACGTTTCTTAGGTGGAGTATTGTGCTTTTGTAGTGAAGGTCTTAATTGGTTAGTTGATATGTTAACTGGTTAACTGATTTGTTAATTTGTTGTAGTTAGTGTGGTAGCATATGACTTTTTGCACTGTGGGTATATGGCTTTAACTGTCATGGTGTATAACTTTAATTGGTGTGATACTTGCCTTGAAAAGTCATGGTATAGGGCTTTTATTATGATGGTATGGGAAATACCTTGTGGGTTTTTCTATGGGGGAAAAATTCCCTTCCATGTAATAATAATAAATATGTTTGTATGTCTATTTATCTCTCAGAGAAAATACAAGAGAAAGTGAAGGGGGCACTCTGTGCTTTCTCTTTCTTCCTTTCTTGACCGCAGTCAGCCTTGATCCTTCTTGAGTGGGCAGATCTCCTCCTGACATATTTTGAGTTAGAGAACTAGTTACATGTTCTACAACATCCTTTGCAATTTTTTTAGTGGTGGTTTTTATATGTGGTTTGGCAGTTTTCAACCTCTTTCTTAAAAATAGAACTGCTTTTCTAAACAGACTATGAAATCTCCTGTTACTGGAATCATACATAGCAGAAAGTCTATAAAATCCCAGAAGATGTATCTGTCCTGAGCACTGTAATTGCTTCTGTACAACTCCAGACCCCACCATGTCAAACAATTATCATCCTTTGTTAAAGAGCTAGTGTACTGTCTCAAACTAATACTAGTTTTTTAAAGCAGTCAACTATTACCTTTCATATCTGAGGTAATTTTTCTCTTCTCTTTGGTTAATTAGAAGATTGTATACCGGATGTTAGTAGGTGTGCTGTATGGAACAGCACTCTGTCTGACAGCTAACATATCTAGTTCTGCTATACCCATTACATCATCAGCATTGTGACCTCACTGACTGTGGCATCACTGTTAGGAATAGCTACTCAGTAGCTGCCAGGTAAGTCACATGTGATGTCACTGTCAGTGTGATCATAATGTTAATGATATAGTGTAGGGGGAGGAACTAGAGATAGATTTGTAAGCTGCCCAGCTGGGTTCACCCACAATGGTGTGCAGGCAATATGGGGACATCATTTAGTGTGCAAGAATGATGCCATCCAGAATTATCATGGGTGGCCTTCTGGCACCCTAAACTGACAGCACCACAGGATCATCCACAGAAAAAATTAATTTGTGTAGGGGGCTTTGTCACCCGTACTCCCAAAAACAAATACAACAAACTCTGGGGGGGCACATGCCATGAAAGTGGCACAAAGTTGTGGGATGCCCAACAGGGCATTAGTGTGGGACAATCTAAAATTCAGATCACCCCCATCACTCACGCCCTTGTTGGGCACCCGCATTATCACCCTAACAACAAGATACCACCCAGCCGAGAGCTAGTCCACACATCCAACTCAATAGTATCACATAAGAGACTTTCTAATGAGCAAAAGAAAAAAGAACAATACTTTAGAAATAGAAAATTACAACTGACTACTTCTTAAATGTGTTTATTTTTCCTGTTTGTCTGTTTTGGTTCCTCTAGCTCTTTAAATTTTTAAAGTAGTCTCTGCAGGTTAAAATACAACTTCATGATCTCCTTTGCAAACTGAAATGGCACAAGTCATTGTGATCATTCTTTATTTCAGTAGTGACTGCATCACTTTGATGTTTACTGACTGCCCGGTGGTGGGCTCCTCATAGGTAATGGTCACCTCATTGTCTTGGCCACTCATAGGGATACATCTTAGCAAAGGCACTGACTATCCCCACCATTTCAAATGTAATAATGTCTGTGAGGATGTATAATGTGTAAAAGGCCCCATCAATATCTGATGGGTTCTTTGGTATAGTCTCTCCTATATTTATAGTAAGTCTTTCAAAATTCAAAGGGTGCCTTAATTGCCCCTTCATGTTCATAATGACTTTGATGTCACTTTCAACACTTTTTTCTCTGCCAATGAATTGATATTCAAAAGCTCTGGGCAGTTCATGTCTTAGAAATATGCTTTTATTGATCTGAGTGATGAAACTTGTAATGCTACAATAGTAGCTTTTTGGAATGTCAGTCTTCCTCTTTAATAATTGGGTTTTGTACACGTATATTGGGGCTGAAGATCTGAAGCTAGTACAGGATAGAGAACATGTTTTTGTTTGCAGTCACATTATTCCAGGTATGGGGGTATTGCATTTCCACTAGTCACACTTTCCATTCACCATATAGTTCAGGTGTTTGTGGTAACTTTACTGTAAAAGAGGATATGGTATTATTAGGGATCACACTGGCTGAGTAATTGCCAGGCAAGGTGATATAAACCCCATTTTTGAACTTCCTGAATATTATTTGCTTTTCATGTTCTGCACCTTTGTTGCCTCAAGCCAGCTATTAAATTTATCTGACTAACCCTGCAACTTCATCAGTGTTTTTCTTCCACATTTTTTCTTCAAGATTATTAATCTGGACAAGAATTTAATTGGGAAAGAGCGTGACAGTCCCTAAGAAGGGGGCAAGAGCAAAAACAGAAACCAACAGATCTTGTTCAAACAAAAGAAATCAGCCTAACAGAAACAAAGGCTCAACCAAACAAAAGAGAATAGGACTTTCACACAGAGTTCAGAGAGTTCTAGACTCCTCCACTGACTCATCAGACTCTGGAGAAGAAGCAGAAAATCAAAGTGAGAGAGGAGTTTTTTTAAAGGACTGCATAGACATCAATGACAAAAAAGCCAATAAATAAAATAAATCAGAAATCCATGTAAAAGTAAAGGAGGTGGATGAATAACATTGAAGAACCAGCAGGAAATCCATGGGGCAGAAGAAAAACAAACAAAAAACAAAAGCAATAATTAATCTTACTTCCAAAATGTTAACTAAGGCACAACAGTGAGTGCTAAGAAGGGGCCTTTGCTTTGTGACTTCCCCAAACATACATAGTTTCACAATAGAAGTAAAACTTTTTATGGCATTTTGAAAAATTCATTTAAAATATTTATAGCATGCTACCATGGAACAACAGGAAGAAACTGAATTGACTCGCACCACAGAACTTGAAGAGCTTAGTTTCCTTGATGCCATCAAGAGTAACCAAAAGAGTGAAAATTAACTTTTACAGGGACTTTCCTTCTAAGAGGACTTCTCACCAGGACAGGCATGAATTTTTGAACAAGATTTGGAAGTAACTAATAATTTAACGGATGTGACTGGTGAGGTCTCCAAGCCATCACTGTCAGGAGGCTTTCTTTCAAAGAGGAAATGGTACATTGCGAGCCCAATATAGACTTCGGCCCAGTTAGTACTTTGATAGTCTCCCCTAATGTGAGAAATGACACTACTGTCTTAAATTTTACTACTGATGGTATGGTTGAAAATTTACTAATATTGCATAATACTGTCCCCACACCAGGCACTTGGGTTAAATCCTAATACTGACACTGTAGTGCAGCATGAGGGGCCGTCTTACAGATGAGACATTAAACCAGGGTCCCTGCTGCCTGTTCTGGTGGCTGTTCAGATGGATTTTAAAGATCCCATAGCACTTCTTGAAAAGAGTAGGGGAATTTTTTTATTAACCCCTTCACACCTGAATTAAATAGAACTCAATGCAAATTAAGAAAACAATACAAAAACATTAGAACACAATATAAGAAACAATTCTGTACATGAAAATCAATACAGGAGAAAGCAAAACAGTGGGAACAGTAACATAATAACAAAACAAAACTGAAACTGAACTAAACAAAATAAACCTATTTTATCATTCATAAAAGGTATGTCAGTCCATTGTTTAACCCAGACAGCATTAGAAGTCCTCTGCTGTTCAAATCAGCATTGTGCACATACTTAGATACATAGATACATAGACAGTGTCAGCAGATGAGGGCCTATGGCCCACCCAGTCTACCATTTGAGCTTGTAAGTTCAGTTTGTTTTCCTAGAAGTCTGTTGCCCCTTACCCCTGACCTCTAGAATTCCTTTATGTCTATCCCATGCATTCTTAAATCCCGTGATTGTTTCAGCCCCCACCACTTCCTCTGGCAGGGTGTTCCACTTGTCCACCACCATTCTGTGAAGAAATTCTTTCTCATGTTTCCTCTGAATCATCCTCCCTCCAACTTCATCCCATGCCCTCTAGTCCTGGAACATCTTTTTCACTTAAAAATAGTGTTTTCCTGCACCCTGTTCCTCCCTGTAAGATACTTGTATGTCTCTATCATATCCCCTCTCTCCCTCCTCCAGGGAGTACATGTTCAGTTCCTTCAACCTGTCTTCATAGGACTTGTGATGCAATCCATGCACCATCTTTGTTGCCCTCCTCTGAACCTTCTCCACCCTGTCTATGTCCTTACCTAGGTATGGTCTCCAGAACTGTACACTGTACTCCAGGTGGGGCCTCACTAGTGTCTTGTATAGTGGAATTATGACCTCCCTTTTCCTGCTGGTGATGCCCCTGCCTATACATCCCAGCATCCTATTTACTTTACCTGCTGCCTTGTCACACTGTTTCCCTACCTTGAGGTCATCAGAGATGACAATCCCAAGATCCCTTTCCTGCTTGGTGCATGCTATATCCTCACCCCCCAACTGATATATTGTGCCAGGGTTTTTGTGCCCCATATGCATTATCTTGCACTTCTTTGCATTGAATTTCAACTGCCAAACCCCTGACCATTCTTCAAGTTTCTGCAGGTTGCTTCTCATTCTGTCTACACCCTCTGGTGTGTCTACTCTGTTACAGAGCTTTGTGTCATCAGCGAACAGTGAAATTCTGCCTTCTAGATCCTGCACAATGTCACTGATGAAGATGTTGAATAGGACCGGTCTCAGCACTGATCCTTGTGGTACCCCACTGGTCACTCTTCCCTCTGTGGAGTGACAGCCATTTACCACCACCCTCTGTGTCCTGCCACCCAGCCAGTTACCTACCCACCACACTACTGTCCTGCCCACACCCATATTCCCCAGTTTGTGTAATAGTCTTCTATGTGGCACAGTGTCAAAGGCCTTGCTGAAGTCCAGATAGGCCATGTCCACTGCCCTCCCCTGATCCACCTCATTAGTCACCCAGTCAAAAAATTCAATGAGGTTGGTCCGACATGACCTCCCCCTTGTGAAACCATGCTGCCTTGGGTCCTGTAGTACATTGATAACCAGATGTTCCACCAATCTCTCCTTCAGTAGTGCTTCCATGATCTTCCCCACTACCGAGGTGAGGTTGACTGATCTGTAGTTCCCTGCTTCCTCTTTGTTCCCACTTTTGTATAAGGGGACTACATCTGCTGTCCTCCAGTCTTTGGGTACCTCCCCTGTTTCCAGTGATCGGCTAAACAGGATAGCCAGAGGTTCATCCACCACTTCTCTTAGTTCTTTAAGGACCCTGGGGTGCACCCCGTCTGGCCTCATTGCTTTATCAACTCTTATTACTTCCAGTTCCTTCAGGACCCTTTCTCGTGTAAAGGGACTTGTGTCCATTTCTGCACCATTCTCACCCCTTGTACTCCCTTCAGACCCATTACCCTCCTCTTCCTCAGTAAAGACTGAGCAGAAATACCTGTTCAATATGTCAGCTTTACTGTTGTCATCCTCCAGCGGCTCCCATCCTCCCCTTCAGTCTCACTATCCCTCTCTTTGTCTTTCTTTTTTTTCACTTATGTACCTGTAAAGGTTTGTCCCTCTACCCACTGATTTTGCAATGTGTTCTTCTATCTGAGCTTTGGCTTCCTTACTGACCTCCCTGCCTCCCTTTGCTTCTCCTGGTACTTCTCCTATCCCTTCTGCCTGTGTCTTTTTGTATTGCCTGAATGCAATCTTTTTGGCTTTCACTTTCTTTGATACCTCTTTGGAAAACCATAATGGTCTCCTCTTCCTTTTCCTCTTGCTAACCTGCTTAATGCATAATTCTGTTGTTCTTGTAATCCCCATTTTAAATACTGCCCACTGTTCCTCAACCCCTGATTCCTGTCCCATTCCCCTTAATGCCTCATGCCACATAATTCATTTTCCAATGAGAGAATAACCTGAGATGGCATACGGCCATGTTGCTGAAACAACAACTTACATCTTGTCTGCCATAGTATAAATTTCACACATATAAAATAAAATGAATAGTACCAGAGTCAATATTTACAAAATGAAATGAAACCCTCCTACCACTTCCTCATATGTGCTCAATTACTATCTAGTATCTTTCCATGTTTGTGACAATAATTGCCAAAAAGAAGCAACAAAGGGACAAGTAATAAAAAATTGTTCCATGGTTTCCTCAATATTATTACAAGACAATCTTAGACAAAAATGCTACGCCATGCTTTTGTGCTTATCATTCCCTTTCACACTAAGCCTACCATGGCAACTAAGTCATAAGGCATCCCGCATTCTGGGGGGACCATTTATCCTGCAAAGAGTGCAATACTTTTTGGATAGTGGATGTCCTGTATCCTCTTAAAGTTCGGTGTGACAGAAAAAGCTGAGTCCTGAATGCTGGCATACAATAAAAGTCTAGGGTTACAGTCAACCTGCATAAGCCGTAACTTCCATTTTCTGAGTTTGTATACTACAGGTTTTAAAAAAAAAAACAGGACTTTGATGTAATGTAGTAGTAAGGGGCAATTGTGTGGTCCAAAAATTAAAAAAAAGGCAGAAACCAAACAGAAGCAAAAACTGTCCATACCGCAGGGGAAGGGGTAATAGGGTCAAATAAATTATGAATCATAAAAATACTATAAAAAATACAACAGGATTCAACAAATTTAGGCCACCTTTGTTAACAGGAAAATACAAGACTTCTCATTTAATGGGTTTAACTTACTGCCCCAAACCATTTAAAGACTAAACTCAACAAAAACACCTCCAAAACCTGGGGGATGGGATAAACAATATTATACAATGGCAAGAAAAAATCCTGGTCTCTGATTGGTCAGTCTTCAGCTGAACCCATGATATAAACCAGTACAACATCACGGGTCTAGTCTCAGCCTCACTGTGAACCTGCAGATGAGCTTATGGATGTGGATCTTGCTCCTTTTTGCATCTCCTCTTAAGAAACAAAAATATCTTTCCACACTAATAAAAACATTCGTTAAAATTATTTTTGTATTTTATACATAACAACGAGCCATTGTATAATAGCAATAGTGCCCTCCAGGGTGTGTGTCTTTTGGGATAACATCACGCCTCAGTTGTTGGATGCACTCGGTCTGTGGCCTCGTGTCCAACCACCTGAGGCATGATATTATCCCAGCTCGACACACACCCTGTCGGGCAATATTGCTTAACTCAAATAACTAAAAATAGGAAAAAAGAAAGTTTTCAACAAGACCGCTTTTTTCTTGGTTTGTTGCCACATCTTCCAATAAGTAACTTTCTGTTTCTCAATAGCCAATTTCTCCTCCCAGTTCAACAATGAGTTGTCACCCCTGCCAAATCAGATACCCAATATTTTTAGGGATTCAGCAGAAACAGGGATACCCTGTAGCTCACTAAGAGGGGGCTGTAGAGGGACTTAGAATATATCCCCTGTTCTTAGCTGCATTAATTGAAGCTACAGCTACAGCTGACTATTGCTGTATATGAGACAAGGCTTGCAGACCAGAGGAAGAGTCAGAGAGAAAAAGACAAATGTCATCCGCATAATTTATTTTATTTATTTATTTAGATTTTGGTAACTGGGTAAGCCCACAGAGACCAGAGATCCCTTTTTCAGGGGCGACCCAGAGTTAGTTACAGTAAATACATACAGAGGTATCAATATACAGTAATTACAGCTGATACATATTGGGAAGTTGGTATCAAACGTTTAGTACAGAGACAGCAGGCATCACAAGGCTCACATGTATTAAAACAGGTGTACAGTACATTTAACAATTTTTTTTCATAAGAGATTCATGGGGTAAGAAGGTGTGGCTAAGCTGGTGATAGCATGACAATCAGCCTGGGCAGGGGGCTAGCTGTATTTCTGACTTCCAGAGAATCTTCAGAAGGACAGATACCTTTGAGAAGGTCTGATTGTTGTATATGTCATAGTAAGGGGTTAAGGCAAAACACATATGGTAGGGAATGCATAGGACAACCCTGTCAGACTCCCCTGTGAATATGAACTTAAGAACCCAGGTGGCCATTGATCAGTGATGAAGCAGTGGCTGTACCACTCAAAGTAGTATGCCAATCACAGAATTGTTGAGGAACTCCATAGTACAATAAAACACACAGCAAAAATGCATGAGAGACCTTATCAAATGCTTTTCCTGATCAGAGAAAAAACATAGCCATGCAAGCGATCCTCCTTACCCAGTTCAATCAGTTCATGAATAAGCAACTGATTATCTGAGATCGACCTCCCAGGCACTGAACATGTCAGTGAGGTAGAAATCAAATAAGGAACCAATTTAGCAAGCTGTAATGTCTAATCTTTTATCAAAATTTTAAGGTTCGTGTTTAGGAGGCTAGGAGGCCTCCAATAAATGAGCTCCAACCTATCATTTTTTTTTATAGAGAAAAATCTTTACAGCAATACAGAAATGAAAGTGCACCTTTGAGGAGGCCAAAATCCAATTAAAGACTACATAGAGAATATCCACCAAATCAGCTATTAATGCTTAGTAAAACTCGGTGGTAAGACTGACTGGTCCGGGGTTGTATTACTTTTTAAAGCCTTAATGGCAGTTTCAATTTCAGATTTAGAGACAGGAAGTACCAAATTGTCCAGAAGGCCTATAGAGGTAGGGGGCTGAGGAGGAGGATGAAAAGAAGCCAAACATGACTGCATAAGTGGGTCATCAATTAAGGGAGGGGCAGCCATATTGATAAGATGTATCTGAACCACCCGTAAGATTCTGGGGAAGTAATTACTGTATTACTGTCTATGGTAGTCAATGAGGTCATCACCCTAGTGTCTATTCAGGTTCTACAACTAGAAAAAAACATCCCCCAGTCCAGATTTCCCAGGAGTGCATATTCTATGTTTCAGCAACAAGGATGTTGCCCTAGAATATAGCACAAATTCCATTTCTTTCTTAACCGTAGTGATTTGAGAAGACACCTCCCAATGTCCTTCATTAAGATGAGAATCTAATTTAGCTAAATGACCCTATAAAGTAAGCTGTTTCATATATTGGGCCTTAGGTAGTTGGGAAGCATGTGAGATAAACACCTTACGTAACTCCATTTTCGTTTCCACCCACCACTGCCTAAGGTCATCAATTGAGCAGACTATGGATTGTCTGGCTTTAGGTAACTCCAGGACATGAGTACAGATAGTTTGATTGTCTAATAGGGTATTGTTAAGTTTCCAATACCCCTTCCCAATTGGGACACGTTCCTCCAACCCCAGCCCAATAGCCACAATAACATGATCCGATATTTCCAAAGGATGTGTCATTTCATTTTGTACATGGACATATTTGGACAAAGGACCTTTCTAAAACTAATGACCTTCCTGCTGATGTATCACCCAATACATGTCAATTAAACCAGATGCAGCAATAATCAATTTAAGGCAGTTGGTGTCACAAATATCTTTTTTTGGTGTATATGCTCCCCTATCCTGCTTAGAGACGACACAATTAAAGTCACCTGCCCATAACACATGTTTAGTAGTGTGTGAATATGGCTTTACAATATTAAAAAGGTCCACTTTGTTTTTATTTTTCTGAGGGGCCTATAGACATATTGCTCTCCAAGCAGTGTCATGAAAAGTAAAATCAAGCAATGAGACACAGTCAGGAGAGATGTCTAATATATGGGAAACCAAAAAGTTGCCCCCATGAATAAGAATCCCAACCCCATCACACACATGAGTACCCAGAGAAAAGAAAGAGGGACCCCAACACCATAATTTCTTAGTTGCTACTATCTGAGAGAGAGTATTCAACCTGGTGTCCTGCAAAAAAAAAAGATCGAAATGTAAGTCATAGGCGTAGTTAGGGTTACCAGTTGATGTCTAGCATTCCTTATGCTATTGACATTAACTGTAGCTACTAGAAAGTGTAAAAAAACAGACATTTAGGAGAAAGGAAATGAAGAATCAGTCTGGAGCTTCTCTGGGGCAGAGCCAAGGTGATGTCACAACCCTGTCTTAGCGGTGTGAAGAGGGGGTCCTCCTCAGAGTTGGAGGAGTGCATGTGTTGAGATGAAATGGTAGAAGACATTTCAGGCTCAGTACCTTGGTCAGATTCCTGTGGTCCAGAACTTAGGATGTCATATTTATTGGGCAAAGAAATACCCAGAGGGGAAGTAGCAGATTTAGCAGTTTTAGATTGAGGCCTCAGTTGCTGCAGTGCCCTTATTTTTTTGGTAGCAGCTGTCATGTCAGGTGGTGGCATCTCAATAGTGACAGTCCCGGGGGGGGGTTAACTCTGGAGAGACCTCAGGAAGGAAAGCAGGAGGTGCAGCACCATTCTGTAAATAAGCAGGAACAAGGGATGCAATCTACTCAGGTGGCAAAGCCACGGCTAGAGTATCAGCCAGTGGAAAAGAGTAAGGAGGAAGAGGTTGTGGTAAAACCTGGAACATAGGGATAGGCTCTCGAACATCTTCCAAATCAGCTGATGCATGGGGAGCTGATTGGTCCTGGGGCACTCTCTGGGCTGCAATATCTTTCTTCTGAGCATCAGTAATCAAGGAATCTTGTGTAGTTAGATCAGACCTATTATGGGCAGCCCAAGGACAAGCATGGTAGGAGTGCCCCACACCCTCACAAAGATTACAGATCATTTCATTGGGACAGTCAGTAATAGTGTGCCCATAAGTTAAACAAAGACTACATTTAATATGATCACACATTGAACTGAGATGTAAAAAGGACCCACATTTAAAGCAAGTCTTGGGCTGACCAGGATAAAAGCAATGGCCCTATCCCACCCAAGAAATAAACTACTAGGGAGATGTTGGGGCTCCAGATTAGAATGCAGAGCTTACCCTTATATATTCAGCTCCCCAATCCAGAGATGCTTCTCATCAAATATGGGCTGTGGGGGCCCAAAAAATTACAACGCTGTTGTAACCAATGCATAATATCATACACCGCCACACTCTCTTTATGAAACAAGACAGTAATGTTTTACACAGCTGGTCTAGTAAGGGGTATGGCTCTAAAGAGCAATCAAAGAGCAGAATACCTCAGTTTCTCATATTTAGCCCCAGACCTGTCAAGTTCCTGTGAAGATTTAAAACTAATATCAAATAAGGAGTCACCAGAAGCATGAATGAGAGCATAAATCTCATTGGTAAAAAAAATGACAGATTCTTTAATAAGATGCTTCCCAACATAAATACTATCTGGTATAGTATCCAGACCCCCAATGTACTGTAAGCAAACATCATTTCTTAGTTGATCTGGTGGGGATTGTTGTGAGAAAGCACCCTCTGTCAAAAGGAGGCCCATTTAATTTCTGCCTGTTCAGCCGTAGCAATGGGGGGTGGCAGGCTGCTCCTCATCCATCCTATCACCCCAATTAACTGGAAGAGTACTGGGATCTTCCTGACCAGAATCAGTACCAGGACATAAATGAACAGTGTTAGTAGGCTGTGAGTTTGTAGGGTCATGCTGTACATCCGCAGGATGCAGATCTAAATCAGAGTCAGTAATAAAGGAAGAGGGACCTGGGACAACAACAGTATGTGGAAGAACAGTAGGGTGTACAGGAGTTTTAATAGGAGATCCAGATATAGGGCTGTGGTCAGGATTTGATCGTCATTGACCAACAACAGCCCATTTCCAGTCAGTATGTTTAAGGGAGTTTTCCAGTGACTATGGTAGTTTATGAGAGACAAACCCCATCTCACCCTTAGACTGGGAGCTGGCCCACCCACGGCGTAAACCCAGCATTTCACTCACAGAAGGTACAGCACTTACAAGCGGTGGTGAAGAGGCAGGATAAGAGTCAGAAAAAATAGCATCAGGCAAAGAAGAAATATCAGGTGGTTTCTCAGATGTAGCAGCAAAGGGTGATGACTCATTCACTGCTTTTGATGATGCTGCATCACAGACAGCTGGAGCTGGTGTGACAGAGGCTGCAGAGTTGTCAGACCATTGCAATTGGCCTTGCGGCACAGCATAGGGTGTAGATGGAAAAGTAGCATTCAGCATGTCTCCAGTAGATGGTACCTTAGGAAAAGAAAAATCAGCATCCCACACAGTTTCAGGTAAGACCAAAGAAGTAGCCAGGGCAGCATTAAGCAGGGACATCTCAAACTGGCATTTTTTGAAGCAAAGTTTCCTCAGCCAGTCCTCCTCACTCTGCTCACTCCTTACAGGTAGCAGTTCCATAGTATCCATATCGACAGGCAAACCATCTAGTACAACAAATGCAATCTCCAAATCTGGACCTGTAGGGAGGGAGATCAGCTCACCTGCAGGAACACCTGCAGACTGGCCATGTCCATTAACAGCAGCCATAGAGACAGCAGCTCCCCCTACTGACAAGAGTAGAGGAATTTTTATTGTAACCTCAACAAACAAATAAATACAAAACAGTGTTAACTTCACACAAAAGTAATATACAAATCATAAGAAACATCAAATAAATATTACATTCATACATTGTCTAGTTTACTTACAAATACATATTTAAGGACCCAAAATTAAATCATAATGCTGAAAAGAACCTCCCCCCCCCACACTAAAAGAGTAGGGGAATTTTTATTGTAAGAACTTCAATAAACAAATAAATACAAAACAGTGTTAACTTCACACAAAGATAACATACAAATCATAAGGAAAATCAAATAAGTGTTATTGTCATACATTTTCTAGTTTACTTTCAAATGTTTAAGAACCCCAAATTAAATCATAATATTGGAAAGAGCCCCCCCCCAATAAAAGAGTAGGGGAATTTTTTTATATTATTATAATAACTTCAATAACACATTAATACAAACAGTGTTAAATCACACAAAATAATATCCAAATCATAAGACAAAAGAACTCAAATAAGTATTGACAGCCCTACACATTCTAGTTTGCTGTCAAATAACTATTTAGAACCTAAAACATAAATTATAAGACTGAAATAAACTTCCCCCTCTCCCCACTAAAAAAGTAGGGGAATTTTTATTGTTGTAACTTCACATACAGGTCACATGGTAAAACCTCAACTGGTATAACATGTATACTGTATCAGATTTTGTCAATTAGAGATCTAAAAGGTCAGAAAACCTTCCTAAAGTTTACAAGCAATAAGTCTAGGGACTCGTTTAGTCTCCTGTTCTTTATATTTGGCAATATCATCTCTGATGATGTTCAATAATTGATTTTGTGGCATAAGTTGTTGCTGTAAGAAAATCTACATCTACTTTGCCATAACCAATATTTAATGAAACTAAAAAGAACGTTAGTACATGCTACTATTAAAGAGTGACCAGTGGGGGACAACAGTCTAATCACAAAGGTATTGTAGTTGAGATACTGAAAAGGTAGGCATGTCCAAGTGGTACTGACTATTTTCCAAAAATCTGCAGAATACGGGCATTCAAAGTATAAATGTTGAATAGTTTCTAAAGTACTGCCACAACCTGGTCTAGAACAGTATCGTTCCAAGACCTCATTGTGTTTTTAATTATTTTTAATATTCAGCTTACCCTGGGCACATAACCATATCACATCCCATGTTTTGGGGGGAATTCTTTTATCAAATAACATGTGACATATTTCCGACCTCTCTTGTATATTCCTATCCTCAAATGGGTGATATATAAAAAAAGTATCCACCAACCAATGGTAAGTGTGTTTTCTAGGGTATAGAAGGAGTTGAGATTTTGACATTTGCCAACATTTTAATTCATCCAGACTGTATTTAATATATGGGGTAAATCCATGTGATGTGAAGTATCTGGAGATGGTAATACTGTATTGTCAGACCATGGAGTAAGAACCCCTGTATATGGTGACTAAGCCATGTTGTCCATATGGACATTTTTGCTCATAAAAGGGGACAAAACTGGTGTAGGAAAAATGTTAAAAAGAAACAGATGGGATTTGTCATACCTAAGATTCCCTTTTAACAGGAAGTAAGTAATACCTCTTTTTAAAGGGTTTAATCTATTTCCCCACAGAACTAAAAAAAAATCCAAAAGTTTACTTTCCAAGTGTTTCAGACTAGGAAAGACATGGCTTATGTACAAAAAGAAAGGGATAAGGTGGGAAGGAATCATGTAGATACATTTGTGTTTACTCATGTTCCATGAGTTTCATAACTGAATCCAAGATTGTATTTGTTCAAGTTTTAAGTTCCAATTAAATTCAGCCATATCTCCTGGTCCCAAAAATACACCTAAAATTCTTTGGGGTGTGTATACAAGAGGAATTTGTAATAATTTGGTCTCTGTGGATTGGGACCCTATAAGAAGATAGAAACATTTTGAAAAATTCAAATCAGCACCAATTAATGCAGAAAAGGTTTGCAGGATCTCCGAGGCAACACAACCACCAGTCTGACTTTGCACAGTAACTATAAGGTCATCTGCATTTGCACAAACTTTGACCGGGGGGATTGGAATATGAAACCCATTGATTTTGATAGAAGCATCTAGTGCTCTGATGACTGGGTCTAGTGTCAAAATGTACAGCATAATGCTCAACCACCATCCATGTCGTACACCACAAACAACTCTGTGTGATTTTCCTAACCACCTATGCAAAAGAGGTTAAACAAAGGCAGGTTTGTAATATTTTTGCAACCAAGAAATAAATAACTTAGGAATCCCATATTCAGACAGGCAGAGCCATAAATATTCACGAGGTATTCTGTCAAAGGCTTGGGACTGATGTAGGCTTAGCATAAATGCTGGGATTTGAGTTATATGGCTGTAGTCAATTATTTCTCTCAGTGTTAAAAGGCTATCTGTTATTTTCCGAGAGGGAATCATGCATGTTTGAGAAGGATGAATGATCTCAGACATAACGTTCACTAATCTGTTGTTTAGGATCTTAGCTAAAATTTTCAAATCTACGTTTAACAAGGTGATCGGTTGCCAGTTATTCAATTGGTGTTTGTCACCTTTTTTAAATAAAAAAATAAGACCCCCACGTTCATCTCACCGGGGATTTCAGGGCGCTATAATAGCTTTTTGAATACCCGTACTATTTCCATGGCACAATGAGGCCATGCCTATTTATAAAATGCTGGTGATAGACCATCATTGCCAGGAGCACTGTTAGATTTAAGTGAAGTAATTGCTGATTCAAGTTCAAGATGAGATATAGGTTGGGTCAATAAATTCTGCTGGAGGAGGGAGATCTGAGGAAGGGACAAAGATCAAAGCCAATCCTGAGTTTTATTTGAGACACTAAAACTTGTACCAAATTTAGTTTGGATGTATTGATCAATTTAATTTAGAATGCCTGATTTAGTAGTGAGTAGTTCACCAGTTGAGGACTGTAGTTGTGAAATAATTTTATTTTGCCTTCTAGCTTTACAGTTTTTGTTGGGGTTAGTTAGAAAAGATCTACCTTGGGTGCTGAATGTTTGCTCTGCTTCTAAGAAAGTATACCAGTTGTATTGCAGGGATTTTAATTATATCTTGAGAGTGGTGAGCTGTTGGGAATGCATCATGAAAAGTTTTAACTCTTTCCTGTAGAAATTGCACTTACTGACACAAGACATTATAATGATGTTCTTTACTGTAATGTAATGTTCTTTTTTTTTCCAACTCATCTTTATTCAAGAGTTTGGAATACATTACATGTAAAAAAAGAGACAAAACCCAACCTTGTAGTATTCTAAATACTGTACATATAGTATATATAACTATCTAATTCAGAATTTTAAATTACATATTTTTGTTCCATTTTATAGTCATTTATCTGGGTCCAGATTCTTGGTTTTACCAAATGTCCATTCCCTTACATATCTATTCCTCCAGTGTTCTTGCATTAATCAGTACATATTAACTAATAAATTCATTCCAAACTTTACTTTATATCTTGACAACCATCAAGAAAAAAAGGAAAATTAATAACAGCGAAAATGAATTTCTGTTTTGCCCAGATTAATAAGAGGGGTTACATGGTGGGGGTATATACATATAAATAAATCTTATTTGCTGTACTAATCATTTCAGTTATTAAGGGGGGTGCATAGGGGCCCAGGGGGGATGCCCCAACAGACCATAGGGAGAAGAAAAATCAGAACTCCCTAAAGTCAATCTATTCTAATCCCTTCTCCCCTACCCTCAGGGAAGCAGTTTCCTTCTACCAGGTTAGGACCTGGGTACCAGAGTAGCCAGGGACTCCATAGATCCTGGAACTTCTCTTCCCGGAGACCTATTCAGGCTGTCAGGTGTTCCATCTCGCAGATGAAATCCACTCGACTTTGCCATTTCAATAATTCGGGTGGCTCTCTTTTAAGCCAATGAGTTGTAAGACACCTAAGGGCTGCTACCATAAAAATTTGGGCTAATTTTCTCTGGGGAACAGGGAGTTGCAGGACCATAGGCAAGCCTAGTACCCATTCAGTCATATCTCCAGGGATGTTCACTTTCAATATTGCATTGGTTGTGATTCTTACCTCCTCCAGGAACCCTTGAATAATTGTGCAGTCCCAAAAGATATGTAGGTGGGATCATACTGAGCCGCACTCTCTCCAACATTTATCTGAATTAGGTCTCAGAAAATGTTTTGTAATTTTTGGGGTATAAAAAAACCTGGTCAAGACCTTCCAATAAAATTCTCGCCAGCTAGGTGAGGAAGTTACTTTCCAACCTATAAGTATCCGCTTCTTCCAGATATCTTCTGTTATTGGGTTTACCCCTTCTTTATGCCAGGCCTCTTTGATGCTACTTAGCGGGATGACTTCTTCTGAGAGCAGCCGAGGGTTGAGGTCCAAGATGTATTTCCCTTTTAGATTTAGTTTAGCCATATTATATATAAAGTCTTCCCATGTGTTCTTCTGCCTACCCACCAGGGGCAGATAGCCAGGTGTGTTCAGATAATGTCTTATCTGCAGATATCTGAAACATTCAGGCCTGGGTATTTTGAATTTAACCTGGATCTGATGAAAGGACATGAAAATTCCATTCTCCACTAACTGTGCAAATCTTGTGATTTTACTTCTTTCCCATCTTTCATAACCAGAGTCTATCCCCGGGGGTATGAAGTCTGGAGGTTGTCTAATTAATGACAGCGGGCCCAAAGTACCCTTCCCTCCTCTCATTTTATGCCTAGTTAATTGGAGGATACCCATAGAATGTTGTAGCCATGGATTCTTAATATGGTTTATAAACTTTTTTGGGAGAGCTAGGTTTGGCAGGGCAAACGGGGAACAGGGTAAACTCCACCATTCTCTATTTCATACCATCCAGAGTCCAATCATTGTTTCACCCAGGTGTTCACTGCCCCCATCTAGGCAGCCAGGTAATAGCTCTTCAAGTTAGGCAGACCAAGGCCGCCTTGTGACTTAGGTTTTTGGAGTATAGATTGCCTGACCCTAGGTCTACCCCCCTCTACTTTGTGCCAAAATTCCTTAGGTATCCAGATTGGTAAGGCAGAAAAAAGGAACAGAAATCTTGGTAACAGATTCATTTATACTGACTCTATCCTGTCTGCCAGAGATAATGGAAGCAGTGACCACCTAGCCATATCCTTCTACGTATCATTCCATAGCTTATTATAGTTGATAGTAAACAACTTAGATAGCTTTGCAGTAACCTGCACTCCAAGATATCTGATCTGGTTTTGTTTTGCCCATGTAAACGGGGAAAGTTCTCTTGAACTCTGGAAGGCATAGTCCACACAGAGTCAGTGCTTTCAATTTATTATAGTTAATTCAATATCCTGATACTGTTCCAAATGATTCAAGGACCCAGAGCAGATGCGGCAGTGAGCTCTCTGAGTTTCCCAGAAAGAATATGGAGTCGTCAGCGTATAGTGCAATTTAGCGTTCTATGGTCCTAATGTAATGTTCTTGAGATATTCTTGAAACATGATATAAAATCTGTTTTGTGTCTAACCACCAGGAGACAGGATTGTTGTACAGAAAAAAGAACTGACTGCCTAGCAGCAAGTAAATCCAGTAAACATTCTTGATTTGTATCCTGTAACAGAGATGAATTAAGCCTCCACAACCCTTTCCCATATGCCACTTCTGAAATCTTTCCTAAATAGATAGTAATTAAACAACGATCAGATGAAGGGACAACTTGAGTATTTGATTTATGTACTGTAATTATAGAAAGAAATAAAGAAATAATCTAGCCTTGATGATAGTAACCCTTTATAAATTGTATGAAGTGGTTGAGTAAGGTATGCTCCCCTTATGGTGACACCAACACAGCAAACTACAATCCTCTCGGCAAAATTTACATTTTGCTGACAGGTCGCTGTGTTGGTGTGCCCGAGACAGGGGCACACTGTCTCCTGGTCCTGCACCCCCACCCGAAGTAACCATGACTGGAGTTAGGAATCCTTCAGTTGGGGGATGGGGGCAGAGCCCTCTGCATGGGGGATTCGGGGGGGCAAAGGTCCCCCGATAAAAAAAATATGACAACTGCAACTTGTGGTCAACATGATTCCTGTTGCTATGATGTCAGTCAACATACAGAAGGTTGAACCAGCATGGTAGAGATGATGAGTAATCAAGGAGCCTTGGGCATCTTTCGTAATCACTTGGGTAATAATTTACTTCAAAGACACATCACAAAAGATTTTGTCAGTTTTTCCACCTCTATCAAATCTTAGCCAACTGCAATTGAAAACGCCACCTAAAAGCACGATTTTTGAAGTAACCAGGTAAGGCTGAATTTCTTCTCAGGGGGGCAGTTCTAGGGGCCTTCATTTGGGGAGCATAACAGTTAATAAAATGATACATACTGTTTCTTAACATAACATCAAGTAATAAGGCTCTGCCTTGATGATTTCAACCATTTTTATGGGTTTAACATTGTGATCAAAAAAGGAAATACCAGCTTCACTACATGTTTCTATACCTAAAGACCAAAGGCAGAGGCCCCATTTCCAATCTGCAGATGCCCTGAGAGATTCTGAATACAGACGTAGTCTTGTGTCCTGTAAAAAGACCACATCTAACTGGTAAGAATCAAACAAGGCAAAGGTTGTTTTCCTGCATTTTTCATTTTTGAAGCTATTTGTATTCAAGGAGGCCTCTACCAAGTCTACCATCCATCATTTATTACCCTAATAAAGTTTAAGGAGGTTGGTAGTGGACCACTTTCACCGTCTATCTGGTACCCTAGTGTTTCTTTTTTGTTGTGGGTTTAGCAACCTCCTCATTGTCTGAGGAAACATCAACCAAGGAGGAAGCATCAGACAGGTCTTCCATTTCAGTGTCCTCCCATTGTAAAGCTTTAAACTGGTTTTGAAGTGGAATTTTACTGGTGGACAGTTTTCCTTGCTTATGTTTCCCTTTCCCATGTGTCACTAGTTGGAAATTGTGAAGTTCTGGGGAAGGCATACCAGATGTATCTGTAGTTGTGTTCCTGTCCTCTGTTTGGGGGGGTACAGTAGTAGGTATTACCATCTCTAAAGGTAAGGGGAGGAATGGGGATCGAAATAGTGGTGGTCTCAGAGGGGGCTTCCTTAGATTGAGAACTTTCAGGGTCTGGGGTGTGAGTAGACACTCAGAGCATTAACAAATAAACTCCCTAAATACATATCTGACTGTGCCTCTCTGCCAGTCAAGGAGTTACCTTCTAAGAAGTATCTCGTATTTCTCTCTTGTTGTTCCCAAGGTAAATACACATTTCGGTAAAGTGGCCTTAAGTCATTTTCTCCCTGTTCTTTGGAATAATATGCAAAAAACCCTAAATATTGTTCTTCCCGTGATAGTACCCTTCTTCAAAACTCTTTCTGCTAGGGCCTTTAAAGTACATTGCAACTGCCCTCGCTAACATAACTAGTATGGAGCTCCCCCCCCCATTCTAATGTCCCAGTTATATCACGATTTCTACTCTCTGGATAATGTGTCTACTGGATGGTAATTGTACTGTATGACATGTATCCCCATGTGCTTTATATATATGATGTATAAACTGTAACCTATTTGCAAGATTGTACTTATTGCAGAAAAGGACAGAGCCAAAAGGCTGGCCTTCAGGAAATATAAGGGAACACAGCGGGATGAAGATAGGGAGGCATACCAAACTGCCCTAAGGGAAGCAGGGAAGGCAGTAAGGCAGGCAAAGTCCCAAACTGAGGAAACACTAGCACAAACAGTAAAAGAAGGTGACAAGACTTTCTATAGATACATTAGTGAAAGGATAAAGTCCAGAGGGAGTATTGCTAAGCTTAATGGAGAAAAGGGATCATGTGAGGAGGAGGACCCTGTAAAAGCATCTATCCTAAATAGATACTTTTCTCAGTATTTACTAGAAGAGAAGGTAGGGCAGGGCCCACAGATCAGCATCATGGACACAGGGGAGAGGTGAGCACTACTCCCTTCACAAAATAAAGGGTCCTACAGAGCTTGCTAAGCTCAGGGTGGATAAGGCAATGGGACCTGATGGCATACATCCCAGGGTACTCAAGGAGCTAAAGGTGGAACTAGCAGAGCCATTAGCAGAACTGTTTAGTGAGTCTCTGAGCACAGGAGGTCCCCAAAGACTGGAGAAGGGCTCATGTGATCCCGCTCCACAAGAGTGGTAGCAGGAGGAGGCGGGAACTACAGACCAGTCAGTCTTACCTCAGTAGTGGGCAAGATTATGAGGCACTCCTAAGGAAAGGATAGTGCAACACCTGGAATCCATAGGGCACAGGATCCAAGACAGCATGGGTTTACAAAGGAAGGTCCTGTCAAACTAATCTCATAGATTTCTTTGACTGGGTAACCAGAGTGGTGGACCAAGGGGCAGTTGATGTCACCTACCTTGACTTCAACAGCGCTTTGACACTGTTCCACATAGAAGATTGATAAATAAGCTGGGTATGCTCGGGGTGGGTCAGAAGTTGGTCAACTGGGTGGCAAACTGGTTGACAGGCAGAAAACAGAGAGTGGTGATAAATGGTATACAGTCAGAAGAGATGCAAGTCACAAGTGGGGTACCTCAGGGATCAGTTCTGGGGCCAGTCCTCTTCAACATCTGCATTAGTGACCTTGCAGATGGACTAGAGGGTAAGACTTGTCTGTTTGCAGATGACACCAAGATCTGCAACAGAGTAGATGATCCAGATGGGGTGGGCAGAATGAGAAGAGATCTGGATAAACTAGAAAAATGGTCAGAAGAGTGGCAAGTGGGATTTAATACAAGGAAGTGTAAAATCATGCACATAGAGAAGAGAAACCCTGAAGCCACCTATAGGCTGGGAGGGGAGTTGCTAGCAGTCACAAAGAAAGAAAGAGACTTAGGCATCATCATCACTGATGACCTGAAATCATCCAAGCAGACCTCTAAAGCAGTAGGTAAGGCTAGGGGGTGTTAGGGTGTATTAGTAGGGGTATCACAAGTCATAAGAGGAGGTAATAATCCTCTTTACAAGACACTAGTTAGGTCCCATCTGAAGTACTGCGTGCAGTATTGGAGCCACACATTCACAAGGACATTAACCAAATTGAGGCAGTCCAGAGAAGGGCAACCAAAATGGTGCAGGGACTGCATCAGAAGACATATGAGAACAGATTAACAGAGCTCAATATGTATACTCTTGAGCAAAGGAGGAGAGAGGTGATATGATCGAGGCATTCAAACACCTTAAGGGCATTAACAAGGTGAAAGAGTCTAACATGTTTAAATATAAGAAAAATAGCAGGACAAGAGGACACAGCATGAGAGATTAGGGGGCTGATTAAGGGGAATGTGAGAAAACTATTTTTCACAGAAAGGGTGGTGGATGCGTGGAATGGCTTACCACAAGAAGTGGTGGCTATGAATACAGTGCAGGGCTTCAAACAGGCATGGGATAGGCATAAGGGAGCAATACAAATGACTATGAATAGATAGGCCACTGACAGAGCAAAGGCCGAAGGCACATTTATAAGGTAGAAAAAGAAATGGGCAGACTGGATGGGCCTTGCGGTCCTTATCTGCCGTCAACTTCTATGTTTCTATGTTATTGTTCCTTGTATTATATGTATATCTAACTTCTTGTATGTTATATAGCTGTAGTTGACCCAGGTCCACCTTGTAAATGAGCTATCTCAATGGTGTTTCACCTGGATAAATAAAGATTGATTGACTGATTGATTGATAGAAGCAGCTGAAGTTGATGCATGAGGGGAGGGATGAGGTCATGGGGGGAGGAGAGGTTTGGTGCTCATGATTCCTCCTGTGGACAGCTGATTTAACATACAAATCATGCTCAGTGAAGTCATCATCTGATGTATTCTGTGAGGCCCAAGGGCAGTTTGTGATGGTATGGCCTTCTGTGTCACATAGATTGCATCTGGGTGAAAAAGTACAGTGGGTCCCAGAGTGACCTAGCATCCCTCACATACACACCTAATCTAATCACAACCACTGCTTACATGCCATGGGGAACCACATTTAAAACAGGTTCGTGGCATCCCAGGGTAAAACAATATGCCTCGATTCCTCCCCAGAAAAAAAATACTAGGGAGATGCTGAATGCCAGATCCTGTTAAACGCAACAGAATTTTGAAATGCAATCCTCCTGTCCAGAACCCTTTCATATCTATTATGGGGTCAGGCAAGCCTTGAACTTCACATTTTTGCTCTAGCCATTATAGAATGCCTTTTCGTTAATGCCCTCATTCCGAAAGAGGACAGTGACTATTTTCAAGGTAGGTTTAGACAAGGGAATAAGATAAAAATGAGACCAAATTGCAGTATTTTTAACTGTAGCGCAAGTCTGCCAAAACCTATCTAATAAAGCAGAGGAACAAAAACTGTTATCAAAAACTTGTTCACCAGACGCATGAATGAAGGTAAATACAACAGAGGAGGAAAATTGTAGGGACTGTTTTATCAAAAATATATCCACAAAAGTTCTATCTGGCAGTTCATCTAGTCCTCCTGCATATCAAATCCTGACAGCATGCCTGCGTTTTGCATTTACAGGGGGGAGTGAAAAGGGCTAGTGAAACTAGCTTTCTGGCCTGTATCTTGCGAGTCATTGTTTATAGTGTTTGGGTTGGGCTGTAAAATTTCTTCAGTTGCAAACAACATTTGAGAATCCAATATTTCAGGGGCCGACTGTGGGGTAGCTGCTTCATCCACAGCAGTTTGGGGAGGCTCAGGGTCCAGGTGTGTAGTTGCATCAACAGAGTCTTCTCGTTCGGCCTGTTCTGCTCCGGGATATTACTTGGGCTACCATTTTAGATTTCACTTGAATGGCTAGTGTTGTGTAAACCCAAGGAGACCTAGCACATCAGAACCAGGTAGTGGGATTGCTGGGTCTGGCAACCATTCTCCAGCGTCCAACAAAATCCAGCCAGCTTTTTGAAGGGCAAGGTCAGGAGACCAGTCACTTGGAGTAGCCACATCTTGCTCTTTACCAGTCTATATGATCCCGGGGCCAAGTGAGCCAAAACGGAAAACAGAGGGTGGAAGCTTCTTTCCTGTTGTGCCATTGGGACTTACAGCAGGTCTTTTTCATTTATTTCATTCATCTTCATGCTTTTGATGTTGTTCCAAATGATTTTGTGCAGCAGAGTTTAAAAGCTCTGTCAGGCACCATTTTTCAGCAGAAATATTGCTTTGTAAATTTTGTTCTACTTGTTCTATATCCATAAGGTTCGAGTCCATATCAGTAACAGTAGTATCATCTTGAGAATTCGCCTCATCAAGCACTATCTCCAGAGCTGGACATGCAGAAGTGGAGATCTGTTCTCCTGTAGGTACACCTGCCAATTCCCCAACCTGAGAGTCCACCATGAGTTCAAGTGGTCCCCCTACTGGGAAGAGTTGAAGAAGTTCCCCAGTGTCCTTGCCAAATTTCCCCCATTCACCAAAAATACCACCAACAGCTTAATCTGGTTCTATTTTGGTTGGTTATCATCTTTATCTCTCCCCCCCCCCCAGGTTGCCCCTGAAAAAGGGACTTCTAGTCTCAGTGGGCCTACCGGGTCAATAAAATTCAATAAAGAAATAAATTACACTTTATTATAAGCAGAAACTGTTGGTAATGATTTAATGCATCAGGGATTGTCAGTAACAGGAAAATATTTTGTTTCAGATACTGGTGACCAAATTGTTGAGTCAGATTTAACTGAGGCAAGAGGGACTTAATTGCGACAGTAATGAAGGAATTGAATATGCAGGAAGAGTGAATGAAAATGCTAACAGAGCCATTTTCCACCCCAGCTCCAAATTTTGTCCTAGAAGGCAGAATGTAGTAATTTACACCTACCAAAAAGTTCTTAGCAAGGTTTAGAATTTATTACAACATGATTGACAGATGGAGAAACATCATTTGGACTTGGAATGTAGGAATGCATTGGAGGAACTAAAAAAGGGAAATATGTCATATACAGAAACGCAGACAAGGGAGGCAATAAGGTGATGACCAGTAGGGAGAATTATTTCTCAGAAACATACAGGCACATTAATAACAATAATACCTATGAGAATCTAAAAGAAAATTCAGCTATAAAATATGGTATAATACCACATTGTTCGAAATTTTGGAAAGGGCATACTGGCATGTAATTATTACAACCATAGAATGGGATTTTCTAAGGGTAGGGCTTCAAAAGGTACCAAGCTGTTATTATTTACCCAAAGTCTATAAAAATCCTCTTGTACACCCAAGTAGACTTGTTTTCTCAGGGGCAGGCTCACTCTCAGAAAATGTAAGTAAATATGTTGATTTCTTTCTTCAGCTATAGGTGCAAGCATTTAATTCATATTTCAGAGACTCTATGGCTATATTGTATAAATTACAAAATGTTTCCCAGAAAGAAGGTTACATGTGGACAGGAGTTAGGGTTGCCACCACTGGAAGAGGTGAAAACCTCATACTAAACCACACTTAAACCCTGTCCTTAGCATCACCCCCTTATTTGACGACTGGGGTGTATACTGTATACCTCTCAACAGTCCATTATTTTCAGGGAGGTGCCTAATTATGACTCAGAAATGTCCTCTTCTTGTAAAACTGGCTTGTTTGTCATTGAAACATAAGGATTTAAAACATAAAGTATTGGCAGACTTTAATACTTCAGTCTTTTTCTCATTTAAAAAATGTTTTTTGCACTAAGTCACAAAATGTAGGGAGCTTCTTGAGTTGCTATTTCCCTTTTGTTAAGATGTGAGCCTGATTTTGGTCATTTTATAAAGCCCTGTCAATGATTTGAAGGACAGGAGTTTGAGAGTTACAGTATGGTATATTGGTTCTGCTCCAAAGCCATTTAAACAGCCAGATCAGACTTTACAAGTGATAGAAATGAATTTTTATACTGTTAAGTACCCTCTCATTTTCCTTCTTGTATCATGTATGCATTCAGATATGCTTTTTTTTTGTGTGTGTGTGATCTTTTTTACCTCCCCTCACATTCCGGCATCCACCTCTCCTTTGGGCCATCTAGTGCTTCCATGCTTTGGCTGTCCTTTTCTGGAGCTCCTCCCATGCACATATCGCAGCTGACCCCTGATTTGTCCCCAACGGATCCCATCACCGGGCAGGTCCCCCTCCTCTGAGGGGGAAGACACCGGGGAGCAGGGAACCCCGGCACACTATTTTTCCATGGTCCAGAGGTGCTGATGTGGTAGAGGATGCTCCCGGAGGTTCTGAGGAACATGGAGCATGGAGGCCATCATCTGGTGGTGCTGAAATTGTTTTCCAGCTTTCTGGTTGTCCCTCCTGTGCCGCTACATGTAATACAATGGTCTCCACCGGAGGCCACTACTACAGCGGGGCTTCCCACCCACCATCCCAGGAGAGGAGAGCAGCCCTTTGGGTGCTCGATCGTCTCCTTCCCAGCCAGCCCAAGATGATCCCAGATATGCTTTTAACAATTTCTGATAAATGAATTTTCTAGGTTTGTGGTTCTTCACCTCAACAGCAACTGTTGATTTTTTTCCTGTTGCGAAGACATTCCACAACATCAGATGCACCATTCCAGGGTATTCATCTGAATAGCTTTAAATGATGTAACTGATATAATGGAATGTCCAGGTAGTGTGAAAAAAATGAGAGCAGAAGCTGCTGAGGACTCAGAAGAGAAGGATTCATTGTAGTGATGAAAGCAGTAAAAAATATATTATTGTAACAAAAATAGGCCTAAAACATATCAAAATATAAGACAGCCCAAAAGGAAAACAGAATAGCATATAACGGTATAGAAACTGTTTTATCACAGCAGTAAAATACATGCTTAAACTTAAAATTCAGAGTAGAAAAGATTAGGTTAATTTATTGCTCACGGTCTTAATGGCCATACTTTATACCTCTCAGACTGACTTTGTAAACAATGGTCTGATTGACATTTGAACTTCCTTGTAACCTGGACACGAAACCAAAATAGTGAATGATTTGATGCAATTAGTCTGGTGAGTATGTGACCACCCAAAATGGCTCAAAAACTGGACTACCTCTGAGCGAAACTGGAAGATTGGATAAGGACCTTAAAAACTGGATTATCCAGTATAAAACCAGACAGGTGGCAACCCTAATGGGGTAGATGTAACTTCACTAGACACGTATTCCACATGACTTGGGACTTAAGACCTTGAATTTCTATTTAGAAAATAGTGCCTTTACCAGTGCACAATTTTTAAAAGGCTGTCTGCAGTTCAATGGGTGAGCAACCATTCACACCTACTTACTGAACTGTATAAGCAGTTTCTCTCAGCCTCCATGTAAAGCACTTTCTTTTTGCCAGCTGGAGGCTCTGTTGGTCTGTCTGAAACACAGAAACATAGACTTTGATGGCAGATAAGGCCCACTTGGCCCACTTAGTCTGCCCATTTCTCCACCTACAGGATAAGCTGCAGATCGTAGTTAACCAACAGCCTATTTCTTCCTACCCTCCCACAAGAATTTCCTTATGTCTGTCCCATGTATTCTCAAATTCTCCCACAGTTTTAGACCCCACAACCTCTTCAGGAAGGCTGTTCCATGTGTCCACCACCCTCTCTGCAAAAAAATACTTCCACACATTGTCCCGGAGCCATCCTCCCACTATCTTCAAATTGTGTCCCCTTGTTCTTGCACTTTTCTTTTTCTGAAATATGCTACCCTCTTGGACTTTATTGATTCCACTGAGGTACTTAAAACTTTCTATCATGTCCCCCCCTCTCCCTCCTTTCCTCAAGGGTATACATATTAAGCTCCTTTAGTCTTTCCTCATATGGCTTCTCTTGCAGACCCTGCACCATTTTAGTTGCCCTCCTCTGGACAGTCTCCATCCTGTCTATGTCCTTGCAGAGATGGGGTCTCCAGAACTGGATGCAGTACTCCAGATTGGGTATCACCAACTGTCTGAACAGAGGGATCATAACTTCCTGTTTTCTACTGGTGATTCCTCTCCCTATACATCCCAGTATTCTCCCAGCCCTCCCTACTGCCTTATCACATTGCTTGCTATCCTTAAGGTCATCTGATATGATTACTTCCAGGTCCCTTTCCACTTTTGTTGTTGTTACTGCCTCCCCCCATTGTGTAATCTTCCCCTGGGTTTTTGTTTCCCAGGTGCATTATTTTGCACTTCTTTGCATTGAATCCAAGCTGCCATACTTTTGACCATTCCTCCAACATTGCCAAGTCCCTTCTCATCCTTTCCATGCCTCCTTGTGTATCAGCCCTGTTGCAAATCTTTGCATCATCTGCAAAGAGACATACTTTTCCTTCCAGTCCCTCTGCAATGTCACTTATAAAGACATGAAAAAGGACTAGACCCAGTACTGAACCCTGCGGTAGCCCACTAGTAACCCCTCTTTCTTCAACGTGGACTCCATTTACAATTACCTTCTGTGTCCTGTTGTCCAGCCAATGTTTACAGGCTACCACCCTGGGACCCACTCCCAGACTGGTTAATTTGATTATTAACCTTTTGTGTGGGACTGTGTCAAATGCCTTGCTTAAGTCTAGGTAGGCCATGTCCACAGCCCCTCCCTGGTCTACTACTTTGGTCACCCAGTCAAAGAAATCAATTAGATTCATCTCACATGACCATCCCACTGTGAACCCATGCTGGCTTGGGCCATGTGCCTCACTGGCCTCTAGGTACTCAACAATTCTTTCCTTCAGAAGTAATTCCATCACTTTCCCTACCACAGGGGTCAAACTGACAGGTCTGTAGTTTCCTGCCTCTGTCTTGCCCCCCACGTTTGTGAAGGGGACTCATATCTGCCTTCCTCCAGTCCTCAGGTACCACATCATCCTCCCATAATTTGTTAAAAAGGGTAGTCAGTGGTGTCAGTTCTCCCATTAATTCTTTTAGAATTCTGGGGTGAAATCTGTCAGACCCCATTGCTTTGTCCACCTTCAGTTTTAGGAGTTCTTTCAGAACCCTTTCTTCTGTGAAAGGACTGGGATTGACCCCTTTCCCATCCAGAGTGCTTCTGTTAACTGGATTAGGCACCTCCCCCTCCTCTTTTGTGAATGCTGCGCAGAAGTATTTGTTCAGTATTCCTGCTTTTTCACTGTCTCTCTTCCCACCCACCATCCTTTCTATTCAGCCTCACTATCCCTCTCATTGTCTTTCTACACTCACTGATGTACCTATAAAAGGTTGTATCCCCCTTCTTAACCGAGTTGGCTATCTTTTCCTCAGTTTGGGTCTTTGCTATTCTGACTTCCCTCCCTGCTTCCTTCTGCCTTAACTGGTACAGTTCTCTGTCCTGCTCCTTCTGTGTTTCCTTATACTTTATAAATGCTATCTTTTTCTCCCTAACCTTCCCCATCACCTCTTTTGAGAACCATAGTGGCTTTTTCTTTCATTTTGATTTGTTTAGTTGCTTCACACAAAGGCTTGTTACCTCTGTGATGGCAATATTGATGTTTTCCCATTGTTGCTCCACCCCTCCTTGTAGCCTGTTTGCTAGAGCTTTTCAAAGGCAGTCTCCCGTCTTGCCAAAGTCAGCCCTCCTGAAGTCCAGTACCCTCACTTTTCTATGGCTTGACTCTGTAGCTGAGTTTATCATGAACCACAATGTTTGGTGGTCACTTGTTTCCAGATGGCTACCCACTGCTAGATCTGAGATCCTCTCACTGTCCCCATTTGAGAGTACAAGGTCTAAAATTGCTCCCTCACAAGTGGGTTCCAACTAGCTGTCTGAGGCATGCCACCGGTAGGGTGTCGAGAATGGCCCTTCTCTTGGATGTGGCTGCAGCAAAGGTGTTTCAGTTAACGTCTGCCATGTTCAAGTCCCCCATCAACAGTATCTCCCCTTTCTCTGTCATCTTAAGGATGCCTTCTATCATATTCTTGTCCATTCCCTCTCCCTGACATGGGGGTCTGTATACAACCCCTGTGCAGATTGTGGTGCCATTTCCAGTCTCTAAGGTGACCCACAGTGCCTCCTCATCTCCCTATTTACTCTTTTATTCCATTGCTTTTATCCCTTTCTTTACATAGAGAGCTACTCCTCCCCTCATCTACCCTCCCTGTCTCTTCTGTAGATTGTGTATCCTGGTATGTTAACATCCCAGTCATGGTCATAGAAACATAGTATGTGATGGCAGATAAGGACCACATGGCCCACCTAGTCTGCCCATTTTCCTACCTAACAGATAAGCTGCAGATCCTAGTTAATCAACAGCTTACTTGCTCCTACCCCCCACTAGAACTGCCTTATGTCTGTCTCATACATTCTTGAATTCCCCCACTGTTCATGACTCCACAACCTCCTCATGGAGGCTGTTCCATACACCCACAACCCTTTCTGTGAATAAATACTTCCTCACATTACCTGTGACCTGTCCTCCCCCGATCTTCAAATTGTGCCCCCTTGTTCCTGCACATCTCTTTTTCTGAAAGATGCCACCCTCTTGGACTTTGTTGATTCCCTTGAGATACTTGAAAGTTTTTATCATGTCCCCTCTCTCCCTTCTTTCCTCAAGAGTATACATATTAAGCTCCTTTAGTCTTTCTTTGTATGTCTTCTGGTGCAGACCATGCACTATTTTGGTTGCCCTCCTCTGGACAGCCTCCACTCTGTCTATGTCTTTGCAGAGATGGGGTCTCCAGAACTGCACACAGTACTCCAGATGGGGTCTCGTCAACTGTCTGTACAGAGGGATAACAACTTCCTGTTTTCTACTATTGATGCCTCTCCCTATGCATCCCAGTATCCCCCAAGCCTTCTTTATGTCCTCCTCACATTGCTTGCCCACCTTTAGGTCATCTGATACAATTACCCCCAGGTCCCTTTCCATTTTTACTGTTGTCAGTATCTCACCCCCCATTGTGTACTCTTCCCCTGGGTTTTTGTTTCCCAGGTGCATTACCTTACACTTCTTTGCATTGAATCTGAGCTGCCATACATCTGACCATTCCTCCAACCTTGCCAAGTCCCTTCTCATCCTTTCCACTCCATCTTGTGTATCAATCCTGTTGCAGATCTTTGTGTCATCTGCAAAGAGATATACTTTTCCTTCCAGTTCCTCTGCAATGTCTCTTATAAAGACATTAAAAAGGACCAATCCTAGTACTGAATCCTGCGGTACCTCACTAGTAACCCTCCTTTCTTCACTGCATTTGTGTACCATGTTTCTGTGACTGCTACGATATCCAGGCATCCTTCTTCCATCAAGGCCACAAGTTCAGGGAGCTTGTTGCCTAGACTATGGGCATTGGTACTCATTACCCTCCATTTCTTGATGGCCTTACCCCTTTTTGCCCTATCCCTGTCCTTATTGCCTTTGTAATTTTCTCCATTTACCCCAGCCCTTCTCCCTGTCAACATCTCAATCTTGGTGTTTACCTCACTTACTACCTTGTTTTTTTTTATGGGGGGCTAAGATTTCCTTGCTCCTTTCCAGTGCCTCCCCCCTTGGCTAGTTTAAATGCTTGTCAATGAAGCATTTAAACCTATCACCTAGGATCATGGTTCCCCTCCTGGACAGATGCAGACCATCATGCCAGTATAGGCTAGCATCACTCCTGGTGGACTTCCAGTCCCCAATGAAGTGAAATCCCTGAGTGCTGCACCAGTTTTTCAACCACTGATTGAATCCCATGGTGTGGAGCACCCTAACCACATCCATGCCATAGACAGGCAGCCCTCCAAGAAGGTTACCTTGTGAGCTACTTGTCTAGGGCTCTTCACTTTGTGCCTGCTGGGGCCTTGCCTCCCCCCATCTAGTTTTTTTTTTGCACTCTGGAATCTGTTCAGTTTCTGCTGGATGTGTTCATGTGTTTCTCCTGCATTGGTTAGTATTTGTTTTACTTCCTGTTGCTGTGTGCTTCCCCTGTGTCCTGTTTTTCTGTTCTTATGTGTTTATGCTTTGGTTTTGTATTTTCTTTGGGGCTTTCAAGTTTCCCCTTTTTATGTTGTTGTGTTACTCCTTTGCTGTGCTCTGGTTCACTATCCTCCTAGCTACCTGGCATCATCGGTTTTCCTGCATTTGTTGTCTGTTTCAGCTCCCATTCCACAATCTCTGCTGCTGCTTCTGTTAATTCATTCCTCTTGGCCTAGGCTTCTGGTCTCAGTTTGCTGCCTCCCCATGTTGCAGCTTGCTCTCAATTCTCAAAGTTATCTCCTCTATGATTCTTTCCTTGTTATTTACCTCAGTGTGTCTTTAATTGCTTTGCACTTCTTTTTATCCGCCCTCAGTTTTATCCAGCCCTTTTGAGGATTTAAATTTGCTCAGCATGTTTATATGCACTCCATGGGGATCAAACCTGAGTCTACTTCAATTCTATATTGCTGGGACTCAAACCTGAGTTTACTACAAGTCTATATTGCCAGCTTGCCTACAGTCCTTTTGGAATTTTCCTTCTGCTCAACATGTTATCTGCACTTAGTCGGAATTTCAATTTGCTTGGCTGTTCAGTGCTACTAGCTATGCAACAGAATCTCACCCAACTCCTGCCCTTCCATGTTGCTTTCAACATGTGCACAGCCCTTTTGGGGTTTTTCATCTCCTCAAACATGTTTATTGGTACTCAGTGGGACTCAACCCAGAGGCTAAGTAAGTCTATATTATGTCCACCATATGGTTCACACCTGCTTAAATGCATTTGTACCAGCAATTATTCTTCTTGTTTCAGTGCATTACTGTTGTAGCTATAGAGTCCCATACTTGTTAAGCTCATCTCCTGCCAGATGCTATTCACTATCTGCACACTGCTTCATTATAATCTAGAGGTCAGCTCTGCAACAGCTGTCACTGTAAACTAGTTTTAATAAATCTACATGTGAGTCACAGTGCTTTACCGTGGCTTCTTTGTTTTGCCTGTGGAGGAGGCCTAAGGGGTTGTAGTGGAGAGTCATGGCCCTATGTGGTTCCTTTACCTCTTGTTTGTATACTGCCTTCACCACTAAAATCCTCTGGGTATTTGTCACCTTTATTTGGCACTTATTGATAGACTGGGTGGCTAGACGTGCACTAACTAAAGGCCCAGATAACCTGAGCTGGGTGTGCAATTCCTACGATAGTAGATTGGTAAGTCAAGCTATTATGCTTCTGTGTATTATTTGTTTACCAGGCCTATTGCTACAGGTATTTACCATGCTACTCATTGCCTGTTACTCCCTGCTTTACTATGTATGGCCTGTGCCATTACCAAAGGTGTTTACTTTGCTGCATAGTACCCAATATTCTCTGCATTACCTTGTGTAGCCTACTCCATTGCTAGAACAAATTAGTCAACCATGCCCATTAATTTATTGGCTCTGAGCTCACTCACAGCCAACGGTCTCACGTTGTGCCCTAGTCTGCATACTGAGCATGTGAAGCTTGGTGTGGGGTCCTCCCTTTCTGATCCATAGTGGGAATGTCCTTACTCCAGGTGGAACTTTAGCCATTTATGTGCAGCAGTGTGTGGTAGTTTGATCCCCCCATCTGAAAGCAGGCTTTGGCATTTCTTTTCCCCCTAAAGTTTACTGCATTAGCACTTCTTTCTATTCTATTTTTCTGAATGTATCTTTTTCTACTATTATGGGTAGGCCACCCATTATAGTATCTTAAACTACTTGGCTGTTCCCTCCATATATTCTTGTTTATCCCTGCCTTAGGCCTGCAAATTAAAAACTAAGGAACTGGTAAGAAAGAGCTGGTAATCGAATATGCTCTGTGGAAAGCATGAGTTCCAGTCAGGAAAACAGAACGCAATATTTTTCTTTCTTTATTATGTCCCAATGCACATTTGCGCTATAGTCCAGCCCCTTTGAGGATATGGTAAAGACAGGGACATCTGTTCCTTGAAAGGAGCCATGTTTAGTTTTGTTGTGAGAGAGAAATGGCTGCTGCTGGTTACAGAGGGTAGATGAGCTGAATAGGATATCAGAGAAGTGAGCTCTGCCATGAGAGAGAAGCCCATAGCAAGGCTTCCTCATTGTAAAACAGTGAGAGACTGTGTTTAAACAGTCCAGGAGATTGCCCATGGTGCCTCAGGGCCCTGAAAGTGAAAGCTGTCACTTTCCTTGATGCGCTCCTTAAAGAAACAATTTATTCTTGCTAAATAAAAGGAGCCTCTTGGAAAATAGACACAGAGAAAATGGCAGAATTTAAATGTTTTACCGATGGCTTACCTTTTCATCCGTCGGGTTTAGAAGCTTTTTGTAAGGTGTTAAGGGTATTGTTATTGCATGTGTGCACTGAAGAATCATTGGTTATATGAACTGAATACGTCTGCTTTATATTTGAAGAAATAATGATGAGGCTGTTATGTAAGAGATGACTGCTGTCACTCAATTTGAGTTGGGGGAGGAGCTACACAAATTACAGCCAATAAGTAATTTGTTTATATCTTGTCCTGTATTGCCAAAAGGAGTACAAAAAGTGTTTATAATGATACCAGTATGATAATCTGAGCATATGGTCCAGCTGATTCTCCAACCTGTATGTATTAGGGCAGGAATGATTGTAATTCAGAATAGGGGCAGATCAGCTGACCTAATGACACTCTAGGGAAGAGTATAAAAGCTGCCCTAGTGCTCAGAAATGGCAGATTAACCTTGGAGTGAGAAGGGAGAGGTTGTCTCATTTCATAGCACAGAAGATCGTAGCAAATTGTGTTTAAAAAATGAACTACTCTATGGCAGGACTACCAAGGTAGGATAGTTCTGGAGCTCAAGGAAGAGCTATTTTCTTTTGTTGTTTATTTTCTTCTTATAATTTATTGTCTGATGTTTAAGACTCATTTTCATTTTTGGTTATTATTTATTTTTGTATATATCTTTTACAAAAAAATAAGTATTTTGGACAAATAAACATCACACCTAGCAAAGGTGTGTTAACCATAAATTGGAGGTCTTGTGTCACTTATCTACTCTACCCACACAACCCAGTCACACAGTGTCTCTTGATGTAGAATTTTTGACAAACTGTGAAGGGAGAATATATTGCTATCCTTTAGCTATAGTATCAACTGCCAAGGTCCAATCAATGCATCCTCCCTACAACTGCTCTTGGTTCATTTGATCTAAATAGTGGTTTGGTAGGTCAAGTGAGTGCCTCAGTGGTCATTCTGTACTCCTCCTCCCACCTTGGAGGTAGTTTGTAGCAGAGGCCAGTACTCACAACCCTCCATGGTGATCCCATTAGAAGGAAAGAGTGAGTGTGTCCTTTAAACTGGAATATTTTCCACTTCCCTTGTTTGGGTTCTTAAATGGCAGTAGCAGAGCCATCACTAAATACAACATTCAAAGTCTGGAGGGAAGGTAATCTCAGCCTTGGATCCTCAGGGATTTCCTCCTCAAAGGTGTTTTTTGTCCCCTTCTCCATGCCTCAGGTCATAATACTAGTTAGTTTACCAATATTTCCAGTTCATTTAGGTAGGTTCTGCTGTGGGATGAAGATGGATACTGGCCCTACAAGCCATTTTGTCTCTGTTTAGGAAGCCCCTTGCTGTCATCAACACAAGCCATATTATTGGAGTTATACTGCTAACTTGTGCATCTCATTTATGTTCAATTAAGCTGCCTGTTGCTGTCAGTCTGCTTCTCTACCTCCTAGTCATCAATCGCTACTACAGTTCTTTTGGGGTTCCTTCCTAAGGTACCTTTAGCCAAGGGATCCTTCCTGTGGCACCTCTAGGGGTGGAACCCTCTTACAGGGTTCCTTGCCTTCAGTACCCCTACATGGTGGTAATTCCTAAATGGAATACAGAGTGTGAATGGCCACAAATGTTATACAGTTGCACAAGCATAACATTAATCTGGTTGAGAAAGCCACTGAATTGAAAGGCTCTGCGGAGCAACCAGCCACACCTGCTTCATGATCTGTATAAGCAGTTCCTCCTAGCCTCAATCTGAAGCACTTCCTCTTTGCCCCCTCATCCTCCCCCCCTCCTCCTCCAGTGGCTCTCCTCTCTACTTCCAGGGAGTTCTTTCCTAAGGTATCTTTATCCAAGGGACCCTTCCCATGGCACCTCTATTGGTGCAACCCTCTTACAGGGTTCCTTGCCTTTAGTGCCCATACAGGGTAGTAATTTCTAATGGAATAGAGTGTACGAATAGCCACAAATGTTATTATACAGTTGCATAAGCATAACATTGTTCTGGTTGAGAAAGCCATTGAACATACTTTTTGTTAGCCATTACTAAATTTGTTTTAACCCACAGCTACTTCTGATTTGATGGTAAATTTTATTTACAGAAGCAAAGCACCGCTATGGAGGCAGCGCTGGTGCCAACTTATGCACATCTTTTTTGGGGGTCTATGGGAGTTTCAGTTTATTTTCAAACCATTAAATAATGATTTTTGAAGAATACTGTGCACTGGTACAGGCACATAGACAACAGCTGAATAACTTGGGATGTTTCTGCACAATATGCACAACATTTTATGCAGAACCTTGGCACCAATTGCCAAAAATTTCAATTTACTCATGTGATAAGAGACTCTCGGATAAAGTTCCTGGATTTGCTCTTGTGAGTGGATAATATAGGAAAGCATTCATTAAAAAAGATTAGAGAATCTCACACTAGGGAATACGATCCTCCATACCAGGAGTGTCCACCCCCTACTTTAATTTCTAGCATCCCTTACAGACAATTCACTTGCCTCAGAAGAAATTGCTCCAGAGACACATATTTTTTGTCTCAGTTTGAGGAATGTATCACTAGACTCAAGGACTGAGGTTACTCTGAAAACAGTTTGAGAGAGTCATTTGAAAGAGAAAAAATATTGAGAAGGTTAGACTTATAAGTGCCACAAAAGAAAACCCAAGAAAGTGAATGTCATACAGTACCCTAGTACTCCAATAGACCACATTAGCCCCCAGGATAAAGAATGTACTGTACTGCTCAATAATTGGAACATTTTGGAGAACTGTGAGCAACTAGGGATGTTTGCTCAGAAACCTCGGATAACTTACAATAGAACCCTAATCTGAAACAAATTTTGGCACCTGGCCAAATGGGCAGACTAGGTGGGCCAAGCTATCCTTATCTGACATCAGATTCTGTGTTTCTATGTTTCTAGCCATTTTCAACCTCAAGGGGCTGCTACAAATGCAGTGTGGTTACCCATAATACCAGTGGATCTTTTTAACTATGGCCACTGTTTCATGTCTAAGTATGTACAAAAAGGAAAATAATTCTCTCACCCAACCATAGATGTCAAAATAATGCACAAACATTATTTTACTGTTCAGCAGTGTTGGTTGACTATGTTCTAACTTGCAGTGGTCCCAGGACATATATAGGAAGGACTATTAGACTTCTACGGGGTGGAACTTTAGAGCATGTGCATGACATCAAGAATGGCAGGCTACAATCTTTGCTGGGAGGTCATTGTAAAGCATAACACAATGTCAACTCAAAAGGTTATGATGTAGCTTCCTGGAACATATACCTGTTTTGACCAGAAGAGGGGACAGAGTACAGTAACTCCAGCAGAAGAAGTCAAAATGGATTCATGAAATGAGAAGTTTAAGCCCTTTCAGTTTAAATGACAATCTGGAGTTACCAGTCTCCTATAATACTGGGCATCCCTATGTACAGAACAATGTTGGATCCTTTTTGTGCTTAAAGGTCCAACTTTGATACTTTTTGACACACTCTTATGTGAACTCTATTTACAAAAAGCATAAGTATTATTTCAATTTGTTATGACCGTGCTAAATTTTGATTCCCTGAGTAGACTATTTCGTCTTATTTCTTGATCTGTTGTTCTGTTTCTCCATAATCTTTTCTCCACAGTTCCCCCCACACACACACATCTCCCCTTTATTCTTTTATTCTGGTCCAGCACACTTCCACATTTAGATTTAGAAAGATATTTTCCCAATCAATTGCATCTAGAACACTTTGCATTGCTCCATAGTTGCTTCGACTGTAAATTTGAATGTAAATTGGATTTGTATTTATTGTTTTATTAATTTTAATGGTACACTGAATAATATCATGGTCACTATTGCCTAAGAGGGGTTTTACCAAAACATCAGTTAATACATCCGGTATACTGGTTAGGATTAAATTCAGTTCATTATTTGCTCTTGTAGGTGTATCCACAAGTTGGTCAACAGCAACTGCCCCCAAAGCTTCAAGAAATAACCTTTCTTGATTATTGGAAGATACATTATTTTCCCAATTGATACCTGGATAATTAAAATCCCTCATTCTAATAACATCATGTGATTCTGCTACCTGGACTTTAGGCTGAGATTTAAATTAAGTTGTTTAGATCCGCATCTTAGAAGATCATAAGTAAGTGACTGGATGGACTAGCAGTGCTTACCAATATTGTTTATTCTACAAAAAAATATAGGGTCAGTTTTCAACAGCTGATTTGGGGATTTCACAAGCCCTGCATCAAACCTTGTGCTGCCCCAAACACAGTGCTGCACTCTGAGAAAGGTCATGAGCATTTGCAGCACTTACCCCATGTATGGTGGCTTGCACCAAATATGTGATACAAATCCCATAAAAATACCACAAAGTTGGACCAGCAAAGGCTGTTCTACTCATGGCATGTGGTGCACGGGATCGAGAATTCTGTTCGGTGGCCAGGGAATGCTGCAAGCCTCATGTGCCATGTTCAGTGCACCCAGGCTTGTGGCATTCTAGCTCATTTGAGAATTGAGCCCATAGTGTGAGGTTTAGTGACCTCTCAGTGCATGTGGCAGCATAACAGTTTAAGAAGCTGTTTTCAGCATTTGACTGCTATCACATTCCCTTCCATGTTTTAAAGCAGAGTTACACATTTCTACCTCTACCATTAGAAAAAGAATAGAAAGACATTTGGGATATGTGTCTTCTATGAATATAGATTCAATCAGTTTTACTTTTTCTAAAAGCACTAACCCAGATTCTTTCATATATACCAATATATTTCCTCCCACATTTATGTTTTGGAGGTATACAACATCAGTGCAGTAGCAGAATGTACTGGAAACAGGGATATTTCAAACTTATATTTATTGAAAACTGAGGGATCAAAGTAGTGACTTATGATCTGATACATAAGTGATTGCATTTTCTCACAGCTTTTATTCCATTTTAATCTCTGTAAAATAAAATATAAAGCTGTGGGCACAGAGAAGTTTACATGTAACCTGTAACAGATCAGTGGGGTAAATTTTATTTTTTCAACAGAGGCCAGGAATTTCTTCTCAGAAATTAATTAAATGAGCATTTACCAACCAGACAGTTGACCTCTTTTTAAATCCCAGGGCTCGAATTTCAAGCAGAGAACCATGACTCAAACTGCCTGCTCTAAAGGTGGATGATGCAAGTGGCACTTTGTGTCATAGTTTGCTGCAATCCCAATTTTCAAATACTGAAATTGGGATACTATGTGACAAAGACCCTCTACTGCATCCCATGTGGCAAAAGCTCCCATGCCCCAGGTCACAAGGGTGGTTGCACCATGTTGGGACTGCACTATCCTCTTATTAGGGATTCTACAAATCCTACCATGGCAGCAATAGGGGACTCAGGCTAGACCAGTCAGGTTGTGGTCTAAGGGCCCCACACCACTGTTAAGCAGAGTGGCAATTGGGGGGCTGCAAAACAGGGACTGGGTGCATAAGGACCACAGAGGGTAGCATAAGGAGCGATGGTGACATGTCAACAACAGGAGGGTGCTAAGGTGGCACCCTGTGGGGATGCCTTGCAGATGTGTAGGCAACTGATTGACTATGGTACGTGGTGTTGGCAAGATGGAACAGGGACCTGGCCATACATGCACACAGTCCAGACACCTGCCCCAGAGCTGCCACTTGTCACAAATGCACAGGCCATTTGCTCCCACAGTTCCAAACCTTGAAGTGCGCTATGTGAACAGGAGACAAACAGGGTAACCCTCCTGTCTGTTTTGGGTCTGAAACATCTATTAGTCTCGAGTCCTGAGGTCAAATATGAACCCTTTTCACTAGCACACCCAATTAACAGGAACAAATATCACACCCTCTTTGGGAAAATGCAGTGCAATACTTAACCCAGTAGGCACCCAGCCTGGTTCACAATTTTCCTCTTTTTGATTCAAATGAGACCTATGTGTTTTTCTTACCTTAGAGCAAGATGGTAACACACTTTAAGCCCTTAACAGTCCTGTCAGCATTAACAACACTGTTCCAGCATTCACACGCAGAATGAGAAAAGACTCAGGCAGCATTAAGGAAACCAAAATGTTTAGAAAAATTTAAAAAAAGTAAATACATACAAAACATAGAACATATATACATAAATGTTTACAGTTAAAAAAATGGAATTTACAGAAACAAAACACCTGGTATTTGAATTGCTAGTTCTAACTCAATTTTCATTTGTGAGTTACCTATTCTTGACAGAAGTGCCTTTCAATCCAGAACACAGTGTGTGTTCTCTTAGGAGTTCAGAGATCGAAGACTCAACTCCTTTCAGCCAGAGTGATAATAAGCCAAAAATGTCCCACCCATCTTGTGAGGTCACAGATCATGAGGTCACTGTTAGTCCTGTAATTAATTTGTAACATGACCAAGTATATCCAAAAGTGTGCAATTTACTGCTTGCTTGAAATCTGCAAAGATAGCAATATTAAATTACAACAGTCTCTTTGATCAGAGCATTCCCCTTTAATCTCCAGGGCACCTTCCTGACAACTATTTTCTCTCTTAGTGGTGTGAGATGTAACAGGTAGCTGGTCAGAAATTGTTTCCTCCCAATAGGTCATAAAATGCATCCTGGTTCCTGGACCTCAAAGTAAATGAATGGTTTACAAGGTGTGATGATAACCTGGTGTGTGAAGGAAGCTCTTAATTAGTTTGCACTGGGTCAGTTTTATGACAGCCAGCTGTTCCAACAAGCAGGGGCATTTGGGGTCAAAAGGTCAGGCCCCTTCAAAAGCTAGTCTTTCCCATGGGCCTGCTGTTATATGTTCCCAACCGACATTCACAGAATAGACATCTATATCACAAATATGATACAATATAATAACAAGTAGATAGATAGACAGAGCATCACAGCACTTACCAGAACACCATTGGTGGGCAGCAGTGACTGCAGGGTGCATGGTGCCAGTGGTGGATGGGAACAGTCCCCTGACATTGTGACAGTGCCCTGGTACTTGTCCCCATGTGGAGGCAGGCTGCTGCCTGCCTATGGTGTTGTGGTAGTGGCACAACTGAGGCAGGTGCTAGGGATGTGTGCACCTGTTGCCAGGTTGTGGCCTTGTCTTGCCAACCTCATGTACCCAGGTCTATTGGCTGCCTACAGATCTACAGGGGGTCCATGCAGGGTGCCTGCTCAGCACCTTCCCATTACCACCATGCCTTATGCCATCCTGTGCTACATATGCCCAGGTCCATGTCTTGCAACCATATTCACCCCCTCCCACCTTTGTGGCCCCTCGAATGTTCTGCTGAATGGGGCTTGGGTTTGACAGAGCCTTCTGACAAACTTTGCAGGTGTGCCACCTATCTGGTGTGACCATGCAGATATGGTAAATATCTGGTCTTGGGTGCAGGGATCCTCATTTAAAAAACAACAGCCCTGGGTCCCTGATGCACTCTGAGATTGCCAAAGCCCTAGATCACCACAAATTGCAATGATCAAAGGGCTCTTTGAAAATTGAGCCTTCTCTGTCTGCTTGTAAATCTTTTAAAGTACCTGCAGTGGGTCATGAGCTCTTTCATTTTGGTTAAAACCTGACTGCGGGGGGGGTGCTGATGAGCAGCAAATGCGATAAGATGTGTCTGGACCTTGCTCCTCATGGTTGGGATTTTAAAAAGTAAAATTAGTTGTAATCTTGTCCATTCTTTGATTGCATTTATGTCCTAAAGAGAGCTAAGATCGAGCAGTGGTGGAAAATGGATGAATATTTGGTCCAGAGTGCTAGGAAAAGTCAGAGAGCAGCTGGCAAGGCAGTGAAGAATAATGCGGCCTGCACACCACAAGATAGCCAAAACATGGTATCCTTGTCTGTCGTGGAGGTGAGCGCCTTGGGCAGAGAACTCACAGAGCAGGTCTTAGCATCCCTAGAACCGCAGCTGTGTTTGCTTGAGGCCAAAATAGATGACAAATTGCAGGATGTTCCTCCACAGCAAACTGTACAGGATGCACATTTGCCCAAGGCAGAATAGTGAATATCTTGGTTGGAGGATGGGACGCAGGGAGTGCCCGAACAGATCCAGGACTTGCAGAAAGAGCTAGAGGAGAGGAAAGAGGAACCACCGGTTGAACCTTCGTCTTAGGAGTTCACCAGAAGGTTTGGAAGGGAACAGTGTATTAGACTTTTGTGCAACTCTCTTGCCCAAACTTCTGGATATGGAGCTAAAAAACAGAAAAATTAAACTGGAAAGGATGCACCAAGCGGTTATGCCGTGGCCCTCTGTGGGTCAGCCTCTGTATAAACTTATAATAAGATTTTATAACTTTCAGGATAGGGAAGGTATTTTAAGAGCCTACAGGGATAAAGGCCATCTGGAATATGAAGGTCATAGAATATTTTTGTCACAGGACTACTCGGTCAGGCTTCTTAAGAAGACCAAGATGTTTAATGAAGTTATGGCTACCCTGCGCTCATTGAAGGTAGAGAATTACTGTACATGATATACCCAGCTACCCTTAAAATTCAACACAAAGCAGTTTTCTCTTCTTGGGACATTGAAAAGGCTGAAAAGTTTGTGGAGATCTGTGGAGGAAAATAAGCTGCACTCTGGCCTAATGTGGTTGCTCCTGGATTGTCTGTAAAGAAGACAAGAGACAGGGAAGTGGATCATTTTATTTATGTTATGAAGCTTGAAGGTGGCTTTACTACTGATGTCACATATTACAAGTATAATTCTATTATCTTAAGACTGCCGATGATAAGAGGGGCCTAAATTTTGTTTGTGATGCTTGCACGGGGATTTTGTGCCTGGTGGGTGTGTGAGGCTTCTCCCTACTGTACATAGAAGACAACACTGGAGGCATGGAGCTTGCTGGACAAGGGGAATTACTTCAGGAGCTCATGTCTCATATTTTGGGGCCAGATGGTACATGGCTTGCTCTCCTGGCTAAATTGGAGGTTATAGGGGGAGTGAATATGACGGGCCCGGGGATGGGAATTCCTTTGGGGTTCTGGGCTCCAACGGTAAAGGTGCAGAGTGTGGACTGATATTTGGGAGGGGATAATTGTATTGCCCATGCTCCCAACATGGGAGATGCTGGGGGAAGAAGAGACTTCACGTGCATCTTCAGGGTGAGAGGCAGATGCCATCTGACATTTGCAGTACAAAGCCAGGGGTAAGGACAGTTAATCAGACTGGGGGTGCAGCCTGGGCTGTTACAAATAGGCCTCCTATGTTGGATTCATACATTCCTGTGCTCCACTGTTGGAGGTGCAGGGGGACTCCTTCAGAACATCCAGGGATTGGAATGTGATTAAGGGACATTGCTGTGTTGTTGGGAATGGGGGGTATGATATATAAGAAATAATCATTGTTGAAGGGCTATGGACAATATTTGACACTGCTTGGTGTTATTATTGGGGTTATAATTAAATGCAGAATCTAAAAGATGTTAAAATACAGAGAGGTTTTGGAAATCCCGGCGGGGGGAGGACACAGAGTTTTTAAGGGAAACTATTTTTGACAGTGTTAGCACAGTTTTGTGGTTAGTGTCTGTTCATATAAGAGGGAGGAAATGGGGAAAAGAGAGGAGGTGAACAAACTGTTATCTATGCTGGGAAGTGTACTAATGCAGGAGGGAAAATTATGTAACTGGAAACAAATAGGTGGGCAGGAAAAAATGCAATTAAAAGAAGGGATTGAGGTTGAATCCCATTTTGGGGCTTGGGATAAGAGGGAAATGAAAAAGGTGATTAGGGATAGGAACTGGGGTGGTGGTGGGAAACTGTTTAAAATGTTAAAATATTTTGATTTAGTACTCGTTTAGCTGTTGGTTCACATGTATTCACATCCAAAAGCTATCTTTGTTACAGGATCAGTTTTAAGAAAGATCATATTAGAGAGAAGGAATAGTGTCTTAAGAGGTCTATATCGAAGGATGAAGTGGGGTATACTGGCTAACAAACAGAATTTGACTGTGTGTTCTTGGAATGTCAGGGGGATATCGACGCTGGTAAAATGAGCAGCTCTACTTACAGCGCTGCATCGGCAGGAAGCACAAGTGGCATTGTTATGAGAAACACACCTCACTGTGCTAGAACATAATAACTTAGTAAAGAGATGGGTGGGGAAATGTTTTTTTGCATCGTATAAAGCGCATAAGCATGGGGTCACTGTCCTTCTGCACAAACATTTGCCACTCCAAATTAAGAGAATGGTTAGGGATCCAATGGATGAAAGATGTGTCTTTGTCACGGGAGAGCTCTGGGGAAACAAGTTACTTTTGGCAGTATCTATGCACTGGCAGTATTTGATCTAGCTTTCTATGGTTCTCTCCTTGCCTTGCTGGTTAAGGAACAATTCCTGGGCTTAATAATGGAGGGGGGATATGAACTGCACCCTGGACCCCACCTGTGATCATTCTAAGGGTAAAGGTAGGAGGAGTGGTGCAATAGTACAATGGAGGAGAGGGATGGTAGACCTAGGTCTGATAGACGGATGGCGGGAGGCGAACCCAGGGGTAAAAGAATTTACATTCTTTTATAATCTGCAAGGTATGTGGTCACACATAGACTACCTGTTTATGTTGCAGGAGTGGCATGGAAGAATTTGGAAAGACCTAGTCCTATTCATGTTTCAGACCATGCAGTGGTGATTTTGGCTGTGAGTATGAATTATCCAAGGGATGGGCACCCCCTTGGAAATTTCCGATAAATCTGTTGAAGGATGAGAAGTTCAAAGAATTTCTGGAGGACCAATGGAAGGATTATATGGCAGTGAATAAGGAGTCAACTACCTCTAAAGCGGTTATATGGGATGCAGAGAAAGCATATATGGGGGTATGATAATTAGGTATGTGTCTGGGATTAAGAAAAAGAAACAAGAAAAAAGTTGGAACTGGAGGCCAAGGTAAGAGATCTAGAAAGGTGGGCAGCAGGTGGGGAGGAGGAAGGGGTAAGGGACACCTGAAGGTTACTAGAGAGGCTTTGAATGCTTTGTTAAATGAGGAAGCAAGAAAATCCTGGACATTCTGTAAGAAGCAGCTCTATGAGTGGGGCAATAAGCTGGGATCTATGCTGGTTAGGCTAATGAAGGGTGGCAAATGCCCCACACATATTGTTGCCATTAAGGATTGGAAGGGGAAGGTACACAAACAGCCAAAATGGATATAGACCTCTTAAGACACTATTCCTTCTCTCTGATATGATCTTTCCTAAAACTGATCCTGTAACAAAGATAGCTTTTGGATGTGAATACATGTGAAAAGGGTCCTGAAGGAACTGGAAGTAATAAGAGTTGATAAAGCAATGGGGCCAGATGGGGTGCACCCCAGGGTCCTTAAAGAACTAAGAGAGGTGGTGGCTGAACCTCTTGCTATCCTGTTTAGCCGATCACTAGAAACAGGGGAGGTACCCAAAGACTGGAGGATAGCAGATGTAGTCCCCTTATACAAAAGTGGGAACAAAGAGAGGGGGAACTACAGACCAGTCAGCCTCACCTCAGTAGTGGGAAGATCATGGAAACACTACTGAAGGAGAGATTGGTGGAACATCTGGTTGTCAATGGACTACAGGACCCAAGGCAGCATGGTTTCACCAGGGGAAGGTCATGTCAGACCAACCTCATTGAATTTTTTGACTGGGTGACTAGGGAGGTGGATCAGGGGAGGGCAGTGGACATGGCCTATCTGGACTTCAGCAAGGCCTTTGACACTGTGCCACATAGAAGACTATTACACAAACTGGGGAATATGGGTGTGGGCAGGACAGTAGTGTGGTGGGTAGGTAACTGGCTGGGTGACAGGACACAGAGGGTGGTGGTAAATGGCTGTCACTCCACAGAGGAAGAGTGACCAGTGGGGTACCACAGGGATCAGTGCTGGGACCGGTACTATTCAATATCTTCATCAGTGACATTGCACAGGACCTAGAAGGCAGAATTTCACTGTTAGCTGATGACACAAAGCTCTGTAACAGAGTAGACACACCAGAGGGTGTAGACAGAATGAGAAGGGACCTGCAGAAACTTGAAGAATGGTCAGGGTTTGGCAGTTGAAATTCAATGCAAGGAAGTGCAAGATAATGCATATGGGGCACAAAAACCCTGGCACAATATATCAGTTGGGGGGGTGAGGATATAGCATGCCCCAAGCAGGAAAGGGATCTTGGAGTTATCATCTCTGATGACCTCAAGGCAGAGAAACAGTGTGACAAGGCAGCAGGTAAAGCAAATAGGATGCTGGGATGCATAGGCAGGGGCATCACCAGCAGGAAAAGGAGGTCATAATTCCATTATACAAGACACTAGTGAGGCCGCACCTGGGTACACTGTGCAGTTCTGGAGACCTTACCTACGTAAGGACATAGACAGGGTAGAGAAGGTTCAGAGGAGGCAACAACGATGGTGCATGGATTGCATCACAAGTCCTATGAGGACAGGTTGAAGGCACTGAACATGTACTCCCTGGAGGAGAGGAGGGAGAGGGGATATGATAGAGACATACAAGTATCTTACAGGGAGGAACAGGGTGCAGGAATGCACTATTTTAAGCGAAAAAGATGTTCCAGGACTAGAGGGCATGGGATGAAGTTGGAGGATGATGATTCAGAGGAAGCGTGAGGAAGAATTTCTTCACAGAACGGGTGGTGGACAAGTGGAACACCCTGCCAGAGGAAGTGGTGGGCTGAAACAATCACAGGATTTAAGATTGCATGGGATAGACATAAAGGAATTCTGGAGATCAGGGGTAAGGGGCAACAGACTTCCTGGAAAACATAAACTGAACTTACAAACTTAAATGGGCAGACTGGATGGGCCATAGGCCCTTATCTGCCGACACTGTCTATGTATCTATGTATCTATGTTTTAAGGAATTCTATAGACATTTGTATCAGACAGAAGGGGGACAGAAGGAGTTAATGTGAAAGTTTTAAAGGAAGGTTAATATGCCTCAAGCTTTCCGAGTGCAGTGGGAAATGTTGAATGCTCCTATCACCAAAACAGAGGTGTTGCAGGCAATACAGAGATTGAGAAGTGGGAAGGCGAGTGGCCCAGATGGCTACCCGGTAGAATATTATAAGCATATGGGGGGTCATGTGGCTGGTATATTGGTGGAATCTTTTCAGCAGCAGGAGGGGGAAACACTGCAGCTTCCTGCTACATTCTTGGATGCTGTTGTTTGCCTAATCCTGAAGGCAGGAAAGGATCCTATGGAATGTGCAGCCTATAGGCTGATATCACTTTTAAACTGTGATATGAAAATATTGGCTAAGTTCCTGGTGGGGAGATTGGAGTTGGTGCTGCCAGACATTGTTCACCTAGACCAGACAGGGTTTGTTAAGGGATGCCTGCCTTATCATAGTGGAGAATATTAAATGTGATTTGGAGGGCAAACAAAGGAAGGGAAGACACATGTGTTATCTCTATGGATGAAGAAAAGGCATTTGATAGGGTGGAGTGGGATTATTTGTTTGAGGTGTTAACCCGGTCTGGTCTGGGAGACATGTTTGTGGAGTGGGTAAAGGCAATGTACTGGTTGCCACGAGCAAAGATTTTGGTAAATGGTACTCTATCTGAGGGGTTTGGGTTAGGTAGGGGCACAAGGCAGGGATGCCCGCTTTCCCTGTTACTGTTTGCCATGGCAGTGGAACCCCTTGCTATTGTGATTAGGCAAAGTGAGAACATTAAAGCAGTACAAGGTGTCTCGGGTAATCAACATTAAATAACATTGTATGCAGATGACATGTTTTTTATAACTGACCCTGTGACCTCTGTGCCTGCATTGCTAGAGGTGGTGGGAGAGTCTGCGCAGTTCTTGGTTACAGGCTTAATATTGACAAGTCAGAAGTAATGAGACTACCAAGGAGATTAGGATTAGAGCAGATGTGGGCCTTTAAGAGGGTGGGGAGCAGCTTTACATATTTGGGTATAAAAATAGGGTGGAATTTAGGATCTTTATATGATTTGAATTATGGGTCATTGCTCAAAGTTATAGAAACAGATCTTAGAAGATGGGTAGCTCTTCCAGTTTCTTGGTTAGGAAGGATAAACCTGATTAAGATGAATATATTGCCTCGGTTGGTGTATATTATGCAGATGGTGCATGTCGGTTTTACAAAGAGGGATACTAAGAAGATAGAGAAATTGTTTTCAGTGTTTATATGGCAGGAGAAAAGACCCAGAGTAAGCCTTCAAAGACATAAAGCAGATATGGGAAATGGAGGGTTAAACTTTCTGGATATAGCTAATTACTGTTTGGCAGCACAAAAGAAATATGTTAGTGATTGGGTACATAGGCCTATGGTGACTAGTTGGGTAGACCTTGAACAATGGGGGTGTCAGGCTAGACTATCACTTTACCTAGATAGACAAGGGGTTAGAGGTGTAAGATTATATGATGGGGGGAACCCACTTGTTGTGGCCGCATTACATAGCTGGGGTAAACTGTTAAAATTGCAGAAAATTAAGAATGCAGCTACCTTCTTGGTACCTGTGGTGGGGAACCCTTATTTTCTGCCAGGTTGGGAGGATGAGGGATTCAAGATTTGGGAAAAAATGGTATAAGCTCTATACGAGATTTGTGTATGAGGGGCTCAGTTCCTTTACCTTGTTGTGTCAGAGGCTAAGTCTAGGACCAGGTAATCTCTTTAGGTTTTTCCAGATCAGAGTTTATGTAACAGGACTGGCTAGAGAGGAATTGGGTCTGAATGAAATGGTGAAGATAGAATAATTGATTCAGACTGTGAAGCAGACTCTAAGGAGTTTATAGGACAAGCAGTAAAGGAGACTAGGCAATGTTTCCCAGATCTCTCTCTCTAAGGGCGAGGAGACTATGGGAGAGAGATGTAAATATACAGATTAGAAATCAAGATTGGACCTAATTGATTTCTTCACATATGGGTCTTTTGGTGTGTAATAAGTATAAAGAAGCTTGTTATAAGTTTATACATAGGGTATACAGTCCTCCTGCCCTAGTACACAAATACTACCCTACTATTTCTCCACAATGTGGAAGGTGCAGATCGGAGGAATGAAATTATTTTCATTGTTTCTGGGTGTATACTATCCTTCAAAGATTTTGGGGTGGGGTGGTTAAGGAAGTTGGGCATATATGGCAGAGGGTGTTGCAGTTAGACCCCAAAATTTGCCTATTTGAGGCGGCGATTGATGAGGAATGGGAATGGGAGTGCATGCACATAGTGAACTACAAAAGCTTAAATCAGTGGGTTTTTTAAGAGTTTAATCTCCCTGGGCACTTCTTTGAGGAAACAAATGCATACAGTCAGCTAAAAGGAGCTTTTTAGCTCATTTTGCAAGTATTATTTTCAGGGTCTGCTCTTGACCTGTGACCAGTACTTCTGGGTCATTTGGGCAGTTAAAAGCTCAGCCTGCATTGAGTAGGGCAAGCTCAAACAGGGTGAGCGTGATTTGGCCATGCGAAGACCCACTCAAAGACGCGTGTCTGTGTGTGTTTTGCATGTTTGGAGTGTGAGGAGGGAAACCAGACATCTTAACTTTACAGTAATTTCAGTGTATTACAGGTAAACGTACTGGGCCATAAGCTACATTTGTATTTAGTGGTTATACAAATTCTAAAGATATGGAAGGGACACTCACTACACATGATGGCAAGGTCTTGTATATGTGCACAGTGTGCTCAATGTACAGTATAGAACCCATTATTGATCTGGTAAATCAGTCTAAATGTGGCAAATGTTTGCAAAACGAAGACATGACTAATGAAATCAATTTTTTAATAATAGATTAACAGCATTAGAAAAAAGTTATGCTGATACTATTGCCAAAATTAATATATCTTGCCCACAAATTGATACATCAGTATTAGATACTTGTGTAAATATGATTCCTTCAGAACCCAGTGCTATCATCGAAGAGCATTTACATGTCCAAGAATATGAACATCCCACATATACCCCTACTAGAAAGTGTGTAAGGGAGGAGGATGACCTTTTGCCTAGTGAGGATACATGTTATTTGGTTCAAAATAAAAAAGCTGCAAAAAAGGGCAGGAAAGCAGCTTTGTTTGATATACCAATTCTGAACTTTTTCGATCCCCTAATAAACTTACAAGATTGTGATAGCTCTAACATTGCTTCTGGCTCATGTTCTTATGCACCTGAATCAGCATATGATTGTTTATCACCTAAGCCATTAGACATGAATACTCATGTCACTACTGGGAACCTTATAGATCTGTCTAATAGAAATGAAGCCATTTTTGATAATCTCATGGATGCTACTGACAGCAAAGCTGTGGAGTCCAGGCAAATATTTGTGTTAGGAGATTCTATTATTAAAAATGTAGATAGGATCATATGCAACTAGGACAAAGTAAATCGAACTGTCTCCAGCTTAAGAGGTGCTAAGATCCTAGACATTACAAAAATGCTTGGGGATATTTTGAAAGAAGAGGGAAAAATCATTTGGTAATAATTCATGCTGGGGTAAATAATGCTTTTAATCAAGATCTACAGAGCATTAAAGAAGAAATTGTGGGAATGTACAACCTTTTAATCAGTTTTGACTATCAGATAGTATTCTCTGAAATTCTACCAGTTCCAAGGGCTGACTACCAGATAAATGAAAAAAAAAAATATTTAAATAAGTGCTTCATCTGTGGTGTCTTAAACAATGCATACATTGTCTTATCCACTGGGAAGATTTTGTTTGTAACCAAGATTTAATATGTAGGGATGGCCTACATTTAAACAAATTTAGTAATCAAGTGTTAGGTAAACAAACCCTTGACTTTATACAGCTTAATTTAAACTAGACATAAGGGTGGGAGGGAATGAAATCTCCCTAGTAGGGCCATTTTAAGAAAAAAATTAAATAATTTCATCATCTACAGTAAGAGAAACATTAAAAAATAATTTTCCTAAAAACTTGAGTAGTGATCTGAATATACTAATGCTTAATGCCAGAAGCCTAAATAATAAACTGGATGAATCAATATATATTTTATGTAGAGACAAAATATATATTTGGGGAGTTTCAGAGTCTTGGTTTTCCGATTCAGCTTGGGGTACTGATATTGTGGGATATTCAGTATATCAAAAAAATCATCAAAACTCCAAAGGAGAAGGTGTTGCTCTATATGTGAACAACCACATAGAAAGCAGGCAAATTTCTACAGTTTCAGATTCAAATGCTGATGCTGAGATCATCCTAGTTCAAATAAAAACCAATAAAAGTATTAACCATTGGTTTATGCTATAGATCACCAAATTTGGATACCATTTGTAATGAATTATTTTTCCAAACAATTGAACAGCTGGAGGAATATGAAAATTTTATTTTAATAAGGGATTTTAATTTACCCACAATTTGCTGGTCAACACTAACTGGAAACATTAAATTAGACTACAGGTTCATTGAACTGTCTCTTTTGCATAATTTAGATCAGCTTGTCCTAGAACCCTTTAGAAAAGAAAATAGTCTTGATCTTATCCTCACAAATATTACTAATATAGAAGAATTATCTAAAGTTCTAGAACCTTTGGGGGATAGTGACCACAATATGTTTTTTTGGAATATGAAAAATATTACTTTTGCCCATTGTGGTACTACTAGGACAACACATTTTCATAAAGCTAATTATTTGGCTATTAAAAATAATTTTAATAACTGGGACTGGAAGTCAGAATTAATAAATCAAAACAGTGAGCAGATTTGGGCAGTTATTAAAAGGAATATTGTTCACAGCATTAATACATGGGTCCCAGTAAATAAGAAATACACTCCAAATAATAAGAATTCCCCCTTGGCTAAATGGTAAAATTAAAAGATTAATAAGAAATAAGAAGAAAACTTATGCCAAATATAAAAAATACCTCTCAGAGGAGAAATGGCTAAAATTTATTAGGATATCTAATCAGTGTAAAAAAACAATCAGAGTTGCAAAGAAAAATTTAGAATTAAAATTAGCTACGGTAACAAGGACAACAGAAAACAGTTCTACAATTACATTGGTTCATTAAGAGGAAAGGCCCCCACTATTGGTTCACTAATTAAAGATAGTATGCTTATTGATATTGAGTTAGATATGGCCAAAGAATTTAATTAATATTTTCTCAACATCTTTAAAACTAAAGACATTTCTTGTTTAGATAATATTGATGTTAATCAAAAACATCCTTTGATTACCTCTGATGAAGTTAAGGCTGCTATGCAAGTTACTAAGGCAAATTCTTTCGTAGGACCTGACGGAATTCCAACAACCTTCATTAAAGAATTAGCTTCTGTTTTTGTGGATTTATTCACTTCATTATTTAATGTATTGCTTAAAGAAGGATGTGCAATAAGAGAGTGGACTACAGCTACTATTGTGCCTATACATGAAAGTGGAAATAGATAACTAGCAAGTAATTATAGACTTATCAACTTAACCTCCTGTATAGGTAAATTAATGGAAAGAATCCTAAAGAAAAAAATGTTAAACCATCTACAAAATATAGGCTTGTAAGACATTAGTCAGTATGGTTTTCTACAAGGAAGATCATGCCAACTTAATCTTAACTTTTTCGAACCAGTAAGTTTGGCACTGGATCACGGCCTACCAGATGATATAATCTTCTTGGACTTTGAAAAAGCATTCCATTCTGTACCTCACGGCAATTTGATAAAGAAATTGGTAAATTTAGGTTTTAAATCTTATATAGTTAGTTGGATAAACTCTTGGCTTACCAATAGGAAACAACAAGTTAATATTAAAGGGCATCTCTCTGAATGGGGTGATGTAAGCAGTGGTGTCCCCCAGGGATCTGTGTTGGGCCCCTTGTTATTTAACTTGCTAATAGCTAGCATGCAAACTACGAATGATGTATAGATTCACAAATATCCAGACGGTAGTAAACTTGGCAGTATTGTTAACAATCCTAATGCAGTCTGCACTTTGCAAACTAAACTTGAAAATTTAGTTAAGTGGTCTGTTAAATATAAAATGACATTTAACCCTGCCAAGTGCAAAGTTATGCACCTAGGAAAAAATAATCTATTAGCAAGTTATAAAATCAATAATTGTAACATACAATCTATCACATCTGAAAAAGACTTGGGTATTAGCATTACACATGATCTAAAGTTCATTTCACACAACAATAATATAAAAAAAAAACATGGTACACTCTCTTGTATTTTTAGACATATTAAGAGTAGAGAACCTGAAGCACTGATTCCACTGTATACTAGTTTGGTGAGGTCACAGATTGACTATTGTGCCCCTTTTTGTACTCCAACATCTATGGGATGTATAGTATCCTTGGAGAAGGTACAAAGGTGAATGATGAAAAAGATAAAAGGCCTAACTAATTTAGATTAAAGTTCTAGATTGAGATCACTGGGTTTATTTTCTCTTCAATATAGGGCATTTAGGGGAGATTTGTATTTAGCATACATATTAATTAAGGATCAAGCATTATGTGAGGCTCTTTGTCTTCAAAAGAGAGGCAGTACAGTATAGTATTTGGAGGCAGTATAGTGCAGTGGTCTAAGGCTCTGAGCTGCAAATCTGGTGACATCCAGCAGACCAGACCTGGGTTTGAATCCCACAGCTTCCACTTGCATACTGTGTGACCCTAAGCAAGTCACTTAACCTCCTTGTGCTCCCAGGTCGCTCCTGTAAAAAAGCTTTCAGCTTAGTGTGCTATACCTGGTTAAACAACTAAATAAAAAAACACTATAGGTTATAATACTAGATCACATAATTGAAAGTTTAAAACTATGATAAACAACACCACTAAGAGAAACAGATTTTTTACACAAAGGTTACCTCCAATATGGAACTCCTTACCTACCGAGATTGTTGCCAGCAATAATCTGGCACAATTTAAATATGAGCTAGATAATGATATGGGTGATAAGAAATTTGAATTTCACCAATAGGCGATGAGTTTATAATAGGACCCCCCACTTAACTCGCATCATACCTGTGAACCTATGCCAAGATGGGTTAGGATTCTCCTTGGCACAGCCAGACACTGTATTCAGAATACGTGGGTCTCAAATGCAACACCCACAATACAAGGCTGGCGTACCCTGGTTTTATTGACACTGGCATTGGAGAGGCCGACCCTGTTAGTTAAGAATAAAATTGAGAGTTTCACTAGGGAGTGGGCCCCTTTTCTGGCTGACCTACCTTAGTATGAAAATATGCTATTGTGGGAGGGAATGACTGACTAAGGCTATTTGAAGTTAGGTACTGATCCTGAGAAATTTAGTGTAATATAGGGAAAAGGGGGAAAAACGAAATTTGTAAAAGGAATGCATTTAATACTACAGATCTGTGTAACTGTCATAATGGATGTGAACTGCTATGTGTCTGTTCATAATAGCATTTTTTATGCAAAAAAAAATGTGACTGCTAGATTCAAGGGTTTCCTTGGTAATCATGTTTAACCCAGGCTGCTTCATAGCTATGGCTAAAATAAGAAGCATGAGTTGCCTTATATGTAAGGCTTTTGATGCAGATATGTATGCTTCTCTAGCTGCCAGTTCATCAGTGGCACAAGTATGATCTTTCTGACTAGTGTCTTCTGTCTCACATCTGGGACAGGCATCAACCATTTCACCATGTATCACCCTCTATATTACTGCAGTAATTATGCCATGAATGGTATGTTACATAATATAGTTACAATAAAATATTGATCAGTTTTTTTTGGGGGGGTTAATACCCTGGTCAGTTTTTTCACTTAAAAGGAAGCAATGGAAAAGACAAAGCTTTCCTCAGATACTGCAGAAACTCTCAATTAGTGCTTTAAGACAGTAACAACTTCATTTAATGATTTAGAACAGCTACACACAACTTCCACTTCCTGTTGCTGGCAGCAGCCATTTCATGAGCAGCAGTGAGCTTCCTGAGCTAACTGTATGATAATATGCCCGATTCACCTCAGCTATTGGTTGGCAGGACATATTAGCATAAACTGAGCTCAGAAGCTCTCTGCTACTCATGAAATGGAGGCTGCCAGCAATAGAAAGTGAAAGTTGAAGGCCACTGTTTAAATCACTAAAAAATCAGTTTGAGTAATTTGTTAAAATAAATGTTACTGTCTGAAAGCACTAATCAGGCATTTTTGTAGTGCCTGGGTAAAGCTGTGCCTTTTCCACTGTTTCCCTTTAAGGAACCCTGACTAATTACAGTAGAATACTACAGTCGCACTACATAAGGGGGCTGAAGGATGAGGTCAAAAACTACAGTCCTATTAGTCTTACCTCAGTGGTGGGGAACGTAATGGAAACACTACTTACAGTAAGATCAGGTTGATGGAATACTTGGAGATGAATGGCATGCAGGATGGCAGGCAGCATGGCTTCACAAAGGGAAGGTCCTGTCAAACTAACCTGATAGAGTTTTTTGATGGGGTGACACAGATAGTGAACCAGGGAGGAGCAGTAGATGTGGCCTATCTGGATTTCAATAAAGCCTTCAACACCGTTCCACATGGTGGAATGGTGAATAAGCTGGACAGACTAGGGGTGGACCATGGGATCACCAGGTGGGTTGAAAACTAGTTGAAGGGAAGAAGTCAGATGGTGGTGGTAAATGGGACACATTCCAGGGAACAGGTGGTGACCAGTGGGATGCCACAGGGATCAGTACTAGGACCAATACTCTTTAACATCTATGTTGGTGACCTAGTGGAAGGTCTGAAAGGATGAGTGTGCCTGTTCACAGATGATACAAAGGTCTGCAATAGGGTGGATTCACCTAATGGGGTGCAAGCCATGAGGCAGGACCTGGAGAGGCTGGAGAGGTGGTCTGACACCTGGAAATTGAAGTTTAATGCACAAAAGTGCTCACTGATGCACCTGAGGAGGAGGAGGAATAGGAGGGAAATATACTCCCTTGAGGAGGTGGTGATTAAGGAGAAGGAAACAGAAAGGGATCTGGGAATTATGGTATTGCGTGACCTCACGGTGGAAAGCCAGTGGTGGCAAAGGCAAATGGAATGCTGTCCTGCATTATGAGGGGTTTTAATAGCAGGAAGAGGGAGGTGCTAATACCATTATACAGGACAATGGTCAGGCCACATCTGGAGTATGGGATGCAGTTCTGGAGGCCTCACCTATGAAGAGGTGTTGAGTTGATGGAGAGGGTACAGAGAAGGGCAACCAAAATGGTATGAGGGATGCATGATGAACCCTATGAGAGAAGATTGAGAGGGCTGAATTTGTGCCCTCTGAAGACTAGGAGGGAGAGGGGGGACATGATTGAGACCTTTAAGTATCTGAAGGGAATAAATAAGATGGAGGGTGATAGCTTGTTCAAATTGAAGAAGGGAGCGAACACGAGGGAACATAGCCTCAAACTGGAAGGTGGGCAATACAGAGGTAATGTCAGGGGCAGTTTTTCATGGAGATGGTGGTGGTGGAGGCCTGGAACAAGCTGCCAGAGGAGGTAGTGGCAGCTGAAATGGTGGAGGGATTTGAGAGGGCTTGGAAAGATTTAAGGGGTTGAGAAAAGAGGGTGGAAGCATAACAGAAGGGGGGAGGTAGGGTGTTGGTCAGACTAGATGGGCTGTGGGGCCTTTCTCTGCTATCACATTTCTGTGTATCTGTGTAACACTGCTCTGGTTGTGTAGTGGTTACTTGATTTTCTGTTTTTCCCCACATTCTGTTGCTCTCTGTGTTTATAACATACTGCACTTCACACAGCTCATTAATAACTATATCTATCTTTCCCACACCGCACACAGTCTAATAGTAGATTTATGGAGACACATGTATCCATGCTGTCTGCCTATGACTGTTGTTCCACTGCAAAGTCATCACTCTAATAAAGAAAAAAATAAAAACAGCATTGGTTCTGTTACTTGTTAATCAACAGGATCTGGTTTTGCTACCAAATAAGCTGTTCTGTTATGCTATGTATGACTGTCTTTGTACACACATTTTTCTTTAGTGTTCAAAAACAAAAATTTTTTACCCCAGCACGGCAAGAATTTTTCTCATCTATTTTTTCTTTCTTAGCCTGTGACTTGCTAAGTGTAGCAGCATCATCTAGTTCTTGGGGGATTGCTACTTCTGGATGTGTTGGTGTCATTCTCTGCCTCTCCTCGCACGTCACTACTAGAGATGTGCAAAACTGTAAAATTTTGTTACACTAAATGTTTCATGAAATTCTTGCATTTCATGAAATATTTTGCGGGTGCGAAATACAAAATTTCACTCATGGGATGTCAATTTTTACCGACAACATGTGAAATCTCACCCGCGGAATGGCAAAATTTCACCTGCAATCAGGGAGCCATTTTGCCATTTCATGCAAAATTGTGCATTGCGTATCAAAATTCCACATTCCACAGGTGAAAGTTTACAACTTTGCTCCTGACAAAAAATTTTGCAGAATGACAGAATTTCGCAAAACGTTTCATGCTGCAAAATTGCTGATTGTGCGACATTTTCACTGGCAAAATTTTATTTCACAACATCTCTAGTCACTACCAATTTTGGGGTTCATTTTCAAAACTTTCTCTGTATCAGGCATATCAGACTCATACCCTACCACCTTTTCAAGGTCTTGCAGGGGTGGCTCTTCAGTACTGTAGGAGCATCATGGTCAGATTTAGCTTTTCCCGCTCACTAAACTGTGCAGCAGGAAAAAAAAAATTTTGGTCATGAACCTCATGACTCAACAGCACTGTAGATGGATAGAGCTCTTCACACCTTACATAGTACACATGAGGTCTTGGTAGGCTTCTCACGTCTTGGCTTTTCATTCAGTTGTATGACAGTCAGTAGTAGAATGTCAGTTTGAGAAGCACTGGTTCTGTGCCATGTTCTTTAATGCTTTAGATGATCAGCTCAAATGGCATCAAACTATTTCAACAAGTCTCTAGAAACTACCATACAAGCCCTAACACGATCCTTATATAAGACTCGGTAAGATGAACTTTCTACTGGCAAGCCCCTCATCTCTGCCTGGTGAACTTTCAACTGTTAACCCATGAATTGTCAACTGGTGATCTGATGAACTGTCAACCGGTAACCCACAAGCTTTCAACTGCTAGCCCCCCCATCCCAAGAAAAGACCAGAGAAGGTTAGGTTCTGACTACACAGTTAGTAAAACTATGGGTTTTAAGCACTTTTAATGAAAAGCAACACAGTGTCTCCCTTAGATATGTAGTATATGATTTCCTTTTTTGCATCAAGAAAAAAACTGTCTTCAGCTACCTTTTTTACTGCAAAGATTTATTTTTTATCTGCAGACCACAGTGTTGATATACTTTTTTCTAAATCCTATAATAACAGAATCCAGAAACAACAGAATGAAGTCTTTGGCTTAAAATGCAAGTGTGCTTACACAATCGGAAATCGTTGCCTGTTAGTAGATCCATTGTCTCCACAGCAACCCTGAGACTGAAATAATCTCCACAATGGTTTACACTTCCCATGGTCCATACTGCTACACCATGTTAGCCTCAAAGCTACTTGGCCCATGATGATACACCATGTTAGCCTTGGAGCTACTTTGCCCATGATGATACACCATGTTAGCCTTGAAGCTACTTGGCCCATGATGATACACCATGTTAGCCTCGAAGCTACTTGGTCCATGATGATACACCATGTTAGCTTCAGGCTCATCGTGGTCCATGCTGAGCATACTGCAATGTCTATTTTAAAAGAAACATTCTAGATATCTTTTTACTGCAAAGTCTGTTACTATTCACACACCACAATACTGATATACTTTTTCCCTACATCCTGTAATAAGTTCATACATTGTAGAATAAAAGATTTGCTTTAAAAGACAAATGTGCTTACACAATCAGACAGCTTGCCCTGTTAGGAAAACCACAGTCACCAAGGCAGCCCCCAAGACTGAAAGCCTCTCCACACCTGTGATCTGACACACTGAGCACTGAGCTGGCCAAGAGGAAGACCCTGGGCATTGCTGCAAGATGATGTTTTGCAGCCCTAAATGTCAGACAGGATTAATTACTATATGTGTAAGTTTGTTACATAATCTAACATTAACTGAATAAACTGCTTTGACAGGTTGCATAAGTTTAGTTCCATTTGCCCCAAGGAAGAGGCATCACCTGGAAATGTTGGCACTTATTTTAGCAGGCTGATGTGGTGCTATTACAATTTACCATGTGTAGAAAAATGGGGGGGGGGCCCTTTTAAACTTTTGAAAAAATATATATGAGACTTTCAGTCACTTGAATCTGTTAAACATAACGTTTGCAGACTTTATGTTTAACAGTCATTTTAAGGACTGTATAACCAGATGATAGTCTGGAAAAGTGAGCTATCTGAAACAGACAACATTGCTACACAGGTATGGGGAATAGTAGTATTCTAATGGAAATACAAACTTTAGCTCATTTTTATCAGTGCTAAATATAGATATATTTTACTTTTTAGATTGTCATTAGAAATGAAATTATGAAATATTGAAAATTGTACCCCATGAACAAGCCCAAGATGTGGGTGAAACATAGGGGACGAAATAAAACAAGATTCAAGTGACTGAAAGTCTCATATATATTTTTTCAAAAGTTTAAAAGGTCTCCCCACCCCCAATTTTCTACACATTGTCTACAGAGCCTCTTTTTGGGGGGGGAGGGACTGAAGAAGTTCTAGAAAGAACCTTACTCCATTTCCCACCATCACTTGTGCATTACAATTTACCAGAAAATAAACCTTGAACAAAAATCAGGAAACACAAATTTATGTGGAGAGTGGGTCATTTCACATAACATGGTATTGCTTTTTATGGCTTGATAGGAACGGACTCCTCCCCATGTTTTTTATTTCTGCAGGGGCAACCTGATGTTTTTTTCCTATCATTCCAGAAAAACTCCAAGTATAGTCACCAAGAAATATTTTCCTGTCCTAATACTCCCAGGTGGCAAATGAATAAAACTCCAGAGTCCTACAGTCTAACAACCTGTGGTGAAGTGTATGAGGGAGCCATGAGGAAGAGGAGGGCATGGTGAGATGGGGAGGAATGAAGAAGAGAGAGAAGCATATTGGTAGATGGTGGAAGCATGAAAAAGATGGGAATTTATATTGAGGGGGCGTGAGAAGGAGGGATATGGAGGCATGGGATGGGTCATGTTGTGTCAATTCCAGTTCAAAACGGCATAATTTCTGGGGTCTGAGATGGGATTTCCAGTTCAAGGCCTGGGGTGGTGCTTAGAACCAGTTAAATATTCTCATTGGTCCTTTTTAGGCCACACCATACATGGTTCATGCAGAATGGCTGAAAATGAGCATTTGAGAAGTCATGAACTTATACTATTAATATAGACAGAGTGAGGGTAGTCCAGAGGAGGGCAAACAAAATGGTGCAGGGTTTGCACATAAAGCACTATGAGGAGAGAATGAGGGATCTCACCATGTACACCGTGGAAGAGAGGAGAGGGGGTGAGAGAGAGAGAGAGAGAGAGAGATTTGACATCATAGAGACCTAGAGGTTCCTCACTGTGGTGAATGGGGTGCAGGAGAGGAGTCTCTTTCACATGAGAAAGAGCACCAGGACAATGGGGCATAAGACAAAACTTGAGGTGGGAGGTTCAAAAGAGATGGGAGGAATGTTTCTTCACTGAAAGAGTCTACGGAGTCAGGTTAGGCAGGGAACATCTGGGCACAATGGGTGAGCCGAGCAGTCATTTTCTCCCTACAAATTCTGTACCTCTATTTTTCTATGTAATAACACAGGCTAGTTAGAGAATCACAGCAGCAACAACAAAAATCCCACTAAGTTACAGCACCATATGCCTTACAAACTATAGCACCATTGTATAAGTTTAATATTTTAGGTTGCTCACATCCACAGTTCTTACCATCGGTACTGCTTGAATTATTATACCTTGCTTTTAAAACATTACTATAAAAAAGTTCAAACTGATATATGGAATACAACCTTCTTTTATGTGGATCTATTATATTTACAGTACATGGCACCCAGTCTTCTAGTAAGTATGGCTACTAGACTGTCAACATGGGAGCAAAAGATAAGGTGTCACCCAGAGTTACTCCAGTATATTTAAAGGTCTCCACCTGTTCAAGGTTTTGTTCTTGGCCATTTCAGATGACAAAGGGTGGAATTTTCTTCTGTGGAATGCTAGAGAAGAGCATGTTCTGTGTTTTGTTTGTTTTTTTGTAACTTAGGACCAGTTTGTTGTTGGAGAACCATCCTTCTAGTTACCTAAGGTTACTTTGTAGAGTGGTAGTAAGGCTGTCATGGCCAGAGTTTTAGGAATCGATTATTGCATCATCTGCATAGAAGAGTAAGCTGGCTGTCTGACAGGCTTCAGGGAGTTGATTTATGAAGAGGCCAAATATTAGTGGGCCAAAGATGGAGCCCTGGAGAAAAGCAGTAGTTACGTCCCTAGTGTTGGACAAAGATTTATTGATTTTCACATGCTGGGAGTGATTGGTGAGATAGCTGTGGAACCAGTCAACTGCATTCTGTGACAAACCCAGGACAAGGAGTTTAAGTAGGAACCTATGTGTGACCAGGTGAAAGACCTTAGTAAGGTTGATATATAACTCCGATGAGGTCACTATTGTCAGCAGCCTCAGGAACATAGATGGTGTATTCCAGCAGTGCCATGTTTGTGCTGTGTAGCTACCAGAAGACATGCTGCTTTACATACTGGAACTGGACATTGTATTTTTTGAAGTAGGTGACAAGTTGGTAAGAGACTATTCCCTTGAGAGCCTTGGATAGGGGAGAGAGAGAGACTAGTAATGAAAAGGAAATGGGTCTGTAATTGTGTACTAGTGCAAACTTACAAACCTTCAGTCACTGAAAGACAAAGAATTAAGCAATAAGGCATGATGGGGGGGTGTTATAGTTGGATAATGGTCTGCCTCAGGTGTGTTAAAGCAAGAGATAAAGCTGAGTGCTTCCACCACCCAAGAAGGGCCATTTCAGTCAATCAATCAATCTTTATTTAAACCAGGCAAAACACCATTGAGGAAAACTCATTTGCAAGGTGGATCTGGACTTTGGTCATGTACACAGTAACCAAGGAAGTACAAAAAAGACAGTGTAACAGTAAATAATCAAATAGAATGAGATAAAGGCACAGTTGACACAAGGTAGAATAGGTACACACTTGAATTATATATAACAAAATATTACAATATATACAATATGTACATGTGCAAAATACAGTGCGAGTGTTCAGAGGGTACAAGAACATATAGTGTGGGGAGTAAGGGGAACAAGACTGAAGGACAGAGGAAAGGGGGCAGTGGTACAGTAGGAGGTCACAGGTAGAGAAAGGGCAGAGCAAGTGGGAGCAGGATGACAGTAGGAGGTAACAGGCAGTAAAGTATCCAAAGTCTGAGATATCCAGTGGTCAGGGAAAACAATTGCAACATTCTTTGAAGATTGTATAAATAGTGTTTTGAAGGTGGCTAGTTTTGTAGGTAACACCATATTTAGTATTTTTTGGAGCTTGTTCCATAAAGAAGGAAGAACATGGCTTAGGGCCACTTGTCCAAAACATGTGTTAACTTTTGGAATGATGAGTGTGGTGTAAAGAATATCTACAGTACCTGCGGTGCATATAGTCAGGCTTTCTGCAATGTATTGTGGAAGTTTCTTGGTGAGTGCTCTAAAGGTCCAAAGTGCAGCATTTTTTTGCCTCCTGAAGGTGAAGGATGACCAGCCTACCAAGGAGTATAGACAGCAATGGTGGGTGGAATACGGTGCACCTGTTATAAATCTTATTGATCGATGATAGAGGGTGTCAATCTTTGACAATGTTGAGTTAGTACCCTGACCATAGATTAGTCAGCATAGACAAGAAGTGGAATAAACGTGCATTGAACAAATCTAGTTTTGGCATCTTTGGTCAGAAAATGCTGGCTCTGAAAGAATAGACCTAGTCTCTGCCTAGGTTTTTTTGACAGATCATCAATATGGTCAGTGAATGATAATTTGTGGTCGATCCACAGCCCCAGGTATTTGAATTTAGTCACAAAGTCTATAGACTCCCCTGTTAGGGTAGTTATTTGGGGAACTATGCCTAGTATCTAGGGATTAGGTACACTAACAGTTGGAGTGAAGAACATTGCCTTAGTATTTTGGGCATTTAATAAGAGTTTTTTGATTCACAAGGTTGAACTGTAAACAATTGAAATTCTCTTGAAGGTCCTTAATGGCTAATTCCAGAGTGGGCCTGTCAATATAGAGGACAGCATCATCAGCAAAGAGATGGATGCTTGCTGAGTTAATGCCCTGGTTGATATCATTTATGTAGAGAGTGAAAAGCAGCGGCCCCATAATAGAGCCTTGAAGCACACCTCCCAGGAGAGTTTTCAGGGGGAGCAAGATCTCCGTTTGATTTGACCTGCTGATGCTGATGGGTAAGATAGCTGATAAACCACTTAATTGCTACAGAGTCCAGGATGATGTTTTTTAAAGTGACAATTAAAATGTCACGGTCCACTGTATCGAATGCCTTGCTTAGGTCAAGAAATAGGGCACCCACGTACTGTTTGGTGTCTAAGGCCAGCTGACAATCATTAGTGAATTTAGCAAGGGAGGAAATTGTGCTATGACAAGGTCTAAAACCTGATTAAACTGGATTTAAGAGTGTGTGACTCTCCAGGTACTCCCTGAGCAGGATATTAACAATTTTCTCAAGTAACTTGGAGAGGATGGGGAGCAGGGAAATCGGCCTATAATGGCTTAGGTCACTCAGGTCACCAGACTTAAATAAAGGAATAACATGAACAGTTTTCCAGATTAAGGGGAGTTCATCCTGGGTGAGAGATAGGTTAGAAATGCATGTTAAAGGAGCAGACAGGATAAAGAAGCTGATCTTTAAGAAATAGGGATCAATCTGATTCGCACCTGCTCTTTTCCTGGTGTCCAGTCCTAACAGGAGGTCTTCTACTTGTTTCACTGAGATTGGACTGCATGAAAAAGCTGGAAATGGAGCAGGGGCATCCTTCAAAGTGTGTGCCAAGTCCTTGGTGCAGAGCTGGGAGTGAAGGTTATTCACAGGAGAGGAGTTGAACGCGAGCCCTGCAGTAGCAAATTGATTATTTAGTAGCTCAAGAATTGAATGTTTGTCAGTAACTGAGGAGCCACCAATGGTAATTTTTGTAGGGAGAGAGTTAGCAGGGGTGTAGCCCTCAATATCCCTTACAGTTTAATTTATATCTAGAACCACTCCTATATCAGTTGCAACACTCCCCCTTCATGACAGGTATTCAGATAGGTGAATGGGACCTACGCCTATCAGCATATGCTGATGATATTTTGCTACAGATTATAAATCTAGGGACTTCCCTCCCTGCAATAATATCCAAAGTGAACTCATGTGGAGCCCCATCTAATTGTAAGCTGAACATAGATAAATCAACAATAATGCCATTAAACTCCCATACTTACTGGTCACATATAGCAGATCTTCAGCTAAACTGGGTAACTCAAATCAAATATTTGGGACTCACAATAACACCCAACTTATCTCAAATCAAGAAGTGGAATCTAGATGCCCAATTAGGATTTATACAACAAGATTTAGCTAGATGGGCCCCTTTATATCTTTCGTTGCAGGGCAGAATAAATGTCATCAAAATGAATAGACTTCCTAGAAATTTTTATGCTCAATTGTGTTTCTCCCACAATTCTGGTTTCAACAACTACAGCAAATTATTTCTAAATTTATTTGAAAGTCAAAACCACCGAGAAGATCCTATAACAAGCTAGGCATAGCTAAACAGAAAGGAGGCCTCAGGCTGCCTAATTTCTTTCATTACTACCTGGCGAGTCATATAGTTAAATATCTCTGGTGGTATCCCTCTATTCTTACTGCAACAGACCAGAAATATGTGCCAGTCTGGCTACAAATTGAACGCCAGATAACCATGAAAAGTGGAGTCTCTCCGATCAGCCTTTTACACATTACTCCCGAAATGGGTCTGAAAATCTTGAAAAATGAGTTGATACATATGTCACCAAAAGTACACACCCAACTGTATAAAGCTCTTAAATATAATAATAATAACAAGGATATATCCCAACCCCTTTACCTAAACCCAAACTTTACAATAGATGGACACTACTTAAGATCCAGGGAGGAACTACCTGAGGTAGAAGTTAAAATCTCTGACCTGTTAGAACATGGCAAACTTAAAACCACATCAGAATTGCTTGTTTCCCTGCATTTTCCTCCTGAACAAATATTCAGAGGTTTCCAAATCAGACACCTACTAACCACTACATTGGGAAGGGATAGCTGGAATATAGACCAGACAGACCTTCTCAATACACTACACCTGCTGGCATGGAGTCCACATGCAGTCTCCAAAGTAACAGCAGTACTTTAACCAATTATTTTTTCAGAAACCCAAGGAATATCTGCATACTGGACAAATCAATTTCCAGAGAAGCAGCTTAACTGGGACAGAATATGGCAAGCAGTATATTCTTATACTTCACATGACAAACTTTGTCTTATCCTGTTTTATATACTGCATAACATATATTTTACTCCAACAAAACTAGCTGCCATAGGTAAATTGCAAGACCCCAAAATGCAACAGATGTGGTGTTAATGAAGGAACTATTTTTCATATTCTATGGGAATGCCCCTCAATTAAGCCCCTCTGGCAAATGATTAAGGATAAGCTTGACCCCCTTTTGGGCCTGGACCAGTGTTTTGAACCAGAAATTTGTATCTTAGGAGATTATTCCCAAATTTCAGTAGCAGAAAGAAGATACGCTATATCTCTAATTTCCTACTAAGTTAAAAAACTGGTGCTGAAGCACTGGAAGGATTCCCAGCATATTCCCTATTCGGAGTGGCTCAATGAGTTTCTATTTAATTTGAGATTAGAGAAAATGATTGCAAGAATTAGACATTGTCCCAACAGTTTTGAGAAAAAATGGAATAAGGTTTACACACTAACATTGCTTGCTAAATGAAAACTTGAAATGCTGCTATGACATGTATACACATTGGAGTCTACTGTATAGCGAACTGTAATGATGCCTTATCTAGAATAGGGGAAGGGGAGGAGGGAAAGAGGGATCTTAAGAGGGTTAGACAGTTATATTTGTAGTTATAGTGATTACAGATTTTGGTGGGCCAATGTAACCCCAAGGCCAAAACATTATATTTCAATGTGTATGTTAAGCCTGATGGGCCTAACAAAATGTCTGTATGCTTAAAAACAAAAATAAATAAAGTATATTGAATTTAAAAAAAAGATCCCTTACAGTTTTCCAGAAGTTTGATGAGCAGTTAGAGGAGAACACAAATTCAGTGCGATAAAATGTGGTCGTTTCTTCCCTAATCAGTTTTGTACACTGGTTCCTAGCTCTCCTAAACTTTGTCCAGTCAGCTGGAAGCTTGGTTTTATGTGTCTTCTTCCAAAGAGAGTCCCTATTGAGTAGGGCAGCATTTAGGTTGGCTGTGAACCAGGTGTTTGATTTCTTCTTTGTATGAACTTTCACTAGGGGTGCGTGCCGATTCATATGCCCGAGTACAGTGCTCTGAAAAACCACATAGGCCATGCTCAGAGCAGGGGCCAGGTAGAATTATTGCCAGATAGAGTGCTGTAGGTCAGACAGGAAGGCTTGGGGGACAAAATTGCATTTATTTCTTTTAAAAATGTACTTAGAAGAAGACACCTATTTTGGCACAGATCTGACTCATGCTATTAAGCAGTGGTCACCAAGATCACGAAGAATATGCCTGAATGTGTGAAAAGGTGAGGTTTCTTCACTAATATTAGGTTGATCAGACTGCTATTATCAGGGTTTTTCTTGTTAGGATGGGTGTCTTCCATAATAAGTTGGGTCAGCCCAAAGATGTTACACATGTCTTTTATGGGTTTGGAGGCAGTGGAGAGCCAATTGAGATTGAAGTCACCCAGAATTATGACCTCAGAGGATAGCTTTCTGAGCACACTACTGAAATGGTTCAAAACTTTTAAGCTTGCTGAGGGTGGTCTGTAGAAGCCAATAATGCAGGGTGATGAAGAGTATGAGAGCTGCACCTTTAATGCCAGACTCTTGAATTCCTTAGGTGATGTGGAGGAGTCAATAATGGTGGCTGTGAATTTGTTTAAGATGTAGATGGCTACCCCACCACCTCTGGAATGTCTATCAGCTTTGAAAAGATCATAAGATAGAATGCTTATTTCATGATCCAGCATAGAAAGCCTAAGCCAGGTCTCGTGACCATTATCCACCATAACACCTCCCCTGAAGTGCCTTATTGTGATTATGAATTGGGTCCCACCAATATTAATAAATGTAAAAAAATTAAACATCGCTGAGTTTTAAATTACTGAAACATAAGATATATGAAGAATTAATATAAAAGACAAAAAGTAGTGCCTGCCCACTGGCTGTCATGCACGCCCCGTTCACTGTCACTGACTTTCTGCTTCACTTTTCTATCAGTACTCTGCCTGTTCACTGTTATTAACTGCCAGTTCACTGTCACTGGCTTCCTGCTCCATGTCTCTGTCAGTACTGTTTATTTCAGGGATTAAAAAATGTAAATTTATTGTTGGGTGGCAAGTGTGGGAGCCTGTGTAACTTTTTAAGCACATTTTAAATCTATGATTAGGGAGTGGGTGGGCATCACCAGTCTGAGTGCAGAAGCGCAAGCCCGTGGGAGCAGCTGTGGTCTACTTTTAGCTGTGTTTGGCACCCCAAGGTAAATGGGTTGCTGTTTTTCAGATCTAAAATTGCTGAAATCTTGCTGAAATCATTCCCTCCCCAGTAGTATGCCTGTCATAAGCTTGACACACTCCAGTTCTATGAAACCTAAAACCTGCAAAATAAAAATGAAAGCAGGCACTGGAGTACTAATAATTGCTTAACAAAAGTGAAACCTGTTACTGGGATCGGCATCACTCCCCTGCCACTCATCACGGTTCAGCTTTAGCTGCATATGGCAGCTAAAGTAAAGGCAAGTTGTTATTCCCCCCCAAGTTATTTAAACAGCCACCCTACAGAGTTCAGCATAACATCGCTGTATGTGGTTTTAATTGAGACACTGGCCACACTATGCTTTATGTAGGCAGTTGAGTCATGTGTAGGAATATTTGATATGTGTACAGTCCCTGTTGACAGGAGCTACTCTCACCTGGGCCATTGTGCTGGGATAACGGCCCAGATAAAAGCAGCTCTCCGCCAATCACCAGCCAAGATTTTTAGTACCCATTTCATTATAATAAACATTTGCAAGGTACGAATTCTCACATTAAGATGAGTGCCCAGGTTAATAATCCATCAAGGAGGTCTTGCAGGATAAAGTCTATTAAATATAAGAGTTCCAAGATTAGTTTTCACAGTGTCTTGTCTGCCACAACAAAGGAACGCGCTTATATGTGCATAAGAAATTGTCTAAATCACATCATAGCCATGTATACCAGCTGTGTGTTCCCATTTGAAATGAAAAGTATATTAGTATACAACATGTCTTCTGTGGTTACCTATGCGCACTGAAATCTAAATTTAGTAGTTGCTGTATTGGTCCTTGCAAGAATAGATCCAGAAGCAAATGATTTGATACCTTTTAATGGACCAACATAGATGTAACAACAAGAACAAAGTGCTCTAGCTTTCGGACCAACCAGTCCTTCTTCAGAAGCTCAACTGTTGAGCTTCTGAAGAAGGACTGCTTGGTCCAAGCTAGAGCACTTTGTTCTTGTTGTTACATCTATGTTGGTCCATTAAAAGGTATCAAATCATTTGCTTCTGGATCTATGCACACTGCACAGACATCCTTGCAATAGAACACAAAAACATGAATTACAATCAAAGTCACAAACTGTAGTGAGAAAGAAATAATGTGACCTACTTGGAATTAAACCCAGGCTCCTGGAATATCATCACAGTACTCTAATGACAGAGCTATAGGATCACATGGTTGGACCATGTGAGCCTATAGCACAGTGGTTAGATCACTGGGATGGTATTCAGGGGGCCTGATTCAATTCACATTAGATCACATTTTTCTCTCACTATACTTTGTGATCTAAGTTGCTTAGCAGTGGCTAATACTGCACCAAAAACATCTAATTCCCAAATGATTTAAGTATAATAGCTCCACAGAAACATAGTGATTGCAGTAAAATACCAAATGTCCATCAAGTTTGCCAATTAGGCCTTATATTACCCCACAATCTAGTGTCAATACAGAGTTGTAACTGTCCCTATCAGTCTTCCTATTCCTTTCCCTGATTTCATCTCTGCAAGCGAACACTATTACTTTTGCTGTGTCCCAAGCTCATTTGAAGCCCTTCATGGTTTTAGTTCCCGCCACCTAGGCCTGCAAGCTGTTCCATGGTTCCACCACGCTTTCAGTAAAATAATACTTTCTCACATTCCTTCTGAATCTTCCTCCTGTCAGCTTCCAGTCATGACCTCGTTTTGCCAAACTGGTGTTCCTGCTAAATAATTCCTCATAGTTCACTGTGTTTATTCCTTTCAGGAATTTGAGGGTTTTCTGTCATATCCTCCCCCCTTCTCCCTCCAGAAATAAGCCTATTCCATTATACTGTATGTGTAAAGAACAAAGAAAAATGTTTTATCCAACATTTTATTTCCCAGAACCCATTCAGAAGAGTAACAATGGACACTGAAACCCACCAGGATACAGAGCAATGAGTGAACATTGTATCCATAAGGTATGAGGGATTAATAGATCAACAGCAACATTTATTAGATAACTAGACTCCAGAACCCAGTCTAGAGAAGTCACCAAACTGAAAAACTGTGTACAACCATTTACTGAACTCATTGTATGCCATCATGTGTTAAGCAGAGTCTGTTAACATTTTTGGAGCTGGGGGGGGGTCAAAGGAGCCTCAAGCCTACCTTGTGGACACCACCATGTTGCTCTTTCCTGTGATGGGCATGCACATGAGGCAAGTGAATCAGAACCACATTTTAAAATATTTATTTCTTCATTTAAAAGTTTTACCAGGAAGGCATACTGAGTAGACTACCGCTAAATTCCAGATGTGTCCGGGGGGGGTAGGGGATGGGAGGATACATACAAATTCAGAGTACAGATATAATCAATATGAGGAGTTGTACTCTCTATTTTGGGGCATATAGTCCCCACAGAAGGCATTGTCTCACTCAGCACTTGCCCCTTCCCAGTTCCCTACCTCTACTCACTGTGACATGGATAAAAAAAGTCTCATTGGTTTAGCCATCCTTGTTCTCCTCCACTGTGTCCTGCATGCCAAAGTCAGTTTCTGTTGTTACCAGCAGCTCACCAGCCTCTTGAGGGTCCCCAAGCATAAATTGTTTCCCTGCATATACAATTCTCAGTCTCACTGAGTACTGCAGACCATGATTGATGTCAAGGGATTTAAGATCACTCCAAATGAAACTGAAGGATTTTCTCATGTTCCATGTGGCAAAGCATGGATCAGGTAGATAGATAGTTTTTCTCCCTCTCTCATTTCCAGTTGTCTCACCATATGAGTGGCTTCCATGACATGGTTCCACTTGTGCAAGCCTCCCAGAGCAACTGTCAGAGTATGGACAGTGTTTTCCAATCCTTGCCACTTCCAATGGGTTATGCAGTAGCAGTGCTGTTCTACTAGAGGTTGGTTCAGCTTCAGTTGTTAGACAGCTAGTTTTGAACAAAGTACTGGGGGGAATCTCTTTCTGTTGACTCCAGTAACCACAGTAGCTAAAGATTGCTAGACCAGACAAGTTTTACAGGGCTTCCAGGCAGAATCAGATGGCTTTATTCACTTTGACAAACCCTGAAGCTGTATTTGAGGCTCCAGTGCAACTCTAACCACCTCCTTGAACTCATATAAAGCTTCTGAAGACTGTGTCTCACAGTTCTGTAATCTGCTTTGGAAATCCGTTACTTTCTGATCAAGTAATAAGACCTTCTGTTTCAATGCATTAACCATGGGTGTAGGAATACACGCTTCATGTACTCTATGGTGTACAATTTTATTTTAAGGGGACAACAACAAGGCTCTGCACTGCAGCCATTGTTCCATGAAACCCACCACAGAACTAACTGATCATTTCTGGAATTTTATTCTCTTGACCCAAAACTAGAAGAGTTGTCCACTAAGATTGTCTTAGCATCCCATGTACCATATATCATTGCTGGCTTTGAGGTGATATGTGGGTGTCTAAGGGAGAAATGCATGGCAACTGTATTTACCAGTGCATGAGTTAGGGTGACAATCAGTGTCATGATGTACAAAAGGTGTGTTTATTGTGCCAGATGGGGCAACAAACATGGCCCTGCTGTACACATTTTTATGTTTGCTTGCACGCATGTGCAAGAAACATAGTGCCAAAATACCAGAATTCATAGATGTGCCTTCCCCAATTCCAATGTCCTGCTGCCTTTTGCAGACATGGTTGCACCGCACCAATGAATGTAGGAGCTGTCTATGACAGCCGTTCAGATGCAGTGGCATACAGTTGAAAGCAAAAAGCTGCTGCAATCAGTGGTGGTAATGTGTAGGCACTTTGCATACTGCCGTCCTGGACTGATTTATGAAATGTCAGTGTTAAAGTTCATGAGGTAGGCTCCCAAAAATCCTATGTTGAAAATTTGGTGAACAAATTCCCCAAAATGACTGTTTTAAGAGCATGCGTTGCGCAGTTCCTATGCATGCTCATAAGTTCACAAATGTTTAATATTTTCACTCCAGATTTTCAACATTGCCATTTTACCATACCTCCTTATGAGCAGTACAGCTGTCATTTTTCACATCTTGCCCAAAATGTATTTCTGTGCATGTACCGCACAATGGCGCAGTCGGTGTGCAAAATCAATGTTTGGGACAGATTAAGAAAATCACAGTGACACTGTTCATGAGCAGAGGTCTTAAAATGGCTATGTTAAAAATGTGCTGACAAAAGTCCATAAAATGACTGCGTTGCGAGTGAGCATTGCACAGTTTCCATGCACCCTCGTAAGTTCATGAATTTGTAATATATTCAGTACAGATTCTCACCACTGGCATTTTTCCACACTTCCTTATAAACAGTACAGCTGTCATCTTTCACACCATGGCCAAAATGTGTTTTCGCACTTCCAGCACAGAAATGCGTGGTCGCTGTGAGAAATCACTGTTCGGGGCAGATTAAGAAAATCACAGTGACACTGTTCATGAGCGGAGGTCCCAAAATGCCTGTGTTGGCAATCTCATGTAAAAAATCCTTAAACTAATTACATTACGGGTGTGCATTCCGCAGATTCTATGCACGCTCATGACTTCAGTTTTTTTAATATTTTCACTGCAAATTTTCAATACTACCATTTTTTACACCTCCCCATGAACAGTACAGCTGTCATTTTTCACATCCTGTTCAAAATGTGTTTCCGCACCTGTGGTGCCAAATGGCATAGTCACTGTGCAAAATCAGCTTTCAGCTAACAAACTGATATTGCCACTGTTCATAAGGCTGGGGTCACAAAAAAAACATGTTGAAAATTTGGAGTGAAAATACCAATGAATGCCTGAGGCATTAGGGTTTCTGACCGTAACGCCCTACCCTCTAGAGACTGACAGGCATTGGGGTGTGACTTGGGATTCTCGCCTGTAATGCTCATACCATTCCATCCTCACCCACACCCTGCAACCAGTGAGAGGCATCGAGGTGTGCCTTGGACTCTTCGGCCCCAAAGTTCACCCCATGCTCCAATACTGCACCAATCTCACCCTATTTCCTGATGGAATGGGGTGAGCATAAGGACCAAAGACCACAAGGCAAACCATGACTCTTATCGGTGTCTGCAGGGTAGGGTGTGGTGAAATGGCATGGCTGTTATGCCTGATGACCCAAAGGCACACACTAATGCCTGTCAGTCTCTGCAGGGTGGTGGTGGGGTTGGCTTCAGTTCAATACTTCACTGCCATTCCTATGATGCAGCTGTCTAACTCCTAAACTGCCAATGCCTGCAAGCAAACATTCAGCATTGACAAATGTTTGTTATTGTCTGGCTATACCTCTGGCATTCCAGCCCAAAGAATACCATCATTAGTAGCAGATCTGCCTGTCTCACCATCACCAGGTCTCAAGGCTTGTGGGACCTTCTTTCCACCATTCTCTTGTTCTGTTTTTCATGGGCTCCCATCACATTTATGGTCAAGGCAACAACTGGATAAATGGTAGTAGTAATTATGCGAAATAAATGGCTTGAATCACAGTTTGTGTTCCAGTAACTTAGAAATGTATCAGTTTTAGGGCATTCTGTAAGGATATCCCATCTGTTCTTGATGGCAGTTGGTTCAGGCCTCAGACAAATGCATGTTAAAATGTAAACTGCATTGATCTCTTTTGTATACTTAATATCCTGTATTCCCTGATATGGGTCAGTCCTGAATTATCAACTGTGACCCATTCCTTGTCTAAATATGTGTTCAAGCATGTACTAAATTAGTAGAGTTCCATACTCACCCTGCAACTAGGTATATTCAGTAGTTCTCTTCATAAGCAGAAATGTGTTCAGGCATACCTTGAAGCCCTGTACTGTTTTCTGGGTCCACTATCTCTGCTGATAGGCTATTCCATTGCTGCTTTAATGTGGCAGATCACCTTTCTCTAGGAAGACTGAACAAAAGTGTTTGTTCAGGATATCTGCTCTTTCCTGGTCCCCTCCTGCCCTTCTTAACCTCACAAGCCCACCCTTTGTCTTCCTCTTTTCATTTATGTATGTAAAAAAGGTCTTGCCCCCTTCAGTTACCCCTTTGGGTATTCTTTCTAACCTACTACAGCTCATGACCCTCATCCTTGAGTAGTTTGCTTCTGCTGCCTTTCTTATGTTGAACCACACAGTGCAGTGATTGCAGGTCCCCCAGGTGGCCTCCCACCTTGACCTCTGCAATGCTGTCTGTGATTGTGAGCATCCGGTTCAGTATAGCTCTATCACAAATGGGCCCCATGACTAGCTGCCTGACTATGCTACCCTCATGGTATGTGTGCCAATTTGCATATCTCTAGCTTTAAAGGAAATGAACAATAAACTGGTGATTATTCCAACAATATCTATGAAACTTCACTAGTGAGTAAACTATGAGATTGTAAGCTGCTATGACTTTCAAATTATGTAATGAAATGCCACAAATATTGACAGGTTAATGGATCCAAAAAAGAAGGCAGTGTGAGTGTCAAGTTTCTAATGTATTGCTTATAGGTGATTTAAACCCACACCTATTCTTAATTTTATATTATCCCTTTTCTCTTGTCCGCTCCATTTCTGTAATAGCTAGAGGTCTGAGAAGTTTAAGTGCTTTGTTTTTACTGTCAGCAGTAACCATCTGTAACTATTCTGGGTGCCTTTGTTTGCTGATAGATGAACTTTCCTTTGTTCTTGAATGCTGAAATAATATATGAGAAGATGATGTTACCTTTTCTGTTAGTCATTACAACATGTCTGCTAATTAAGAATAACAAAGTATGCAGCAGCAAAGATGTGAAATACCATGATTACTTCATTAGTTTCAAAACTTTAACATTTTTACTGTATTTTCCTAGATTGTGACAGCGGTGGCCCCACACACAGTTTAGTAAGACAGACAGCTGTGCATCTAAGCATAACTTACAATCTCACTAGTCTAAACATTGCGGAAGAATCAGATAACATTTTAGGAAATGGACACTATTCATATACTATTAGTGGGCATATAGATGGCCAGAAGTAGGTCAAAAAATAGAACATATTACTTAGCCAGCTTCCTTTAATGTTACGCTGCACAGCTGTTTAAGCTAGGGCAAGCCTGTGTCACAGTCTTGGAGACTTGTTGCAGCATGGGAAACAGAATCAGTGAGCAACAATAGAAATGAAGGATGAGCAGACCCAAAAATATCCTGACCTTTATTTTCAGGACTAGGATTCAAGTCAGAATCCTGATTAGTTCTGATTGATTCAGATTCAAGCCTTTAGGAAATCACTGTTATTACTGGAAATCCATCACAAAATGCACTTAGAAAATAAAAAAAAGTATATTTTAGCCTGAGTGTATATTTCTGTGTTTTTGAGTCCATTATGCATATTGTTCTGCTCCATCTTCTCTTATTTGGCTATGGAGAATCCATGAATGCTGTTTTCCCTTACCATCTCTATGGGAGCATAGTATCACTGCGGTGCTCTCTGTCATAAGAACATAAGAAAAATGTCTGCAAATGGGGATCGCATGATCCATCTAGTCTGCCCAACAGGACTACCCCCCCCCCACGTTGTCTGCAACCTAACCTGTCTGTAATGCCTATCCCATACAAGTTTGAAATCTCTAATCATCTTTGATGCTACCAGCTCCTGGGGTAGGCTGTTCCATGGCTCCACCACTCTCCGTGAAGAAGTACTTCCTGGGGTTGCTTTTAAATCGACCTCCCACCAACCTCAAATGATGGCCGCTTGTACAGTACATGTTGTTGTGTTGTGCTGAAATAGATTACCTAGCTGAGTTGTGTTTAGCCCCTTTACATTTCTTGTTTGTTAGTTTATTTGTTCAATCTTAAAAATGATTATCACAAAATAGATAGTTTAACATCAACATACACACATATATAACACTGTCCCAAGACATTGGTTCATAGTTATTTTTCAAGTTCTGAAGACAAGTTGTCCTTTAATGAACTTGCCACCTGTTTGCTTTGTTGGTGGTACATGATTTTTTTATTTCCCTTATATTCATCCAGTTTATATTTAAAACTTCCCATAGTCTCACTTTCCACTACTTGTCTAAGTAAGTCATTCCAGCTTTTTATTACTCTTTGGGTAAAGAAGTCCAAACTTTTTTTTTTGTATTTATATCACCTTTTAATCTATAGTTATGGGATCTAGTTTTTTTTATTTTGTTCCTCACATCTTTTGATTCATATGCTTTCCATTAGATCTTGGTCTTTGGTGGCTCTAAATATTGAACATAGGTCCCCTCTCAGTTGTCTATATTCAATAGAATATAATCCCAAATGTTGTAGCCTATTACCATATGTCATATTATGTTGTCCTCTCACTTTTTTTGGTTTTCTTCTTTGTACACCTTCTTTCAGTTTCTTACTTCCTACATTAGTTGCTGCTGAGAACTGGGAACAATATTCCATATGTGAATATACCAGACTAGTATAAAGAGGGAGAATCACCTCTCTGTCTCTACTTTTAATATTAGCCAGAATACATCCCAATATTTTCTGACATTTCTAACTGTTGTTTTAATATGCCCATCCATTGATTATGTGTCTGCTATAATTATTCACAGGTCCCATTCCTCTGGAATTGTCTCCAGTATTTGATCATTTAACTTATATACAAAATTAGGATTCTTGGTGCCGAAGTGTATCACTGTTAGATATATTAAACGTAATTTTGGTTGTTTTAGTCCAGTCTAGGAGTTTATCTAAATTATCTTGAAGTTTTTGACCATCTGAATGTTTTTGTACCAGATCCCCTAGTTTGCAGTCATCTGCATACTTACATATCTATGCATTATCTGCTGTTTGGAGTGTATTAACAAGTATATTAAATAATGTGTGCCCCAGGATGGACCTCTGGGGAACTCCACTCGTCACCTCCCCCACTCAGATTGATATCCCTTTACTATCACCTTCTACTTTCTATCCTTCAACCATGATGTAATCCATGCTATTACAGTATGTTGGCCCCAAAATTGACTTGATACAGTTGTTCAATTAGTTTTTCATGTGATACCTTATCAAAAGCCTTTGCAAAATCTAGATATATTACGTCAACTGGTACTCCTTTTTCCACGGTCTCACTCACAGGTTCAAAAAAAGTTTATTAAGTTAGCGAATCCGTGTTGTGAGATATCAGCTATCTGTTCCTTTTCTGAATGGTCTAGTATCCTACGTTGGATGACTCTTTCCAGTATTTCCCCTAAAACTGATGTCAGACTTATCTGTCTATAATTTTTTGCCTCGGACTTCGCTCTAGATTTGTGTATCAGTGTTATATATGCTTGTCCCCACTCAGATATTGTCTTTCCATTTTTTAATGAAATATTAAAAAGAAATGTAATCGGTCCCACTAGTTCATGTATCAATTCCTGCAGAAATTTTGCAGTTATGCCGTCCGATTCAGCAGAGCTATTCAATTTCAGACCCTTTACTATAGCTATGATTTCTCCTTCTTTAACAGAAATATATTCATTTTGTGCTGTTGTATTTCTGTTTACCAATGTTTCTTTCGGTTCATACACACTCAGAAAGTATGTATTAAGCGCTGATGCTATTTCTTTTTCATCTGTGATTGTTTTGTTTACTGTATCTATAGGCTCTATACCCTTTTTGATTCCCTCTTGGGGTCCCTATATAATTAGAAAAATTGATTTTTATTGTCTTTAGTCTTGTTTACCATATTCAATTCTGTGCTATGTTTGGCTTCCCTAATTGTTACTATTAGTTGTTTAATACATTGTTTTAACCATGTATTTATGACACCAGGTGAATTCTTCTTCAGTTTGCTATACAACCTTTTCTATTTTTTAAATAATTTTCCTATTGGCCTGTTCCACCAATGAGGAAGTCTTTTATTGTTTGAATATTTTATAACCATTTATCTATACAATTTTCTAAATGGTTTTTAATGATATTCCAGACCATTGTTAAATCACTATTCTGAAAATCCATTTTCCAGTCCCAATTAGACAAATATTCCCTAATTTTATTATAGTCCACTTTCTGATCATTTTTAACCACTGTTTTCCCTTTTGTTTGTTGATAATATGCTTTGTATGATAATTCTGTTACCCTATGATCACTATCCCCTAGAGGTGCTTGTAGTCTGATATTATCTATATATATATTTTTTCCATACAATTAGTCAAAATCAAATCAAGGATATTTTTACCCCTGGTGGTTTTGTCACCAACTGGTCCAGGTTTTTATTAATAGTAAAATCTATAAACGTATTATCCACATGGTTACTACTATCCAAACTATTCAAATTAATATTTGGGAAGTTAAAATTCCCCATAATTATGGTATTTTCCCTGTATTCATGTTGTTCCAAGCATTTAGTGAATTATTCTATTTCTTATTTATTGAGTCCAGTTGACCGATAGCATACTCCCACTGTGAGAGACTTATTATTCAGCTTGATCTGTACCCAGATAATTTCAATTTCGTAATTTTTTTTTATTTTATATGCTTTTAGATGGTCTTTTATAAAGAATACCACTCCACCACCTCTTCTTTCTTTCCTATTCTTATATATTTTAGTATAGCCATTTACATCTATCCCCCAGTCAGTATCACTGAACCAAGATTCAGTCACAGTAGGTAGCACACTCGCCTCTGAGACCGGGAGATCAGAGGGCTGTGGGTTCAGTTCCCACATCTGGCACTTGGATTAATATCCCAGTACTGACACTGTAGTGCAGCATGAGAGGGGTGCTGCACTTCTGAGGTGCCGTCTTTCCGATGAGACGTTAAACCGAGATCCCATCTGCTTGGATTGGTGGTAGTTCAGGTGGATGTTAAAGATCCCATGGCACTTCTCGAAAAGAGTAGGGGAATTTCCCCAGTGTCCTGGCCAAATTTCCCTCATTCACTAACAATACCACCAACAGCTTAATCTGGTTCAAGGTCAGTTGGCATTCCTCTGTATCCCCTTCTCCCAGGTCATGCCTGAAAATAGGCAGGATTTGTCTAGTGCACTTACCCGGTCAACAAAAATGAAATAAATAAATAAATAAATCCCTGTACTACTATTATTGTATAGAATATCAGTAAACCCATCAAGCTTGTTTTGAAGACTTCTTGCATTTGTTAATGTTATTTTTTAGATCTAAATCATTCTTTCTTTGTGTCATGGTCCTGTTTTTATTTTTGGACTTGTTAATTGCCTGACTTGTGGATTCTGGTTCAAGAGAGGTGCCATATTTGCCCATGCCTCCCCCTATATCTAGTTTAAAGCACTCTGTATGAATTTACTCAGAAGTTTCCCCAGCAGACTACTTCCTCTTCTGCTGAGGTGCAGTCCATCCCAGCTATATAGCTTGTTCAGCCCATAAAATTCCTCCCAGTGTGTAATACATTTTATGTTCTGCTGTAGGCACCACCTTCTTAACCAATTATTTAGTTGTGCAATTTTTCGCTGTTGGAGGCCTCTTGCTATGGGTATCAGGAGTATTTCTGACAGTACTATTTCACTTCCTAAATCAATAAACTTGTTTGTCAATGCTACATAATCCTGCTTTATTTTTGTAATAGGCTCATTGAGTACATTATTTGCACCAGCATGCACAATAACCAAGGGTTTGTCAGTGTTTTTAACAATACTCTCTGCCATTTCAGTTATATGCAATATTCTTGTCCCTCTGTAACTGCACAAAGTTCTAGTAAATTTTGTCAGGATTACATATCACTCAGTCTAAATGTTATTTATTGAGTCACCCAGTACTAGTGTCTCCTGAGTTATTGTTGTATCTACATTCATATCTATGGACTCCTGTACTATTATTTGTTCTGAGAAAGGGATTACATTTTCTGATGACCTCAAATTACATACATTCTCTGGTGCAGATGACTCGACAGTATGTTGGGTAACAATTGGTATAGCTTCTTCATTTTTGTTAGACATTTTTACATTTGCATTGTCATACTCTATAACTGTGGACCCCCACATTTATTTTTCCTGTATTATGAAACTACTATTACTTTCTCATAGTTCCCTTTCAGTTTGTGTCTCCTTACATGTAATAAGGGGATCAAACTGGTTCGACATTGGTATTTGAAATATGATTGTCCTTCTCCCTTTTTTGGCAACCTTCTTTGCCTGGACTTGAAACCATTAAGTTTCTTCATTAGTAATGTTTTCATCCTGTCTTGTACATTTTTTTACTTTGATTTTCCCTTTCTATATTTTCTTCCAGTACTGTTTCCTCTATTTGACTTTCTTTGTCTGTACCTTTTTTATATTAGTATCATAACATTGTCCTTCTTCCCCATTTAGATGTACGTTAAATTATGTACCATCTACTTATTTGTCTAGCAACCTTTTTACAATTTCACACAACAATTAAAACATATTAACAAAAAGTGCAAATAAGTTCAGGAAGTACAATTTATGTGCAAAATTAGCAAAAGAGGGTCGGGTAGATGAATCCAGGGTATAACACTGGGAGGGACTGAAACCATTAGGCAACTAAGGATGAACCCATAAGGGTACTCACATTCCTTCTCCTAATTTTCCTTGTTAGGAATACAAATTTCCCCACAAAATATATAATAGTTGAGTCCTCAGAGGAAAGAAAAACCTTAATAAGCTCTGTGTCACTGAATGTTGCTATTCCTGTGATTAATGGGGACAACCATTTATGCCTCATTTTAATATACCGGGGCACCTCAAAAAATATGAGTCAAGTCCTACCTTTCTCCTTGTTTACTGGCACAGAGCATATCCTCAGAATTACTAGAGTTCTTATATAAAGCATTTCTAACATTAGATTCAAACAACTCAAGCCTGAATCTTGTGTATGTTTTTATGAATATCTGGATTTTCCAGAATATCAAGATAGAATCTATATGCGTGATTATCAGTACTATGAGAATACCATTTAGAATATTTTGAAATAACAATACATGCCAAATCCAGCTCTCTATGAAACTGTATCATTTTATATTTTACATAAGCTTTATAATTCCCATTAATATTCACACCCTGGTGTCTGTATTTCAGCAAGAAAGACAGCAAATATGTATTAAGTAAACTATTCAAATAGGAGAGCCAAGTCAATTGCTTATGGTTACATTGTATCCAGATCTCCTTCTCCATTAAGCATATCTTAACCCATCTATCCTTTGGTAATCTTAAGATACTGATCCAGAAATTGATCAGTCTACTGTCAGCCAATGTCTGTAAGTTAGGAATTCCCAGTTACACTCTTAGGAAATAGGCCAGTGTAGATCTTTGACAGCCAGTAACTTTCCTGAAGAGTTTGTTAGCTGGTATTTCTGAGTGGTTTAACAGTTTTGCCCCCAAATTTCCATCCCATATAGGAATTGTGCATTATACTTTGCCTGTAAGGTGGATAAAAGGGGTCTAAGTGAGTATCCACCACATGCATAATTAAATTTCCCCAGAGCCCCTATTGTTTTATTAATTTCAGAAAGTATATAATCATGATGTTTACACCAGGATCCATTGTTAGAATATAAATAGTCCCAATTAAATGTATGATGAAACTGTTTCCAAATAGTCTTCTGTCAATTTCCACATATATCTATTAATTCTGGCACCAAATACCATTACTTTTTGTTTTACTAAGATTAATTTTTAAAGATAAAGTGTCAGATACAGTTGACAAATGGTTAAACTTCTTCTGAAGACCCAAAACTGAGAGAGAAAACAGAACAAGATCATCAGCATAAGCAAGTGCTGAGCAAACACCTGTACCGATTTTAGGAGAATCTGATTGTAAAGACTGCAATTGGATTAATAAATCATCCAAATAGATCGAAAAAAGCATAGGTGCCAAAATCCATCCCTGTCTGACACCTTTATTTGCTTTTATTCTGCCCAATAGTACACTCCCAGAATGAGTCTGAGCCCCAGTGTGAGAATATACATTTCTAATACTATTAACCAATGCAGGGGAAATACCACGTGATAACATTATTTCCCATAATGTTGACATATTAACTGTGTCACGCGCTGATCTATGGTCTACAAAAACTGTGTAGTTTTTGTTTCCTTATCTTTACATATTTTTCAATCTAATGTGAGAGTATGTAACAGTTGTCAAGAGTCAAAAATCTTTCCCAAAATCCTGCTTGAGGTGGGGCAAGTCTCCCTAGCAATTCTATTTCACTGCTAAGTCTAACCAGTAATAATTTGGCAAAAATCTTGCCCAATACATCCAGCAGGTTTATTGGATGATACATCACAGGGTCATCCTTAGGACATAAATTGGAAAGATAATAGCCCCTACTCATGATTCAGAGACAAAATTGTCACAGACACATTGATTAAAGAAAGGAACTAAGGGGCGCTAACGAGCGGCTGAAAGAATAGACGTGCCTTTGCACCGCTTTGTCTCAACGGGCAATCAAATGTAAAATTTATTAAAATATTGACCTGTTACGGGAAATTTTACAGGTGCAGCATGTGTTGGAAGGAAGAATGGAAGAATTTTTGGTGGCAGGAGGTGGAAAAAGCCAGAGGCAAGCTGGAAAGGCTGGCAAGAAAGCGGCAACCCCTGTTGCCTCTGCTGCTGGTGAAAGCATGGGGGTAATTTCATTGTCAGCAGCTGAAATTGGAGCCCTGGGCTGTGAGATGATGAGCCAAGTGATAGTGGCCTTAGAACCCAGATTACTCAAGCTTGAGAGCACGATAGATCTTAAGCTGCAAGAAATATTAGAGCAGCAAGCAGCCCATATTAACAGGATTGCAAAGGCTGAGGAGAGAATATCATGACTGGAAGATGATACAGGGGAAGTGCCAAGCCAAGTAGTGTGCTTGCAGAAGGAGTTGGAAGAGTTGAAAGATGTGATGGACTATCACGAGAATTACTACAGAAGGTTAAATTTAAGGATCAGAGGGTTGCCAGAAGGAGAGGAAAAGGGTGATGTGCTGATTTTTTGTGCAAAGACTTTGCCAGAGTTGCTGGGGCTGCAGCCAAAAAATGGGAAATTTAAGTTGGAAAGGGCGCATTGTGCTGTAATGCCCAGGCTTCTGGGGGGATGCACCCACGACAAGTTATTATTCACTTTCATTCATATCAAGATAGAGAGGCGACCCTCAGAACATATCGAGAAACAGGAACATTGGAATACCAGGGCATGCACCTATATAATTCCCAGAACTACTCAATGAGGCTGTTACAGAGAAGGAAGGCCTTTAATGGATTGAGGGCCCAGTTATGGAATCTTGACATTGAGAACTTCATGGTGTACCCAGCGGTACTGAAAATAAAGCATGAAGGAGTGACTTATTCTTTTTGGGAACTGTGTAAGGCTGAGCAATTCATCGCAGAGCTGCAGAAGAAAATGAATAAGTGAAACTGGGACCAGTGAGTTACATGGGATTATGAAAATGATACACAGTGCTGGACAATTCAGGGAAATCATGATGATGTTACTGAGACTCCCAGAGACATAAGGATGTGTTGAGGGGGACAGGTGAAATATGTTTTGCTTTTTCTCCACTTCTTCTTCCTTTTAGCAATGTGAGAGAGATGGCGATTGGAGCAGCGAACGAGTAAGCCAGGAGACTGTGTCTGGCGGAAGACAGGGAAGGGGAAATGGCGCGGAGCACTGAGCAGTGGCCAGGCCTAACAGGGAAGGTTGCACTGAGAAGAACATGAAAAATGGTTAATCAGAACTCTGGGGACATGATGGCAAGTACTGTGAGGACCTGGGGCCGACAAGAGGGAGATCTGATGGTGCAGGAAAGAATGTGTCAGATCTATGTCAATGAAACATTCTCAGCCACGTTGTGGATGCAGTCAAACAGTGCTGAAGAGACTGAAGGCACCACTCTGTTTGTGGGGTATTGCAAACAGCTGAGAATGGGCAGAAGGGGAGAAGGGTAGACCACAATGAATATGAAGTGAGCATGAATGGGGGGGATCTTCCCGAGTGCCTCGGGGAAGTTGTCTGGTGAATGCTGGGAGGAAAGGGATTTCAAAGGGATTGAAAATGCCACTCTGTCTGGGTGGTCCTGCAAGTAGATGGGAATGGGCATAAGCCATGATGATCATGGAATGAATATGAATGAGAATTGGGGGGGGGGGGTCTTCCTGGTGGCCTCAGGGAGATGTTTGGCGAATACTGGGAGGAAAAGGATTTTGAAGGTGGGGCGATGCCTGCTTGCCAGTCTGCTCTTGTTCACCTCCTTTGTATTTTTCGTCCGCTCTCCATTGTATGACAACATAGCTTCACAATGCTGTGACTGAATTAAACATGTCTATAAGATGGGAGTTGCTCGAGGGCAGGGCAGAGGGGCACATGTCTATGTTTGGGGTTTGTGGTGGACACTTATGCAGATTTTGCAATTAGTGTCAAAGAGGGGGAAGAAATCTGGTATAGAACAGAGTGTGTTAAAGGGAAACTAAAGATGGGGATGGAGGGAGGGCAAAAGGGAGGGAAAAGAAGGTGTCAGAAAAGTCCTTACAGAGGGAATACTGTTCTTGTTACTGTGTATATAGTTGAACTGTTTAACTGTTTTTTACACTGTTTGTTGATGGATGCACTTCATACAAAATGAAGGTTAACAGGGGCTTGTGGAAGGGAAGGCAATGATGGGACAAGGGGAGTGGGGGATTGGAGAGAGAACATGGGGAAAGTAAATGGATGGACATGGGGAGCATAAGACATAATTAGATGACTAATAAGCAGGAAATGGTGGTAGTCTCTTGGAACATGAAGGGGATTGCAAACTCGAGTAAATGCATCATGCTGCTGGCAGCACTGCAAAAAAAGAGGGCTCAGATTGCGTTATTGCAGGAAACGCACCTGACGGATGCAGAACACGCAAAGCTGGCACGGGGTTGGGTGGGTAGATGCTTTGCATCCTCTTACTCATCCTGTAAGAGAGGGGTGGCCATCCTCGTGAATAAGAACCTGCCACTAGGGGTCCATAGAATTGTAAAGGATAGTAGGGAGGGTAGATACATATTTCTGATAGGGAAGCTTCATGGGGAGTTAATTATATTGGGGAATGTGTATGCCCCAGCCCAGTATAATCCACAGTTCTTCCTGAAGTTATTGGATTTGATTACCAGAGAGCAATTCCCAAGTCTAATTATGGGAGGAGACCTCAATGGTACTTTAGATCCCATGTAGATCATTCAGAGGGTAAGGGGTGAATGCCGGAGGAGTGGCTCAATGGAGGGTTGGGAAGTCAGAATTGGACGTAGTAGATAGCTGGCGAATGGCATATCGGGGGCTCAGGAATATACATTTTATTCCAACCCACATAGAACGTGGACAAGGTTAGATTATATCCTGATACCTAGGGCTTGGCATGGAAGGGTTATAGATGTCTCACATAGCCACATTCACATATCGGACCATGCTATGGTGATGGGTAGAGTCCATATGCAGGAGGAAAGAGATATAAGGTCGCAGTGGAAGTTCCCTACGTATATGCTCCAACATAAGGATTTTCGGGAATACCTCAGAACACAGTGGGAATTATACAGGGAGACTAATGGGGACACAGAGGTGGATAGGGCAGTTTGTTGGGATGCAAAAAAAGCTTTTATTAGAGGCTATATAATAGCATACATGGCCAGAATTAAGAAGGAGAGGCAGGACAAAAGGCAAGGGCTGGAGAGGCAGTTAAAGGAGCTGGAAAAGCAGGTTGCTGGAGGTGAGAGGGCAAGTGGAGCGTTTGTTGATGGTCACAAGAGAGGCATTAAATTCCCCGGTAAGGGGAGAGGCTCAAATCTCTTGGTTCTATTGTAAGAGACAGGTGCTTGAATGGGCCAATAAACCAGGCCCACAGTTGGTAAGATTAATGAGGGGCCGGGGGATGCCTGGTTAAGTTAACAGGGATCAAGGATAAGGAGGGCAGGGTACAGCGAGGGGAGAAACAGATTAGAGAGTGGTTCCGGGAATTTTATGTTAACCTGTATAAGGCAGAGGGGGCAGGGGAGAAACAGAGTATGCAGGGTTTTTTGGATAAGATTAACCTACCTAGCCTCATGGAGGAGCAAAGAAAATGTCTGGTCCAACCCTTGACAAAGGGAGAAATACTAAAAGCGATTGGAAGGCTCCAGGTGGGGAAAGTGAGAGGGCCGGACGGCTATCCAATAGAATTTTATAAGGCACCAGTGAGCCCGATGGCAGAGACACAAGTAAGGTTTTCAAGATGGAAGAGGGGCAGGAGGTACCGTAGCTCCCAGAAGCATGTTACAATGCCACAATATGCCTGGTCCCAAAGGGGGGTAGGGATCCCTTGGATTTTGCCCCTCGTAGCCAATTGCCCTGCTGAACTGTGATCTTAAGATTCTGGCCAAAGCGTTAGCTCTGAGGTTGGAGGAATACCTGCCATCGTTGGTTCACCCAGACTAGACCGGGTTTATTAAGAGAAGGTTTTCGTATCATAATGTAGGTAGATTACTCAATGTTGTCTGGAAGGCGGGTCAGGATGTGGGGGAAAACATATATCATATCAATGGATGCTGAAAAGGCTTTTGACAGGTAGAGTGGGAGTACCTCTTTGAGGTTTTAGACCGGTTTGGTCTGGGTGACCCATACGTACGGTGGGTCAGGGCAATGTACCGCTCCCCATGGGCCAGTGTTATAGTTAATGGAACCCCGACGGCTCTCTTTAAACTGGAAAGGGGAACCAGGCAGGGCTGCCCACTTTCACCACTACTATTTGCCTTAATGTTGGAACCATTGGCGGCAGCGATTAGGCAGTGTCGGGGGGGGTTGGGGGGTGAGAGGGATAGACAACACTGAATACAAGGTCACGTAATATGCAGACGATATGTTGGTGTTCCTGAGGGAACTGGAGGTTTCCATGACGTCACTTCTGCAATTGGTAGAGAGCTTTTCCGAGTTCTCAGGCTATAAAATAAATTTGAACAAATCGGAAATGCTGTGCTTCCCCAAACAGGAAATAGATGATGAACGATGGGGTATACAATGTAAATCTGCAACTGTTAAGTACCTTGGTATCAATGTGGGAAGAACTATATGTTTTTTGTATGACTTGAACTGTGCTCCCTTGATCAAAACAATAGAATTGTATCTCAGAAGATGGATGCAGTTGCCAATATCTTGGTTGGAGCGGATAAACGTATTAAAAATGAATGTCCTGCCTAGAATAATGTACCCTATGCAGGTGCTACCCATGCAAATCACACGGAGGGATGTAGATAAATTAGAAAAGGTATTTGCTCAGTTTATATGGAGAAGGAAAAGGCCAAGAATGTGGCTCCAAAGACTTAAGGTGGAGGTGGCTAAGGGAGGTCTCAGTTTCCCTGACCTGCTAAATTACTATTTGTCCATCCAGCAGAGGTACATAGTGGATTGGGTATTCAGGCCAGAGGTAGCAAGCTGGGTGACATTGGAGCGGGAGGGATGCATGGGATGGTTATCGGCCTACCTGCACAGTAAGGGACCATTGGCATATAAAAGCCAGGGGGGGCTGAATCCATTGGTGGAAATGACCTTGGACGCTTAGGAGATGTTAAAGAAGGAGATAGGGGTAATTAAAGGGGAAACTATACTGGTGCTGGTGGCGAGGAATACGTTTTTCTTACCGGGGTTAGAGGATAGAGGATTTAGGGAGTGGGAGAAGAGGGGATAAAATGTGTGGGTAGTATGATTGGAAGGGGGATGTTGCTTCTGTTAGAGGACATTAAAAAGAAACTGAGCTTACGGATCAACAGGTGTTTCGACACCTCCAGGTGAAAGCGTTCATGGGTAGAATAGAGAGAAAGAGAGAAGCCGGGGGGGTGGAGACAGGGGTGGGACTCAGTAGAACTAGTGATATTGGGAGCACAGAGGGACCCCAAGGGATTTATTGGGAAAGCCACAAAGATTGGGAAACAGGGATGGCCGGATTATACTCAGAAGGTAAAACAACATTGGAGTAGAGATCTGGGGAGGAAAATCTCTGCAGAGAATTGGCAAAAGTTATTGTTGGGACATATGGGCCAGTTGATTTGTAACAGGTTTAAAGAAGCATATTTTAAGTTTCTGCACAGGTTATATTATCCTCCAGCAGTGGTGCACAGGGCCTATTCGACTGTTTCTCCACTGTGTGGGAGATGCAAGAGAGGTGGGGACATATATGCACTGTTTTTGGGGCTGTCCTGTTCTGAAATCCTTTTGGGGAAGGGTATTTAAGGAAGTGGAGCTGATGGTGGGAACTCCCATCCAGTAGGACCCTATCAAAGGGCTATTTGGCTAAATGTGGATGAGGTGGAGGATTGGGAGGCAATGCCATGTTGGATTAGGATTCTTATGGTGATGGCTAGGCATTGCATTCAGAATACGTGAGTTAATAATGCTGTACCTAACATCTGGCAGTGGCGCCAGTTAATATTGCAAAATCTGGCATTAGAACAGCTATCATTGATACTGGCAAACAGATCAGAGGTATTTTATGGGGAATGGGCACCATTTCTTTCTACACTTGAAATGCAAGAGACGACCACCCAATGTGAGGGACTGGTCTAGATAGATGGGGACTGACTGGATGGGTGTCCCCCCCCCTCGGCGCACCTGAGGGTGGATATATTAGAGGATGATGTGTGTTGGCATCTGTAGTATAAAGATTTGATAATTAATTTAGATATTGGCTTGTTTTGCTCTTTCCTTCAATATTATAAATAAGCTCTTGGGAATCAATTGTCTGGAGCAGGATTGTTGGATGTACAAATAATCGTATGAAAGTGCATCTATTTATGTGTCTGTTGTAGTTATGTGTCTGTTGTAAGTATCAATAGCAACATAGATGTATGGCTGTCTGTCTATGTATTGTATGTCTGTTGATATAAGAGAAAATAATAAAAAGATTATACAAAAAGAAAAAGGGAACTAAATAATTTGCTCAGACTTCAGGTAAGCATAAAAAAACTTCCCCAGGAATCCTATCTGGACCCAATGCCTTATTAGTTTTAGTATTCAGAATTGCCTCAACCACCTTTGTTTTTGAGAATGGGACAAACTGTTCTTTAATAATATTCATATCCATTGAATCCCAGGCAGATACCATAGTTGGACCTGACAGCATGTTACCATAAAAATCAAGCCCTCTACCTAGTTCAACATATTGTTCTAACTCATTAGACCATCCCTTACAGCCCTTGGCAACCAGGGACAAAAAATATTTAATATCATTATCCATAAGCTCCTCTCTCTGTAGTCCTTTGATAATGCCTTTGTGCTGCTCCAGTCTCTTCCTTGTGTGCATGCCCCCTATATTCTCACCTATCCACTTTTCCCCTAGCTGCCCTCTCAGGGCCCCCTCCCATGTTATTCCACCTGGTTGTGATATAATTGTGACTACTGATTTGTGTATTTGATTACTGTAAATTGCTGTTACCCTGCTTATTTTCATGTATGTACTATCTCTGACATGGAACCTTTGTTAAAGAGCTTCGGTTCAAAGGTACTTGTAATCCTAGACCATAAATAAATAACTTCTACATACATCCTGCCCCATTGCTGTTCACAAAATGTCTTCTTTTTTTGCTTTACTAAATTTCTATAATTTTATTTAGCTATTTTCAAATCAGTAACACTAAACTTCACCTGAGTTAGCCTTGGCTTTTCTAGATATTTTATGTAGCTGCCTTTTACGAGACTTGCACTTGGAATCAACCCATCCTGTAGTTGCTTTTGTACTTGGCACAGTTATAGTTTTATATAAGTTAGGCTTGAGAATATTAAAGAGATAATTAAGATTTTCTAAAATCAATGACGGATCTATAATTGAATTGTCCTGGATTCCCCCTTTTTCCCTCACAAAGAGACAGAGACCATTGTTTGTTGTTGTGCTCAGATTGACAATTTATTTTTATATCATAATTCCATGTTCCATTTCATCATCTTTTATTATTATATCTCTCTCACAATTTCATTTATTTTCATCCATGTATCAATCTCTGATCATCCCTCTTTCTTCCTCTTTTTCTCCCCCCCCAGGTGAAAACCTGGGTGCCTTCTTCTTCTCCTTTTCTGTTAGGTAACGATGAAAACCGAGACCGCTTTCTCCTTCATCTTCTTCCTCTTTTGGTCTTATTCCTTTTTCTCCCCCCTCCCTCTTTTCCCCCTTTCTCTTGCCATCCATCTTTGGCAGTCCAAACTGTCCGATCGGACACGTATGTCATCCACCTTTGACAGATCAACCATACAGTCCCTTCTTGACTGTCTTCCTCTCTTGCTCTGTCTTGTAGGGTGGGTGGCATCAAAACTCCAGCAAAAAGTGTCTGAAACCCCTCTGTGCTGTCCATTATGTACCTCCACTTGCCCCTCCCCTTCCTGTTGCCTGGCCATTGTCCTATCCCCTGTCCCCTCCCCTTCCCTCCCCCTCCTCTTCTGAGCACAGCCATCCTGATGGAAAGGGAAGGGGTGCACCAGGACAACCTGGTCTGCCCCCTTTTCCCTCACAAAGAGACAGATACCATTGTTTGTTGTACTCAGACTGGCAATTAATTTATTTATATATCATAATTCCATGTTTCATTTCATCATCTTCTATTATTATATCTCTCACAATTGCATTTATTTTCATCCATATATCAATCTCTGATCATCCCTCTTTCTTCCACTTTTTCTCCCCCAGGTAAAAATCTGGGTGTTTTCTTCTTCTCCTTTTCTGTTAGGTAATGGTGAAAACTGAGACTGCTTTCTCCTTCATCTTCTTCCTCTTTTGGTCTTATTCCTTTTTCTTTCCCCCTTCCCTCCTTCCCCCCTCTTTTTGCCCATTAGCCAGTCTCCAGCTTGCACTGGATGACTGGCTTTCCCTCCACTTAAGGTATTATTCTCCCTTACCTAAGGGAAAACTCCTTCCTAAACCTTCTCTTCTTCCCTTTTTATTTATATATTTCTTTTTATATTCTGTTTTTTGCATGCCTTCTCCATGCTTCTATAAAACCCATAATTTCTGTGTTAAACATGTCTATGGCTAGATCCGACAGGTGCACCCCATCTGATCTATAGAAATCTTCTACCCATTCTTCTACACCCCACAGTATTACCTGTCCTCCCATTCTCCTTACCAATGTCCCTACCCTTCTGTTCATCTTTCTACTGGCCCTATCCATGGCTCTATGGCTGTGCTCCTGTCTCCACACCCTCCTTGGTATCATATGCGACCTTGCAAGGCTTACCTGAGGCCGCCACTGCTGTATTGTTTCTAGGTCCCTTTTTATCTGCAAGTATGTGTCAACCCACAGCTTGCCCGCAAGATCATTGCCCCCCAAATGTATAATAATTAAGTCTGGACTGGGTTGCCTTTCCTTAAGTTCCTTCAAGGTGGGAAGGAGTTGCGCCCATCTCATCCCCCGGATGCCATGCCAAACCAACCTACACTGTTTCACATCTTGGTACAGCTGCTTTCCCCCAGCCTTTTCTCTGCTCTCCTTTCTGCCCAATAAAAATAGGAGTGGCTGCAGATCCAGACTTCTGTGATCCTCCATCTTCCTATGGGGTTTATGCAAAAATAATTATCTTATATATGGTCTTAGTTTTCTCACCATAATATCCCTCTCCTTGCCCTCCCCCACTCCCTTTGTCTCCAGATCTGCAACAAAACATAGGCAATATGTTAATTTTATCATTTTAGTGCTCGAATGTATCTCTTATAACTGGAAGACCACCAGTGTCCTTTTTCCAAAATACTATTCACAGTTTCACCTGCCACTGCCCACTGTGAAGCAGTCCCAATCCACAAGGAGTTGGATGAATAATTAACTGGATCCTCCCCCAGGAATTGCAGGACTTTCTTGAGCAATGCTGTGACTTGATAACTGGTGACCCTTCTTCCATCACCATGAACAAATAATCTCCCTGTCCTGGTCCCATGCTCTGCGGCAAAAGCCCACAAAGTCTGCACTGGACATACTGTGCCCTCTACCTGTCTCTTTAGTGTCACCATGCAACCCTGTCCACTTTGATCCATCTTTGACCTCTTAATCTTGATCTGTATCTCTTTAATCCCCCAGCTTATATCTTCCCATTCTAATCCCCCTTCCTTGTCTTTTTTTGCCGTGGCTTACCATCTCACTCACTCTCATGGCCCCTGCAAACATCACAACATAAATTATGTGAAATAGCTGGGCCTCGGTCTTTGATCTGCATATTGCAGATAGCACATCCTTTAGTTTTGCTAGCCACTGCTCCCCTTTTGGTCTTTTATCATCTACCGGCCCTTGTTTCAAACTACCCCATCCCTGCATCATTCTTCTGATGAACAATGATTTTGTCGAGTCCTTCATCCCTTTAGACAACAGATAACACTAATCCCTGCCAAATAGACCCCCACTGTGGTGTGGGCTGTTCCTTTCTGCCATTGATCTACGGTGAACTTCCCTAATTGTTCCTCTGTGAGTGGCCTACTCACCTCCATATGGTGTGTTGCCCTGAATGTTTGAAACACTCGCTAGGCCCCATCGTAGGCCCTCAGAGTCCGGGGCGCCCATGAGCTGCGAAACAACAGTTTTGCTCCTTCTTGCCAATGTTCCAGATGTTCATTGGTATGGGCATTTTTTGCTCCTCTGCTGTTGGCACCAGCCTCCGAAAATGGTCCAGCTGCAGATGGGAAAGGCTGTCAGCCAGGGTATTGTGTACCCCTTCTATGTGTTTTGCACTGAATGACATGTTCAGCTGCAAGGCCCTTAACACTAAATGCCACAAGACTTGCACGACCATTTCTGACCTGGCCCCCCTGTTGTTTAGGACCTCCACCACTGCTCTATTGTCACACCAGAATGTCACTCTCTGATCCCGTAATTCTTCCCCCCCAGACCAAGGTGCATGCCCAGATGGGCATGCTCTCTAACAATGCTAGATCTCTTACCTTGCCTTCATTTACCCAGTCAGAAGGCCATGGTTCTGCCAACCACCTGCCTCTCAGGTAGCCCCCCATGCCTAGACCCCCAGCTGTGGCTATATAAAGATCAAGGTCTGTGTTATACACCCACTCCTCTTGCCAGAAGGAGCAGCCATTATATTCCCTGAGGAATTCCTCCCATACTTTAAAATCCTCCCTGACACCTTTTATCAGGTCTACCCAATGGTGTAGTCTGGTAACCCTGGCTGTAGCCCTTGCTAACCGTTTTTTTGAATGCCCTTCCTGGTCCAATAGCCCTGCAGGTGAAGTTCAGGGGAACCAGTACCTGCTGCACTTGTTCTAGTGTACCCTTCTCCTGCTGGTGTGTACCTGGATCAGTTTTTTCACCTTTTTGTCCGGCAGACTGAATATTTCCCTCGGGGCATCTATCTCAATACCCTGGAATACAAGCACCCTGCTAGGCCCTTCTGTTTTTTCCGGTGCCAGCAGAACCCCTCATTCTTTGCATAGCTCTTGAAACTTGACCAGCATTTGTTGTGTCTCCCTTTCCCCTCTACAGATGAAAAAATCATCCAAATAGTGGATGACCATTCTATAACCAGTTTTCTCCTGAAATATCCACTGCAAACAGGTGCTGAATGCTTCAAATGTTGCACATGCTATAGAACATCCCATAGACATGGCTTTGTTAAAATAGTACTGACCCCCAATTTTAAAACCCAATAGGTCCCAGTCTTCTCTCCTAACTGGTAGCAGTCTGAACGCGGATTCGATATCCATTTTTGCCATCTATGCGTCCTTAGTAGCCTGGATTATCTGGACTGCATCCTCTAATGTCACATATGTCACCTTACTATACTCCTCCCTGATAAAATCATTCACTGAATCCTCTTCTGGATAGGATAAGTGGTGAATCACCCTGTACTCTCCTTCCTGTTTCTTGGGAACCAAGCCCAATGGTGAATTCCGTATGTTCTGCAATGGTGGGGTATCAGATGGGCCTTCTATTCTCCCTGCTGCCTTTTCCTTCTCTAACTTCTGTCTTAACATCTCTTCTCTCCATTTGACTGACCCCAAGTTGCTCGCCTCTCACTTGTCTGGGATCCTCACACTGCAGTGAAAAATCTGTGCAAAAACCCTTCATGATGATCTCCGCCAATCTTTTGTTCGGATATCTGTCCAGCCAAACTGTCCATGCCTCTAACCTGATGGGGGTTCTGGCCGTCCCAAACTGCTCTCTGTCTTTCCTCCCTTTTTCCCTCCCTGGTCCCTCCCTCTCACTCAGCGCTAGGGTTTCTCAGTCAGTGATTCTGACCTCCTCTACTCATGTTCTCCCTACCCTCCCTCCCCTGTTCCATGTCTGCCCTTAAAACTCCTGCCCCTCTTGAAAAAACTGTTGACCTGAACTATGACCCCCAGATCCTTGTGCTCCTTGGGCCCATGTCATTCTGTATCTGCTTGCTGGGTGCGTTCCCCTGCATTTCAAACATGCGTGCCAAAAACAATATTGAGGCCACAAGCAAAAGGCCCTATTGTAAGCCCAGCAGCACCTCTGGGCATAACTCCTTTCTTCCCCCATTCCCCTTCGGGTGTGAACTGATCCATTACATAATCTGTCCATAAGTCTAATTGCTTCATATCCCATCTTACATCCCCGTATGTTGCCATTCTCTGCTGAAATAATTTGTCAGTATATCCACCCCACCCCCCCTTTTGTCTTTGCTCGCCTTATTATTAAGGAGTATGTGATGAGCGGGATGCCCAACTCTTCTTCTCCAGCACAATGGCTGAGAAGATGACAAAACCCATGAACCACCCATCCCAAGTCTTCCCTTTTGTGAATTTGCCCTCCTCCTCCTCCTTCCCTTACAACACTTCCGCTGCTGCCATTTCACTCTTCTATGTTCTCCACTTTCTCATACTTCACTGCCACTTCCTGGCTCACCAAAGAAAATATATCCACATAATCTCCTTTCTATATTTTTTCCTTTGTGGCCAGTGGAACATGCTCACCTACCCTTATCCCGGGGCACCTATCTCCCTTGTTCCCTTTCCTTCTTTCTCAGTACCCCTTCATTCCCTTTCGGTACCTCTTTCTCCTTCCTAATCTCTGCCAGAGCTGATTCCATTTGCCCTAAACCTCCTGTCCCAAGTGCCGATCCAATTTGACTTATATATTCTTTTATACTGTCACCCACTGTGCTGGGTGTGTTACCTGTGTCCTTGTCCGAGTCTTGTTGCCTGGCATCTTCCTGGTGCCCCATTATGGCACCCTGTGGTTGAGGGGGTGGATGAACCACTAGGGGTTGTGGAGGAAACACTATGCTTTGGGGATCCAGTCTGGGTTCCCCAGAGGGGATCCTGACTTGGTCTTGGGGAGATACTGGCAGTGATAGTTCTATGGTCTGCAGAGGTACTGGATCAGCCACCTTGGCGGGTCCCACTGCCAGTGGTTATACCCTAGTGGGACTGCATGGCCTTTCAGCTGGTTGTTTCCCTCTGCCCCCTTTTCCCCGTCCCGCTTTCCTTTTCTCCCTGGGTCTCCCTGGTTCCTCCCCTTCCACCAGTTCCCACATTCTGTTGGCTTTTTCTGCCAACTCGATTATAGCCCTGTAGGCATCTTCCTTTGATGGCCTGCTCTTCTTTGGTGCCATGTCCTTCAGTCCTTTTAACTGTGAAGACAACTGATGGGAAGAAAACAAGATTCCATTGTTAACTTATGTTTACAACATGCCTTCATGTGGAAGGCCCCCCCCAGGTAGACAAGAAATGAAAATTCCATTAAACAATGTAGCCCATAATACTCCCTTATGACCCAGTCCTGCATTTCAAGAGGGATAGTTGACCAATGGCGCCTTGTGGTTTGTTTTTTTTTGTTACCCCCCCAGGCCTTGAAAATGCTTAAAACATTGCCTCTTGGGGCTGTCTAGGCCTAACACCACTCCACTGGCATGCCTCACCATGTTATGGTTGCTAAGCCTTCCCAGGCCTCTCCATTCCCCTTCCCATGCTCTGCCCTCCAGCTCTCCCGCCTGGTGCTGGGTGCTGGTTGTCCCCAAAATGTCACCCCCCACGCTATGCCATGATCCCCCTCCATGGCTGATCCCTTCTTCCCCTTATCAATCCCTGTCCTGAATAAAATTCCTTGTCCTGGGCTTCCTTATGTCATTTTGGCCCTCCTGGCATGTGACATCATGCCGCATGGCCAGGCGATTCAGTACCAGGCCTCCAGCCTGCTCCCTTGCCTCGTGGCCCCCATGTGCCTTCCCCCATTTCTTCTTTCCGCAAGACCCCTGCCCAGTATCCCGACCAAACAAACCTCCTCCACTCAGAAAACTGCCTCTGCTTCAGAACCAGCTGAGCTCTGCTTTGTCCTGCCCCTTGGCGTGTGTGGACGCCATGCCATGTGTCTCACCATCACCCACCCAGTAGGCCTTGTCGTCAGTCCACCTTGCCATCCTGGTTCCTCAGCTCATTTGCCTGTCCCCTTCTGCCCTGGTCTGCGTGCTTTTGCCTCTTTTGCCACTATGTCACTGCAGCATTCGTCTATCCATATGCATAGGCCATTTTCGGTTGCCTGGCTGTCCGGTGACGTCCTGATGGGGCAGCAAAAATGCTGCTGGCCCCTCGAGTCACCTCCTCAATGGGGAAAGCTAGAGATCCCTAGAGGAAACAGGGGGGAGGGCGTAGTCTCCTCCTGAGGACACGAGGAGGTAGCCACGAGGTTTGTGGGGTGGGGAGGGGTCAGTTTTCAGCCACGTGGTCATGCTGGTGTGTGTGAGGCTCCGTGAAGCACCAAGGAAAGGTTCTCACTGGAAATGGCTACTATTTGACCCATTTTAGGGGAACAGCCAGATAAAAACAAGGAGGGGTTCTGCTACCAGGAGCGAGCACTGCTCAGGAGTACCTGCAGCCCAGGGGGCTCTCTCCCAGTCACCTTTCTGGGTCTCCCCCCATGTCCAAACCTCTGAAAACCCCCCAATGATTCAAAGCAAGTGCTTCCCAACACTGCCAGGCTTAAAAACATCCTGTTCCCCTCACCTAGTGCCACTTTCTCATCACCATTAATTTCCAAGGCCCCCGTGGAACCCTTGGTCAGTCAGCTTCTAGACAATCAGGTTTCCCCACCAAATAACACAGCTTTTCAACTGAAATGGCCCTTCCTTTGGCCCGACACACTTTTCCACAAGACTCCCCTATTTCAAACCATTTGCCTCGCAACTGGAAGATCAGAGCAGACCAACCCAGTAGACTTCCAAACTCTGCTTCCCCCTAACTAAAATCCACGTTTACTCAAGCCAGCAGCAGGGGCCTCCCAGCCCTCCAAGCCTATTTCTACAGCTCCCTAGCCAATCTGCATGTAAACAGTAAGTCTCATAAACAACTCTTCAGCCACTGCTACCAACAAACCTCTGCACCAAATTCCCTTACAAAAATACGCTGACCTCAAGCATTATATATATATATATATATATATATATATATATATATATATATTTTTTTAAACACATTGTAGCTGTTAGCTTACCTGCTGTATCCTAGTTGCACAAACCTTCCAAACAAAAAAACACCATTCTGATGTGCTGCAGTTCTTATGGATCAAAACTCCAGCAAAAAGTGGCTGAAACCCCTCTGTGCTGTCCATTATGTACCTCCACTTGCCCCTCCCCTTCTTGTTGCCTGGCCATTGTCTTATCCCCTGTCCCCTTCCCTTCCTTCCCACCTCCCCTTCTGAGCACAACCATCCTGATGGAAAGGGAAGGGGTGCACCAGGACAACCTAGTCTGCCCCTTAAAGGGCAAACTCCACTATCCCAGGTATTAAAAAAGGAAATGATTAAAGATGACACACCGAATTGCAAATCCCAGGACCATTCAATTTTCTTAGAGTAGCAAATTACAATTGGTATAGGCAATGGACACATTTCATACTTTGCCTGAATCATTTTATGCAGAGTGATGGAAAAATGATCACTTTCCACTCTATTTACTACTACCATGTCCTCCCAATAATTGGGAGGTCCCTGCCAAAGGGCCAAATCAATTACAGAGAAACCGTTTTTTGTAAAATAAAAGGGCGAACCTAAGAGATCACCCTGTGTTCTACCATTTAAGGGATATACCAAATTATCATTCATAAATTTTATTAATTTATGACCATTGTACCTAAATTTTACTTCAGATGAGATTCTCTTTACTCTAGGAATATCAGGAAACATATAGCCCAGTACTGAGTTATCACTTAATCCATCAAAGTTGCCAATTCTGGCATTAAAATCTCTGATTAATAGTAGAAAAGCATTAGGGTATTCCACCTGGTGTGTTCGTACCTAGTCAATTAATCTGTCCCAGATCTCATTTGAATACTTTCTATCTTTACATGAGAGATATAGCAGTTGAACAAAAGAAGCAGAGTTTTATTAACTGAGAATATAATCCTGATAAAGTTCTGTTCCAATATCAGTTGAGTAAGACCCTTAAAGATCCCTATTTTAATATATGTTAAGACGCACCAGATAGATGACCCATCTTTCCAGTTTTAAAGTCTGGAGAGTGAAACAATGAATAACCATTAATATCCAGGTCATACACTTGCTTATGCCAAGATTCTTGCAAACAAATAATACAAAAGGAATCTCTAATCATATTTGATGCTACCAGCTCCTGGGGTAGGCTGTTCCATGTTTCCACCACTCTCTCTCCATGAAGAAGTACTTCCTGGGGTTGCTTTTGAATCTACCTCCCACCAACCTCAAATTATGGCCCCTTGTACATGTTGTTGTGTTGTGCTGAAATAGATTACCTGCCTGAGTTGTGTTTAGCCCCTTTACATACTGTACTTAAATGTTTCAGTCATGTCACCTCTGTTTCTTCTTTGCTCGAGGGAGTATAAATGTAACTCCTGGTGTCACACCGTCGTACGTTTCATGGTGTAGACTCTGCACCATTTTTGTAGCTCTTCTTTACACCGTCTCCAAATGGTCAATGTCCTTTTTGAGGTGAGGTCTCCAGAACTGACCACAGTATTCCATGTGTGACTTATCAAGTACTTGTAAAGAGGCATGATCACCTCCTGCTTCCTACTTGTAATGCCCCTAGTAACACAGCCAAGGATGCCATTTGCTCACACTGTTTTCATGATTTAAGTCATCAGTGATCACTAGGCTGACATCTTGCTATATCTGTGTTTCTTCAAGTTGATGTCCTCCCAGTGTGTACTTATTTCTTGGGTTCTTCCTACCCATGTGCATTACCTTACATTTCTTGGTATTAAATTTTAACTGCCAAGCCCTGGAACATTCCTCCAACTTTATAAGGTCAGCTTTCATGTTGTCTGCCTCTTCCTTTGAGTCCACTTTGTTGCAGAGCTTAGTATCTTCTGTGAACAGGCAAACTTTCCCTTTCAAATCATTTGTGAGGTCTCCTGTAAAGATGGTGAAGAGGACTGATCCCAGTACTGATGCCTATGGGAAAGCCACTGGTTACACTACCTTCCCTTGACAGAGATCTGTTTACAAGCATTTTCTGGGTCCTATTGTTTAACCAATTGCTGATCCAATTAACTATCTTTTGTCTGACTCCTGTATGTTCCAGCTTGTTTGCTAGCCTTCTGTGAGGGAAGGTGTCGAAGGTCTTGCTGAAATCCAGGAGTACAATGTCCACTGCCCCTCACTGATTCACTATTCTTGTGACCCGGTCGAAGAAGTCGATCATGTTGGTTTGACAAGATCATCCTGCTAAGAAGTCATGTTGTCCTGAGTCCATTTTTTTCTGTCTTTCAGGTGTGCCACTATCCTCTTCTTTAGTAATAACTCCATAATTTTCACTATGACTGAGGTCAAACTGACAGGGCAGTAATTTCCTACCTCTTCTTTGCAGCTATTCTTGTGAAATTGCACCACTGTTACCCTTTTCCAATCTTGAGGTATTTCCCCACTGTCTAGTGACTTGCTGAAGAGCTCAGCCAGGGGTGTGGCTAGTTCATCCTGAATTTCTTTTTTTTTTTCTTTATGTGGCCCTGGCTCCAGTCCCCGACCCGCTCATTGCTACCCTCATCTCCAGGCTTCCCTCCTGGCTGGGGCAGCTGGGAGGGTGACCCCTCCATGAGAACATTGGTTGCAAAACTCTGGCTTGTTCCCAAGGTGGGGTTATGGAGGCAGACCACCCTAGTAGACTTTGTGTTGAGTGAGGAGTGGCGGCAGAGTGGGGCCATCATTAGTGGCTGATGTTTTTCAGTATTTTTCCCCCCTGGGGCAGGGACATGCAATGATGCCAGCATCTGCCCCACCCCCAGTATGTGTGGTGCCAACCATGCGGGACTCCCAGCCTCCACCAGGGGTCCTCATTTCACCGGACACTCTTCCCTCTCTCCCCCAGTGAGGAATAGTAGTCCATAGAACACTTGATCCCTCTCCCACTGCCTGGCCCTCCAACTCCCAGGTCTGTTCCTGAACCTGAGGTGTTAGCGCTGCAGATGGATGCCTTGCCACTGCGCTGGTAGGCTGGCATCTTAAAATTCTTTTAGAATCCTAGGGTGTATGCCATCAGGTTACATGGCCTTGTCCATCTTGTGTTTACTCAGCTCTTCTAGTACCCTTTCCTTTGTGAAGGGACTAGCGTCCACTCCCTGACCATCATGCTTTGTCTGATCTAGCATGGGACCTTTGCCACAGGCTTCTAATTGAAAACAGAGCAGAAGAACGCAGTTTAGGGTTTTGACCATTTACACTTCCCTCAATGCAATCTTGCCTTCTTTGGTTACTATTTGGACTATTTCTCTCTTAGTTTTTATTTTCTCCATTATCTATCTGCAGAATGTTTTGTCGCCCTTCTCAACACCCTGTGCTATTTTCTCTTCAGTCTGTGCTTTTGCCCATCTGACTGCCGTCCCTGCATCTTTTAGTTTTTCCTGTGTTCTTCTCTGTCTGCTTCTTGTTTTGTTCATTTAAATTGTGTACAAGCCCTTTCCTTCTCTTTGATTTTGGTCGCTATTTCATTTGAGAACCAGAGAGGTCTCTTCCTTCTTCTGGACTTGCTGGTCAGCTTTGCACATTTAGTTGTTCCTGTGTGCAGAGCAGTCATTAGGGTATTCCAGCAGTCCTCTACATCCCCCTAGTTTTTGCCTTCCATTGTAGTTGCAAATACAGTTCACAGTTTAGTGAAGTTAGCTTTTCTGCAATCTACTGCCTTGATTTTAGTGTGACTAGTATCTTCTTCCTGGTTTACAGTTAACCAGACTGACCTATGGTCACCAGTGCTCAAATTGGCTCCTACATGAGCTTCTGAGACCCTAGATCTGTTTGTGAGCACTAGGTCCAATATTGCTCTGTCTCTGGTGGGCAAGTTCACCAGTTGATGCAGACCCACTCCCCTCAGTGCAAAGAGGAAATCTTTTCTCTGATCTGAGGATGCTGAGTATTACGACAAATCCACATCTGGTAGATTAAAGTCCCCTACTAGCAGCAATTCACCCCCTGTCTGCCATCATCATGAAAGTTTCTAAGAGCTCTTTGTCCACATCAGCTTCCTGAGATGGGGGTCTGTAGATGACTCTCACCCGGATGGGGAGTTTGCCTCCAGCTCCAAGTGTAACCAAAGGGCTTCCACCTCACTGTGAGTGCCCTGGATTTATGTTGCACACATATCTTCTTTTACATACAATGCCACTCCCCCTCCATTTTTCCCCACCCTGTCTCTTCCAAACAGCGTGTAACCTAGTATGATGATATTCCAGGTGTGGTTCCTGGTAAACCAGGTCCCTCTAACTGTGACCCAGTCCAGTTTTGCTTCTGCTATCACAGCTGTGAGATCTGGTATTTTGTTTGGCAGACTGCAAGCATTTATGTACAATGCCTTCAATTCTTGTCTTTGTTGGCCCGTTGTACGACTAATCCTTTTGGATTGTAAATCTGCATAGTAATGTTTGGGCTGGGTAATATTGGTATGTACTTGTCCTGGACTAGCTGTTGATGGGGAGGGGCAACTGGCTGCCCTTTTGATGTTTGGGATGCCTGTGCCAGACCTCCCCCATCCACTAGTTTAACTAACCTATCTGTACATTGAACATTTGGCCTAGTGCTCAGGTTCCCTCCTTTGTAAGGTGAAGGCCTTCAAACCTAAAGAATTCCTGCTCCCAGAAATCCTTCCAATTTCTGATAAAGCAGTGACTTATTCCTGGCACCAGTCCCGTACCTAGGAATTAAGCTCTGCAATGTTCCCTTCTCTGATTTTCTGCCTGCCGTCTCCTTTCTTCCAGACTGGCAGAATTTCAGTTATCTCCCCCTGCTCTTCCATTGTGAATACTGAGCAGAAGTATTCATTCAGTATCTCTGCTTTTTCACTGTTGCTGTCTGCTCAACCACCCTTTTCTTTATTCAGCCTCAGTATCCCTGCCTTAGTCTTTCTTTGCTCGCTAATGTACCTATAAAAGGTTTTATTCCCCTTCTTAACCAAGTTGGCTATCTTTTCCTCAGTTTGGGCTTTTGCTATTCTGACTGCCTTCCATGCTTCCTTCTGCTTTAACTGGTACAGCTCTCTGTCCTGCTCCTTCTGTGTTTCCTTATACTTCCTGAATGCTATCTTTTTCTCCCTAACATTCCCCACCACTTCTTTTGAGAACATTAGTGTTTTGTTCTTTCATTTTGATTTGTTTATTTGCTTCACACAAAGGCTTGTTGCCTCTGTGATGGTGGTTTTGATGTTTCCCCATTGTTGCTCCACCCCACCTTCTTGCCTGTTTGCTAGTGCTTTTCTGAGGCACTCTCCCATTTTGACAAAATCAGCCCTCCTGAAGTTCAGTACCTTCACTTTTGTATGTCTTGACTCTACAGCTAAGTTTATCATGACCCACATTGTTTGGTGGTCACTTGTTCCCAGATGGCTACCCACTTCTAGATATGAGATCCTCTGGCTGTGCCCATTTGAGAGTACCAGGTCTAAGATTGCTCCCTCCTGAGTGGGTTCCAAAACTAGCAGTCTGAGGCATGCCCCCCGCAGGGCATCAAGAATGGCTCTGCTCTATGATGTGGCTGCAGCAAAGGTGCTCCAGTTAACATCTGGAATAGTCAGGTCCCCCATCAATAATATCTCCCCTTTCTCTGCCATCCTAAGGATGCCTTCTATCATTTTCTTGTCCATTTTCTCCCCCTGAGACTGGGATCTGTATACAACCCCTATGTGGATTGTGGTGCCATTTCCAGTCTCCAGGGTGACCCACAGTGCCTTCTCACCTCCCTGTTTTCCCTTTAGTTCTATTGCTTTGATCCCTTCCTTTACATAGAGAGTTACTCCTCCTCCTCTTCTACCCTCTCTGTCCCTCCTTTAGATTGTGTACCCTGGTATGTTGACATCCCAGTCATGGTTCTCTGTGTACCATATTTCTGTGACTGCCATGATATCCAGGCATCCCTCTTCCATCAAGACCACCATTTCAGGGAGCTTTTTACCTAGACTATGGGCATTGGTACTCATTGCCCTCCATCTCTCTCTCTCTCTCTCTCTCTCTCTCTCTGTGTCACTCTAAGGCATGCATACACTTTATATCATTAAGGAACAATGGTGATATGGTGAAGTATTTTTTGTGGTCATTTGCATGGGAGCAGGTGGTTTGATCACATTGAGGGGAGACCAGGGTTAAAAATTCAATCAAAGTAAAAAAAAAAAAACCAAGGAAGACCCAGTACACTAAACAGCAGTGTCCTGCTCTATCTGGATCCATCAGATCCTATAAGATCTGGTGGGTGGGATTCTGATTTCAAACTAACAGGTCTGCCTAGCTCTAATAGAAACAATCAGAAAAAGGAGATCACCACACTGAAAATATAGGTAAGCCTTTATAAAAGAAAAGTCAGTAAACAAAACACTACTACTGGCAAACAGAGCATATTGTAGATAGGTGCAACTCGACAGACTGTAAAAGATATCTTATTTTTTTTTATTTGTTATGCTTTTTGTTGCTGCCAGCTGTCTGGAACCTCTGCCCAGTCATGGACCCTTGCTCCCACCTTCACATTGGATGTGCCTCTGCAATACCCCCTGGCTTGCCCCCAGGGTGGGGGTGAGGCACCCTTCCCTCAAGGGTGCTGCAATGACAGGATAGGTCAAAAGGTCCATCCTGGAGGCTAATTGAAGCTGATGGTGGGCTTTATCTAGAGTGACTGGTGGCATTATTTTCTCCCCTGTTATGCAGGGGCAGGGACATGTGATGATGGCCAGTGTCCACCCCACCCCTGAGCCTACTCATGGTGCCAGGATGCATGGTACACCCAGCCACAGCTAGGTGCCTGCATTGTGCAGAACACTGTAATCCCCCCTCCCCAAAGAAGGAGAGCAGTCATCAGATGCTCAATCCTTCTTCCCCGACCAGTCTTCCAACTGCCCAGGTCCGTTCCCGAACCTGGATCATAGGCATCACAAGCGGAAATCCAACCGCTGCACCAGCAGGCCGGTTAAAAACACATGTCTTTAAATTTGTTGATGATAGGGCTCCTTTATAAGATGGAAAGTTATGAGTGTAGAAAAACTGCAAAACAACAGAAGTACTGTCCTTAAAATCAAATTTCAATGATTTTTTTATAACAATAATGGAAGGTTGTGATACAGTGGTGCCAGCCAGAATGCAGCACAATGCTTTGCTGTTAATGATGAGTCATAGAATACTGCATCATAACAGAGTTTAATTGCCATTGAATTACACTGTTCCCTGCAGCGTACTCCAGCATTTTGCTGTAGTACTGCAAGGTACTGTGTTGCATCCTGGCTTGCACTGCTGCAGTTTTGTGGGAGCCATGTTCATAAATTTTCCTTAGCCATACTCTAGACATGCCACAGAGGAGGAAGGCGTACTCTGGGTAGGGTGGTTATATGGTGACATTCATAACTGACTGCATAGTAAAGGAGACCAGAGAATATGAGGGACAATGCAGGACTAAGATGGTAGTGCAGGTATGGTGATATACCTGCCTACAGTACAGGTCAGATGAAGATGATTCAGAGGCAAGTATTGAAGCTACAGAGGGGAGCTTACTGTTGTTGTCTACATTCACATAAATGATATAAGGAGAGCAAGTCTTGAGGACATGAGATCATTTACAGAACTAGGGATGTTCATAAATGGAAAGGTATAGAGCATGATCCTCTCTAAGATTCTCATGATCCTAAAGCCTGAATGACAATGGATCATTAGGTAAGATAAACTCTTTGGAAGAATCTGTTCCAAGAGTGAGAGTCTTCTTTTTCTGGCATAATATGTGGCATTCTGAGGCAAGGATTTGCCAGTCAGGAGAAAGAGCAGGGCTGTCAAGGGGAACTTAAACAAAACTATACTGAAAGCAGCTGGTGCAGGATATCTCCAGTTGCAAGAGTTGCTGTAGACAAATAAGCTCACCAAAGGGCATTAAGCAGCAGAGCTAGATAACACAAAAATATCCAACCCCAGCCAGAGCAAGAATGCAAAAAGGACCAAACAATCCTTACTTGAATGCATGCCATGTGAGAATCACACCTAGAGAAACTGACCTGACCAAGAGCCTGATGCTTTTTGAAATCTAGTCCTTAGAGTAACTCACAATATTTGCCAGTCCTTCAGAGTTCTTAACAACAAAGAAACATAGCAATTGTCAAATCTTTAACTGAAAGAACAGCTTATCTGCAGACAAACAAAGACATTCTCAAAATTTCATGAAATTCTGCAAAACCAGACTATGCAAATTTCACTCAGTCATAGATCTGGGGTTTGAATCCAAGTAGGAGCACAATATTATGCTGGGTGCATCAGGAATGGTTGTAATAATCACAACAAAAATAGAGACATTCCTGCTGTACAGGTAATTTGTTTATTTATTTAGTTTTTGTTGACCAGGTAAGTGCACTAGGCAAATTCTGCCTATTTTCAGGCATGACCTGGGGGAAGGGGATACAGATGAATGCCAACTGACTTTGAACCAGATTAAGCTGTTAGTGGTATTTTGGTGAATGGGGGGAAATTTGGCCAGGGCATCTGGGAAATTCCCCTACTCTCCTGTAGGTGGACAGGCTATCTGACTGCAAGATGGCCACTCGGTGGGAGACTCCAGAGGAGGAGGACGTTCGTTTGGTGGGACAGTTGGCCTCCTCTCCCACTAATCTACTGCCAGAGGCTATCCAGGCTGCAAGCCTAGATAATGATTCTGAGGATGTTTTTCATGAGGCATTTATTTCTACTGAGGACTTTGGCAAACTTATTGAGCATCTTGGACCTGATATCAGTTGTGCAAACAAGTGTGAAGAAACTTCTATTACTGCTATTCAGTCAGTAACAACTCCTAGACTACAGACAGAAACTTTACAGGATCCATCCCTACAGGCTGCTACAACATCAGCTGTGCTGTTTGTCAAACCCTCGAAATGGCCTGACAGCAGCGACGATGACGCAGATGTTTCAAAACGCCGGCCGGCAGAGGGTGAGTCATTGTCTTTTATATCACTGATTATTCTGCAGTCTCAAAGCAAAGATGCACTTTTTAAGGCCGGCAGACAAAGCGTTGTATTAAATGAGTGCTAAAAGCCTGTGATTCTTGCTGCTTTATCTGCAGAAGTTATTTACTCCCCAAACCTTTCATTGCAGCATGCAGAAGGTGAATCGGAGCAGTCTCTGGTTACTACACACTTTGTTTCTGACCAAACTAACCCGCTGTCAAAGCTGACTGGTTTTGTATTTAAATCGCCAGTAAACTGTGTGAAAATGCATTAGTCAACCCCACCCAATAATCTTTCAGTGTGACACTAAGCGTCAAACTGGAGTAACTGAATTCAGCTTAGGAAACACAGATAAGGGTACTAAAATGCACCTATTAAAACTGTGAATATGGGGGTGAATTTTCAAAAACATCTTGCTGCACAGCATGACATGGATTCTGTCTGGACAGACAAAATGACAATTTCATTGCCTGCTATTCATGATGAGACTTGGATGCCACAAAAAGCGCTTTTAGGGGCAGGTTGGGAACAGACAGCATCCAGGAATTGGACTCCTGACCCAATTTGGGACTCAGCATTGAATTTAACTCAGTCTACTCCCGATTGGAAACTGAAAGAATTAATCAAAGCTGAGAGTACACAAATAAATGAGCAGATTGTTACCTTCACACCAGCTCTGCCTTCTAATCCAGTTCGATCCCCCCCCCCCAAAAGCAACAACTATTTCTGCAAATACCTCTGCTGAACAAATGGTTACTACACATTCCGATTTACCTCCTACAACTAGTGAGGGCTTTTCTACATTAAATAATAAACCTTTTCACAAAATCAAGAAGAGAAACATAGAATCATAGACTTTGACGACAGATAAGGACCGCTTGGCCCATCTAGTCTGCCCATTTCCCTACCTACAGGATAGGCCATAGATCCTAGTTAACCAACAGCCTATTTCTTCCTACCCCCACAAGAATTGCCTTATGTCTGTCCCATGCATTCTTGAATTCTCCACAGTTTTAGACCCCACAACCTCCTCAGGAAGGCAGTTCCATGCATCCACTACCCTTTCTGTGAAATAATACTTCCTCACATTGCCCTGAACGCCCCCATCTTTAAATTGTGTCCCCTTGTTCTTGCATGTCTCTTTTTCTGAAAGATGCTACCCTCTTGGAATTTGTTGATTCCACTGGGGTATAAAAGTTTCTATCATGTCCCCTCTCCTTCTTTCCTCAAGGGTATACATATTAAGCTCCTTTAGTCTCTCCTCATATGGCTTCTCTTGCAGACCATGCACTATTTTAGTTGCCCTCCTCTGGACTGCCTCTATTCTGTCTATGTCCTTGACGAGATGGGGTCTCCAGAACTGGACGCAGTACTCCAGATGGGGTATCACCAACTGTCTGTACAGAGGGATAACAACTTCCTGTTTTCTGCTGCTGATGCCTCTCCCTATGCATCCCAGTATAACCCCAGCCCTCCCTACTGCCTTCTCACATTGCTTGCTAACCTTAAGGTCATCTGATATGATTACCCCCAGGTCCCTTTCCTTTTTTGTTGTTGTTACCACTTCCCCCATTGTGTATTGTCCCCTGGGTTCTTGTTTCCCAGGTGCATTATTTTGCACTTCTTTGCATTGACTCCTAGCTGCCATACTTCTGACCATTCCTCCAACCTTGCCAAGTCCCTTCTCATCCTTTCCACGCCTCCTTAATGTATCAACCCTGTTGCAGATCTTTGTGTCATCTGCAAAGAGGCATACTTTTCCTTCCAGTCCCTCTGCAATGTCACTAATGAAGACATTAAAAAGGACTGGACCCAATACTGAACCCTGTGGTACCCACTAGTAACCCCTCTTTCTTCAGAGTGGACTCCATTTACAATTACCTTCTGTGTCCTGTTGTCCAGCCAATGTTTTACCCAGGCTACCACCCTAGGATCCACTCCGAGGCTGGTTAATTTGACTATTAATCTTTTGTGTGGGGCTGTGTCAAATGCTTTGCTAAAGTCTAGGTAGACCATGTCCACAGCCCCTCTCTGGTCTACTACTTTGGTTACCCAGTCAAAGAAATCTATTAGATTCATCTGACATGACCTTCCTGCTGTGAACCCATGCTGCCTTGGGTCCTGTGCCCCACTGGCCTCTAGGTACTCAACTATTCTTTCCTTCAGAAGTGACTCCATTGCTTTCCCTACCACAGAGGTCAAACTGACAGGTCTGTAGTTTCCTGCCTCTGTCTTGGTCCCACTTTTGTGAAGGGGAATCACATCCGCCTTCCTCCAGTCCTCGGGTACCACACCATCCTCCCATGATTTATTAAAAAGTGTAGCCAGTGGTTTCACCAGTTCCCCCTTTAATTCTTTTAGAATTCTAGGGTGAATTCCATCAGGCCTCATTGCTTTGTCCACCTTCAGTTTTAGGAGTTCATGCAGAACCCTTTCTTCTGTGAAAGGATTGGGATCGACCCCCCCTATCAAGAGTGCTTCTGTTAATGGGATCAGGCACTTCCCCCTCCTCTTTTGTGAATACTGAGCAGAAATATTCATTCAGTATCCCTGTTTTTTCACTGTTCCCATTTGCCCACCCACCGTTCATTCTATTCAGCCTCACTATCCCTCCCTTTGTCTTTCTACGCTCACTGATGTACCTATAAAAGGTTTTATCCCCCTTCTTAACCGAGTTGGCTATCTTTTCCTCAGTTTGGGCCTTTGCTATTCTGACTTTCCTCCCTGCTTCCTTCTGCCTTAACTGATACAGCTCTCTGTCCTGCTCCTTCTGTGTTTCCTTATACTTCCGGAATGCTATCTTTTTCTTCCTGACTTTCACAGCCACCTCTTTTGAGAACCATAGTGGCTTTTTCTTTCATTTTGATTTGTTTATTTGCTTCACACAAAGGCTTGTTGCCTCTGTGATGGCAGTTTTGATGATTCCCCATTGTTGCTCTACATATCCTTCTAGTCTGTCTGCTAGTGCTTTTCTGAGGCACTCTCCCATCTTGCCAAAGTCAACCCTCCTGAAGTCCAGTACCCTCACTTTTGTATGGCTTGACTCTGTAGCTGAGTTTAACGTGAACAACACTGTTTGATGGTCACTTGTTCCCAGATGGCAACCCACTTCTTGATCTGAGATCCTCTCACTGCCCCCGTTTGAGAGTATGAGGTCTAAGATTGCTCCCTCATGAGTGGGTTCCAAAACTAGCTGTCTGAGGCCTGCCACCTGTAGGGCATCAAGAATGGCCCTGCTCTTGGATGTGGCTGCAGCAAATGTGCTCCAGTTAACATCAGGCATAATCAGGTCTCCCATCAACAGTATCTCCCCTTTCTCTGCCATTCTAAGAATGCCTTCTATCATATCCATGTCCATTCCCTCCCCCTGACATGGCTATAAATTGAACAGATCAGAAATTTCATGGAGATTTGCATACATCATGTGATGCTTTGCACTATAGAAGTATGTATGATGTTGTATTTATTTGAAACATACTTTGTTGCCAATGCCCTCTGGGGTAACCTTTTTTTCAGTGTTTCTGCACTGAGGTTCTTTGTTTTTAGCTTGTTTTGTTTTCTTTTTCTTTCTGAACCCCCACTACCCAAGCAAATGGGGCCCACATAGGGATGAAGGGTTTTCATTGAAAAATGGTTAGATCAGAGTCAGACTGGCTAAGTACAGAGAAAGGACAGCCATAGTTTGTTGCTGCCAACTGATGTACTGAAGAAGGAATATGGCATTGCAGAAGCTTATTTCCTGTATTTTAAATAAACATCACACAGAGATTGTGTGTTGAACCTGAAGTTCGGTGTTTGGTCCATCTGTTATCCCACAGCCCCTCCACAGGTTTCACCAGAGTTATGGCCAACCCCCTCCCACATTGACTAATCCATCAGCATGTTGTTTTGTGTCCGTGCCCCCTTCCCTCTGAGATCAGGCTGAAAGCAGGAAGTATTCATTCACATTCCTTTTCTGGTCAATAATAACTAAGTAAATAAAATATAAAGGATCATGTAAGGAATAACTTACAACAGGGCATGCACTGAGCTCAATTGATGTGCTGTGTAGGTGTTGTGAAGCACAAGGCTGCAGTCCAAGTGCTTTTCAGCAGCTTGGAAGTGCATCACTTGAGCTTGATACATGACCTGGAGTGTGTCATTGTGCTTGTAACATTTTTTTAATCAACTGCATGTAAAAAAAAATGAATGGAAACAGGTTTACTTATGTAAAAACAGTAATATTTATATGTTTCTGGAAAAGTAGCTCTTCACCTGTGCCCCTCCCCGACTAGCTGTATCTTTTTTTTTTTTAATGTTTTTATTGAAGAAAATTGCAAGACACACATACAGTCGCATCAGTGATATATGTAGTCAACTGGATCTTGGCTGAGGGTGATTTTTTTATGTTCTTTATGTTCCCCGGAATGGCTTAATTTGAATCCCTTTTTTTGTAGTTCTTTTGCCAGTAGTACTGCTCAGCTGGTGCTAAGCTGCCCCAAGAAGGAATGCTGCTGTCCACATTCGCTATAAGGGAGAATTAGCAGGGTGTCCTGATAGATATTATGTTTGGAAATGTTTACCGAAAGATTCTTTACAATTTTTCCCCAAAGACGTTTTTGCATTTATAAACATCTCAGGGAAGGACAATTTCAATGTGAGCTTTAGAACATCGTATGCTTTAGATTTGTTTTGGGAAAGTTATGGGCAGGTGAAGTTCTCCCCTTCATGGACCCCGTTTTTAGTCATTCCCCTTACAAAATCTTTAATAAAATTTGTTGCTGTTATGTTTCGGAATGAGGGAGTCAATGTAGAGGACATAACATAGGGCTTTCACAAAAATTTGATGTTTTGAGTGCACCTGAACCTGTCCTAGATTCAGAACAGTTTTGGGCAGGGAGATGGAAGTAGAAAGTGAAATTAAGACAAACAGATTCAGGGATCGAACATGTTCCTAATTCTTTTCTGTTGGGTAGAGATAGTGGGGTCTGTTTTTATGGAGGCCAGCCTAAAGCCAGTTATAAATGTGGCTCTAAAACTCACCTCTCTAGCATTTGTGATAAACCTAGATGTGATAACTGTGGGGAAATAGGGTATGTAACAATGCAGTGTGCTAATCTCACAAAATGTGACCTTTCTGAAGAGTTTGGTCATTTGTTTCGGGAATGTCCCTGGGTGGCAAAAAACAAAGCTTCCTGCATTAGTCCTGACTTGCTGAATCAACAAGCTCCGGATGCAAAACCAGAAGTACCCCCCTTCTGAGCCTGAGGAAACTTCCCTGCAGCTGGCTGTGGTGAATGGCCCCTCCCCCACCCCTTCCAGAAAGAACCACTGGTAACAGTACCCTGTACTGTAAAGGGATATTTTTTTCTGGAAGAAACTTCTGATTCTTCACTCTTGACTCCAGTATGCTATGTGGATCCAGTTGGCCCTGACAAAAATTTGGGAGTTACTGCAGCTATCTCACCAATACCTCCTAGAAGGCCATCATGGAATTAAAAATCTAAATCTTTCCCTACCCCTGCTTCATTTGAATCATGTAACTCCTATGCTGCTTTATTTACTAATTGGGGAGATACTGAAATGGACCTAAGTGATTCTGATTCACAACATTCTGTGCAGGATCCTTTGGGATTGCCTGTGGAGGAATATAAAGGAAAAAAAAGGAAAACATGAGGCAGCTACTTTTCCAGCTAGGCCATGGTAGTGTAGAAATTGGGGATCATTGAATACACATAGTATTGTGAATGCTGTGAAAAGACAGGCATTATTTCAGTATCTGCATGATGGAAACATTTCTGTAAGTTTCCTTCAAGAGACCTGGATGTTTTCCATTGAGCAAATTGCAACTTTCAGAAGGGACTGGCCCTGGGGTCCCTCTTATTGTTTCTTTGTTACTGATAATGCCGATGGAGTGGGAATTTTGTTTAACTCATACCAATTCACACTTTAGAAATTAATAGATCTGATTCCAGGTTGAGTGTTAATTCTAGATGGGAAATGGAATAACATTGATCGTAGGTTTACTAATGTTTATAATTCACAGACAAAATCAGACAGAGTAGCCTGTATGAAAGCTATTCAACCATATTTGGTATCTTTCTATAGGATTTTTTGGGAAGGGGATCTTAACTGTAGTCTGTTGTATAAAGGGCAACCCAATAAGAAAACCTGTTGTGATTCACATGCATTGGAGGTCATTATCAAATTGGCTGGTCTTATAAATTGCCTTAAGTTTCTGAATGGTGGGCCCAGTTGCACATTTATAAGAGGGAAATTTCAGACTATAATTTATTACATGTTGGTATCTCCTTCAGTCCCTGTGGAAACTTTCCAAACATTTCCTGTCGAATTTTCACACCATTTTCATTTAATCTGTTCATTAACACCAATAGCTCTGAAATCACACATACAGAAAAGATGGAAGTTGAACAGTTCCATTTTTACTGACCCTCAAGTTAGAGGTAAAATTCAGGCCATTCTTAAAGCTCACCTGTCAGTAGCTTTTTTATACTTAGATTTGGGGGAATGGTGGATGGATACTAAATCTGACTTAAGAAATTGGTTTCAAAAATATGGAACCTCTAAGAGAAATTTTAAATGTTATAAATATCTGTCGCTTAGAAAGCAGTTACAGAAGTTAATTTCCTTTTCTTGCACTTCTAGGCTAGACTACTGTAAACAAACTGAAAATATAAAATGGAAATGAGATAATATCAATATAATAGAGCTCAAATTATCCAAGCCATGCTTTCTAGTAGCACTCAGAAAACCCTGATAGGTGATCCCATTGAGGCCTGCAAAGCACTAAAGGATTTGACCACTATTGAATTTTTAATGAAAGCTGGTATTAGAATGGATAATGTAAATGATATTGGCAAAGCTATTAAATCACATCATGAATCCTTATATCCCAGTTCACCCATTTCACAACAGGATATTGTTTTATATTTAAGATCCATTCAGATCCCTTCCTCACCACTTGAGGCTACCAAGATGCTTGAGCCATTCACTGTTTTTGAAGCAGAAACTGTCATTCAAAACTTAAAAAATAAAGTTTCTCCTGGGTTAGATGGTCTCCCGAATTCATTCTACAAATCTTTTAAAACAGAAATAGTAGCTTGTTTACTTTTGGTATATCAGTTTGTTATGAACGGTAATACACTGCCTCCCTCCTTTACAGATGGATTATTAATACATATCTTTAAATCAGGAGAAAAGGGTGACATAAAAAATTGGAGACCAATCACTCTTTTAAATTCTGATTACAAGATTTTTGCAATGATTTTAAATAATAGACTCAAACTATATGTGGGGAAGGTTATATTTCCCCATCAATACTGTGGTTTACCAGATAGGCACATTCAATCAGCTATTATGATTATAAGAGACGTGATAGAGCATCTGTCACTGGAGGGTAAGACTGGGTATTTAATTCCTGCTGATTTTGAAAAAGATTTTGACTGAGTCTATCTCCCTTATTTGTTTACAGTCTTACAACATTTTGGGATTCCCACTCAGATTATAAGTTTAATTCAGTCATTATATAAATCTGCCTTAGTTTTTTCCCTTTATTAAGGGAGCCCAAACAACAGGATTCAAACTTCAGACTGGTGTTCACCAGGGATGTCCCTTAAGTCCTCTTTTATATATTTTTTCTTCAGAATCCCTAAATTTTTCACCCAGGTGGATAGGTATCTCAGGTCCTGACCCAAGAAAGCAGCTCCATTTACAAGCATATGCAGATGATGCATGCTTGTTTTTCTCTGATCATGATCAAGTCCAGGAGTTTGTTGCAGAATTTAAGACATTTTCTGGGGTTTCCAATGTTAAACTAAATATTGAGAAAACAAGAGGCCTGACCATAGGTGCCAGGAATCATATGAATAGTTGTCAAAATAACATTCACATAACTACAGAACCACTTTGAATTTTAGGAATACTTTCTGGCCCACAAAACCTCCCAGAAGAAAATTGGGATGATGCACTGAAAAAAGTAGAAATAAAGGTTTCCCGATGGCGGCAGGGGAAGTTCTCCAAACAGAAATGTATTCAGGCCTTACAACAATTTTTAGTGGATTGTTTACAATACATGGCAATGATCTTCCCTTTGCCAAATTAGTATGAGACTAGGCTCTATAGCAGTTTTTTCCATATGCTCTGGGGCAACAGGTTAAATCTGGTGAAAATATGCTTTACTTACCTGGAAAAGAAAAAGAGAGGACTTGGAATGATGGACCCGATAGTTTTTTTCATGCTATATTTTTTACTCAAACAATTAAAAATGGACTCATTAGCTCTAATGGTGGAAAGGGAGATTGGATAAGGATTGTATTAGGGTGTTACTTTTCAGCATGGCACAATATGGCCCCAAAACTAAATCTCCATATTTATATTCTTACCTATTTTAGACCCTCTGTTCAAAAGCTAAATAAATGGCAGATTACTAAGGAAATGATTGGCACAAATAAAGTTAAAGCATTATATTGTATGATTATGAATCAGAGCTACCCAACTGAACCTTGTTTTAGAAACTGTCCAATGGCTCAGAATTCATATCTGGAGGTAACTTAATAATTCTAGAATTCTGCCTTATATGTGGGAAACACAGTGGCTTATTATGTATGGCAGATTAAATGTCAGGGGAATGCTAAATATAAGGCAACGGTAGAACATAATTGTTCATATCCTGACTGTAACAACCAAGAAGAAACTATGGAACATTTTGTTTTGCATTGTTCCTATGCCAAAGCTTTGTAGGGTTACTTAGCTAATAAATGGAAATTTCCCTGGTTAACTACTATTACATCTGAGATCTTAGTTACAGGTATTTACCCCCCTAGTTTAACACCTTTTCATCATAGCATGTTAGCAGTATTTTTTGGATGTTTGAGATTTTATTTGTGGCAGGTAAGATGCCAATGGGTTATCTATCAAAAAAAAGTTTCACATGAGGGGTATTATCAATTGGTTGCAAATGAATTGTTGAAAATATATTTTAAAGAGACTCAAATGTATAACTCAGATATGGTTAAAAACTGGTGGAAAGGGTTCTCTCTTATTATTAAGTATAAATGACATGTTAATTAATACCCTAGATTAAGAAAGCTGTTAAGCAGAGTATGAGTTCTGAATAATGGTATATTACATTTCTTCTTTTGTGTTATGATTTATGTTTATTATTTAATAAAAACTCCCCTACTCTTTTTGAGAAGTGCCATGGGATCTTTAACATCCACCTGAACTACCACCAGAACAGGCAGATGGGACCTCGGTTTAATGTCTCATATTTGTTCAACAGCACCTGAAATAATAGGTGTAGTTTTGGGTCTCACCTCTAAAGAAATACTAGGAGAGGTTAATATATGAGAAGATGACAGTCAAATATAACAGGCAGACTGTTCAGCAGAGAGGTGCAAAAATGATCCAGGGGTCTCAAGGCAAACCCTATGAGTAAAGATTGTGAAGTCTTAGCATGCACTCGTTGGAAGAAAGGGGGGAGGAAAAGGGTACTTGATAGAAATTTACAAATACATGCAGGGGAATAACAGTGGACTCTCCAGAGTTTAGTTTTTTTTTTAGTTAGGAAACAACACAGACCACAGAAAAAATAACCTTAAACCTGCAGGGGGGAAATTCAAAAAAGGCATCAGAAAATATTCTTCACTGAGATGATGGTGGTAAGTGGAACACTCTGTCCAGCAATGTGATTAATGCCAAGACTAGTTTGGGGTTCAAAGTCAAATGGGATAGTTTCAAATGCAAAATTAGAAACAAAAGGGAGGCGGGGTGGAGAAAGCTCTGTATGGGCTGAATAAAGTTGTGAAGCAACAACAGTTTGGTCCCTGCAATGCCTGCTCGCATGCTTTTTTAAGGAACAACAGGGTAGATTTATTAGACTTCAGCCTTCTGTCCTTCATCATCTACAGTATATACAGTATATCATAGTTTTTTACTGCTGTAAGGAGCTGTGAATCCTGAGAAGACATGGTTATAGCAATGGATATGATCTGGTAGTAGATTGGGGGGCAGATCTAGAGTGCTATGCTAAAGAGACACCCCAGAACATTTGTAACATTGTGGGAGTTCTCCCTGGCTGGTCTCTATCCTGAAGGTGCCCTCTATTGAAGAGGGTATTGTAGCACATGGATCAGCTGACTCTGTCTCTCCTGTTTGAGCCATTCCAGTTGAGCTTTAGGTAGGTTGCTGATTTACTGCCTCATGGTGAGTGATAGGCAGAATGCTCTATATAGACACATAAAAACAGATTTGTTTTAATAGAAATGGACTGCTTGGCCTACCCAGTCCCCCCAGATGTTCCCTGCCTATTCTGTTTTTGCTAACCCTAACTGGTCTCTGATAACCCATATCTCACACATGCTTGAAGTCACTTTCCCCAGCTGTTTTTGCTTCCACCACTTCTGCTGGCAGTGTGTTCCATGCATCTGCAACCCTTTCAGTGAAGGAAATATTTCCTCACATCTCTGTTTAACTTTCCCCTCCAGTTTTGTTGTATGCTCCCTAGTGCTGGTGCCTCTTCTCATTTTAAAGAAATTCCCTCCTGCACCCTGTTCATCCCTGTGAGGTATGTGAAGGCCTGTATCATGCAACCTCTTGCTATCCTCTCTTCCAGGATGCACATGTTGATGTCCCTCAGTCTCTCCTCATAGGACTTCTTGTGCAACCCAAGCACCATTTTAGTTGTTCTGCTCCAGACTGCTTCCACCCTGTCTATGTCCTTTCTGAGGTGCAGCCTCCAGACCAAGATGCAGTACTCCAGGTGGTGGTCTTATCAGAGAGCTATAGGGATTCTCCTGAATTTCTTTTGACACTGAGGACCATGGATTTTCATAGATGGCCAGAGGCCCTATGCAGCACTTACCAGAACACATTTGATATAGTCTGATTCTTTTCTTTCTGGTAGGATGCAGCTGGTGGTATTGGAAAATGTTTTCTCCTGCCCAACTGTACTCAGCTGTAGAGTGCCTAAATGCTCAGTTCTATCTTCCATGTTATTCGTGGTGTACATGTTGCCATTGGGAAAGGTCATCTAATGATACAGCTTGGAGATTCATTGTAATACACATGAAACCCAGCTGTACCTGTTGTTCACACTCCTAGAGGGAAATGGGGTGCCCATACTGAACCTGTATGTCATGGAAATATATGGATGGCTCAACCCAGGTAAGACAGAGCTGTTACTGATTGAGAAAGGCTCCCATTGGTTTATCTTAATGGATGGGGCTGTCATGTTTCTATTCTTAAATATTACCCAGAACAGAGCTATATGAAAAAGAATCTGTTGTCTTTGTAGATAGCAAGCTTCCACTGGAATATCCAGTGTTGGCAGTTGCCTGTAATGGCATTTTCCATCTTTAAAGCATTAACAGGATTACATCCTATCTGGTCATTGACAACCTGGTCATGTTGGTACAGTACGTGTCTGGACTACAACAACACTCTCTACCTAGTATTAAATTGGGATTTATGTGAGGTCTGTAGCTGATCAAGAATGTGGCAGCCCAGCTAATAACCAGAACAAGGGTTTCTGAGCATGCCACAGTGTTGCACTAACTACTTGGGTTGCCAGTGCAACAGTGTATTCCCTTTATGACTGCCTTATTACCTTTCAGGCCCTGCATGATTTAGATTCTGGATATCTGATTGACCACCTTCTCTGGTAAGCTTTGACTTTCTCTCTTGCTCTCTCTTTCTGCTCCACTGAAGCTGGCTCTCTAGTAGTCACCAGGTCTTGTTTAAAGTCATAAGGGGCTAAGGCCTTCACAGTGGTATATCATCAGATTAGAATTTTCTTACTGGCCACCTGCAAGTGTCTCCTATAGTGGGGGCATTAATAGGGGACTTCAGTTTCACTTACACTATGTGAGCAGCAATTTCAAGTATGTAAAGAATCTAGCCCTGTTTAGTTACTTGTGTTGTTTATATTTTATTATTTACAGTATGTCTTTTTATTTTTTTTCTCCATTATGTATATGAGCTGGAAAGTACCCTGAGCCTTCAAGAAAGAGAGCAATAGGAATAGAATCACCTTGCCTGTGCATCTATGGAACATATATGGAGGCAGACTCTATCAATTTAATCCAGCTCAATTCACTACCCTTTGTGAGGATAAGTGATTTTTATTATCCTTAAATTTAATCACCTCTGACCCTTAGGGAGTGTCTCTGTGTCCTGCTAGAAATCACCAGACCAAACATCTTGGTCTGAACATGTCAGTACCTTTTTGCCTCATTTTCTCCAAGACGAATATATCTGGGGCCTCCAGTCTTTTCTTATATGATGGACTGAAGATAGGAGGAAGGAGGTAGCAATGTAAAGCCCATCAAATTAACTTTGTAGTACAATACATATGAACAATATTTTTATTAAAAAGATACTGTCAACACTTTTACATCATATCATTTGCAGTAGAAAACATACATTTTATGACTGTTTACTTTCTCTAAAATTGGCTGACATTGCTGGTTTCTTTATTTGCTTCCTTTCCTAAAAGAAATGAAGTGCATGTTAAATACACAACCTTGTTTCAAATCCTTGATCTACTCTTATTGAATACTTCCTGAAAATTAGAACACCATTAAACACAGTAGCCACTCACAATGCATTAGTGTCCTCTTCCTCTGCATTAATACTGGCCAGATTGTGTCAGGGTGCTTCCAAGTCCAAGAAAGATGCCCTGGAAGTTGATTAAGGACTGTAAACAAACACATTTTGTGTGGTAATATCCATATGGTAGGCAGCATGTTTTAGTTAAAATCAGACTTGAACTACCAGCTATATCTAGCTATATCAACTACCAGCAATCTGCATAGAATGTGACCAACCATAACATGTATGTTTTTCTAAACTAGAGAGTCTTTGAGGCCTAAGGGGATTAAAAATGTCCCTTAAACATATTGTATCAGTAAAGAGTATCTTATCTATTTTAAGTTTCCAGTGGTGCTTCACTTTGTATTCTAAATGCCATTTGGATTCCCAGGTAAGGCCATAGACTTCAATAAATGTTTTGTTGGAATCAACCTTAAGCAATATCTGACCTTGCAAGTACTAGGTACAAAAACCATTACCTAATATAGGGCTCAGTTTAGTCACAAAGGACCATGTCAATAACATGGCAGCAATGATTCTGTGATGGTTTCTATGACTGCAACCTCCAAGCTGTTCCCAAAGGTTGTTTCAGTCCATCCATGTACAGACAAGAACTGCTTTTTGAGCAGTCATGGACAGAGTGAGGTTCACCAAGCAAATGCCCCACAGAGTTATCCAAGTGGCATGATGATCTTTGTAAGATGCAGCAGAATCTTTAGTGGCAACCCTGACTGAAAAAGTGCTCTGCTGGGAGTTAATAAAGAAAATGTTGGCAAAAAAGGAGCCAGCAGGGATGGAGATTGCTACAAGATAAGGACAACAAAGGCACAAATGTGGGGCAAGATTACTGAGGGGATCCACTTGAAACCAACGATTTACATTTGGGCTGCAGTTAGGGAGGAGGGCACTGGTCAACCAGGAAGTGCAGAGGAAACCTAGGAAAAAGCAACATTAGCTTGCAAGGGGAAGACTTACATAATAAATCCTCTGCCATGGCTACCTGTGAATGGCACTGCAACATGTGACTCACAGTGTGCCATCCACAGAAGGACATGAGTGTCACAAAGCAGGTGTTAAATGGTGCAAACCCTATTTGTTGCTATTAACATCTGGTAACCCTAATTTACATTGTGACTTAGTGGACAGGGGAACTGCCCCTGCTGGCGAATAACACAGTCCATTCTGAATATCTGCAATGTGATGGGTCACAATGATGAGACAGTTCGTACACTGATTTGTTCTTTCCCACACTGCAGCTGTAAGTCGGGCACTGCATTCTTATTCTGATGATACCATATTTGGGTAGGAAATGGAGAAGATCTTGTTAATCACAAGGCAATGTAATGTGTGCTCCAGTGGTTGTGAAGTATAATTTTATTCTAGCTGCAGAATTTTACATAATTATCCATTCTGGTGATTTGATTGAAAAAAAGTATTGTGTAAGCATAATTCATGGCTCCCCCTCATTGATGTTTTGGGGCAGTATCCTATGCCCAATATCTGATCACAAATTTTTGATGTACATCAATGAGATCACATGGTGCCTTAGCCAATGAAAGTAGCAACATTTGCCACAGAAGTACAGTAAACTGCTTCTGCCAAAGTAATGAATGAAATCTACTATAGCTGTTTTTGGTTCTTACTGCAAAATGTATGGCTGAAATGCCACAGAGAACTAACAGACCTGCTGGCAAATCAGTATTGAAAAGCTTCTGATAACCTTATGTTTCATTTAAAGTGATCTTCCGATCTAGCACTATAAGGTATTGAGCTTCATAGTCCAATACCTTATAGTACCATGAGATGACAGGCACAAACATTTTTATTTAAAAGTTCTTTCTTTTTGCTGTGAAAGGGATCATAACTGGCCTCGGACGGACGGTCCTTTCCAGCTTCCTGATGCCCCCGCTCACCCCAACTCTGCCCCCACGCTCTCAGAATTTGTGAAGTGTGGCCAGGGAGATCATGGGAGTTAGCCCCATACAAGTCTATGGGGGCCATTTTTAAGGCCGGCTTTTAGTCATTTTAGGCAGTCCTAGAGAAAACCCAAAGCAGTCACTTAACTAAGAGTGACCTAATTAATTAAGCAGCTGCTTTAGTTTTTCCCTAGGACTGTTTAAAATGACTAAACAACAGCTTTAAAAACAACCACCATAGACTTGTATGGGTCTCGCCCTAATGCTTTCCCTGGCCACACATCACAAAATCTGAGAGCCCAGGGGCAGAGTTAGGTTGGAGCAGGGACACCAGGAAGCTGGAAGGGATCAGCTGGCTGAGGCTTCAGCACCAGTTATGATCTCTTCAATGGCAAAACGTAAGACTTTTAAATTAACATTTTTGCACCTGTCAGCTCAGGACGATGTAAGGTATTGGGCTATGAAGCCCAATTCCTTATACAGTATTTGAAATTTCCTTTAAAAACACACACACACACACTCATTGTTGTTTTCAAATATTGATAGTTTAGTAAATGTTAGAAGGATGGCTAATCCTTTTCAGATCTGGAATTTACCTCCCATATCCATTACACTATCATGGCATAATCTGTATACTTGAACAATTATTCACCATTTGTATTTTACTCCTCACCCCCTTCCCCCAGGATGCATCTGGAATTGAGTGGTATCTCCGCTCAGTATGCCTTCCTGGTAAAACTCTTAAATAAATAAATAAATACATTTGTATCTGTCCTGCTCTTTTATAGCTTATGAAAATATTACATCCCATACAGTATGTCATTCCAGCTTATAAAATGGCAAGAAAAAAATTAGAAATATAATTGCCCAAGGGATGTCACCTGACTGTGCATTAAATCCCTATAAATGCACGGTCAGGTGCTGAATCTCATTTTTGTCCCCCTCACCCCACCCCACAGCCTTAGATCCATCTTATAAGTATAATAACCCCCACCAGGGAGTTTATCTTATGATTTTAAGGCACTTCCTAGGGGTGTAAGGACACTCAACCTTTGTTCTCATGCCTTACTACACCTCTGGGGCATACATTAAAATCCTTTAATGCACATGCTGTCATGGCTTATTACATACATAATGCACTTCCCTTATCATAGTTGTTAGTTGTCACTTTATTTCTATCTGGAAGCAAAAATTGTAACATAAAATAAGCCATAAAAACGAACCTTCATTAATTGCCCATCGCTTGTACCTAAGAATATGACAATCCGACTGTGGACTACTTGCGCAAATACAGACGAAAGTTTAGAATGAACCAGTGTCGTTGAATTGTTAACTGGATACAGTTTTGCACATGTTGATACCTAAAAAATAATAAAAGACAGAGGTAAAACATTATTTCTGTCAGAAATCACATTGTTTTTCAGAAATAGACAAAATATTTGCAGAGCAGTGAAAAGTTTTCTTATTATCTTAAATGTTTTAGTCTTGTTTTGTTTTGAATAATTCAGTGTGTAACTAAAATGCACAAGCTAAAAGCAATGGTTTAATTTAACAGGTCTTTATTATTAAATTACTGTATTTACTGATACTTTTTCATTGAAGTTATTGTACTTTAATTGTAGTCAGGTTACTATTTTATAACACAGTACATGTATACTGTATTCCAATATGAAGCAATGACTATTACAAGGCCTTATCCATATTTCTTAAGAAACGTTATATAGTTTCACAGAGGATAATGAATATATTGTAAATTGTGTTAATTCAGGGGTGTAATTATGAGGGGGCAGGTCTCCTGCAACATTTCATTCTTGCAGTCTTGAATTACTTGTGCCCCCCAATATTTCTACCTCAGAATCCTAACCTGTCATCAGATGAGTTTACAGTGAGTCACTGCAGCTGCAAGCTTTCTTTGTAAATTTCCTGTTCACAGCTGATCATGTGAACATCAAGTCAGCAGTATGGTGCTGGGAAGGAGGACTTTTACAGCTGCAGTGGGCGTAGCCCTGCAGACATCTTGCAAGCACTAGAGTAAAGGGAGTGTACCAGACACAGACCAGACTTTTAAACAGCGGTGGTGGACAGCAAACACTCCACATCCACTGCACTTGTTTTGTCTGCTAGTTGTCAGTGGAAGTTGGTACGTCCGCCATGTCCAAGATGGCTACCAGATTTCTCTGCGCATGCATGATGACTTGTGCATGTGCACAGAACTCTGGTGGCATTCTTGAACATGGTGGAGAGTGCCATGTTCTGTTATGTCCTCGTCATTTTGTGCCACCATTAAAAAGTTTATTTTGCATCTATAAATAGTTTTCCGTACATGGTCCTTTAGAGTGCAGGATTTCAAACCTGTCTTTTTCTGATGTGAACACTTACCTCCAGCCTGTTTTGGGCTATAGAGTGACTTATTGCAGGATAGCCTCACCAATATCATATGTTAACATCAGAAAGGTGGGGGAGAGAAGTGTGATGTAATAATTTAACTTGGGTCACTGGTGGCATTTGTGTTTTTTACAGGTTAATGCCTATATTTTCCTGGAGTGTGAGCCCACAGACACAGCTTGGTTAAACACACATGCAGAGTCTAATACTGACTCTGTATAGGGGTGATCAAGCTTAATCCCTGCCCCAGGAGTGCCTGTTTTCTGACTTGCTATTGTATTATTTGTTTTACATGCTTATGGCCCTAATTCTGGCTCAGTTCACCATTTTTGTTTACCTTTTTACAATTCTAAAGTCATTGAAATGTTTCTCTCACTGTGACTCTTGCACAGTAATACATTGTGGTGTCAGTTACCTGCAGGCTTTTCATCTGTAAATACAAACTGGAGCTGTCCTTCAAAGCCAAGAACTGGCTCTGGATTGTGGGGTGTAGTACTTGTTAGCTGGGTCCTCGTAATACACGAGCCAATCCAGTCCTTTCCTGGGAGCCTGCCTCAACCAATTTGTCCAGTAGCTGTTAATACTGAACCCGCTAACTGCACAGCTCCACTTCACTGACTGACTGAGCTGTTTCACTTTGGAACTGACTGGGTCAGCACAATATCAAGTCAGACAACTGGGTAATTTAGGGAAAGGATATATTGCTAAAATAATATTTATCCAATGGTAATGCTGCATTAAAACACAACTGGAGGCGTGGCCAGCAGCCATGCAGAAAGCAGCTTCTCACATCAGCTCCTTACCTCAATGCATATTAAAAGAATATTTAAGTAATAAAAGGCTACTTAAACTCTATCAACATTGCTGAATAGTGAAACAATGCAGTCCTGTATGTCAAACTGGCTTCAAAATCATGAAAAATGGGTCACATGAAGAATGTCGCAGGTTGAGACAGCGCTAAACAGAAAGAAGTGTGGTCTGGCCCTGAAAGAGATGGACGCTCATTGACAGAAGACCCGAATCAGCCCTCCAATGCTGCCCTAATAAAGGCCATCCATTCCATCGACAAGAGGATGGACGAATTTATATCCAGGATTGCCACCGTGGAAACTAAACTGCAGTCGGTGGAGGATACCACTAAAGAAGCAAACAAGGTGGTAGAGGAAAGAATGGTGGCTACAGCAGACCTGGTTAAGGAGAACCAGGTGCTCTGACAAAGGTTAGAAAGCTTGGCAAATGGTGCACGAGTATCTTGTGCCCATCTTTGGTCTCCCAGAAGAGGTGGAGGGAGATGATTTGAGCTGTTTTATTCTACAATGGCTCCTGGAATATTTCTGAGCTGAGCTCTCCATCTCCATGCAGAGGGCACACCAAGTTAATTCTAGAGGGGCCCATTTGCATACGGAGACTACACAACCACAGGCAATAGCAGTCCTGGTTATCTTGGCCTCACTATGGGAAAGGGACATGGTTCTCCAAGCAGCATTTGAAAGGGGCACATCACAATGGCAGGCCTCCTCAATTCATATTTTTTTCTGACCTATGGTATGCCACATGGCAGCAGAGAAAAGGGTTAGACGGAATTAGATTGAAGCTTCATCGCCTAGGGGTCCACCATGTCCTGATTATGCCAGCTAATCTAAAAATTGTATATGGTAATAAAACTTAAAATTTTTTGGACCCGGTGGATGCAGGGAAATTGCTGCAGAAAATTGAACCAGACTATGTAGCTCAAGAGTCTGACTCTGGGTCAGACAAAGAAGAAAAGACCTGAGAGGATATACCTATATTGCAGGAGCAACATGCTGTTAGAAAACCACCGGAGAGTCTGGTCAGTTAACTTGGACTTCTTTGTCTAAAAGATCATGACTTACTTTTAAGCTGTATTCTACAGGACATTAAAATTAAAAGAATGTTATGGCTTTGTGTTGGGATCCAGAGTAAAATGAAATTATGCGCCAGTCATGGCACAGCTTTTCTTTTTGTTAAATTACCTCGTGGCTTTTGTATTATATGACAGCGAGAGATCAAGTAGCCAGAAATGTGTAATAACACAGTAGTGTTTATTTAAAATGGTTCACATGATAGCCTAAAGTTTTATTAAGTGTAGGCATACAAGAGTTCTGAAACACTAACTTTGAGAATAAATTAGAGGTTTGGAGTGGGATGTAGGATCAATATTATACTTAGTAATGCTTATCTTGAACTTTGGGGATATGTCACCTACTGTATTAAAGGAGTGTTTATTCTATATTGTATTAAACTCTTATGGGGTAATCCTCACACATGCCTGCAATAGCCTTTGGTTTAATGTATTGAGAAGTAACACATATATGTGTTGATAACCCTCACATGATGTAACAGTAGAGGTGTGCTAAAAATACTGTTTTGCCAATATAATGATTGTAACAGTATTCTGATGCACTGACCTTCAGATGATGCTTGTATTTGTTTGAAACAAAACTCAAAACAAAACTAATATATATACATACATCATATATATATATATATATATATATATATATATATATATATATATATATATAAGATACAAATAACCTTAGTACACAAGCATTGAAACAAGGTTACCCCAAAGGGCATTGGCTGGGATGCCAAGTTTCAAAGAAATACAAAATCCCACATACCCCCATAATGCAAAGCATCATGGGCTGTATATGCAAATTAACACAAAATATTATGCTGGTTCAATTTTAAGCAGAATTGCATGGTGCCAAAAAGCCTCTCACACAATCTGCAAAGGATGCCAACAGAAGACACAGACACATGTTTCGTCCTAGCAGGACTCATCAGTGTTCCTCATCTGTATGACGCCTCCAGTGGAATGAACCAGCTATGCTAAGTTGGTCTATCTGGGTTGGGTTGTGGTGACCTCAATAAAAACCAAAAACAGCATCAAAGACAAAGAACCTTAGGAAGCAAGCACTGAGGCAAGGGCTACACCAAATGGCACAGGCCGGGAAGCCAAATTGACAATTTCATGCCTTCCTGACACCACTATGTCAACTGCAATTGTGGTTTGCATTGTGCTATGGGAGACAAAGGTGTTTTTCACCTCTTGTGCAGGCAACTATGCCCCTCGCACCCCCCCAACTTAGGATAATCAACTCTTAGTTGGTGCTGATTTGGGGGAGGGGTTGCATTACCTGGAAAAACAATGCCAGGGTCCCAAGTGGACTTCACAGTGATGTGTCAGTGTTGTTAGCATCGATGATATCACTATAAAGTTGTCACTGTAGAGATGGCATACTTTTTAGTGAATGCATGAAATTTGGCCAGGACACCTGGGAAATTCCCCTACTCTTCAGTAGGGGGGCACCACATGTCCAAAATGGCAGATGTTCATGTGGAGATGAAGATGCTGGTGTACCTGTGGGGATGCTGATCTCCCACCCTGCAGGTTAAGCTGCAGAGATCAATGGCCTGAATTTTCAACCAGAGGCACCTATGGAGGTCATGACTAATGGTACAAAAGCAATGTATGACCATACCTTGACAGTTTGTTACAAGGCAAATTTGAAGGGAATGGCTGATGTCACTTCTACTGCAAAACAGACAGTTGATATTGTTAGTCGTAGTCCCTGAGACTGAGGTACAAGAAAATTGTACTGATGGTAATGACGTGCAGGCAGCTGTACAGAGTGCAGGCATAGGTAATGAAGGAGATCTCCTGAAATGCATCATTGATAACTTCACTTCTGCTGACATAGGATCATCAAATGAAAAGCCACCTGACAGCCCAAGGCCCAACCTGACAGCGTCTGTTACAGTACAGCTGGTCACGCCTGAGAACTCTCAAACTGCTCAGCTTGTAGCAGATGATTTGTTTTTTGGATTTAGTGCATGATAACTTTCTTTCTGCTTCTACATCTACCAGTACAACTGAAATTATTACAGCAGACATTTCAGCACAACAACCTGTAAGTGAAGTTATTTGTTTTGCTCCCCCATGTCTGTACCATGACCATTTTTTCAGAAATGGTGCACAACACTTACAGGGAAAATGCAAAGTATTGTGGAAAGAAAAACAGCTGGTCCATGGAAAACTCTTTAAAAAAACTGGGTGGAAGCAAGTAGCGAAGAGACAGTGGGTACCTGACCCCTCTGTACTTCCCATACCCAGTACCTCCCCCCCCCAAGCTATGAACAGGGATTTGAGTATGTTGTGTAGTGCATACATTAGGTGGGGTCATAACATGGCTATGCTGACAACTCTTGTGCTGTAAATGAAAGCTATGTACATATATGCATCTATGGAGAAATGGGAGTGCAGGGCCTGGAGAGCCCTGTGCTTCCATAATTACGTACAGTGTATATATATATATATATATATATATATATATATATATATATATGCATCTATGGAGGAATTGGAGTGTAGGGCCCTCCACCAAGCAAATTACAATATGATTATACTTTCTTAAAAGGTAAGGAAATAAATTGCAAAAACATTTTTTGATGCATCAGTTAAAGTAAAAGTGACAAAAGTAGGGAAATGTGGTGTTAGGGTTTCCAATCATAACACTCCACCCCCTACCCTGCACAGACAAAGAGGAATCAGGGCTGGCATTGGGGTCATCAACCCCAATGCTCACCCTATTCCCCTATGCTGTGAACACCCAGTTTATTTTCTAATTAAATGGGGTTAGCGTTAGTGCTGCTGGCACCAATGCCACCCCTGATCCTCTTTGTCTGTGCAGCGTTGGGGTGGGGTGTTAGGGTTGAAACCCTAATGCAACATTTCCCTACCTTTGTTGCATTAATCCTGATGCATTATTGAAGTTTTTCACAATATCTATCTATCTATCTATCTATCTATCTATCTATCTATCTATCTATCTATCTATCTATCTGTCTATCTATCTAGCTCTCTCTCTTTGTCTGTCTGTCTGTGTGTGTTCACTGCAAAAAACTTCATTAATACATCATTTAGGGTAGATAGTAAAGTGATGAAAGTAGGGAAATATGGCATTAGGGTTTCCAGCCATAATGCCCACACCAGCCCTGCAGGCACCAACAGGCATTGGGGGTGTCACTTAGGGTCATTGGCCCTAACGCTCACCCCATTCCATAAGTAAATAATCTGAGATGGGTACAAAAGAGGAAAGTGGGGTAAGAGTTAGGGCCACTGTCCCCAAGGCAGATCCCTAAATGCCTGTCGGTGTCTGTAGGGTGAGGATGGGGTGTTAGGGTTGGAAACAATAACACCATATTTCCCTACTTTTGTCACTTTACTAACAATCCTAACTGATGCATTAACAAGGTTTTTATTTTACAATTAATTTCCTTACTTTTTCAAAATAGTTTACTTGTATCCTTATTTGCCTGCGGGAATGTTTCCACCCTCCAAAACTGTGCTAATATCACAGTGGGAGTGCAGGGACCTTTGGTCCCTGTGCTCCCTTGCTCCTTGATTTTCCTTATTTTACTGGGGGAGTGCTGGGTTCTTCAGACCCTGCACACCAATCCCTCCAGAGATGCATAACCAAATTATCAGCATATCCTTCTTATTGCCCCTGCCTCATGTACCCAGTAGAGAACATTTTCAAATCTCTATCAAAACATAACTCTGAGCAATTGCAATGCCATTCCATGCCACAGGTGTGAAAACACATTTTGGGCAGGATTTGAAAAATGTTATTTATTTATTTAAATTTTGGTAACTGAGTTAGCTCACTGAGACATTACAGTTCCTTGTTTAGCAGTGACCCAGAAAGTGCAGACCATAGACAATAACATGGCAGTAGCAGTAGAAACATTTACATCATTCACTGGTTTATAAAAATTCATTGTTTATAGAGACATTCACAGATTAAGCATTACAGATTACAAAGACATGCCAGTTACAGTGGTTATATTTACATAGTTTACAGATTTACAAAATGCACCATATACAGATACACTTATATCAAATAATTACATAAACAGAAGGAGTCAGAGAGTGAGGTTTCTTAAACATATAAGGATCAGTGAGCAGAGAAAATTTATGCATAGCATTATGGAAGCCAGACCAAGAGTGATGAGGCATTGAAGTGGTATAATAGGATGGATTGAAACTTAACGAGAGAGGTGTAGGATAAGGTAGAGTGTGGTAGCAAGTTCCAGCTAGACACTGCCAAGAACACAAATGATCTCTGAGCCACTGCTGAGGTTTGGGCAGTATGAGAAGAGGGAGGGAGGCAGATCTAAGGGCATGCAGTGGTTGCCAGAGCTGAATAAGTTCAGTAAGGCAAGGAGGGGTATAATGGTGGACCAGTTTGTGCACAAAATTCAGCGTGGTGTAGTGGAGTTTGGATTTGTGCATTAGTTAGCCCAGGGAGGATTGGACATTGCACTGGTGGTGACAGGCATTGACCACAAAGGCAAACCTTCCACCCTATGATACAGTGAAGCCCACCAGGATGAAGCCCAACTCTACAGAATTCTGCAGTAGAGTTACTCCAGCAAGCAATAGCATTTCAAAGAATTTCTCTGTTGTTATGCAGGAAACCTGTGACATTGCACTTCATCTTGACAGGCTTCACTGTAGGCCTGTTTAAGGTGAGATAGAATGGTGGTGTTGGTTGTAAGTAGTAGCAAGGCGCCATACATAAGAAGAGGCAGGAGGGTGGTAGCCACGTTCTTGTGGCATGAAGCCAATGTGAGGAAGGGTTATATGTGGTACAACAGACCCAGCTTTTGGTTTGGAGCTTTGGTTATGAGAGTGACATGAGAGTTCAGTGTGGGACCCTCACACTGCAGTGAAAAACCTGTGCAAAAACCTTTTATAATCATCTCTGCCACTCTCTTGTTTGGATATCTGTCCAACCAACCTGTCCATTCCTCTAATTTGATGGGGGTTCAGGGCGCCCTGAACTGCTTTCTGCCTTTCTTCCCTTTTTCCCTATGTGGTCCCTCCTTCTCACTCAGTGCTTGGTTTTCCTGGTCAGTGATTCTGATCTCCTCTATTAGTGGTTCCCCTACCCCTCCCTCCCCTGTTCCATGCCTGCCTTTTATACCCCTGTCCCTCTCAAAAAAACTGCTGACCTGAACTATGACCCCTGGATCCTTGTGCTCCTTGGGCCCATATCATTCTAAATCTGCTTGCCGGGTGTGTTCCCCCGCATTTCAAACATACGTGCCAAAAACGACATTGAGACCATGAACAAAAGGCCATAATATAAGCCCAGCAGCACCACTGTGGCATAACTCCTTTCCTTCCGCACTCCCCTTCGGGTGTGGACTGATCCGTTACATAATCTGTCCATAAGTCTAGTTGCTTTGTATCCCATGTTACATGCCCGTATGTTCCCATTCTCTGCCAAAATAATTCGTCATACTAGATCCACCCCACCCCCCTTTTTACCTTTGCCTGCCTTATTATTAGGGAATATGTGATGAGCGGAATGCCCAGCTCCAGTTTCTTCTCTAATACAATGGCTGAGAAGGTGGAAAAACCCTATAAACCACCTGTCCCAAGTCTTCCCTTTTGTGAATTTGACCTCCTTTTTCCCTAACAATACTACTGCTGCTGCCATTTCACTCTTTCCTATGTTCTCCATTTTCTCATACTTCGCTGCCACTTCCCGGCTCACGTGAGCGAATATATCCACATACTCTCCTTTCCATATTTTTTCCTTTGTGGCCAGCAGAACATGCTCACCTACCCTCATCCCAGGGGCACCTATTTCCCTTGTTCCTTTTCCTTCTTTCTTTATACCCCCTTCATTTCCTTTCAGTACTTCTTTCTCTTCCTAATCTCTGCCAGAGCTGATTCCATTTGTCCTAAGCCACCTGTCCCAAGTGCCGACACAATTTGACTTATATACTCTTTTATACTGTCACCCACTGTGCTGGGTGCATTACTTGTGTCCTTGTATGAGCCTTGCTGCCTGGCATTGTCCTGGTGCCCCATTATGGCACCCTGTGGTTGAGAGGGTGGGTGCACCACTAGGGGTTGTGGAGAAACCACTATGTACTGAAGATCTGGTTTGGGTTCACCGAGGGATCCTGACTTGGTCTTGGAGAGGTACTGGCGGTACTGAGTCAATGGGCTACAGAGGTACTGGATCAGCCACCTTGGCAGGTCCCACTGCCAGTGGTTGTACCCTAGTGGGACTGCGTGGCCTTTCTGCTGGTCTTTTTCCTCTGCCCCCTTTTCCCGTTTCTGCTTTCCTTTTCTCCCCAGGTTTCCTTGGTTCCTCCCCTTCTACCAGTTCTCACATTCTGTTGGCTTTTTCTGCCAACCCATTTATAGCCCTGTAAGCATCTTCTTTTGAATGCCTGCTCTTCTTTGGTGACATGTCCTTTGATCCTTCCAACTGAGAAGACAACTGATGGGAAGAAAATAAGATTCCATTTTTAACTTATGTTTACAGCATGCCTTCATGTGAAAGGGCCCCTCCTTTTATATATATATATATATATATATATATATATATATATATATATATTTATTATTTTATTTATTTATTTTTAAAACCTCTGCCTGGGCCATCCCCCATTGTGATTGTACCACAGGCCCCTTCCAGCTGGCCGACCTCGCTCAGCTACTCGCCCCTTCCCTGCGGCCCTCAAGATGATCACACCCTTCCCGCATCTCAGGTGACCCTCCTGTGGCCTCCCCTGCCTAAGCCTCTCCCCCCCTTTGGATGCTTACCATGCCTCTGGTTGTTACCCTTCAGGCCCGTTCCTACCCCTTTTTGTGCACTCTCCCTTTTATGCTGTTGCATGCCCTTGTCTGTTGATCTTCCAAGCCCTCCTCTCTTTTTTTTTATATGCCTTCGTTTTTGTGGCTGCTTACCCCCGATGACCATCCAATCCCTGATTCCATTCCTGGCCCGAGGCCCTTCTTGCTTAAAAAAAAAATCCCACACCCATTCTCCTTGAAAGGGCTCCATTTTTCTTTCTACTCCATCCCTGCTTCCCCATCGGCTCTAGGCCTGTTGGCCCACTTTCCCCTTTTTTGCCCTTCACAGCCAGCGGCCACTCACCTGTGGCCATGCTGCTCCCTTTGGGCTGCCTTTTGTGGCCTGGTTTTGGCCTGTCTGTCCCATTGCTACCCCCACAGCATCTGCTGCTACACCCATAGCACCCTAGGCCTTTCCTGCCAGTGCTAGCCACTTCCCCCAGCTTGCCAGACATTTTCTGTCCAGCCACATGGTTCCCATGGGCGTGTGACGTCATTCCCAGTGTTATGTGGCACTTCCCTGCACGCCCAGGCCTCTACTCACCTTCCTCTTCTCTTCGCCTCAATTACCCTCCAATTCTCATTCTTTCCCATATTGTATGCCCCCCATAGCCTTTCCTTGGCCCCCTTTTACCTTTTCAAATCTCTGCTCGCCTCACGGTTGCAGTGCGGGGTATGATGTCACTCCACGGGCCGACCAAGATGGGTCCTTTATGCTGCCCTCATGTTTCAGGCTTCACTAAGCCCTTCTGGGTTCTTCCCCCTCCTAAACCAACAGCCAACAAACAACCCCAGGCTTTATTACAAAAAAACACATGATCCTGCCACTACTTGCTCGATCCTCAGGTCTTGTTCTGTTCCCCCAGCCCATTCATTGGCCTTGACTTGCTAGGCCCTGCTGCAAGCCCCTGCAAATCCATCTGCAAGCCACTACCACACTTGTCTACTGTCCCCCTCTTCCAAAATCTCTTCCCATCTTAACGCCCACACACTGGGCCAATACTGCGGCATACTTCACCCAAACTTTACTGGCACTGTGCGAGACACCTCTGCTTTATTTCTTAGCGCTTCACTTCTTCCCCACACAACAGCCTAGCTATTGTTGTAGCTGCTGCGTACCATCACTGTATCCAGTCTATAACTTCATTAGCAATACAATTTCCTGAGCTAAATGTACATACTTCCACCTCAGTTCTTCTCTTAGCACTTCACTTCTGCTTACAGGAAAACAACCTTGCTACCTGCACCTTTACTCAAAACCTAAGCAATACCATCTCTGTATTCAGTCAATAACAATGCAATTCCTTAACTAACAGGTGCATAATTCTACATCAGCTCTTTTCTTAGCGCTTCACTTCTGCAAGCAATGAGTTTCCCTCTCACCTTTTCTTTCTTTCTTTTTTTTTATATACACAGCATCCTAACGGTTATTAGCCACCTGCTTCTCTCTTTCTTTTATCATATACTGTATCTTCTGTCATTCTGCCCAAAACTATATTTATTAAAATATATATATTTTTTAAACCAAGTTCAAATATCCTCAACCAACTTAGTTGCTTGTTTCCATACCTTTCTCTCCTGGTGAATAAACCTCAAATCAATATGCCAATCCGACGTGCTGCAGTTAAGTGTAGAATCAAAATTCCAGCAAAAAGTGGCTGAACCCCTCTGTGCTGTTCATTATGTACCTCCACTTGCCCCTTCCCTTCCTGTTGCCTGACCAGTGTTCTCTCCCCTGTCCCCTGCCCTTCCTTCCCCCCTTCCCTTCTGAGCACACCATCCTGATGGAAAGGGAAGGGGTGCACCAGGACAACCTGGTCTGCCCCTTAAAGGGCAAACTCCATCATCAGTAGTAGAATAATTAGTTCTAAACCCCCCTTGAAAATCAGAGATACCCCCTGTGTTATCTACCTGAGTTTTCAGCCTTTCCAATATGATTTTAGAAAATAATTTCTGGCTAACATCAAGAAGGCTAGTGGGCTGGTACATAGCCGGTTCAGTCCAGCTACCCTTTTTTATGTACCAGAACTATATTTTCTCCCTGCCAAGTATATGGAAAGCAATTTATGTATTTATTTATTTATTAGCTTTTGGTGACCGGGTAAGAGCACAAGACAACAGTCCTGCCTGTTGTCAGGCACGACCCGGGAGAGTACAACAAAATAATACAGTGATGACATCAGCACAACACAGTAAAAATCAATACAGTCACAACAGTATGGGAGGAACACATTAGATATAAGCAGCTAAACAGTGCACAATATGTTGTAACAACTAGATGAAATAAGATATAAATAGCTAAACAGTACACAATATGATATAACAACAAAAACTAGATGCAACAAGATAGGTAACACCTGGACTTCCTCAAAACAGAAGAATTAGGGAGGAGACACACAGTTAGTTACAGTTACAGATTCCAAGTGCATAGAGGTGAGAGAACAGACTGCTTAAAGGAGTGGTGGGAGGGGGAGAGTTTAACCTGGGTGAGAAGTGAGTTCCAGAAATTTAGGGCAAAATGAGCAAAGACCTGTTCACCCATTCTAGTAGTGCATGGCTGGACTGATAGCATGGGGACAGATGAGGACCTGAGCGAGCAGACATGTGTGATAAGGGTAAGGAAGTCCCTCAGGGAGAACGGCCTAGGGGGGTCTAGTGAGTGAGTCAATAAAGCAACCTAGAGAGTAAGAACAAAGGTCTTTGGGAGATAGCCAGTGTAGGCTAGAGTACAGCAGCAGTGATGCATCAGTCAGGGGGCAGATAAGGTGAACCTACATATATTGTTGTAGGAAGTGTCCCATTTGCTGAGCACACTAGTATTGGTATTGAACAGAACAGGGAGGGCATAAAGAAGTTGCAGGAGTAGCACGCCTCTTGCTACTGCAAGCCTAGCAGAGGGGGTGAGATAGTGCTGTACACAATAGGCTGTGCCAATTCTGGTGTTAATGGCCCAGCAGACCTCACTGATATGCAAGGAAAAATCAAGAGCAGGGTCAAGTGTGACACCAAGGTATTTGAGAGTAACAGTATTTGTAACCAGCGTTCCCCTACTGACTGCAGACAAGGAGTTTAGAGGATTCTGAGAACTGTTTTAGATGATCCGAACAGCATAGCCTGAGTTTTACCTATATTAAGGATTTGCTGGTTAGCAGAGAGCCAAGATTGGAGAGATTGAAAGTCCCAAGTGAGGGTATGGTTAATGACAGCAACAGATTTGGCGGAATGGTAGAGCACTATATCATCTGCATACATGAGATGGCTGCTTTGAAGGGATGTACTATGAATGTCATTTAGGAAGAGGGAAAAGAGCAGAGGACCAAGTATTGAACCATGAGGAACACCATGGGTAACTGGGGTAGGGGAGGAAAGAGTTTTGCAGTAGGAAACCGCCTGGGAGCAGTTATCCAGCCAGCTTCCAAACCAAAATAGGGTGGAGTCAGAAGCACCGATGTCTTTTAACTTGGACAGCAGAAGCGGGTGATGAACCATATCAAAAGCTTTGGATAGGTCAATGAACACTGCACCTGTAAGCAGGCCCTTATCCATGTTGCTTTTGATGTCACTCGTGAGAAGGGTAAGGGCTGTGGTAGTGCTATGTCCCACCCTAAAACCATGTTGGAAGGGAGACTGAAGATTATAGTTACAGAGATGCTCAGCGACCTGTCAATGGACGAGTTTCTCCAGGAACTTACTAAGAGTGGGGAGTAGACAGATTGGGCGGTAGTTGGACAGAAGTTTAGCGTCTCCCTTCTTATGGACAGGGATAGTTCTAGCAGATTTCAAGATCAGAGGGACAGTGGCAGTCCTAATAGAAAGGTTGAAAAGCCTTGTTATGGGCCTAGCAAGCCAGGCCACAAACAGCTTGATAATCCGTGGGTGCAATCCATCAGGGCCAGGGCTGCCTCTAGAAGGAACAGTTTTGAGTAGGTCCAGAACATGCTGGTAGGAGACTGGAGCCAGCACCAAAGATGGAAGAGTAGGGGAGCAGGAAGGAGAGGCCAACCCCGGATTGGGGAGCGCAGGAGAGGCTAAAGTAGGTAGAGAGGAGAAGAGGGAGTTGAAAGCATTGGCAATGGTGAATGGGTGGTTACAGTGGACATCATTAATGAACATATTAGTAGGAGTAGTAGGCTTGTTGTTCCCAAGAATTTCCTTGATTTCAGACCAGTATTTTTTTTGGACATGTAGTGGAGGCATTTAGGAGGTTCCTGAAGTAGGAGCTTTTGGGCAGGTGAATCTCCTTTTTACATTTATTCCGCAGAGTTCGGTAGGCATCAAGTCAGTGGGGAGATGGGAGGACTTCCAGACAGACAATAGTTTATCTCTGAGTTTCAGAAGGTGAAGCAGGGGGCGTTTTAGCCATTTGGTGGTTTTCCCTTTAACTCTTCTTGTGGTAACGGGGATATGTTTGTTTTGTAGAGAGGGTAGAGAGCTGTTAAAATAATTTGTGGCAGTGTTTATGTCAGTGGTGTAGAGAGGGGACCAGTCAGTAGAATTAAGATCCTGAATGAAGTTATCTACTGTAAGTTTAGGTTGGAGAAGTTGGAAAAAGTTAACACTTTGGAGGGGAAGGCAGGGGCGGAGTTATCCCAAATACAGAAAACAGGGTTGTGATCACTTATGGACTTATTTGCACTAATGCATCTTTATAAAAGATAGTTAACATCTTACACCAATATGCTGGATGGCATATATAAACTTCAGCTATAATGCCATCTGGTCCAGTGGTTTATGCTTTCTTTAAGGTACAAATAGTTAAATAAACTTCATCCATAGTAATAGGGTGAACATTAGTTCTACTGGCAACAATCTCAAATGATAATCCTTCAACCAAGGGGTCATAAAAAATGTTTGAGAAAAAATCTACCCATATTTGTTCCAATATATATGTATCTATTACTGACTTGCACTTGGCAGTGCCTTTTGAAACTAATGCCCACATTTCTAACTGTCATTAGTTGTAACCACTTCTAACATTAATTTCCATTGATTGGAATAATAGCACTACTTTTTATCATTAATAACTATTCTGTAATTCTTGTGAGCCTGATTAAAATCTCTTAAGACTTGCCTACTTTAATGTTTTTTTTTTTGTGTTTCTTAGACTTTATCTAAGTTTTTTAACATTACTGATCAAACCAGCCTACATATGCAGTATCCCTTGGGGGCCTTAGGGGATGTTCTAGCTTATGTTTAATCTTCTCATAAAGGTTGTTGATAGCTCCTGTTATCTGAGATAAATTCATCTTTAAAAGTTCACTAATCTCTAGTGATAGAAAGGAATTCAATATTAGAGGTGCAGTTTCACTCTCTGAGTTATGGTACCATCCAATTTTGTTATTTTGTAATTTCAGATATATTCACTAGATCAGTAGTTAGTGTTGGCCTTTCTTCCATCAAATAACCATGTTCAAGAATTATAGGGACATTCTCACTGTCAGGCCTTAACTCAACCCACATAGTGTTCTAGGCTTCAATAGGCCCTGACCATAGTGCTAAATCTAGAATGGAGGCTCCTCTCACTGAGATGTTGGTGAATTCCCCTTGTTATCCCCTTCAGTCCTGCGATTGAGAGGGTAAAGCTCATAATAATTTAAATTATCCATTCATTTTTTTTTTTACCAACAATGTTAGTTTTAGTGTCTTTAGAGTTCCTAGCCATCAACTTATCTGGAGTACATATGTAAATAAAATTGACTTATCAATTAATCCCTCAACAGTTCTGATTCTAGCATCAAAATCACTCATTACTAAAATGTCAGAGTAAGAAAATACTTGTAAGGCTTCTTCAATAAGATTGATCAGTTCTTCTCATATTGCGGCTGAATAAAGATAAGAGTTTTCAGGAGGTATGTAGCTGTTTATAAGGACAAAACCCATTGCCTCATTTCCTAAATACATAGTTATAAAATTAGTAAAGTTTTTACAACACTGAACTTTAACAAGACTGCCAATTCTAACAAAAACTGCTAATCCTCTAGAGCACCTACCTAATTTTACATTCTACTCCCAGGAGAGTAAAAACACTCGTACCCATTCAGATTTAAATTATCTATGTTACTATATCAAGTCTCTTGAAGGCTTAATACATCAAATCTCATGAGATAAGTTTTCCAATTGATATCACATATCTTACCGTTTCAACCAGCAATGTTCCATGAAGGTAAGTTATCCCCCTCTGATTTATATTACTTGAATCTGTTATATCATCCTGAGGTTCTAAGAGTCAGTTGTCCCCTGAACCCCTTCCAGGAATGGTAGACGCTATACTTATTTCACTTTTAGATTGCTCGTTGGCAAATATTTATTTTTGGCACAAAGAATATTTACATCCACAATGTTATTACTTCAAATTCCACACCTAACAAATCATTCAAAGTTTTCTTGGTTCCGGCCTCTTCCTTCCTCTGGTTGTTCCTCCATCTTGACTTTTCAGAGCCTGGACACTGTGAATCCAGCCCCCTCCTCCACACCAGAACCAGACCAGTTCCACCTTCCCAGGCTTTCGCCCTCCAGGCCCAGATACTTCTTAATCTGGCTCCTGGACCTATCCCCCTTCCCACTTTAACACCACTCTGGTTTCCTTGTCCCCAGCCCATGTATCCTACCCTCCCCTTTCCTTCCCCCACTCCCCTTTTCTTTCTTCCCTCTTCTCCACTTGCCATTTTTTTGGGCCTTGCAGCCCCCTTCCCAGGGGACTATGACCCAGTTCCCTGGACCTGCCACTGCCTCCCCACAGCACACATACCAGCCCCTCACCCCAGGGCCCCAGGGCACTCAACCTGCTCTCTGCCTGTCTTTGTGCCAACCATGCCCCCCCAGAGCCTTCCTTACAAGAGTGGGTGGGTGGGAAAATTCTCAGCAAAAAGAGGTCATCCTGCCTGTGTCCTGACCTGATATATCCTTACAGGACCCCTGGTCAGCACCCCTAGAGGCTCTGCCCCCAGCCAATCCCTGGGGCTCCAGCATCACCTTGTCATATTACCCTTCTACCTGCATTGTGATATCGCTAGCCCCACCCCTTCTACCTGATCTTTCCTACCCCTCCCCAACCCCTCCCCCTTTCTGCTCCTTCCTGGTAGGAGCATCCGACAACCTGGACTGCCTTTTAGTGGCAAGTCCCATTATCCCCTGAACCCCTCCCAGGATTGGTGGATGCTACACTTATTTCACTTTTTGGTTACTCGTTGGCAAATATTTATTTTTGGCACAAAGAATATTTATATACACAATGTTATTACTTCAAATTCTACACATAACAAATTATTCAAAGTTTTCTTGGTTCCGGTCTCTTCCTTCATCTGGTTGCTCACCATCTTGAATTTTCAGGGCCTGGACACTGTGAATCTGGCCCACCTCTACACCAGAAGCAGGCCAGTTCCACCTACCCGGGCTTTCGCCCTCTAGGCCTGGACACTTCTCAATCCAGTGCATGGACCTATCCCCCTTCCCACTTTAACACCACATCTAGGTTCCTTGTCCCAGCCTGTATCCTACCTCTCCCCTTCTTCCCCAAATATTGCAAACTTTTTGGCTATTTTGTCCACTAGCTCCACAATTGGCCTCAGGAATAGGCATATGCCAAATTCCAACAAGTGCACTCCATCAGACCTGTACACTGCAGCCTGGTCGAATGAAATGTCCTTGTGCTGCAGGTGCATGCCCCCAATTCAATTTCTGCCCTTGCCACCCTTCGATTCAGATGCTTCCTAACTTTTTCAATCAGCTGGACATCTTTAACTCCCCTCCAAACCCATCGGGAGGTGATATCAGACCAGCCAATAGTCACCCTCTGCCACCACCCTTTAAGTTTTTCTAAATCCTCAAGGATGTTCTGCCCCAACTGCCCCCATGGCAGGCCCTAAGTTATTGCCCCCAGGTGTATAATAATGCAATCTGGTGTGCCCCATGGTAACCTTAACTTGTCCATTAGTGGCAGCAGCTGTGCCCACCTCATATCCCTAATGCCTTTCCACAGCACCCTGGCATGCTCAGTCTTGTATCGCAGTTCTGCTCCTCTGGAAGTGGAAACTGCAAACCTTTCAGCCCAATATATGAAGAAAGGCCCACTATCCACACCTTCCTCTTGGAACCTGCCATGGGGACCAAGACAAACAGTGTGAGTAGCTGTTATCAACACCTGACATACCTCTTATAGCAGCTGGACTTCCAGCACCCCAGCTTCTTTACTTCTTCCACTGCAGACCCTTTTTCTGCTGCCTCTCTGGCTGCTCTAATCCAAAAGGAGTGTGAGGAAAATTCACCAGGATCCTCCCCAATGAAGGTCAGGGCCCTCCTGAGTAACACCCCTACCTGGAAACTGGTGACCGAGGAACTGTCCCCATGCCAGAACAAGGCCCCCCCAGCCCTCCCTCAATTGCACCCACATGCTTCCAATGCACTCACTGCACAGCTGGTGGACTGTGGTTGCCTCACCAATGACACCTTGGTCCCCCTCACCCTTTGGTCCATTTTGGACCTGGCCAGGTTAATGATCACTCTGTAAGGTCCCCACAAGATGTTCTCATGTTGCAGAGCCTGCCCAGCAACTGTTTTCCATGGGGTCACCACTTCCCCAACCTGGAATGCCCTTGCTGCCATGATTACAAACATGACCTGAAATAGGACTGCCTCCTAGGCTGAGGTGCATACCTGTTGAGTTTCCCCTAATACTTTCTCAAGCAATCACCCATTTATGGGGCACCTCCCATCTGCCCTGGCCACCTGACCCCTCTGCCAACCTGTGACCATCCTTTTTACTGTACTGCTGACTGCTACATTGGGCCAGCCCCTGTTCTGGCATACCCAACTGATGCCAGCCAGGTGCACCACCACTGTGGCATGGGCCAGCCCCTCTTCCCACTTCTCCACTATGAACCTCCTTACCTGTTCCTTCGAGACTGGTTCATTCCCACTCATGCTTCCTTCTAAACTCCTGAAATCTCACCTACCCAACTTTGTAGGCCCTCAGCGTGTTTGCTGACCAGAAACCTTACAGCACCCTGGCTGTGTCCCTCCAGCCTTCCATAACCAGTCCGGGATCCTGGTCCTGTCTGTCACTGCCTGCAGCCTCAGCTCCTGAAGCCTTCTGAGCTGTAAACGGGAAAGACTGTCAGCTACCTCGTTCTTCAACCCTTCAATATGCTGTGCCTTGAAAGACAGGTTTAGCTGCAGTCCCAACAAAACCATGCATCTGAGCAGCCTGCCCACCATCTCTGTCCTCCCCCTTGTCTGTTAATAACCTCCACCACCCCTTTGTTGTCACAGTAGAACAAGATGCACTTCCTTTTCATCCTGGTGCCTCACAATTCTAGGGCCACCCGTATTGGGAAGATCTCTAAGAAGGTGATTTCCTTCAATATTCCACCTTCTTTCCACTGTGCTGGCCAAGGTTCCGACATCCATTCTCCCTGGAAGTATGCACCCATCCCCAGGGTGCCTGAGGCAACCATGAACAATTCTAAGGCCGTATTTTGTTTCCACTCATCTTGCCAGAATGTCACCCCATTATAGCTGCCGAAAAACTCCTGTCATACCTGGAAGTCCTCCCGCACACCTTTTGACACATTTACCCAGTGGTGCAGCAGCTTGGCCTTCACTGTGGCCCTTCCCAGCCTTCTTGTAAATGTCCTGCCTGGGCTGATGGCCTTGCAAGCGAAATTAAGGTGCCCCAGCAGTTGTTGCATTTGTACCAGTGGCACCCTCCTCCTCCTCCTCCTCCTCCCCCATTACCTGTACCAGCAGGTCCCTAAGGCACCCACTTTGTCCCCAGGAAGACTGAAACATCCCTCTTCTGTGTTCACCTCTATGCCCAAAAATTTGTGTCATCGGGCGGGACCCTCCGTCTTGCCCTGTGCCAGTGGCAACCCTATCTGCTGGCACATTTCTTTGAAGTCTTGCAACATCCCCTGTGTCTCCAATCTTGACTCCACTCTGAGGAGGACATCATCCAGATAATGCACTACCCTCCTGTGCCCATACCTGGTCCTGAATACCCACTGCACCCAGGTGCTGAATGCATCAAAGGTGGAACAAGCCACCGAGCACCCCATTGGCATGGCTTTGTCGAAATAAATGCTCCCTTGGAATTGGAAACAAAATAGGTCCCAATCTGTGGGCCTGACAGGCAAGAGCTGGAATGTCGACTAGATGTCCATCTTCACCAGCCATGCCCCCATTATTGTCCTGATCAGTATTATGGCCTGCTCCAGTGAGACATATGACACCACCCTAAGGTGATCTGGTATGCCCTCATTCACTGCCAAGCCCTCGATGCATGACAAGTGATGGATCAAGTGGAACTCCCCCTCCTCTTTCTTTGGTGTGATGCCCAATGGGGAGACTCAAAAATGCATGCATGGGTGACTCCCAATGGCCCCTCCACCCAGCCTGCCTTGATTTCTTTTTCAATCTTGGCCCTCACTATCCCCTCCTTCCTCTTCACTGACCCGAGATTCCTAGCCCACATCCCCACCCACCCTCCCTGAAAACCCATCTGTAAACCTTCCTGAGCAGCTCTTCTGCCCTTTTATGCAGGTAGTCCATGGTCCACTTCTCCACCACTGCTAGTGAAAAGGGAGTATGTGTCAGCGTGTAACCCCACCGCAATCCCTTGGGCTCTTCATTAGCGGCAACCTCCGGAGGCATAGTGCTGCTCCCTGTGGCTGCCCCCTCACCCCTGCCCCCCCAGGCACCCCAAAAGGACTGTTTATAGTACTGTCCACTGTTCTGGCCTCTCCTGCCACCACTTAGTCAGCAGTTGGAGATCGGGTGCGCCTCCCCGCATTTTGAGCAGGCATGCTTGAACTTACAGCTACTCCAGGTGCAGGTGATCTTGTTAAAACCCAACAGGTCTTGGACTTTGCACAGCAGGGGTCTTCCTCACCTGGTCACCCCCAGTCCCACCCCCTTCCCAGAGAGGGTCCTTATTCACAACTCCGAATGGGTACAGATCCCCTTTTGCCACCATCCTCTTCCGAAAAGCCTCATCATATTTGAGTCACCTGTAGCCTACCTTTGCCTTGTACACATCCCAGATGATCAATCAAGGACAACATTTGGAAAGGAGAGTACATCGACATCTTCGGGCTGGTGGATGAGGACACGGCCATGAAGTATGAACATAAGGAGCCTGTGGGGAAGTCTGAGATGGTGGTGGCTCTGGTGGTGGTAGGTGACAAGATGGGAGAGGCAAAGTATAAAGGGAAGACCATAGAAAATTGTCTGGAGGGTTTCATTATTTACAGCGCATTGGTGCTGGAGAAGCAGCCGGAGCTAGCCATCCCATTGCTGACATACAAGTCCATCATCTGGGATGTAGTGTAGCACATTTGTACCCCAGTCGGTGGCCGGCCATGGTGGTGAGAGGAGGGCTGAGCCAGTCACCAGCTCTGTTCGTAAAGTGTTCCTGGGCTAAGCGGGGGCATCACTGCTGGGGTGGGGGACCACTAGACTACCAGGTAAAGTGATATAATTTTTGCAAACCAGGTCGGATTCATGTGGGGAGGACCACTAGACTACCAGGGAAACTGATGTAATTTTTGCAAACCGGGATGGGATTCATGGGGGCAGGACCACTAGACTACCAGGGAAAGTGATGTAATTTTTTGCAAACCGGGTCAGGATTCATGCGGGGGGGGGAGGGACCACTAGACTACCAGGGAAAGTAATGCAATTTTTTGCAAACCAGGTCGGGATTCGTGCAGGTGGGTGGGAGGACCACTAGACTACCAGGGAATGTGATGTTATTTTATTTCAAACTGGGTTGGGATTCGTGCAGGGGAGTGGGGGGACCACTAGACTACCAAGGACATTATTTTCCATTTGAATGTGAATGGGTCAGGACTGCACCAGCTGTGCCTGGCAGCACATAGTTCCTGCTGCTTCTAGCCTGTACTTTTATTCTGACCAACAGGGGATGCTGTGTGTATGCCTTGGCCTGCAGCATCCAGCCTGTACTTCCATTCTGACCAATAGGGGGAGCTTTGTGCTCCATGCAGTAGCACTGAGCAAACTGCTTGGTAATGTATGCTAAGCAGCACTTAATGAGATACAAATGTACCTGTTTGCCCACGGATTACCTAAGTAAGCTTATTTGCATGGAAGCTTTGAATATAGCTCCTGTTTGCCCCGAGCTAACCAGTTTACACCAGGCTAATGTGTTAGCACTGTGCAATCAGGTTAGCCCCAGGCAAACCTCACTTCAGCATAGCACAGTTCTGCAGTGTGTGGCTTATATTGTTGTTTGCAGTCATACCTCTCAACGGTCCCTGATTTTCAGGGACAACCCTGATTTTACCTCAAAATCTTACTCTGTCCCTCCTAAACATTGTGTTTCTGTGGCCAAACAGTGGGGGTTGTAAGCATAAAATAATGTCAAACATTAATGTTACTGATGTGTTCTTCCTTAGAAAATGCATTTTACACTACACCACTTATCCTACCAGCTTCCTGAGTGGATATCACCAATTTTTAGGATGTGTCCTTGATTTTAAACCTTGTCCCTGATGTTTTTAAGCCTTGCCCCTGAGTGATGAGGCAGGGGGTTGAGAGGTGTATTAGCAGTAGCTGTGAAATATCTCTGTGAAATCACACACAATGTTCTCCACCTGCAACACTGGCTTGCTACAGAGTCTAATGAGCTGCAGTTGCAGTTTGCACTTCCCTGTTGCTATATTCAGTGCTGTCTTATTCCTGGGCTGTTTTTGCCCTGCACTCCCAGACCAGTTTGCCTGGCTTCCTTAGACTGCTATATTCAGCAGGATTAGCACTGGGCTATTTCCTTTTGAATATAGCTTGCTTTGTTCTCTGAGCTAAGTTTGCTTGCCGGGCAGTGCTAATTTAGCCCCGGGGCAAAGTTTTGAATATCTGGCCCTAAGCAGGTTAAAATATAAAAAATATTAAGGCCTCACTTCAGCACTTAAACTTGAAAACTTAGCTGCCACCTATATATGAATATTATAGATATCACAATTGGTATTTCACAATTCTCAGTACTCAAATATAAATCTAACAGTCCAAAGTCCAAAAAAAAAGAGGTCGCTCTTCAAAACATATTCTGGCTTTAGGCAAGAAAGTGACTAGAATATTTCACTCTCTTTCTGCTTAGATTTCCAATCTACAGTCCAGAATAAGACTTCTTTATGGCCTGCAGAGACCAAAGTTCATTTCCACTGTTACTGTCCCTTCAAATGTTTATCACCCCTTCTCCTTATTCAGCCTAAAAGGAGACATTCGAAAGGAAAATATTTCTTGAAGCAGGTGTAATCAGGATAGTCTGTCAGACATTTAGTATTCTTTTTAAGGTCCTTTTCACCCCTTTTCCTTATTTAGAAACAGACTAACTGCTTGAACTTGCAGGTTTCTTTGATGCAGTAGTAGCCAAAACAGCCTGCTATGCAATTTTCTGAAAAAGAAACCAAAGAAAAAGAGGAGTGATCTTTTATCCAGGAGCTGTAATTAACAGTGTGCTGAGAACCGCAAATAAGACAGTATGCCTTAAAAATTAACCTGAACTCAGACGCCTTCCTAATTAAAAGTAATAGATCCCATAGACTTCTCATAGTTCCCTGATATCTAAAAATCATACATATAAGTAAATTAGAAACTTATTGCTTTGCTGGCACATCTTGAGTATAATAAATAGAGACAGCAGAGTCATATCAGGCTACTAAGCTTCTGAGTAGAGGGAAAACAACTCACTGCAAATCTCCTTCAGTAGCAAGGAAAAATGGTGAAGCTAAGGTTCAGTATGTTACGCATGCACTATATAAAGCCAAATCACATGCATGAGTCCTCCAGTCGGGAATGAACTCAAGTTTTTTTTTCGCAATTCAATATGTTTATTCAGTTTTCAGGATGAGTAACAATATAAAATAAACATCAGGAATACATAAAATATATGTGATAAAGGTGCATCAGTCAGCAAAAAAAAAACAAAAATAAAAAGACTAAACCACACCCCGATACCCCTTTCTCCCCATCCATCCCATCCTCCCACTACCACGTATCCTCCCAAGCCTTCCCATGTAGCACCTCAATATGAGATGATCCCAGTATATACTAACCTAACAATAAGGGGCAAGGGCAAAATTATAAGGGCTGTCACCAGTGGAAGACTTCCAGTGAAGAGATAGTAGGAAAATCTCTGCTAAAAAAGAACAAAAAAAAAGAAAAGAGAAAAAATCCATGTGAAAAACATCACATATGCTGGCAATCCAGTTACATAACTACCAACTTTGAGTAAAAAGAGAACCAACACTTCCAAAATTGAACCCAGGCACCATTGGACCAAGCTACCATCCATTCCACTGCTAGGGCTGATAGAAATTCCTGATACCATTCAGTAAAAGAAGGATGACAATCATTTTTGCAATGGCATACAATAATAAGTTTGGTAACTAATGCCACCATTGCCATGTAATGTGTTTGCATCGAAGAACTTATCACTGAATAGTTACCTAACAAACAAATATCTAGTCTGAAAAAGAAGGCATAATTAAAACCGAATGAAATTTGTCTTGCACCTAAGTCCACAGGTCTTTGACCTTAGGACAGGTTCAAAGCTTATGGTATAGTGATCCATCTTTGTCCCCACAAGAATCACAATTAGGAGATGAACTCTTATGCATTTTGTATAAATCAGGTTGGTGTAAGATAAAAATTATGTAGTATATTAAATTGCACTAAACAAAGCCTATCTTGTTTCACATAGCAGTATATATTGTTCCAAATAGTATGCCAACAAAGTAGGGGACTGATCTATAGCTAAAGTATGTTTCCAGTAAAACACATGAATGGGGATAGCCTTACAAGATTGGGAACACAATTCCATGTAAAGCCCTGATATAGGTTTAGAATGAGTGACTATAGCAATTAAATCCTTGAACAAAGACCTGGCTTGGAAACTCCATGGGGGTGGGCCAAGGAAATGAGGCCCACACACATGTACCTGAATTATTTTGAAAGATTCTTTAGGAGTTAACACATATTTAGATATCAGTCTAGTGTGGGTTAGCATGGTGCCTTCAGTAGTTAAATCTCGAAAGGTTGCCCCTGCCAGGGGGTAGGAGGAAGGAAACATATATGGAGTTTTCACTAATATGTATATTCATACTATTCATAAACGGTTGTTAAAGATTGCATAGGGGCTGAATCCCAAATGCATTGCATAGCTGCAAGTGAGCCACCATATCCCACTCCACAGGGGTATCTTTAAGCTCTTTAGGAAAACTAGTGCAGGCCAAAAAAATGAATGAGGCTGGTACAAGTCTGTATTTCTTAAATAGCCTCTTTTCAATAATCTCCCAGGCAGGTAAATAATCCTCACTCTGATCCTGCTTTCCCCATTTAAAATACTTGGAGCCATGTATAGCCAGGTAATATAAAAATAGCTCTGGTAATTGCAGTCCATCCATTCTTTGCAAGCTACATAATTTCACATATGATCTCCTGGGGGCTTCCCAGCTCATAAGAATTTAGCGCAGAAGAAATGCAGTACTCTAAGCCATTTTTTCAGGTAATGACAAGTTAAGCATTGACAATGGATAATAAAGCACGGGAGAACAGTCATTTTAATAAGATTCACTCGTCCCCGTATGGAAAGAGGCAAATGTTGACAATGCTGGAAATTTTCAGCTAAAGACTTAATTAAGGGGTCTAAATTGAGTGCCTTTAATTTAGATACCTTGCTTGATATTTTGATACCCAGATAAAACAGTGCTTTAGATTCCCATTGCAAACCTAATTGTAACAATTGGGCTTTAGTACGTGCTGGAGATGGGGTACACAAGCATTTTACTTTTATTTAATTTGCACCCAGAGGAAGAACTAAACTGACTGATGAGCTTAAAAGCCACCAAGAGGGAAGAATGCCAGTTAGTTACATGCAACAAGAGATCATCGGCAATGGCTGAGATCTTATATTGTTGTTCCCCTACTGTGATGCCAGAAAAACTATCACTCAACTTCAACCAGCGTTATCAAAGGCTCTGTATATAAATTTAATAAATATGGGGACAGAGTTACAGACTTGTCTAGTCCCACTAGAGAGCCAAATAAGGTCCAATGTCTTACTGTTGCACAATCTCTTGGCAGAAGGGAATGAATAAAGAACCTTTATTTTTTTAATAAAGTCTGGCGGTAATCCATATTTTTGAAGCACAAAAATTCGTAAGGCCAAGCCACCCTATCAAAAGCCTTCTCTGCATCCAGGGTCACCAAGGCCACTTTTACCTCATGGTCAATGGATGCAGAGATTAAGTGGAAAACTTTTCTAAAATGGTTATTAGCATGTCAACCTGAAATAAACCCCATTTGCTCCGAGCCGATTAGTGAGACCCAAACATTAGATGAACAGGTGGCTAACATTTTTGCAAAGATTTTAATATCATTGTTTATAAGTGAAATTTCTGGCATAAGGAAGTCATTTCCAGGCTTAGGTAATAAAATTATATTGGCTTCAAAGAGGGATTTTTCCTGCATAGATGACATAGTCCAAAAGTAAATAAATTAGATTTTTAAAAGTTTTGTAAAATAAGACTGTATAGCCATCCACTCCTGGAGCATTATCTAAGGGCAATGCAGTAATGGCTTGACTTACCTCTTGCTCTGTAATTGGACTGCTTAGTTGTATGGCAAATCAGAAGTAAGGGAGGGCAAGTGAGCTTGATCCAAAAATTGACTCATCTGCTGCTCTGTGCAAGAAGATGAGATGTGGGGGGACTATAATGATTGATAGTAGGCCTCACAAATATCTAAGATAGTCTTTTTTTGACAGGAGAGAGACACTAAGCTGAAAGCTTGTTTACAGGTATGACCTGGGAGCACAAGGAAGTTAAGAGACCATCTCAGGGTCACACCATATGCAAGTGGGTGCTGTGGGATTCAAACCCAGGTCTCCAGGTTTGTATTTCAGAGCCTTAAACCACTGCACTATACTGCCTCTTTAGTACTTAGTGATCATCCTTAGTACTAGTAGTAACTAAACCTGAAGCCAGCTGATGCAAATCTGAACTCCACCTGGAGGAGGTTTTGTGTTTTACACGTAGCACCAGTAACTTGCTGGCTTTTTCCCCTTGTCTGATACATGTGGCTTTTAACCGGGAAGTCACCTTGTCCACCTTATCCAGCAGGTAGATCGAATACTATGTACACAACCTTGCTAATTCAAGTTGATCTGCCTCAGAAGAAGATGGAGACAAAGTTTGTTCAATAGTCTGAATTTGCCAAAGCCAGGTATCTGCCTGGGATTGACCTTTCTTTTTCCAAACTGTTGCCAGCCATATTAATTCTCCCCTTCAGGTAAATTTCAGAGTAGCCCAAAGTAAATCCAAGGAGGGAATGGAACCTACATTAGAAGGAATAGTTTGCTGCATAAAGTCTCAAATCTTTGAAACTATGTTCTGGTCCTTTAAAAGAAGATAATTCAGGCCAAGTATTCAATCGAAGTGAAAACTGGGGAAAATCCAAAATCAGCTGAACTATGGAATGATCCAGCAGTACTCGGGGCTGCATTGTGCAATCTATAACATTAGAAAGAAGAGTTTTACTGACCATAAAATACTCTAGCCTGGAAAGGACCCTATGGGGGACTGAATAAAAAGCAGAATCAGTAACAGAAAGGTGTCATAGCCGCCAGGAATCTGCCAGACCAAGCGTGTCAACAAAGGGTCGTAATGCTCTCTGAGCTGGGGAAAGGCCAGCAGCTGTGCAATAGGATCTATCAATATCATTGGCAAAGACTATATTCCAGTCACCACCAAGTATACACAACAAATGAGAAAAGGGGGCTAATACCACCCCCAATCTGGTGAAAAAAGAGGGAGAGTCAACATTAGGACCATATATCACTCCCTACACTATTTCCACATTACCTAGGATACCCTGTACAAACAAAACCTCCCCTCTGGGTCCTTAATTTTGCTCTTACAGTGAAACAGTAGGGACTTTCTGACTAAGATGGCCATGCCACACTTTGGAACTCTTCCCCACTTCATACACTTTGCCCACCCACAATTTATTTAACTGAGAACCCTGGGCCTTGGGAAGATGGGTCTCTTGTACAAAAAACAACTGGGGGAAAAATTTAGAAAAATGACATAATATCATATGAACATACGAAATTTGCCAGCAGATAAAGGCCTAGAGGTCTATCAAGTCTGTTCGAATGTGCAGCTAGCACCCCTTATTCTGAAGCTGCCCCTCCCTTCCACCCTTCCCCTTCATTAACCCTTCCCCTGTCCTGTCCCATCTTCATTTGCAGCAGTCCACTGTTCTACTGTATACCACTTCTGCAGGTAACGCATTCTACCTAGCCACCACCCTCTCTGCAAAAAAGTGTCTCCTCATCTCCCTCCTGAACAGTCTCATATCATGGCCCCTGGTGGCCCACCCCTCCCTTACTTTGAACAGCCTCTCTGTACCTGTCTTGTTTATTCCTTTCATGTATTTAAAGGTCTCAATCATGTCACCCCTGTCTCTCCTCTCCTCCCGTGAGTACATGTTCAACTCCTTCAACCTCCTCTCGTATGATAAGTCCCCCAGCCCCTTGATCATCTTTGTCACCCTGCACTGCACCCCCTCCAGTAACTTAATGTCCCTTTTCAGATTAGGACACCAGTACTGCATGCAGTACTCCAGGTGTGGTCTAACTAATGACCTATACAGTGGCAGAATCACCTCCTCCCTCCTCGAGGATATGCCCCTTGCAATACAACCCAGCATTTTGTTGGCCTTTGTAGCTGCCTTCCCACATTGTGCTGAGTTGTTCATTGACCCTGTAATGAGCACACCCAGATCCTTCTCCTCCTCTGTCTGGGCTAGCTGCACTTCTAGTTGGTAACTCTTCCTTGGGTTCTTCATCCCAAAATGCACCACCTTGCACTTTTTGGCATTAAACCCCAGTTGCCAGGTGTCTGACCAGGTTTCAAGCTTTGCCAGATCATCCTGCAACCCCTGCCATCCCCCTAGGTCATCCACCTCCACCACTGCGCCAACTTTGGTATCATCAGCAAACAGACTGATCTTGCTCTTGATGTCCCATGATATGTCTGCAATGAATATCCCAAACAACACTGGTCCCAGCACCGAGCCCTGTGGGACGCCGCGTCTTACTGCCCTTGGGTGTGAGAGCCCCCACCCACCACCACCCTCTGTTGCCTTCCTGCAGCCAGTTTCCTACCCATATCACCAGCTTTGCACCCGCCCCTGTGCCTACTAACTTCCTTCCCAGCCTTCCATGTGGCACCGAGTTGAATGCCTTACTGAAGTCCAGATACAGGACATCCACTGCATGGCCCCTGTCCAGCTGCTCAGTTACCCAGTCATAGAACTCGACCAGGTTGGTTTGGCAGGATCTGCCACATGAAGCTGTGCTGTCTGCTGTCCTGTAGTCCTTGGCCTTCAGGAGGGGCCACCAGCCTCCCTTCAGGATAGTCTCCATTAGCTTACCCATGATGGATGTGAGGCTCACAGGTCTGTAGTTTCCCAGTTCATCCTTGGGGCCACTCTTGTGGAATGGCACCACATGAGCCATCCTCCAGTCCTGAGGTACACACCCCGAAAGTAGTGAGGCATTAAATAGGTCTGCCAAAGATCCTGTAAGAACCTCTGCCAGTTCCTTCAGTACCCTGGGGTGGATGCCATCTGGGTCTGGTGCCTTGTCCACCCTCAGTGCCTTCAAATCCTCTCAAACTGTGCTCTCCATGATTTCCCCATCTGTCACCACTTCCCCCCCTGCTTCTGCCATTTCTCCCACCTTAGGTGTCACCTCTTCTTCTCTCTCTTTAGTAAATACTGGAGCAGAAGTATTCATTTAGTGCTTCCGTCTATCGCCATTTCTGCTTCCACCCAACCCCCTCCTTCCTGATCCTTAAATGTGGTCCTTACAGCTCCTTTTCTCCCTGATGTACTTAAAGAGTCCTTCTCCCCTTCTTAATGCCTTGTGCCAGCCTGAGTTCCGTAGATCGCTTTGGCTCCCCTTACTGCCCTTGTCTCCTCCTTCGATTATGTCAGAGATCCTCTCTGTCTCCCCTCCCTGTTTCTTTGTACTTCCCTAAAGGCAGCCTCTTTCCTCCTTAACTTTCCATGACCTCCTTGCTCAACCAGCTCAGTTTCTTAGCCTCGGCCTTCTTATTCTGGGCTTTGCAGCAGGTTTTGGTTGGCTCCACTATCCCCAGCTTTATGAGCTCCCACCTCTGGTTAGTATCCATACTAGATTGAATTTTGGCCAGGTACCCTTTTACCACTTCCCCCATCCTCCCAAAGTCAGCCCTCCTGAAGTCCAGCACTCTTGTGCCAGATTTCACTTCTTCCTTGCCCATATCCAATGTGAGCCATACTGAGTGGTGGTCACTCCCGACAGCGGTTCCTCCACTGTAAGTTCTCTCACAAACTCCCCATTTGCCAGCAAAGTCAAGGGTATTCCCTAACCTGGTTGGTTCACTCGATCATTTGCAGCAGGAAGCTGTCCTGAAGGCATCCAGCAGTACCTGCTCCCTACTGTTCCTGGTTGTTGGGGTGCTCCAGTCCGCTCCTGGCATGTTGAAGTCCCCCACAATCACCACACTACCCTTCTTGCAGGTCCTCCTGATCTGTCCCACTAGTTCCCTGTCTAACTCCTCCATCTGAGATGGTGGCCTGTACACCACTCCCATTCTAATAATGCTATTCTTGGAATCCTGGATTTGCACCCAAAGTGACTCCGTACTACCCTCCTCCCCTTCCTCCCTTACACACTTCAGTCCTTCCTTCACATATAGTGCCACTCCCCCTCCTTTCCCAATCACCCTGTCCCTAAGAAATAACCTGTACCCTGGTGCAGACAGATCCCAGTCATTATATTGGGTGACCCATGTTTCCATGATGGCTGCAATGTCCACCTCTCCCTCTGCCATGAGAACCTGTAACTCTGCAGTTTTTCTCCCAAGGCTCCTAGCATTAAGGGTAACCACCTTCCACCCTTTCCCTCGTCCCATCCTGCCCTTCTTTCCTAGCATCACCAATAGTACTTGCCATTTGTCCTTTGTCACTGTTATGGGGGGTAAGCTCATATGATTTCCCAACCTGTGGACTCTTGCATATCTCTTCCCAACTGCCACCCCCACTCCTAGTTTAAATTAACTTCTATATACTTAAGTATAGATACATAGACAGTGTCGGTAAGATAAGGGCCTATGGCTCACCTAGTCTGCCCATTTGAGCTTGTAAGTTCAGTTTGTTTTCCTAGAAGTCTATTTCCCTTACCCCTGACCTCTAGAATTCCTTTATGTCTATCCCATGCATTCTTACCTGTGATTGTTTCAGCCCCCACCACTTCCTCTGGGCAGGGTGTTCCACTTGTCCACCAATTCGTTCTGTGAAGAAATTCTTTCATGTTTCCTCTGAATCGTCCTCCCTCCAACTTCATCCCATGCCCTCTAGTCCTGAAACATCTTTTTCGCTTAAAATAGTGTTTTCCTGCACCCTGTTCCTCCCTGTAAGATACTTGTATGTCTCTATCATATCCCTCTCTCCTCCTCCTCCAGGGAGTGTTGTCAGTTCCTTCAACCTGTCTTCATAGGATTTGTGATGCACCCATGCACCATCTTTGTTGCCCTCCTCTGAACCTTCTCTACCCTGTCTATGTCCTACGTGGGTATGGTGTCCAGAACTGTACACTGTGCTCAGGTGGGGCCTCACTAGTGTCTTGTATAGCGGAATTATGACCTCCTTTTCCTGCTGGTGATGCCCCTGCTCTACATCCCAGCATCCTATTTGCTTTACCTGATGCCTTGTCACACTGTTTCTCATTTGAGGTCATCAGAGATGACAACCCCAAGATCCCTTTCCTGCTTGGTGAATGCTATATCCTCACCCGCCAACTGATATATTGTGCTAGGTTTTTGTGCCCCATATGCATTATCTTGCACTTCTTTGCATTGAATTTCAACTGCCAAACCCTTGACCATTCTTCAAGTTTCTGCAGGTCCCTCTCATTCTGTCTCACACCTCTGGTGTGTCTACTCTGTTACAGAGCTTTGTGTCATCAGCGAACAGTGAAATTTCTGCCTTCATATCCTGTGCAATGTCACTGATGAAGATGTTGAATAGGACCGGTCCCAGCACTGATCCCTGTGGTACCCCACTGGTCACTCTTCCCTCTGTGGAGTGACAGCCATTTACCACCACCCTCTGTGTCCTGCCACCCAGCCAGTTACCTACCCACCACACTACTGTCCTGCCCACACCCATATTCCCCAGTTTGTGTAATAGTCTTCTATGTGGCACAGTGTCAAAGGCCTTGCTGAAGTCCAGATTGGCCATGTCCACTGCCCTCCCCTGATCCACCTCCCTAGTCACCCAGTCAAAAAATTCAATGAGGTTGGTCTGACATGACCTCCCCCTGGTGAAACCATGCTGCCTTGGGTCCTGTAGTCCATTGACAACCAGATGTTCCACCAATCTCTCTCAGTGGTGCTTCCATGATCTTTCCCACTACCGAGGTGAGGCTGACTGGTCTGTAGTTCCCTGCTTCCTCTTTGTTCCCACTTTGTATAAGGGGACTACATCTGCTGTCCTCCAGTCTTTGGGTACCTCCCTGTTTCCAGTGATTGGCTGAACAGGATAGCCAGAGGTTCAGCCACCACCTCTCTTAGTTCTTCTGGGACCTGGGTGCACCCATCTGGCTTCATTGCTTTGTCAACTCTTATTACTTCCAGTTCCTTCAGGACCCTTTCTCGTGTAAAGGGACTTGTGTCCATTTCTGCACCATTCTCACCCTTGTACTCCCTTCAGACCCATTACCCCCTTTCCTTAGTAAAGACTGAGCAGAAATACCTGTTCAATATGTCAGCTTTACTGTTGTCATCCTCCACGCTGCTCCCATCCTCCCCTTCAGTCTAACTATCCCTCCCTTTGTCCTTCTTTTTTCCTTATGTACCTGTAAAGGTTTTGTCCCTTAACCACTGATTTTGCAATGTGTTCTTCTGTCTGAGCTTTGGCTTCCTTACTGACTTCCCTGCCTCCCTTGTTTCTCCTGGTACTTCTCTCCCCTTCTGCCTGTGTCTTTTGTATTGCCTGAATGCAGTCTTTTGGCTTTCACTTTCTTTTGCTACCTCTTTGAAAACCATACGGTCTCCTCTTTTCTTTTCCTCTTGCTAACCTGCTTAATGCATAATTCTGTTGTTCTTATAATCCCCATTTTAAATACTGCCCACTGTTCCTCATTCCCTGATTCCTGTCCCATTCCCTTAATGCCTCTTTCAAGCATCTCCCATTTTCCCAAAGTCTGCCCCCTAAAATCCAGGATACGTGTTTTTGTGTGGTTTGGTTCTGCTCTTTCTGTGATTTCAAACCACAATGACTGGTGGTCACTGTTACCCAGGTGCTCCCCACTGTTACCCCATCACACTGTCCCTGTTTGTGAGCACAAGGTCCAGTATTGCCTTCTGCCGAGTTGGTTCCATGACCAGTTGCTTGAGGAAGGCACCTGAAGGGAGTCCAGGATAAATCTGCTTCTAGTTGATGCTGCTGCTGGGATGCTCCAGTCCACATCTGGTATATTGAGTCTCCAACCAGTACTACCTCACCTTGTCAGCCATCCTTTGGATGGCTAGCATCAACTCCTATCTGTTTCTTCCTCCTGGGCTGGTGGTCTATAGACCACACCTGTGCTGGATGGCTGCCCCATTTTCCTTTCCAGCTTAACCCACAGTATTCTCCCCTTTTGTTCCTCCTGGATCTGTGTGGCCCTTATGTCATTTTTCACATACAGTGCCACCTCTCCCTTCCTGCCTGCTCTGTCTCTTCTGAATATGTTGTAGCCAGGTATGGCCATCTCCCAGTCATGGTTATCATTACACCAGGTTTCAGTGATGACCACAATGTCCAGGTCTGACTGTACCATGACAGCCTCCAGATCTTCCATCTTGTTGCTAAGGCTCCTGGCATTTGCACACATGGCTTTCCATGATTTGACCTCCCTAGACTGCTTCACTGTTCCACTCCAGCCCCTTCCTTGGTTGTCATTTATCCCTGGTTCTCCTTGCTGTCTGCCCTTCTGCTGAATTTTGCCCCTTTTCTGCTTATCCACCTTTGGACACTAATCTCCATCTTTTGCACACTGCTTTGCAGAGATAGCCACTCCTCTGGTTCACTGGTTCCATTACTAGCTGTGGGGTGAGCAAGTAGGTACCATCCTTGCTGGCCTGCCACCCCCTTTGCTAATTTAAATGCTTGTCAATGTAGCATTTAAACTTATCATTGAGTGCTTGATTCCCTCCAGGATGGATGCAGGCTGTCAGGCTTGAACAAACCTCCATCCCTCCAGATGGGTCCCCAGTCACCAATGAATCCAAACCCTTCCTCACAGCACCAGTTCTTCAACCATGAGTTAAAGTTCCTGGTGCATGCACTCCTATGCTCCCTTGCCTCTCACAGGTAGTACTTGAGAAAGTGACAGAAGTAGCTACTTGCTTGAGACCCTCCCCAGTTTCATAAACTCTTCCTGAACTTCCTTTGCTCCCATTTGCCAAGTCATTAGTACCTAGGTGGATAATGACATCCAGCTCACCCTCCTGTCTTGCCTTCCCAGTGATCCCCAGTATCTTCCTTCCATCCCTCCATGCCGTGGCACCTGTAGCACCTCACCTCCTGTCCTCCCCTCCTGTGTTCTAGCTGGATCCCTCTTATGATGGAGTCCCCACCAGGATTCGCCTCCTCCTCTGGGGTCCACTGCTTTCCCACTGAGGTCACCTCCTTGCCTAACCTCCACATCCTTTCCTTCCACTCCTGGGTACTTATTTGGTTGTCCTCATTTGCCAGTGTGGCATATGAGTTCTTGAGAGGAATAGGATATGGGATGTGCCTCTGCCTGACTGCTCTAACCCTCCCTGAGCCCACTGTCATCCAAGTGCTCCTCATTCTCGGCATCCTTTAGGCAGCTGCTTTGGGCTGGTGGTTCCTGGACAGGGGTGATGGTACTCTGACCCAGTTTACTTCCGCTCTGAGTCTGGCTACCTCATCCCTCAGTCCCGAGAGATGCATGCAGATAGGGCAGCACCTCAGTGTCCAGAAGGTCTGCTCTGAATATGGCTGCTCCACAGCCACTGCATTGCACCACTCCCACATTATACTGCAATTCCACTACTTATCTGCTACTGAAGCTCTTAGTTCTCTTTTATTTATTTACAGTATTAAAATCCTGTAATCGATCCTCAGATATATATTTTTAAGGAAAAAAACCAATAAATAAATAAATGAGTCAAAACACTTGTCGTGCTGAGGGTGGTCTTCTCCCCTTATGCCCTCCTACTTCATACCTCTTACTATACCCTGTGTTTAGCTCCTGTCAATCAGATTTATCAGGGCATATAATTAAGAGTTGGGGAAGGGTGGGAGGGGGTAGAAAATTTGCAGCAATTAAAGACAGCACAGAATTACACCACCACTATTTTTTAATTTTCAACAGCCCAAAAACAATTATAAGTAAAGACAACACAGAAAGAAAGTATAGTGTCACTACAAGCCTACAATCTAAGTTTAAAAGAAAAATACCAGTTACCAGTTACTCTGAAGCACTGAATTGAATATGTTTCCTTCCTTCACCTTCTGGCTTCTTCTGAGAAGATGAACTTCTGTTTGCTGCTTTAACTGTGACTAAGCCCCACCTTCAGTTATCACGTAGCTGAGGTCAGAGGCCAGACAATTAACACCCTTCACCCAGCAGTTACTCTGAAGCACTGAATTGAATATGTTTCCTTCCTTCACCTTCTGGCTTCTTCTGAGAAGATGAACTTCTGTTTGCTGCTTTAACTGTGACTAAGCCCCACCTTCAGTTATCACGTAGCAGTTACTCTGAAGCACTGAATTGAATATGTTTCCTTCCTTCACCTTCTGGCTTCTTCATCCTCTGTTTCAACACTTTCTTTCCCTCCTCACTCAAGTGTAGTCTGTCCTTGGCATAGAGACTACTGTCCTCCCAGGTCCCTCCCACCCCCCAACAGCCCATACCCTTTAGCACACCAGGTTGTTAGCCATCCGTTATATTCCTCTATTCTCAGCTTTCTTGTTGTGCTTGCCTTTGGCACCAGAAGTATCTCGGAAAAAGTTACTGATCTTCCTGCCCCCCTCACATAATTGTGCTAGTTCCTCAAACCTCCTCTGGACTATATCTACTGTCTTGTCAGCCAGGTCATTTGTCCCAAGATGTATAATTAAATGAGGCTTGTCCCTACCCCTTCTAGCATATTTCAGAACAGACTGTCCCACCTTTTCCGCCGTCATTCCTGGCATGGCCTCCTCCCAAATGTGACTAATGCCTCTCCCCCTTGCTACCCCACCTAACTCCTCTTAGTATTGAGTCCCCCAGCACTAAGATTCCACCCCTCTTACTCCCTGCTTGCTTCCATTCATCTCCCTCTCTCATTTCCAGCTCCTCTTCTTCCTCCTTCACATTATTTCCCCCTTTTACCCCTGTTGCAATTCTCCCAGCAGAACTTCCCCCTGCTCCAGTTTGGTCCAGGCATTTATCAATTACTCCTCTAATTTCATAATTTCCCTCCTCCACTTTCTTCCTCTCTAGCAGTGCACAGCTGTTTTCTGAAGACCTTTCACAAATGCCCGCTCCCGCTCTCTTCATAGTAACCTGTTCTCTCCTTTTCACTCCATGACATTTGACACTTCTTCACCTCCCCTCACAAGTCCCTATCTCCACCTTCCATTTGTCTTTTGTCTCCTGACCTGGTTTCCCCGGCAATCGTTCTTCCTGGCCTGGGCCCCTTTGTCTCTGCTTCCCTTCTTCTGACCCTCTCCTCACCACTGTTGGCTTAAATCATCCTCCCTCATCTCCCCTTCTTCATCCCACCAGTATTGGGCTAAACCCACCCCCAATCTGCCTTGGCTTTCTTATTTCCTCCTGCAGACCCTCAATCTCCTTTCTAAGTTTTTCTATGTGGTTGAACACTAAACATCCTCCCACACTCCAGGCAATGTTTAGAAAGATTGGTGCACCGCAGTTGTTGCAGCCTACCACCCTACTCATTGCTGTTGTTGCCCACCAGCGACCCCCCACCCTTCCAGATGCAAGACACCAAACACTCCCCCAGGTCTCCCCTCTCCTTCCTCTATCAGTGCAAAACATTTTCTTTATTTCCCTTACATCCTTTGCTGCACACATTTAGATATATTGAGCAACTGCTTTTTATATTCCTATCTATCCTATCCACACTCAAAAAGAGACTTTAAGTAGCCATTGCACAACCTTCTTCAAACTCCTACTCCTCCTTTTCCCAATGCAATATCAATGTGAAGAAGTAATAATGAAAGCTCCTAGATTTACATTTACTTCCCTTCCACTGAGAGAGCAGTCACCTCTTCACTTGCTGCTGTTCCTTTCCTGGATGTCTGCTTTTGCTATGACAGGTGCATATCCTTTGCCTGTTTGAGGAAGTGATGTCAGAACCCCTAGTATAAAGGAAATAATGGACCTGGGGTGGGTGGGTGAGGGGTTGGGGGTGGGACCTGCCCAAGTCTTCCAGAAACAATCATGTAGCTGAGGCTTCTGGTCAGACCATTAGCACCCTTCCCTACTGTGCACTCAACTTTGCAGCTAGTGAAGCCAGCAATAATGAATCACAATTCTACTCAAAGCCCCAAAATAGGTTTGCTACCCAAAGAAACAGGACTCCAATTCAAACAGCTTCACCAACAACACATCAAAATAGGCTTGGAATTAGAAGATTTAGGTCTCCAATTCAAAGAAACAGACCCAGTTAAATTACATCAATTTTGTTTTAAAACAGAAGAAATAGGCCTCTACAAATGCAGCCTGCCACACAGTGAACCAAACAAATGAGCCCACTTATAGCTATCAAAACAGGTTTCAAAATTCCAACAGCCCCAAACAATACCCTGCTAGCCCCTTAGTAGTAAGAAAGAAAATAAATAACATTCTACCAAGTAGAATCCACAAAAAACAATGTAGAACAAGAGGCTACTGTACTGTAGATCTGATCCTGTCCCCCTTCATATATTTCTTCCTATTATCCCTCCCGCCATTATATTCCAAATAATTACCTTAGTCCCTTGGGCCACAGGTAACCACAAGTGTAAAATAAATTTTTCAAAACCCCATGTGTGCTGCATTGTTCCCATCCCCTCCCTCCACCTCCAAAAAAACCTGCAAATCCCCTGCAAGAAAAATGCTAAAGAAAAAATACAACCAGAATCTAGCAATTTGAAACAAAATCCCTGCTACCCAGGCCATCTGCCTACTCCTGTTTCTCAGGCCCATATACAGACTGCAGTGCCACTACTACTATGGCTACCATTAAACATGAAACATTAATAGATTCAGAAAAAGGAAGCCAAGCATTATTATATTAAAGTTATCCCTTTGCCCCTTGCCCCAAACTTTGAACAACACACCAAAGGTTACAGTTGGAAAAACTATGGGCTAATTGATGAAGTGCTGGACATCTACGTAAAAAGTAAAATAAAACAGGCATAGTTGTGCTCCATAAATACCTATTATATTGATGTGGATTGCAAAGTGTTAAGTAGCTACCATGCCCTTAAATGTGGTCTGTTACATTGGAACTTAAATTAAGTTGTTACCAGTCGGTAGGCATTTTGCCAAGGTGCTCTGCCTTAAATAAAGGAATGTTTAATATAGCCAAACAATAATACACAAATTAATAGCAGCCCTGCTAAAGAATAATGTAGAAAATTACATTAAATAAACACTCTGGCACTAGCTTTTAAATCCTCATTCCACCTAACTCCGTAACAAGCAAATAAAAAAACATATTGTAATACTAGTAAACAGAGTAACAATATATGAATGAACTGTAAATGTTAAAGATTCACCCCCTTAAATATTGATCTAAATATCTTTAGTGCAGTAGTCATCTTTAGATACTGCTGCCCTAGGCATTATCATCACATACAGTAAACCAAAAAAAAATTATCCTCCATTTACATAAAAATAGAAAAGAGTCTAAATAATAACTCACACCCCAGATCTCTATCTCAGTGGGACCAGCAACAAGTGTCTGTTATATGCCTTGCAAAAAAAAAAGTTGCAGCTCTTCAAATTGGATGCTAAACTAGTTGTAGACGGGGGGGGGGGTGTCATTCTTCTAATAAACCAGACACAGAAACAATCTGGTACAGTTCCCTGCAAGTATAAAATAAAATGACCACCCAGCTAGGTTCCTGAAGGTTACATAGATACATAGATACATAGACAGTGTCAGCAGATAAGGGCCTATGGCCCACCTAGTCTGCCCATTTGAGCTTGTAAGTTCAGTTTGTTTTCCTAGAAGTCTATTTCCCCTTACCCCATACCTCTAGAATTCCTTTATGTCTATCCCATGCAATCTTAAATCCCGTGATTGTTTCAGCCCCCACCACTTCCTCTGGCAGGGTGTTCCACTTGTCCACCACCCGTTCTGTGAAGAAATTCTTTCTCATGTTTCCTCTGAATCGTCCTCCTCCAACTTCATCCCATGCCCTCTAGTCCTGAAACATCTTTTCGCTTAAAATAGTGTTTTCCTGCACCCTGTTCCTCCCTGTAAGATACTTGTATGTCTCTATCATATCCCCTCTCTCCCTCCTCTCCTCCAGGGAGTACATGTTCAGTTCCTTCAACCTGTCTTCATAGGACTTGTGATGCAACCCATGCACCATCTTTGTTGCCCTCCTCTGAACCTTCTCTACCCTGTCTATGTCCTTATGTAGGTATGGTCTCCGGAACTGTACATTGTACTCCAGGTGGGGCCTCACTAGTGTCTTGTATAGCGGAATTATGACCTCCCTTTTCCTGCTGGTGATGCCCCGCCTATACATCCCAGCATCCTATTTGCTTTACCTGATGCCTTGTCACACTGTTTCCCTACCTTGAGGTCATCAGAGATGACAACCCCAAGATCCTTTCCTGCTTGGTGCATGCTATATCCTCACCCCCAACTGATATATTGTGCCAGGGTTTTGTGCCCCATATGCATTATCTTGCACTTTTGCATTGAATTTCAACTGCCAAACCCTTGACCATTCTTCAAGTTTCTGCAGGTCCCTTCTCATTCTGTCTACACCCTCTGGTGTGTCTACTCTGTTACAGAGCTTTGTGTCATCAGTGAAAAGTGAAATTCTGCCTTCTAGATCCTGTGCAATGTCACTGATGAAGATGTTGAATAGGACCGGTCCCAGCACTGATCCCTGTGGTACCCCACTGGTCACTCTTCCCTCTGTGGAGTGACAGCCATTTACCACCACCCTCTGTGTCCTGCCACCCAGCCAGTTACCTACCCACTACACTACTGTCCTGCCCACACCCATATTCCCCAGTTTATGTAATAAGGTTTCCCCTTCATCCAGTACAGTCCCCTACTGATAAGCATTATTTTCATATTGTCCAGTTCTTTTAACAGTCATTCCACCACTGAAGTTAAAGAAAAACATCCAAAATGCAGAATATCAGTGGATGAACAATAAAGTCAATAGTCTTGCAGCTGAGGACAAAAAAACAATACAATATATGTGACCATTCAGGGTGTGTTACACTCATCGGCAAGTACTTTTAATAAACTCTCCTTAGGACTCCAACCAGCAACTGGCAGTGGTGCACAGTAGTACTCACGTTCCTTTTGCTTTAAATAAATCAGGAAGCACTTTGTTAAGCTCTTTCTGAGCTAATTCTGCAGATTCAGAATGATGAACTCCAGAAGGCAGGGTCACCTCCAAGTGAGCTGGATACAAAAGGAGATGTTTAATCTGGGCTGCCCAAAGCTTGCACAGCATACGCCTGTAAGTTGTTGAGCCTGTCTAACATGCAGTGTCAAGTCCAGTACAATTTTAGACTCTTCCCCTCCCATTGCACAGAAACTGATTTCTTCACTGTTCTCAAGATGTGAGCTCTATTCAAACAATTAAGACGTTTAAAAATGATCAGCCGAGGTGATCAGCTGGAGGAGGTTTTGTCCATAGCACTCTATGGCCTGTTCAATTTTATAAGCTGAGCCATTTGGGCATGATCCAGCAATTTTGTTACACAACTTCAGTAGGAAGTCCAGGATATTAAGTTCTTCTTAACCCTCTGGCAAGCCCAGGAGGACAAGGTTATTGTGCCTACTATGACCCTCTAGGTTGTCCACCTTGTCCTCCAGCTTTTCCATCTCCCTGTTTAGGGAAACTACTTTGGGCTCCAGTTTTGCTTGCCAGTCATTGTTTGAAGAAACACAGGCCTCAGCATCTTCAACCCTGATGGCAAGATCATTTATAGCAGGCTTAATGTATTTTAAGTCATCCAGAGTAGCAAACACTGCATCTTTAATTGTGGATAACTCCAAGGTAATATGAGAGTTAGTAATGGTGTCTATGTCTGGTGTACCATCAGGTAATGAGCCCTGCATGGCGAGGAGCTCCTTTTCGGTCACTTTGCTTCCATGGTAGACAGTGACTCCTCATTGGGTTCAACAATCGTCAGAGGAGTTTCAGAAGAAGTAAGCGTTATTTTCATCTTAGATGGCTCCAAAGACATCTTGTAAGATCACTGCTGCAGCAGAGGTACTAATAAAAAAAAAGTGTTTTGCAAAAGCTCCTTTTGTTACCAGTTTTGTAGCCCAAGAAACAGAGCTCAGCAGGAAAGCTGTTATGCTGCTGCCTGTATCATGTGACTCCAGGGAATGAGCTCCAGTTTAAGATATACACTACTAAATTAAATATATATATATATATATATATATATATATAAATTTAAAATAATATAAAATTGCAATATCATGCATGAAATGGGAGAGGAATTGAACAAAACTTTGCAGAGGTCGTCCAAACTCAGCACCAGCTGCATCTAAATCCAGGGGTCAGGAGAAAGGAAACAACAAAGCTTGAAGAAGTTAAGGTAATCTATTTCATAGCAGTTCAGACTCTAAAAAGATAGATAATAAGTAAATAAACATGAGTTCCCAAACCGCTTCCCTCTGAAAAGTTGACTCTGTAGTTGTATTTAGCAGTTTTTGGTGTCTTTCACATTTGGAGTTTTTTCTCAGGTCCAGCCTTCAGCTGATAGCTCCCTCCAGAGGTTTTCTTTGCATCTCCCTCCATGCAGGCTCGTCCACCATGGACTGAGCATCCCAAGGACCAAACCACATCAAAAGTAGGCCTGGAAAGGGTCTGACCTCACTACTTCTACCACTTATTCAAGGAAACACTCATACGTTTCTAGACAAAACATTCCTGTTTCTGTAGCAGATAAGTAGATACTATAACAATTTAAGGCAATTGTGGTTTATCAATTGTTGATAGTGATATTGCTTGTCAGAACCCCTGCTGTGAATCTTCTCCACAGAAAGCAAAGAGTGCAGCCACTCCTCATGCTGTTTTTAGTATGGCTAGTTTAGTATAGGATGTCCAAATCCATTTAAAAGTAACCTCCTGTGGAGAACAAAGTCATTCCTATAGGCAAGGCCCATGGGCATCCCATAATAGACATGCATCAGATGATAATGATGATGATGATGATGTCAAAATAAGGGCCAACTCATCCACATAAGTAAGTACTGGTACTGAATATTGTAATATTTTTGGAATGTGTTGCATTGGGTTATCAAGTTTTACTAACATTTCATTTATGTAAAGATTGTAAAAGGTTGGTGCTAGAAATCACCTGTGGCAATCGCCTGTATTTGTCTGTATCTTGCATGTAAGATCACTATGATTATGATTATATTTAACTCTAGTCCATGTTTTAGAATAAGTTTTCAAAATTAAAGTTAAAAGATTTAAATCAATTCCCACTTCTTCCAATTTAAGCCAAAAGTATTTCCATAGATATGCAATCAAAAGCAACTGAGAAGTCAATAAAAGCTATTAAAAATGTTTGTTTCTTTATTTTACAATACTTTTCGATAATGTGTGACAGTATAAATATCTGGATTGTTGTCCCATTGCCGTTTTCAAAACCCACTTCAAGTGGGGATATTTTTTTGTTTGTAATAACATAATCTTCCAATCTGTTTAACAGTATTTTAGAATATATTTTGAACATATTTTCAATTAGACTAATTGGGCGATAGTTGGCAGGGTTATTTTGATCTCATTTTTTTGTAAATCAGAATAATGTGACTTCCTCTCCACGAGTCTGGTGTATAATCATACAAAAAACTGTATTCATTCAATAGGTTAGGAATTTATTTTAACCCAATGAAAGTAGACAAATGTGGTATTAGGGTTTCCAATCCTAACTCCTCCCCATCAAGCAGCAAAATGACAATACCACACAAGCTACCACAGACAACCGTCATAAGGTAAGAACAGCAACATAAATCTGTTTTAAGATCAAAAATGGAGTAGCACTGAAGTGCTACCTTTGTGGATTTGTATTTGTGGTTGCAGAACTGTACCCCAACAGGGGGCCATTAATTCTACTGTCAGAGGTGTGTGTGTGTATGCCTTACATTGGGCATAAGTACCTGTGGCTACAGAAGCACTGGCCCACAGGGGTATGCACTTCTGCAGATTGAAATAGTGTTGCAATTTTTGTATAATGGATTTCCATCTGTGGCTGCCAAAGTGCAGGTCCTAGAGGGGCCTGCATGTCTACAACCAGAAGTTGGTTTATACGTCTTACACCTGTGGCTGCAGATAAGCAGGCCCCTGAGCACAAGCAACTTAGGATATCATTATAATGTCTCAAATGCTAAGGAAATAAATTGCAAAAGGGCTGACTACCCCAATGCTATCCCAACACCTCTTGGTCTGTGCAGTGGTAGGTGTTAGGTTGGAAACCCTAACAGTACATTTTCCTACTTTTGTTGCAACCCTAACTGATACATTAACAATGCTTTGCATATATATATATATATATATATATATATATATATATATATATGTATATATGTGTGTATTTGAGTGCCAATTGACCCCAGTGATGAAGCCATGAGTAATATCAACTGGTCAATCAGCATTAGAACAAAAAATATAATCAGAACCCAAGTATTTCCAGTACAGCCAATCCTCAGAATAAAGAACATTTTAATTAGTATTCTATTCTTAGGGGACAGGCCAAAACACAGTATGAGCTTATACTAATTATCAAAATACAAGAAATATTGGTATGCTAGCCCACTCACCCCCATAAATTCAAAAAAGATAACTCTTTTGACAAAAACTTTTTTTTTTATTATTTTCACTATTAACATCCAGTTTATCATTTTCTATGTTTTGGGACTTATCCCTTCATCAGGACAACTGATCATTCTTAGAAAAGAAAAGAAAAGAAAAAAAAAAAAGAAAGAAAAAGAACCAAAAATGTTTCCATTAACAAATTCTTTATAAAAATATTAAAAGCAATTTAATATAAAGATAGACAACAGAGGCCCTTACATATAGTTAGTTCATTCTTTGTCATCAACAGTTCCTCTGTCTAATGTATAATGGTTCGACTCCCACCACTTCCTAGTACAACACAACGACAAAAGATCAGCCTTCTGCATCTAGTTTGTATAATTCTCTCAAACACTTTCATTTAAGTTAAAATGAGCATCTAAGTTAACACACCTTTTAAACGAACACTAATACCACTCGGGATTCTCAGTTTTCATATTTTTACCATATCTGTACAAATTCTTTGATCGTGATATTTTTTGATCGCCATCTTTGATCGCGAGGGAGGGACAAGATGGCCAGATTTATTATAATGGAATAGATAGGGAAATTTTAGTAATCTTTGATATTGAATATCTTGGAAACGGTTTGGTCTTTTGACTTCAAATTTGGAGGGAAGAAAGGCAACATCCCACAGATGTGCCTTTTGGGCAGCAAAGTTATGGCACTATGAAGTTGACACTTTTTCCCATAGGATCACATTACGGAATCCGCCGCATTACAGGAATTATTCGTCACCCTGCTGCAAAATAATGTTTTGGTCGTTTGAGCAGAAATTTGGAAAGATGTGCCTTTCCGTGGTTAGGTGAAAAAATATTACAGGGTGGCAAAGTGATGGCACTCTGAAGCTGATGCTTTTCCCATAGGATAACATTATGGCTCTCACGTCTTTCAGGACCCGATCTCGAAACGTGCGAAACGCATTTTCATCATAAAATGCTAGCCCCCTGTTCAGAAGCTAAGTACAAAACTAGCCAGGAAAGTCATAATTTATATGAAATTTACATTTTTTCTATGTCGTATAATTTCTTGAGATATAAGCAATTTAGTATTCTAATTTTCTGCTCCAAGGTCAATTATTATGCATACATTCTTTGTTTTCACTGTTTTTCAATGCAGTTTTGGGGAAAAGAAGGTGTGTCCTTTGTTATTGTACCAGTTAGCGCCCAGATGCACTCTTTACCATTCTCTTTCACCGTCTCTGTTCACGCCTACCCATGTGCATTACAGTTTGTGTTTTCATTTGCACTTGCATTTCCATTTTGTTTGGTGTTATTGTTGCTGTTACCATTTGCATTTCCAATTGTGGTGCCGTGACCATGTGTGTTATGGTTTGCGTTTCCGTATGAGCTTGTGTTTCTGTTTCTGTTGGTTTTATTGTTGCTGTTACCATTACCATTTACATTTACAACTGCGGTACCATGACCGTGCGTGTAACGGGTTGCATTTCTGTATGTGCTTGCGTTTGCATTTGCATTTCTCTTTCCTTTGGCCTTATTGTTGCTGTTACAGTTACCATTTGTGTTTACAATTGAGGTTCCGTGACTGTGCATGTTATGATCTGCGTTTTCATGTGCACTTGTGTTTCTGTTTACTTTGGCATTATTGTTGCTGTTACCGGTACCATTTGTGTTTACAATTGCAGTATCACGAACATGTGTTTTACCGGTTGCATTCTGTATGCACTTCTGTTTGTGTCTCCGTTTATGTCACTGATCACTTTGGCATCACTTTGTGCTTGCATTTCTGTTACTGTTTGTGTTACCATTTACATTTGCATCACCATGTGTGTAGCCCTTTGTGCTTGCATTTGCATTGCACTAGCTGTTACTATAGTCACACAAAATCTTATGGGGCCCTGTGCTCCCACCAACTTGGCAACTTCTACTTTTTTATTCTTTCTTAAAATGTATGGAAAGTCTATGCAAAAAACTTTGTTCATGTATCAGTTAGGGTTCTTCTACAGAGACAAAAGTGAGGAAATTCGACATTAGGGTTCCCACCCCTTGCACCCCACCCCCACTCTGCCCCAACCAACAGGCATCAGGGTGTGTGTTGGGGTCGTTGGTCCTAACTCCCATTGACTTATAATGGGAACTTAAAAGTGCCATAACATTTGAATGCCTTAATATTTTTTTACCAAATGAAAAGTGGCATGTTCAGCCACCAAAGCTCATTCAAATGAGCTATATTGCAGAGTGGCATGCCACATGATAGCTGTGCAGGACCACATTCAGAATCCCAAAAGGTGACTCCAAAAATGGATAATTTTGCATTTTTCAGCACTTTCATACACAAAGGCCATCACTCTGACCGAAACGCAATTTGGAAAATCAAGAGATCTACTGTGCCCCGATGCAAATCCATTGAATGGGTCCAAAGCTATTAATGCCCAAACTTTTGACTTTAGTATGTAACTGACCACTGAACCCTAACTATAGTGGCACGACGCATATATAACACACACATATATATATATATATATATATATATATATGTGTGTGTGTATATATATATAATATATATATATATATATATATATATATATATATATATATATATATATATACAGTATATATATTCTATGCAAAAACTGCATTAATGCATCATTTAGGGTTAAACCACAAAAGTCAGGAATGAACCTGCAGAAGTTGATGGGAGCATGGGCCCTTTGGTCCCTGAGCTTCCATCAACTTGTAAACATGTGTGTGCCATCAACACCCTATAAATTTCAATGTAAAACACCAAACCATGTCCGAGATATAACATGTAAAAGTGTGACATTTTCATTCATCAGAGATGCAGAATTCCATACCTGTTTACATTTTACAGGGACAACAACTGAAAACTACATCCATGATACTAAGGCTAGGTACCCTATCAATTTCAAGCCACAGCACAATGCAAAACACTTTCCACAACATGTAAATTGCATCAGGCAATATCTCCGCAAACACAATTTTCTCCGACACATAAACACCATAATTCACATTTATAGGACATGCCGAGAACACCATCTAAATTTCAGGTAACATGACCAAACTGTTTCCAAGATATTTAAACTTAAAGATTGATGAAATTACTCTATCTAATGCATTATAAAATCTAGCCATCTCATCCCTCCCGCATGATCGAAGATCGTGATAAAAGAATTTCATGATCAAAGAATTTGTAGGCTCATGATCAAAGAATTTGCAAGCTCATGATCAAAGAACAAAAAATGCTGAAACTTGAATTTTAGGCAGAATTGCATGTAACCACCACCATGCCTCAATAGCATGAAGCCCCCTGAGCAAAATGCACCCTAATTTGTGTTCCTAGTTCACCCCTGGGCTGAGAAAAATGAATTTTTAAAAGGGCCATCTCATCCCTCCCTCATGATGCAGGATCGTGTGGTGTCTTTTGATCCTCCTTCCCCTTTTTGAAGTGAAGATGTACAGAGGGAATGAGTATTAACAAAAGGAAAGGAGCTGAAATGCTCCCAGTTGTTAAAAAAATAAAATATTGCCCAGGGCAGGAGCGAGCGGCTGACAAAGCACCAGATTAAGATATTTCAGCTAACGCTGTCAGTGTGCTTTACAGTTCACTTAAGGAGTGAACCAGAAGGAAAATAAAGTTGTTTTTTTTGGTGCCTCAAGCAAGAGAGAGACAGAGAGAGAGCTCCATTAGCAAGTAAGGAGCTTAAAGGCTCCAGGTTCTCTCTCTCTTCCTGCTGCACTCAAGCAGCTGCTTTCTCAGAGTTTTGTAGTTTTTGGCCACTGTGCAGAAGTGGAGCTGTGGTTCTGCATCAAAGCAGGATTATGTATCATGAAGCAACATTACTTTTCCATTTGCTGCTGCTCTATGACTATTAAACACCACCAACATTTTCAAGGAAAAACCCTGTGGGGTCAAAAGAAGAGAGGTTTGAAAGAAACATAAAGGAGTGGTGTGCTCCTCGCCCCCATTCCGTCTTACTTGCAACCACCCAGTGAACTGCCCTTGTGGTGACTAATTTCAGAGTAGAAATGTGCTCCAGAGTAAAAGAACACATTGCACACTGTGTGGCTCTTTGTTTTCTGAACCAAAGCAGGCTATGGGGTAAAATATAAAACCTCCTGTAACTGCCTGCTCCTGAATAGCCACCTGGTCAGTTGTTTGAGCGGCTGAGTGAAATTAAGAATATGTTTGGCTGATGGCTGAGAAATAAAGTAATAAAGAAGGAAGCTTGCTCCCTGCTCTCTCACTAAGCTGTGTTGCAGTTGTAAAGTGAGGCGGCAAATTACTTTTACTTTCTGCCAGCTGCCCACTCTCTGATATAAAGCTATGCGATCGGAGCGAGCGCTCCTTGCTGCTACTGTCTGCCTAAAATAGGGGGCTTAAAATATTGAAATAAATAAGAAACTCACTGTTGGATGGAAGTCCAGAGCAGAGTGGCTGAAATGTTTCTTTTGGTGTTAAAGTGCCGCTCTGTTACAAGAAAGGATTTTAAGGGACAGGAATGTCCCTATGTATTTCCTTACAGTTGTGGCAGTCCTCAGTATAAGAAGGCTGCAACGCAAGTAAAACATAAAGGAAAGAAATACAATAAAACAAATAATAAAGTGACACTGCCCTATACAGTCCCTGCAAAGCACAAAAGCACTGATATATGATTTTAGAAAGACTATTATATGGGAATAGTGAGCACAACAGTAGTACTCTAACAAAAGGCAGATCTGTGCATTATGGTGTGGTGTAAAAGAATGAAAATACAGGTCAAGAAAGAATAAGAAAATATTCTTTCCTTGAAGGACTCCTGAGCTGTCAGTAGGAGAGAGAAGAGGAGCACACCCTCATTCTCTCATTCCCCTGGCCAACTTGAGGAATTCTAAGGAAACTACAAGCTTATGGGCTGAACTAAAGAAAATAAAAACTGTATAAACAGCACCTGTGAAAAGCCCTGATGTATGTCCTGTATAGGGTGTGCTGTAGGTCAGGTGTTACTATAGGACTGGCAGCCCTCAGTCTGCCTATTTATTTGGACCACCTGGAAGTGATGTCAATCCTCGAGGGAGGATCTAGTAGTAATTAAAGCTACTTGTGTATTTGGCACCTACTTACAGCCTACTTACCTCTTCTAAGTTATTTGGTTTCGAAAGAAAAAGTTTTCTTAATATAATAAGGCATAATATAACATGTAAAAGTTTGACATTTTCATTCATCAGAGATGCAGAATTTTGCACCTGTTAACATTTTACAGGCATAATGACTGAAAATGATATCCATGACACTAAGGCTAGGTACCCTATCAATTTCAAGCCACCAGCACAATGCAAAACACTGTCCACAACACGTAAATTGCATCACGCAATATCACCACAAAAATTATTTTCTCTGACATGTAAACACTGTAATTCACATCTACAGAACATGCTGAGAACACCCTCCAAATTTCAATGTAAAAGACCAAACCGTGTCCGACATATAATATTTAAAAATTTGACATTTTCATTCAGAGTTATACAATTCCACACCTGTTAACATTTTACAGGCACAATGACTGAAAATTACATCCATGACACTAAGACTAGGTACCCTATCAATTTCAAGCCACCAGCACAATGCAAAACACTATCTGCAAGTAAAAAGACCAAACCATTTCCAAGATGCTTAAACTTAAAGATTGGTGAAATTGACGTATCTAATGCATTATAAAATCTGGCCATCTCATCCCTCCCTTGCAATCAAAGATCACGATCAAAGAATTTCACTATCAAAGAATTTGCAGACTCATGATCAAAGAATAAAAAATGCTAAAACTTGAGTTTTAGGCAGAATTACATGGAACCACCACCATGCCTTGATAGAATGAAGCCCCCTGAGCAAACCCCAACCTCATTTGTATTTGTAAGCCAACCCTGGGCTGAGAGAATTTAATTTTTAAAAGGGCCATCTCGTCCATCCCTCTTGATGCAGGATCATGATCAAAGAATCTCATGATCAAAGAATTTGCAGGCTCATGATCAAAGAAATTGCATGCTCATGATCAAAGAATAAAAAATGCTGAAACTCGACTTTTTGGCAGAATTGAACAAAACCACCACCATACCTTGATAGAAACGAAGCCCCCTGAACAAACCCCACCCTCATTTGTGTTTCTAGGCTACCCCAGAGCTGAGAAAAATGTATTTTTTACCTCATGATTCAAGATCATGATCAAAGAAACTCGCGATCAAAGAATTTGCAGGCTCGCGATAAAAGATCGTTAGCGAGCTGTGATCAAAAATTTTAAATGATTAAAGCTCTATTTTATGACCATTTTGCACTGAACTAAAGGCATGGATCAATAGAACAGGGTCCCCTGAGTAAACCCCATCCAAGATTTACTTCAGGAGTGACTCCTGAGCCGAGATAATTGATTTTTTCAATCGGAATTCAAAAACAAGATGGCGGACTCTGTGATCAAAGAATTCTCGGGGACAAAGATTCTTTGACTGCAAGAGATTCTTTGATCACTAGGTGGGACGAGATGGCTCAAACCCCATTCTTCAGTCACAAAACAACCATATACATTTTCCCATTGACATAATGAGAGCTTAAAAGTGGCATAACTTTTGAATCCCTTAATATTATTTCACCAAACAAAAAGCAGCATGTTCGGTCAGCCAGGCTCATTCAGATGAGCCACCTTGCAGAGCAGCACACCACATGACAGTTGCGCAGGGCCATGGACAAAATCCCCCAAACTGCCTCCAAAACTGGATAATTTTGCATTTTTCAGTGTTTTCACATGCAAAGACTGTAAGTCCAACCAAAACAAAATTTGGAACATTGAGAGATCTACCATGCTCCACCATGCATACCAAATCTCAGGCAAATCCATTGAATGGGTCCAAAGTTATTAATGCACAAACTTTTGACTTTAACAGAGAAGTGCCTTCATAACCTTAAATATAGTGGCGTGACTGCACCACTATATATATATATATATATATATATATATAGAGAGAGAGAGAGAGGAGAGATATGTATATATATATATATATATATATATATATATATATATATATATGTATATATAAATCTGGTATCTCCAACAACCTGGCAACCTGGAGTCAAGTTATGTTTACTCAGCTTTTCAGAGTGGGTCCCCCAACCCAAATATTACCATTACATTTCAGTTTGATCTGCTTTTAACAAGGTTATTGAGAAAATAGTCCACATTCAACTGATGAACCAGATCTTAAAATATACTCTTTAAAGCAAAATCATTATATTTATTTTTTTTATTGAAATCTTGGATTACAGCCTTTAAGCTGGAAGCTCGTTTACAAATGACAAAACAGGGATGCAGAAGTTAAATTATACAAGTCAAAACAGTGTTAAAGAAAACAAACAGGCAATTCAGAAACAGTAGTAACATGTAGGAGTTAAAGCGACAAATGTAGGAAAATGTGGCGTTAGGGTTTCCAACAATAACAATCCACCCCCACCCTGCACACACCAACAGGCATCCGGGTGTATCTTGGGGTCATCACCTTTAATGCTCACCCCATTCTCATATATTGTACCCATCTCATCTTATTTACTTATAGAATTATACTTTGCTTGAGACTATTGATCCAGCCTTGGAGGACACTGCCAATGCTGCATGGCACTGGCCTAACTCAGTGCCTTCCATGCCCAAAAAGGCATATAAGCATTACCAAATCCCTTTAGGTAACCCTTTATATGATGCTCAGCAAATACTGACTCAGTAGTCATCAAGGTGGCCCAGGACAGGTCCAAGGACCTCAAGCACCTGAGTTCCCTCCACCATGAAAGATGATCTAGAAGGCTTGACTTTTGGAGCAAGAGGGCCTTTGTCTCTGCCACTCTGGGCCTTAGAACTGCCAATTATCTATCCCATTTAGTCAAGTACCAGAATGCACTCTGGAAGAAGGGCAAGACTGAAGCACAGGCCCTTCCTGAGGGTCCTCAGAGGCAAGAACCCATTAAGAGCCTTCAGACTGCAGGGATATCAGTAAGCACCTCCTAAGATCCATTTATGGCATGTTTGATTCCACTGCCAGAGCAGCTGCTACTGGCATTTGCCTTAGAAAGCACTCCTGGCTGTGAGTCTCAGGTTGGCTGCTAATGTCCTGCAGAAGGTCTTAGATGCTCCCTTTATGGGCTTCAAACCTTTTTTGATCTGATGAGAAGGATATTATTAATGACCTTCAGGTCTCTGGTAGGGCTATTCATTTTGTTCATTATCTTTATCATACCCAGCCCAGAAGTAGGCCTAGACCCTCCTTTTGCAAGGTCTCTCACAAGTCAGGGTCCACACCAGACCACAGGATAAGAGCAGAGCTAGTGCTTCCTTGCCTTCCTCTTCCTCCACTGCTGGTGCCCTTGCCAAAAGCCCAGAGGTGGTGGTGGTGCAGCTCAAGTTGCTAGCTGAACCTCAGTATGACTTTATGCTCAACCCCCTTCCTCCTATTCTTAGCCAGGAGGTAGTGATAGGAAGTCATTTCTCCCTCCATCTAGACCAGTGGAAGATCCTTCATACAGATGCTTTGATCCTGCAGCTCATCAAACAGGGCCATACTCTAGGACTTCAGGAACAGTCTACAGAGTGTCCACCTGTTCCTTTCCATTACATTCCAGATCACATTCCAGTGCTGCTGGAGGAGGTACTTACTGTGCTGCACAAAAGGGCTATGGAGCCAGCGCCCATTCAGGAAAGAACCAAGGGGTTCCATTCCAGGTTGTTCCCAAGCACAATGGGGATGTGATGCCTATTCTAGACCTCAAGGGTCTAAATCTTTATATTCAGTACAATAAGTTCTGGATAGTCACCCTGCATGGCCTGCTGTGTCTGCCCAATCAGGGAGACTCTGATATGCTCCCTGGACATACAGGATGCATACTTGCATATCAAAGTGTGCTCTGCCCACAGGTAGTATCTCAGGTTCCTGTTCAAGAGAGAACTTTGCCAGTTCAAAGTCTTGCCCTTTGGCTTGTCATCTGCAGCACAGGTCTTTATCAAGTGCTTAGTAGCAGTGGCAGCAACCCCCAGGTGCAAACCTTGTATGTTTTCCCTTATCTGGGTGACTGACTGCTGACAGCCCAGCCCAGGGAGCACCTGCTGTGAACTCTTGTCTGCACCAGGCATTTATTTCAGGCTTTGGGTATCACTGGCAATTTACCCAAAGCAGTTCTCTCCCCATGCCAAGAGTTGCAGTACATTGGGGCAGTCCTTGACACTACCCAAGTAGGGGTGGGTAAAAGTTGCTGATTCTGCTTTCAAGGAATTTCCATGAAAATTCAGACATTTTTTAGAATTTTCCAAATTTCCGCCATTGGCGAGAGCAGAATCTTCTGAATGTGTTCAGTGGATTTTCACAGTGTTCCATGGAATTTTTTGGCTGAACTGCAGAAAAATACACATTCACTGCAGAATAACAGTTCTGAGGAATTTTTTCCTCAGTTTAATCAATTATTCTGCAATTCATGCAATTATTCTGCAGTTCAGTAATCAGTTCTGCTGACTTTTTTCTTTCCACAGTTTACTAGAATACTCTGCAATTTATTAATTTAGTCAGAATTTCTGTGAAAGTTGCTAATTAGATTTTCACACTTTCATGGAAGTGAAAATCCAACTTTCACAGAAATTCCACCAGCAGAAATTTTTTTTCCACACACCCACCCCCTAGGCAACCTTCCTTCCTCAAGACAAGGTAGAATGTCTGATAATGCAGGCCCTGCTGGTTGCCCAAAGCCAGTTGGTTGCTGCAAGGAACTTCCTCCAGTTGTTGGGCCTGATGGCTGTGGCCATAGCCGCTGTCCCCTTGGCCATGCTGCATACGAGGATTCTCCAGTGAGATCAACACATCAATGATCCAGGTCACCAGGTTCTTGTTTTGTTTCTTCTCAGTCTGCAAGGTTCTTCACTGGTGGAAGGATTCTCTCAATCTTCTGAGAGGAGCAGCCTTTCTCATTTCCACCCCACATCAGATCCTCACCTCAGATGCCTCAAGTTAGGGCTAGGGGGTGCACTTGAATCCCTTGTGGACCCAAGGGTCCTGGTCCATGTTGGAGGCCCACGTCCAGATAAACATGCTAGAAATGAGAGCTGTTCTGTATGCCTTACAAGCTTTCCAGAACCACCTCTCTCCAGGTCCTCTCTCGGTGCAGTCAGACAACCTTAGTGTTGTTTATTACATCAAGAATCAAGGGGGGGACTCACTTCTACCCTGTATATCAGGAGGCAATAAGAGTCTGGTACTGGACTCTAGAACATGGTCTAGAATGCTCAGCTGTCCATGTTCCAAGTGACCAAAATGCCCTGGAGGACAGCCTCAGAAGGTCACAGTTCAGGCAGTATGACCTGGAACTGCTGAGCTCAGCTGTAGTAGGCCTGTTTAACAGGTGGGGTCATCCAGAGTTAGACCTTTTGTGTCTACTCAACACAAAACTGCTACATTTCTTCTCGCTAGATCTGGGGCCTGGAGTTTTCTGGCAAGACATGTTTTCCCTCTTTTGGAAAGGGAGAATCCTCTATGCGCTCCCTCTAATTCAGAGGTTGCTGATCAAACTCTAAATGGAGGGAGCCACCCTTATTCTGGTGGCCCCATTCTGGTCTTTTCAGATTTGGTTTCCATTACTGCAGCAGTTGGCTGTGGAACCTCCAGTTCCTCTTCCCCTCTGCCAGGACCTGTTGACTCAGGAACAGGGAACTCTGGTTGATCTGAACCTCAGATCCATCCATCTGCATGCCTATCTCCTGAAGACATAGCCACTGCTTTGTTCGGTGTGTCTCAGAAAGTGGCTGACGTCCTGTTGGCTGCCAGGAAACCCTCCACCAGGGCCACTTATTCGATGAAGTGGAAGTTCTTTGCTATATGGGCTGCTTACCATCACCCAGACCCTTTCACCTGTCCAGTGAATAAAGTTCTAGATTATTTTCTGTCCTTGTCCGATGCAGGACTCCAGTAATCCTATATTAATGTTCAATTGTCTGCTGTATCAGCCTTCCATGTGCCCATCGATAGTCATACTGTGGCCCAACTGGATGTGACCCATACTTTTCTGAGAGGCATTTTACACTTGAAGCCTCCCATCTGCAATCCAGTCCTTGCTTGGGACCTGAATTTTGTTCTAGAGAAGCTGACTTTGCCTCTTTTTGAGCCAGCGGCATCTTGCAAGCTACGCTTTCTGTTGTGGAAAGCATTATTTTTAGTTGCTATTACTTCTGTCCGAAGGATTTCAGAGCTATAAACATAGAAACACAGACTCTGAGGGCAGATAAGGACCACTTGGCCTACCTAGTCTGTCCATTTCCCTACACATTGGATAAGCTGCAGATCCTAGTTAACCAACAGCCTACTTCCGCCTCACCGACACTATAATTGCCTTATGTCTGTCCCATGAATTCTTGAATTCCCCCACTGTTTTTGACCCCATGACCTCCTCAGAAAGGCTGTTCCATGTGTCCACCACCCTTTCCATAAAAAAAGTATTTCCTCACATTGCCCCTGAGCCATCCCCCCTCTATCTTCAAATTGTGCCCACTTGTTCTTGCACATCTCTTTTTCTGAAAGATGCTACCCTCTCAGACTTTCTTGATTCTCTTGAAGTACTTGAACATTTCTATCATCACATCATCAGGGATAGGGGCTCCCTCTTTCCTCAAGGAATACAGACTGTCATGTGTGTGCAGCTTATTTGATTTTCCACAAAGACAGGGTGTCTTTGCACACCGTCCCTACGTTTCATCCTAAGGTGTATCTGAGTTTACTTTAAATAAGTTTATCCACCTGCCTGTTTATTACCCAGAACATGCCAACCAAGGCTGGCCCAGTGGCTGTGAGAGTTGAGGTGCTGGATGCTACACCTCATGCCACACTGGCGACCCGGGTTCAGGAGCAGACTCGGGTCGCTGGTGGGTCAGCAGGGGGAGAGAGGTTTGAGCGTCCTATGACAGCTCGCCTTCTTCTCTGGGAGGGAACAGGCCAATGCTTGCACACTTGCCTGACTCTGATTGGAGACTCAGAGTACTGCAAGCCCTTTGAAGCATGGCTGGCCGTGGTACAGCGTGGATGTCGGTGCTCAGTGCCATGACATCAGGGGAGTTGCACACTGTATGGGGAGGGCAAAAATGGGAAAAATGAGCCTGCCACTGCCAGGAAGATGGGGAACTATGGCATGCCCATGATGTGTCTCCAACCACCTGATGGACCCAGGACCAACAAAACATAAGTTACGGGGCATCCGGCACCCACCTTGTCCCCGCCCGGGGGGTGTACAACCGTGGCTCCATGGGGATCTGTGGTCCATCTGGTTAGGGTGGAAGGCAGTGGGATGTCAGTTTTCTCCCCTAATGGGTCGGGAGTGGCAGGCTAGGGAAAGCAGGCAGAAAAAAATTTAACTTCCAAAAAAAAAGAACATGCCAACCCAGGAGAAGCATTGTTCCATACTTTAGATGCTGATAGGATTCTCAGGAACTATACACACTGTACAAAGGACTGCAGACAGTTATCTCAGCTGTTTGTTTCTTTCATCCCTGGGAAAGAGGACATTGCAGTTTCCAAACAGTGTGGGCCCATTTTAAAAAATTGTTAGATGATGGCAAAAGGCTTGCATCAAAAGAGTTTGATGCAAGACATGACTTTCGTCACAACTTGCATCAAACATGATTTTACAAGACACCTTGCGTCAGATCTAAATACTGCAGTGACAAAGCTCCCTTGCACTAGGGTTACATCAAACAACCCAGTGTGCCAGGCTGCAAGGAGGATTGCACCATAGCGGGGTTGCAACATCCCCTTTAGGAGATTTTGTAAGCCCCACCATGGTGCAGCAAGGATGACCACTTGAATCACCTCCTGGCCAGGTTGCACCAGTGGGGTGCAGTAGTACGGGGGCAATAAGGACACACAAGGTGCATGGGATGTGGCAGTTGGGGTGTTGGTACAGGTTGACATCAGCTTTAGTGCTGTGGCACAGGGCAGGGTGTTATCACAGTGGGCTGAAATAAACATTTTTTGTTTATTTTGAGCCAATACAGTAATCTGCTGTCCCTGGTAGTCTAGTGACTCTCTCCATTCCCCAATATGTAACTATCATCCCTGGTGGTGTAGTGGACCCCCCATCAATCCCCAATCTCCCTCAAGTATAATGATAAAACTGCCCCAGTCCTATATGCCCCTTCATTCCTGATCTCACCCAAACACAAAGCAATAAAAGTACATGGTGGTCTATTGTACTTTCCACCCTCCCCACCCTGTCAAGCATTGCCCAACTATCTTGCTCCCCTCCCATTCCTGCCTCAATCCTGTGGCCAGCACAGCCCTTCACTTACAACCACAGATGGCCCCAGAATGTGTTATCAAGGAAGCATGTACTGTTTCTATAAGCTCCTTGACAGTGCATTCCCTGGCCAGTCATGATAGTGAGCAGAGTGTCCAGGGGGGGGAGCAGGCTGCTAGACTGCCAGGGAAGACATGATTACAATATGGGCTCAACAAAAGTATTCATTTCAGTACTCTATGATGGCACCCCACCAGGTGCCACATCACTGTGACCGACGCCCAGCTATTTTCTGACAGCCCCACTGCCTCCTTCAATTCCCCTGTGCCCTAAGGCCCCTCCTAGCAATGTGTTTTTTAACCCCCAACATGCCAGCCACTCTAGTGTTGCTTTGGGTGGGGGGAAGGGCTGGATACCTGCACCAGTTGCTGCATGTGCACCAAGTGTTTGGAGCACCTTGTGATCTGTGGCAACCCGGTGGGGGGTTTGGTACAGGGACTTTGCATTTTATAAAATCTTTTACAGGGTACCTGGTGTTACATGAGGTCCCTGCACCCTAATTGGTACCCCCAGAGGAACACCGTAGACAGCTAGCATTTAGGCATATGTTATACTAACATATAGGGCTAAGGGCATCTACCGTATAAGAGTAGATGTCAGGATATGTATGCACATCATTGTTATACACTTTACTTTCTAATATATACATGTATTTCTTGCTTATAAGATGTTAGGACAACTGTATCCTTTTAATGATTATGATATATGAGTCGACATTGCCATCTTCTGATGATTTGTATTATTACATGGCTATGTACAAACTGTACCTCTTTGTTTCAACAAAGTGATGACTACTACAAAATTGTATAATGTTATCTTGGGCTGTGGCATCACCTCTAATTTAGCCAATAGGTCTCATCTCTGTAACTAGAAATGTTTCTATCTTACAGTGACCATGGTAATTATCATAGGTATATGATGTAAGACATTACGTCTTCTACCTCAGAGACCCCAGGAGACATGGAGACTCCTTGAGGTATAGGGAGCACTTAGCATTGGCTCCCGATACTATTAGTAAGAACTGCTTAGTGCAACTGTGATTATCCTTTTGGTAGTAATAAATAGGCTTTATTAGTCTTATGCAATATGTCTGTGATTCCTTGCATGCCCATTATTGTCAAAAACCTGAGAGTGAGGTTTAGACCTCTTGACAATTGACGACCGCAAGCAGGCAATATTTGGTGTTTGCAAAGTTTCACTTGTTGCTTAAACTATTCCCTTCCCAATGGGGACTGTAGGTGTGCATTCCTGCATCACCCCTCCCATTTTCCTCCCACTTTGTAATTACTTGCAAAGTCTGGCTGCTTACTGGGTGTGGTCGATGCCAACTCAACCTGCCCCACAGCATTTTTGAATTGCAAGCTCACAAGTGCACAGTAGCCTGACTGTGGATAAGTGTGCCTGTTGTGGATCGATATACAACATGGCATCTTTTCACGGTTTGATTTTTTGTTCCCTCCCACACAATGGCCACCGTATCAAATATCTGCACAGAACTGAGACTCGATGTCTCAAACTTCCTTGCCTTCCATGGATGATGGGCTGACTTCGCATGGGATGCAAGTCAATCTGATAACCCTGTACTGGGGATTTCAACCCAGTACACAGAGACAAGACAAACAGCCAGAAAGCGAGAAGCCATAGGGCTGTTGGTTGCAGCTCTCTGTGCTGCTTTGTAAGCCTTCGGAGTGAGGTTTCGATCCCTTGAACTGCAAATCTCATCTCTTAAGCAGGTGATGGGATTGCAGGAAACTGAATGTGTGAGAAGACAGCAGGATTTGGAGTCTGAACTCCAGACTCTGCAAAATGAAAATGATTCCCTTTTGCATCATTCTGCTCAGGCAGGCGAGCAGGAACTTTGTATGTTGAAACAGGAGTGTGAAAGTTTAATACAAGATAAGAGTCAGGCTTTGCAAATGAATGACTTGTTAAGTAGAATGCATGAACAAATACTTGATGAGTTGGAAGAGTTACAGGACAAGATAAACCAGCTACGTAATGACTTAAGTTTAACTATTAGGGACCATCATGAATTGAGCACTGCATATAGAGTGTTACAGAAGCAGATGCAGGATGAAATGGATCCAAAAGTTGCAAAAGTGAGTCATGATGAATGTGAATCCAAAATGGCAAAATTGTGCCATCAGTGGGAGGTACTGGCTGGTCATGTCAAGGTGATGGGAGGAGTAGCCCCTGCCTTGATGAAGTCATCTGAAGGGGAGGAGTCAGATGACAACATTTCTCAGTACAATGCCCAGCCACACCCCTTCCTGCCATCCACAACATGTTGGGCCCCCATCACATGACACCTATACTCTATGTCATCGATGGTATGATGCACATCATGGGTGACACACACGACGTAATTTCATGATGGGGGCAGGCTCACACCTAGTGCTGATGGCACCACCAATTGCTGTTATTAATGTGGAAGACAGGCAGGAGACATAGAAAATGATTGAGAGTGCCTTAGTCACCATGCCCATTTCTGAAAAGAATAAATGGGTTCTCAAGATCCATATTAGACAGCTTCTACATGGGGCTGGTACTCAGGAGGCCATGGTTCATACTGTGGCTGAAGCCACAGCTCAGGCAGCCCTAGATGGCACCCGATTTAATCTATATCCATTTGATCATCCCAATAATCCCCTACAAATGGCCTACTCTCTTCAGGAAATAGCTGACAGCCTATCTCAGATGAGCCCGTCCAACGTCAGTTGCCACTTGGACAAGGTACGTGCTACATGTGAAATGCTTAGTCTTGCTGCAGACTACCAGGTCCAGATCCTATGCCAGACCATTGATCCTGGACTATGGGCGAAACTCCGTGATGCTGTCCACCAGGATGGCTACACCACCTTTGATGAAGTAGCAGCTGATCTCATTTCTGCACACAGTCCAGGTGTAGTAAGAGTGATGCTGTCATACCCTGTAAAACAGAATGCAAAAGAAAGTCCAATGACTTTCCACCAGAGGCTCTGGATGGCCTACCAAGCAGGGAAGCACCTTGCAGGAGAAGCTGCAGATGTGGACTTCAATGAATACAAGACCCTGTTTCTTAAGAACATGATCCCTGCAGTAAGAGAAAAGGTAGAGCCAACCCCCTATCCCACCACGGAGAGATCTTCTGATATTCTTCGGAAAACAGAGAGAGTTTATCAACTCTACATACGTGATTCAGGATCCGGTTCCAAAATGGTAGTTGCCGTGGAAGCCATCCCAGAGGCCATGACACACTACATGGTGAAAGGGCAATCCCAAGAGAAACAACCCCTCCACCACACAACCAACACCCCCAGCAGGCCCAACAACAACAATAATCATGGGGTGTGAACCGGAACTACCACAAAAACAAGAAACACCATAAGAATAACAAGGGTAAACCACAAAGATTAGGCCCTTCATATAGGGAAATAGCCGATGAGAACTGGAAGTTCTGAGACCTTCTTGGACAAGCGCGCTCTGTAACGGATGCCATACCTGTTTGGACCCTTGCAGCAATACAACCAGGAGAATAGGCCTCAACAGGCTGCAGAGACACCAGAGTCCAGGCTCTCAGGCCCTTATAGGCCTGAACCCAGAAGTAACTCCATATATAGTATCAGTGCAGCATGGAGAGATGTTTCAAAGGAACCAGGCCCAGAATCTCTCTCAACAATTCCCCCATGCTTCCACTGGTACAGATTGGCAATTACAGGCCCCAGTCCAGATTGTAAACAGGCTAGTCTTGGAAACAAACAGAAGGCCCTTCACGGAGGCCAAGGTCAGGGGCTGCTTACTGACAGTACTACTGGATACAAGCGTGGCTGTGTCTGTATTAGAGGATGACCACCCAGACACATCACCTTGGTCCACCGGATGGAGGACCAACATGTCTGGTGTAGACGGAACTAGGTTGCCAGCATAATGCTCCATGCCACTATCTGTGACACTGGGACACCTGAAAGTCTATCATACATTTCAGCTAATGGTACTGCATGATCACCCTAGTATAATTGAAACTGACTTTTTGTCACCACATGGTTGTGTGGTAGACCTGGCCAACATGTTACTGATACAAATTCAGGGACAATATCACACCATCATGATCCCTGACTCACATGTGGTTGCAGCAATATCTGCCAACAACAAAGAGTATGATGTCATAGATTTGTTCAAGAACCACAAGCTTTTCCTAAAGCTCTTCCCCATTCTACAAAGACATCTGGAGGCATTCGCCACCAGCAAGCATGATTGTGGCAGGATGCATGCTGTCATTGAAGTGACAGGCCCAGCACATGAGAGGCAGTGGCAATATCCCTTTCCACCTGAGGCCTTGCTTTCTCTTAGTGAAACAGTAAAATCACTCCTCAAGCAAGGTGTGATCAGGACATGTGTTTCCACTGCAAATTCCCCAGTGTGGCCTGTGAAAAAACCCATGGGTGCCTGGAAACTTGCTATTGACTACAGGAGACTTAACCAGGTCACCCCAGTTGTGCCCCAACTGTGGCATCAGCACCAGATGTGCTGCAACTACTGACCCCTGACCAACAATGGTGTAGTGCCCAGAATCTCTCCAGTGGTTTCTGGTCATTGCCATTGGCCCCAAGAGTCAATATAAGTTTGCCTTCACCTTTTAGGGCAGGCAGTACATGTGGACCTGCTTACAACAGGAGTTCCACAACAGCTCCTCCCTGTTCCATTTACACATGATGGACACCCATGAGGGTTTCTCTATACCCAGTGTCTCTTGCAGTAAGTGTATGACCTGCTGTTGGCCACAGCCACACAGGAACAACACTTGGATCTCTTGGACAAACTACTGACCCTCTTCCAGAGGGCAGGCCTCAAATGTAACCCTGCAAAAGCACAGCTATGTCAGAAAGAGGTACTCTTTCTAGACCTGAGGATAACAGACCAGAGCCGAAGCCCTACCTGGAAGAAGATACAAGGATTGCAAGACTTGCCACTGCCCACTAGTGTGGCTACTCTTAGAAGGTTTCTAGGTATAGTAAATTATTCTAGAGATTTTATTTGTGATTTTGCTCTGTATGAATTACTGAAAAAGGACATCTCCTGGAATCGGGGTCCCATTTACACCCAAGCTGTGACATCACTAAAACAGGTCTTGGCCTCAACTCCAGCTTTGGTCAACCCCAATCCAGCCTTGCCATTCCATCTGGAGTGCGCCACCTCTGACCTTGCTATGTCTGCAGTGCTGGCCCAGAAGGTTCATGGCACCCTGAGACCCACTACATCATTTTTTTTTTTTTTAGTCTTTGGTAACCGGGTAAGGCCCACTAGGCACAACTGCCTGTTTTCAGGGGTGACCTTGGAGCACTGGGTGGTTCAGTGATTTGCTCAGAGTCACACAGTATGCAAGGGGAGGTTGTGAGAATCAAACCCAGGTCTGTTCTGCTGGATGTACCAAGTTCATTCACAGCTCGTTATTCTACTCTCCAGGCTATACTGCCAGCATATGCATCACAACTCTTAATCCCAGTAGAACAGAAGTACAGCCTTTGTGAAAGGAACCTTCTGGCCACATACTGGGCCATCAAGCACTTTCTGTATATCATTGGATACTCTCCTCTGATTATAAGCACAAACCACAACCCAACAACCTTTCTGCTATCAGACAGAGTAAAGGATGGGTCAGTTTCTAATACCAGGCTGACACACCGGTCTCTCCTTCTCCAGGACAGGGATATTAGGCTTCACCCTATCAAAATGCTATCCATGCTGGCACGTGGCCTCCTTTTCCAAGGAGAATGCCATGACTATACACTGCAGTCACCTGGTCTACCAGATCCAGGTCCTTTCTTCCCTGCTATACCACAACTACTTGAGAACACCTCATTGTGCCACGTCTTTACAGACAGCTCAGCTTCCTACTGTCAGGGAGAACAGATAGCAGGAATGGGCACATTAGTCATCTACCCTTATGGTAACACTGCTAAGATTTCTAAACATTGCAGTGTGGCATCATCACAGTATGCTGAGATGGCAGCAGTGGCCTGCGCCCTTGAGTTCATCAAGCATGGAACCAAGGACACCATTATTTTTACAGACTCTAACTGGGTCTGTTACTCCCTTACAGAATTCCTTCCTTTCTGGCAAAAGAACTCCTTTACCTCCTCTGATGGCAGCCCAGTGAAACACAAGGAACTGGAAATACACATTCATTCACTGGCACAAAAGTTTGGACACAAAGTCTATGTACACAAAGTTAAGGCCCACTCCATACACAACCCCTATCATGCCTTCAATGACACTGCAGATACCCTTGCAAAGGAAGGGGCCTGAGGGGGGGACACCTGGATGATGGACCATCCAGAGGCCAGAGCGGCCATGCACATTGCATCAATCAGGAAGAAACCTGAACCCTTTTCCCACTTGGATTTGTCAGCAGCCCAGCATGCTGACTCTGAACTCAAAGATGTGTTCAGATTTTTGAATAAAGGTACGGAGAAAAATCTACCTATCCACAACCCATACCGAAGGCATGAAGGTAAGTTACACCTGTCCTCAGATGACAAACTCATCTGGTATCAACCAGATGACACCCCCACCAAATTGTGGGTAGTACCACATCATCTTCAACCTGAATTTCTGCACCAAGTGCATGATACCCCCACTGGTGAATACCAGGGAGTAGAAAACACACTCCAAAGGCTCAAGACCCTGCCTGGTGGCCTGGTGTCAGTAAAGATGTCAAACAGTTCATAGACAACTGCCTTGTTTGTGTGCAAAACAACCCTATTCCTACCAAAACATAATGCAAAACTGCTACCACAAAGGCATTCCAGCCTGTGCCATGCCATACAGATTGATTTTATTGGTCCCTCGACCAATACCAGCAGAAACAATAAATACACCTTTGTGGGAACTGATTTCTTTTCCAAGTGGGTCGAAGCTTTCCCCACTAAAATGTACTGCTAAAACCACTGCCAAAATCCTGGTGGAACAGATTTCATCCAGATGGGGCCTACCTCTCAAGGTAGACTCAGACAAAGGAACCAGTTTTACAAGTGAGTTGATGAATGAAGCACTTGAACTCCTTGGAGTTCATCAGAAGTTCCACATACATTACCACTCACAATCTTCAGGTCAAGTAGAGATAGCAAACAGATGGATTAAGCAAATGCTTTCCAAATTCATTGAGAACAATCCCAAGGATTGGGATTCCCTACTGCTGTTACTCCTTATGGCAATATGGGGTACACCCTCAGCTACCACACAGCTGACACTCTTTAAGGTGATGACTGGTAGAAATATGAGATTACCTGAACACCTGTTGTTTGACCTGCACACCACAATGCAGACCATGTGTCTGTAGACCAATATGTGGAAAATCTTAGGCAAGACCTCATACACACTCATTTGTATGCTGCTAGCTGCATGGGCAAGGCCCAGCAACAGTCCAAAATATAGTTTGACAAACACACGCAAGAAGTGGATTGGAAAGTCAGGGATCAGGTAATGGTTCTCAGATTTGTACACCCCACACACTCCTTCTCCAATAAGTGGGAAGGAACCTACCCCATTGTCAACAAGATCAGTCCAGCAGTCTATTAGGTTAGACTCATACAAAACAACAAACTGACTGACAAATGGTTATGTGCAAACCAGCTGAAACTGCATAAAGGAGTATAATTACTTTTCCTCACCCCACTGGGTGGAATAGTGCTAATTTACTAATGTATGATTTTCCTTTTCAGATACACTGACATGATAGCTATCTTGTTCCATTTTCTCCTCATCTCAGAAGTTATCCCCTGCATCCAAAGCACAGTCAAGCACCTCCTTCCTCACCTTGATCCACCTGCAACTACCCCAGAGGGAGTGTCTATCAGTATTCCCAACAATTTGATTACTGTCCAGGAAGGTTCAGATGCCTACCTCACTGCCTTGGTTGTTGCTCCTTATAAATCTACCCTACAAATCAAGTGGCAAACCACATCTCAAGGACAAATACTCCCCGTGGCCAAGCTTTCCAAGGGAACTTTCCATGTTTGGCCCAATGCAAAATTATTCCCAAATGGTTCTTTGTCCTTGCTCCAAACCTCTCTTAGACATTCTGGTTTATACAATATTACTGTCTTAATTGACCCCTCATATTGTAGTTCCTTGTCTAAATGCTCTGCCAGGAAAGTTTGTGCTGTACATAACATGGCCTCTGCTGCCATGCATCTCTCTTCATTACCCCCTACTGACAAACAGCTTTTGGAATGTTCAAAACACACCCCTGGCCCTTGTAGTGGTCTCACAGCCACTGTCTTACCTGGTACACTTATTAACAACTTACAATTTATGCATATACCTGTGTTGTTTAACTTGACTTACTGGAATATGAGAGAATTTGGTATGCGTCATACTACTAATACTTCATTGTTTTACAGTACTGTGTTACTTGATAGCTTAGCAGCTTTTCAAATCCGTAACTAAGTCCCTATTGCCGGGGTACACACCACCGAGCATAGAAACAATTTTAGGAGAAAACCTAATACTGATGATCAAAGTCATAAACGCAATACACGTGCCGCATCTGATGTCACTGGTGCCACAGGCACTGTAACTGGTGTTTTTGGTACAGCCATGTCCATCTGGAACAAAGCCAACATTGCTGCTATCAAATCCCATGCCCAGAAATTCCAAACTGGTTTGGTAAACGATATTATACCCCCATTATTGTATGGTGTGGATGGCCTTAGTCAGGAAGAAAGATATACTGTTTATAATACAGAGGATAATGTATGGTCATCAATGGATCTTCTGCATTATTACAAGGTGTGCCTACAGGTGTGTGCTAACAGATTACTGCTGCAATCTTCTGATTCAAATTGTCTTTTGCAAGGTATATCTTCTGTTACTGCTTTATTTTTCTCTGTAGCAAAGTGTTTCTTACAGGGTATATCTTCTCTGAAATTATTACAGGTGGAGCTTACATTTTTGTGACTTTTTTTATCATTGGGCTAAGCAAAATTACTGTTTGACACTGTGTTTTATTTTATTCTTGTTTTTTTTTTGTTTGTTTGTTGAAAAGGTTTGTTGTCTCAGAGGTGTTTCAGTCTCCTTCTCACATTGAAGGAGCTAATTACTTTCCTCCCACAGCTCTTCCAAAGGATTAGGTGTGTAGGTGGGGGGGAGGTGGAGCTGGCAAACGGTCAGTGATTTCCAACAGAAAGAAGGGTTAAAAAGTCAGGTCAGTTGATATCTTGGAGGTAGAAGACTTGGTTTGCTGGCCAAGGCACCTAGCTTCACCTGAGCTCTTTCCTTCTAAGACTGCTTGAAAGGCAGAGTAAAGAAACTTACCAGAGCAAGGGAAAAGGATTAAGACTTATTTTGGCTAAGCAGATTTACTGTGTGGTGTTGTTTTAATTTTTTACTCACAGGGATTGCTACTGTTTGTTGCTAACATTTCATTGTTTTATTTTTCTCTGTAGCAAAGTGTTTCTTACGGCGTTTATCTTCTCTGAAATTATTGCATGTGGTGCTTTATAGGTTTTACAGTTTTATCTAACATTAGGATAAGCTTTCAGGGTTACTGCATTTGTTGTTGACTGATTGTTTCTGCTCTTACCTCCTTGTTCTTTTGTCCATGGTTCTTCTTTTTTGGCAGGGGAAGGGCCCAGCCACCCACTCCCATCCCCAACCACCCCACACTACACTCCTTTTATAGGGTACCACAGTTGTGACATCTCCTGTGGCAGAGCAGGAAGGGGTGGAGCAGTGGAGCCTCCACAAGGTGAGTTCATTTACAGGGGCACTAGTAATTTAACTTGTTATAACAAGTTAAACAAAACACAGTCAAACCATTACTTGCATTCATTTTTTTTTCCTTTTTTTCCTTCTAATTATTCTGACTAGGTTATAAACCCAGCAACTTATCTAGAATGGATATCATTAACTGCAGGTACTGTAGAACAATTTTCAGAAGGACAGTCTTACAGGATTTAGGACACTGTCCTACATGCTGGGCCTTTGGAGATCTTAGGGCTCAGTTCCAAGCAGCATGGGCAGAGATTGCACACCTCAAATTTCATATTCAAGAGGAAATACATTATAAGAACCACCCGCCATTTCCCCCGCATCCAACAGAACAACCTCGACTGCAGAGGGTAGTTAGTCCAGGAGGTTGGAAGGTGGTTAGGAGGGGCAAATCGGGTGTCCCATCACTCTCTGCTCTCAACATATTACCTCCAAAAACCATATAAACACTCCAAACAGGTATCTGCCTCTATCTCTGAAATCAAACAAAGAGGCAGAAGACACTGCAGAGCAGGACACTGCAGCACAGGAGCTAGCTACAGCAAAACTCACCCAAATCAGGAACCAAAACAAAAAAAGCAAAAAGGAAATCTAAAAAACTTCTGATCATAGGAGACTCCATGATTCGGGGAGTTGATACCCATCTCCAGCCAGGGGTAATGGTCAGATGTCTCCCAGGTACATCAGCATGGAGAGACACTGACTGCATTGCTAAAATTGTTCACAAAGCAGGAGAAAACATTGATGTCCTAGTACACATAGGGACTAATGATCTCGCCAACCGGTCAGTTGTGGAGACCAAGGAACACCTGACCAGGCTGGGTGACAAACTATCATCTATTTGATCCAGCATTTCCTTCCCTGAGATCCTGCCAGTCTGGGAGAGGGGAGCAGATGGACAGAAGTTCAGAGAAGGGGAGATAGGGGAGCTAAACAAGTGGCTCAAGGGGTTGTGCCAGGTAAAAGGACACAGATTTGTAGGGAACTGGCAACAGTTCTGGGAGCCAAAGTTCTTTAATTTGATGGACTGCATCTGACTAAGGAGGGAGTCAGTGCATTGGGGCAGAAGTTTGATGTCTTTGCAGAATATTTAAACTAGCAAATGGGGAGAGGGGTGAAGCACCCCATACGTCAAATGGGAAGAACACCCCTCCCCCCTCAGCTAGCGGTCAAACAGGGATTCAGCATGTTTGCAGTTCATTCGCATCACCAGGTAAGAAAAAAGGTTTGTCTCCCCATATGACGCACAGGGGTAATGCCAAACCTCACCCAACAACTAACACACCAAAATCTGGCCAATGGAAAATCATGTACACAAATGCTCACAGCCTGGGAAATAAAATCCCAGACCTGTAGGCAATAATGTCAGAGGCAAAACTGGACATAGTAGCAATTAGTGAGACATGGTTTACCAGTAACCACACTTGGAGACTTCAGTACCTGGCTATGTATTGTTCAGAAGAGACCGAGTGCAAAGGGGGGAGGGCCCTGTATGTCCATGAAAATATCAAAGCTACAGAAATTCAGAATACACATAAGGAGCCAGAAGAACTGTGGGTCACCCTGGAAACAGGAAATGGGACAGCCATGAGAACTGGGGTTGTCTACAGGCCCCCAGGCCAGGGGGAGGACATAGACACATTACTGTTAGAAGATATACAAAACATGACAGCTAAAGGGGAGGTTCTGATAATGGGAGACTTCAACATGCCAGATACAGATTGGTCAATACCAGCAGGAACATCTGCCAGAACTAGACACATAGTGGATTCCCTGCAGGGGGAGGGCCTCAAACAACTGGTACCGCAACCCACAAGAGACTGGGCTATCCTAGATCTATTACTGACTAACAGGGAAGGGATCACAGATCTCCAGGTAGAAGGTCACCTGGGGGCCAGTGACCATCACATGGTATGGCTCAATTTGGCTACTATATCTAAATCATCCCATTCCAAGGCAAAAATATTGGACTTCAGAGGAGCTGACTTTGATAAGATGGCCAGCAGAGTTAAGCTAGCCCTGGCAAAAAGAAACACAGGTGAGGGGGTAAAGGCAAAGTGGGCAAGCATTAAGGATGCAATACTTAAAGCAACATCCCATTGTGTTAGACAGAAAAGGAAGTGCAAAAGAAGAAGGAAACCACTTTGGTTCTCAAATACAGTAGCAGAAAAGGTCAGTGCCAAAAGGCTGGCTTTCAGAAAATATAAGGGAACACAGCGGGATGAAGATAGGGAGGCATACCAAACTGCCCTAAGGGAAGCAGGGAAGGTAGTAAGGCAGGCAAAGTCCCAAACTGAGGAAACACTAGCACAAACAGGAAAAGAAGGTGACAAGACTTTCTATAGATACATTAATGAAAGGAGAAAGTCCAGAGGGGGTATTGCTAAGCTTAATGGAGAAAAGGGAGCATGTGAGGAGGAGGACCCTGTAAAGGCATCTATCCTAAATAGATACTTTTGCTTAGTATTTACTGAAGAGCAGGTTGGGCAGGGCCCACAGCTCAGCATCATGGACACAAGGGGGAGGGAGGTGAGCACTACTCCCTTCACAAAAGAAAGGGTCCTACAAGAGCTTGCTAAGCTCAGTGTGGACAAGGCAATGGGACCTGATAGCATACATCCCAGGGTACTTAAGGAGCTAAAGGTGGAACTAGCAGAGCCATTAGCAGAACTGTTTAGTGAGTCTCTGAGCACAGGAGAGGTCCCAGAAGACTGGTGAAGGCTCATGTGATCCCGTTCCACAAGAGTGGTAGCAGGGAGGAGGCGGGAACTACAGACCAGTCAGTCTTACCTCAGTAGTGGGCAAGATTATGGGCCATCTTAAGGAAAGGATAGTGCAACACCTGGAATCCATAGGGACACAGGATCCAAGACAGCATGGGTTTACAAAAGGAAGGTCCTGTCAAACTAATCTCATAGATTTCTTTGACTGGGTAACCAGAGTGGTGGACCAAGGGGGAGCAGTTGATGTTGCCTACCTTGACTTCAGCAAAGCTTTTGACACTGTTCCACATAGAAGATTGATAAATAAGCTGGGTAGGCTTGGGATGGGTCAGAAGTTGGTCAACTGGGTGGCAAACGGGTTGACGGACAGAAAACAGAGAGTGGTGGTAAATGGTATACAGTCAGAAGAGATGCAAGTCACAAGTGGGCAATTCAGGGATCAATCCTAATAATCCTCTTCAACATCTTCATTAGTGACCTTACAGATGGACTAGAGGGTAAGGCTTGTCTGTTTTCAGATGACACCAAGATCTGCAACAGAGTAGATGATCCAGATGGGGTGGGCAGAATGAGAAGAGATCTGGATAAACTAGCAAAATGGTCAGAAGAGTGGCAACTGGAGTTTAATGCAAAGAAGTGCAAAATCATGCACATAGGGAAGAGAAACCCTGAAGCCACCTATAGGGGGAGGGGAGTTGCTAGCAGTCACAAAGGAAGAAAGAGACTTGGGCATCATCATCACTGATGACCTGAAATCATCCAAGCAGACCTCTACAGCAGTAGGTAAGGCTAGGGGTGTTAGGGTGTATTAGTAGGGGTATCAAAGTCGTAAGAGAGAGGTAATAATCCCTCTTTACAAGACACTGGTTAGGCCCCATCTGGAGTACTGCATGCAGTATTGGAGGCCACACCTTCACAAAGGCATTAACTCAAATTGAGGCAGTCCAGAAGGGCACCAAATGGTGCAGGGACTGCATCAGAAGACATATGAGGACAGATTAACAGAGCTCAATATGTATACCCTTGAGCAAAGGAGGGAGAGAGGTGATATGATCGAGGCATTCAAACACCTTAAGGGCATTAACAAGATGAAAGAGTCTAACATGTTTAAATATAAGAAAAATAGCAGGACAAGAGGACACAGCATGAGATTAGAGGGGGCCCATTAAGGGGGAATGTGAGGATATTCTTTTTCACAGAAAGGGTGGTGGATGCATGGAATGGCTTACCACAAGAAGTGGTGGCTATGAATACAGTGCAAGGCTTCAAACAGGCATGGGATAGGCATAAGGGAGCAATACACATGACTATGAATAAATAGGCCACTGACAGAGCAAAGGCCGCTGGCATATTTATAAGGTAGAAAAAGAAATGGGCAGACCGGATGGGCCTTGCGGTCCTTATCTGCCATCATCTTCTATGTTTCTATGTTTCTATGTAATGGTTAACCGGTTTGTTAACCATCGAGATGTTACCAGGGCAACCATGTAAACTTCGAGAGCGATGCTTGAGAGGTTCAGGTCACCATGGCAACCTCAAGATGAGTTAAAAAAAGGGTTACCCATCGATGTACTGTACACTATATTTTATAGTGTATGATACAATTTAGGTTTTTTACAAAAGAAAGCAGCTCCTTACTGCAGTTTTTTTAAGTTGCCACTGTTATGCACTCAGCACCATGGCTGTTTCATGGTCATCCAATCCATTTGCATACATGCCCAGACTGTTACCGGTTGTTAACCCATCGATGTGACATGTCATCGATAGGTTAGCAACATCGTGATATCACATCGATGGTAAAATGTTGTTATAAAAAGGTAGAGTTCTACCTATAACAATGTTCTACCATACATTATATGCATGATATTGCTAAGGCATTTACAGATTCTAAACATAAGATTAATGCAATTATTGCACAGAACAATAAAGAAGCAGATAAGCAATACATTGCCCATGAGATCTTATGCTCAGCCTATGGCTCTTACATTATCACTACCATCAATAATCTCTTCCGTCATCTAGACTCTGGAAGAATCCCTGATATCATACATGATAGGCATATCTCCAAATGGTATTATCCTCAGTGTAAATCCTCTAACTGAATTGCCATGTGTATGCTATTGACTTTAACTGTTACAGTTTCTACTGCTAGGAATTTGGGTTTTGTGACCAGGCACCCCAATACTTGTCCATGTTTCACTTCTAAGAAATGTTCAATTGAGGATACTATGTTTGTGTCTGTCACTGTTTCTTTACCACATTTTGATCCTACTACAACTATATTTGATAAACTCGCATCTGTGCACTCCATTTGGCACCTTGATGAAGATATCTACAGAGAACACCTTGATTTGCCTCCTGTTTTGGTTTTTCATCCTCTTCTGGACGCATGGGTCTTGCCGCACATGGACTGCTGTGTGAAGAAAGGGTATATTTATTTGTGTCGATGTGATGTATTTGATGTTATTAAACCTGTATGTGGCTATTCCCCAGACAGTATCAACTGGTCCTTTTTCATGGACGATTACATCACCACTAATGGCACAGAATACCAAAACTCAACATCTGCTCCAGATGATTCCAAGTTATACCAGTCTTACCAGGAAGAGGCTCACCACCTGTCAATTCGGATTTCAAAACAGACTTATACTTGGCCAGTACAGTTGCAAAAATGGAGACTGCCTACAGTGAAAATGCAATATAATTTAGATGGCGAATATTGTATAGTTCCAAATTATAAGTTATGCACCTATGGTCTAGAGACTTGTTCTATTGATACTTCAAATTTCTGATTCGTGCCCCATCAGAAAAGTTTTTGGGCACACAGTTATTACCCCTGTTCCCCTTATGGATGTTGACATCATTCATGGTAATCCTGATTATCTGCTTACTCTTTCAGAGTATTTAGCTTATTTTAATGTGCACATTAATCCTTTAACTTTGACATTAAAATCACTTTTAGACAGAAAAGACACCCACCTCATACACATCAGCAATAATATTTCCAAAGCTAATGAAGTTGTTCTTGCACTTATTAATGATGGTGATATGAATAATGCACTTACTTACACTTGGTTTTTTGTTATTATACATGCATTTTTTATATTTTTTCTCATTATTATGCTTTGCTGCCTACATCACACATTATGCCAACACTGTGAGCAGTTGGAGTTCCTTTACAATGCTTGCACATCGGGTCTGAAAATGACCCCTGCTCCCTATCCACTTCCTTACTCTTGCTGTGTTGTCCCTTGTGAGATAACAAGGGGGGAATGTTACACAAGGTCCCTGCATCCTAATTGGTACCTCCAGAGGTACACCGTAGACAGCTAGCATTTAGGCATGTGTTATACTAACATATAGGGGCTAAAGGCATCTACCATATAAGAGTAGATGTCAGGTTATGTATACACATTATTGCTATACATGTTACTTTTTAATATATATATATATATATATATATATATATATATATACACATGTATTTCTTGCATATTTCTTGAACTTGCTGGGGTTGCTCATGGCCACTCACTCAATCAGAAGCATGGCCACTGCAGTTGTGAGTACTGTACAGATGTTCACAAAGCACTACAGCCTTGATATTGCCTCTAGAAGGAGGGAAGGCTTTGGTCTAACTGTGCTTCAAGGCATCCTTTCTTAGGTTTTTTTGGCCTCCTGCCATTCAGACTGTCTCTATGTCAGAACTGTTTGGGACTCGCTTCATAGGTGTAACCTGATGAAAAAGACATCCCCAAGGAAGACAGAAAAGTTGTTATGTAAGAACTTACTGTAACAGTAGATCTTAGAGGATATCTCTTTCCTCAAGTCATGCCATCCCACCCTCCATTCCCAGGGCTATCTGTCTCCAGACAGACTTTCTGTTTACTCTCACCCCTTCTTATAGCAGGTCTCCTTTCTCTCTCTCCTCAGTTCCCTAGTGGGAGGCCTAGTTTGTATGGTCTCCGACAGGGGAAAGAACAGAGGAGGGAGAGGGGGTGCCCACACTTATGTAGGATAAAGGATATTGGCATGTAACATCGGTGTGGCCAGCCCCTACTAGACTACTAAATAAAAGCTTCCATGAGATCGTATGCCTGATGGCTAAGTGCCATAGAGGTCACCTGATGAAAGAGTTTCCCTTGAAAATCTACTGTTATGATAAGTTCTTATGTAACCATTATTCTATCTTCTTCCTGCTCCTTAACACACCCTGTCCCTCTGTTTAGTTCTACCCCTTGAACATCCTAGCAGTCTTTCCTTTGTCATCTTACTCCAGATAGGGTGTCTCCTGACTTTCTCTTTTACCCTTGCTTTTCTATTTACTACCTTGTTTACATTCCTCCCCGCTCTCCTCTACCTCTTTACTAATTTTAGATCTTTCCACTTAGTGCTCCATTGGAAACCTTATTTCACCTTACCCAAGATAGTGTATCCCCCCAATTCCCACTAGGGGCCTGTCTTCTACCTTTCCCTAGAGTGAGTGTAATAACAGAAGTGATCAGGTACCTTCCCCCAGTTGACTGGCAGAGACCCCTGCTTCCCTTCTTCCTTGTGCAGACACCTGCTGATGCCTAAAAGGGCAGTACCTGTTCCATGCCTTACTGTTCCACTCACTCACTAGAACATGAGGGTGCTGCTCGCACTAGACAAGGGACATGGTTTTATGGGAACAGGTCAGTATCCACCAGCTATCTGTCCAGTATGTAACCCCTCAAAAATGTGGGGTTTTCCTGGGTTCCCTGAACTTAGACACAGACTACTGCAGCCATCTAGTTGTTTTTTCTCATTGTTGGGGTTAGTCTCCCTAGAATCCATGGCTACTTCCATATTGGTGACCCTTGGCCCACACAGTATGACCAGTTAGGAGACTAACAGTCTGAAGACAGATCCTGGAGGCCTCCGGGCAAGAGCTGATCCTTGGATTCTACCACCCATTGAAGATTCAGTGGGGTGTCAAGGTTCTCAAATGACAACCAAATGTGCCAATTGGTGTTTACCACAGAAATGAGATGTAAGATGGGAATGGAGTTCTAGGGGGAAGATCAGCAAAATATCTCAATGTTAAAGTCTAACTTTTTCCCTATAACACATTCAAGGTGGTTGGGCATGCTTTGGAGGGTTTCTATGATGACCACACCCCTTATTTTTGGATACTCACCAAGAAGCCATCTCCCCATGATATATCCTAAATGTCAGGAAGCAGGTGAAGATTTTTATTACTCTTTGAATATTTTAAGTAACTTGAAGCAAGTCATCACAGGCAAACTCAAAATGTTCTGAGAGAAGAATAGCGTGGGAGATGTTGGAAAGCACAATTATAGAGAAAGAAATAATAAACATATAAAAAGTGAAAAAGTACTAAAATTAGCACCCTCTTTATCCATAGTCAGTGTGGGCTGGTAGAAGCCAGAATCGTCATCTTGTAAGAGACAACCCATTTATTTATATTTGGTTGCAAAATAAAGAGGATGTATATATGAAACATGATACAATAGGATACTGGCATCAGTATCAGAGCACTGTAAGAAAAAGAAAAAAAATGTCTTACCTGATATAGTGACACGCTTATATAATTAAATTAATTTTACAACAGAAATATGAAAGAAAAAAGACTGAAAACTAAAAGCAAAAGTTTTGTATTTAAAGAAGTAATATGGTATGCAAAGTGTTTACATACTGTAAGCATTTCTTAAATGGTTCATATGGGAACATATGTAGGTGAAAGGAATTACAGCACAGTAAAACCGGGCACAGCCAGAAGACCGCGAGTAGTGACAGTGCCTGGCAACAGCACTGCAGACACAGAGGGTGAAAGGAAAAGTACATTAATATAATCCCCTCTGCAGTGGGGCATATGAGGGAGTGGGAGGCAGGCACTCACACCACACAACACCCACAAGTCCTATGCACTCACTTGAGGAGTGCCCACAATACAGCATCCTTGTTCCCATGCCTTCTTAATAGTAAACCCCTAAACAGTATATAATACTGCATTATGCTGTGTATTAAACAGCACTCTACTGCAGTTAGCAAAGGAATAAAAGGTTGCAGGGTTGTGACACAAAACATTACATAGCAGCTTGCATCACTAGATAGTGTATAGGTAACCACATTTGTGATACTCCTAATTATAATAATGATACCTGGTGGGGGGCTATGATAATGGCAAAAAAAAAAATTAAATCATTATAATATTCTTAGTCATGGGATAACACTGAAAATATGTATGTATATATTCTTTGCAAAAAATGCATGAATGCACCAGGCAAGGTTCAAGATATTGCCACAAAAGTATGAAAATGTCTCATTGGAGATTTGAACCCTAATTTCCCACTCCCACCTCCCAAACAACAAAACATTAGGGTTTAGGGTCTCCTGAGTCTTGGCAAATCAATGGGGGGAGGGGTCTTCCTTGGGGTTGTCAACTCTAATACTCACCACCTACCCCCAGCCTACAGCCTGCTGTCCTTAACACAAGGTACAGCTCCAAGCCACTGCCTCATACTAAAACACTCTTCAAAGGTAGAGAAGTATGCCTTGCTAGGTGTTGCCAGTACAGTGTGTTGCAGCTGTCTTCACACAGGGCCTGTAAGAAGATCATGTCTCACCTTTATTGCTTAGGGAATGGGGTGGGCATTTGGGTTGACAACACCAAGAAAGACCCAAGCACTGATTTGTCAAGACTCTGAAGACTCCAAACTGTAATGTTTTTGACTTTACCTGCTTGGGGTGTGGCTGTAGAGTTAGGGTTGGAAACCCTAACTCCAGATTTCCATATTTTTGTGGCATTACATAGAACACTGATAGTGCATTAACACAGTTTATTTGCAAAATAAATTCATTTTTTTAACATAGTCGAATTATATCCTCATTTGTGCAGCTTCTTTTGGGACCTGCATGAATACAAACAGATACACAAGGCCCAAGGGAAGAAAGGGAAGACTTTGTCTCCTTATGGAAGTGCAGGACTGTTGCAGACCCTGTAGTTCACTGAAGTGATGGATACTAAGAATTCATGGGGCTGTATGGTGGGCTGCAGAAGTGCAGGTCTCTGTTCCCTGCAATTCCATATGGCCGCAGATACAGATGCACATAGCAAAGAGTTGATCTGACAGCCAATGCACAGAGCTCTCTGTCACCCACATGTGCAGACATGCAGGGTGCTATGCCAAGAGAAGAGTAGTCTACACTGGCAGGGAGGGAGGTTGTCACATAATGGCAACATCGCTCTTCCCTCATCACATCCAGCTGGGTTAATGAGCTCATTCTGAACTCAGGTCACTGGGGATGGGATACCAAAGCATACTTTGTCGGTTCAAGACTAGCTCTACACACAAACTTTCTTAGTAATGATAATTATTATTTTTTTAATTATAACCCCAAATGTCCAAAGCAGCTGTTTTGTGACTCCTTATAAATGTGACATGCGACATTTATAGTGTGTTGGCTGAAAATGCCATTATGCACCAGAACTGCAAAAACACATCATGTCCAGGTTATAAAAAAGTGACATCTGTCATGTTTATGAGGTGGTGTAAGGAAAAATGGCTATGTTAAAAGGTTACAGTCAAAATATTGAAAATTATCTAACTTATGAGAGATTATTGAAATATTTTATGTGTGTGTGCATGGGGGAGGAATCAACAAGGGACTATTTTCTTTTTTACAGGTAATAGAAAGAAAAAACAACAGTAACAGACATTTTTTTTTTATTGCAGGATAACATTCCAACACTGGAGATTGGGCACCCTAGTGTCAGGCTAGTGTTTTGCAACATCAGGGTGGGCATCCCAGTGCTGCAATGTAGCTATCAGAAATGGGGAGCAGGTGACCTGGTGAGGAAGGAGGTGAAGAAAAGTGATACCTATGGTAGGCACCACAGTTTGCTAATAAAATGTATCATTTAAATTAAACATGGAGAAAGGTGGGTGGGTGACCTAGAGGGGAAAGGAGAGAAGGAAGTGATACCAGTGGTGGGCACCCTGGTCCACTAGTTAGATAGATAGATAGATAGATAGATAGATAGATAGATAGATAGATAGATAGACAGACAGACAGACAGATAGATAGACAGACAGACAGACAGACAAAGCATGAGAGACAGAGAGAGACAGATAGAGCAGGGGATTGTGGGCTCACTGCTTCCACTGAAGCTGACAGTACAACTTCAGCTGTGGCTTAACATTTTAAGAAATTTCTGCTGTTTTCATACTGAGAACATGGGTGAACTGCTCTGCTTGCTATGCTAGGCACCCAGAAACACATTGCGGGACATGTTTAGATGAGTGAGGGGTGTTTAGGGGGTGGTTGCTAAGTAGGAGGTCAGGGAGGGTGGGGTGTGTGCAGAGTTCAGTTCAGTGAGGGATCATTTTCTTTTCTACACATAAAAAAACTAAAGCAATGAAGGATGGTTTTCTTTATTGCACATCCATTACAACTTTGGGGATTGGGCACCCCATGTCAGGCTAGCATTTGGTGGCAGAAGGGGTGGGCACCTTGATGCTGTCAGGCATATAAAGTGAAAGGGGGTGGACCACCTGGAGGGGAAGGGGAAGAAGGAAGTGATACCAGAGGTGGGCACCACAGTCCATTACAGATAGATAGATTGATATGGAGACAGAGACAGGATAGCAGGGGATCACTGGCTCAAAGCTTCAGCTAAAGCAAGCAGGATGACTCCAGCTGAATCTTCAGAATAATAATAAAAAAATAAATGTTGCTGTTCTCATACCAAGAATGCAGTGAATGGCTCCTCTCACTAAGATAGGCACCCAGGATGTTTGGGTCCCCAGAAACATTATTTTCAGGGCAATTTTCAAGCAACAAACACCAGGATCTAGACAAACAGATCCTATTTACCTAGGTCAGGGTGTCTGATTTTTGAAAATACATACTTTTTATGTATTTTCAGTGTTTTTGACTTAAAAAAAGATGGAGACAATCATGATTGGTATGTTTTTCCATATGATCAGTAATTATTTTCCATATCATTAGTATTTTTTTTCCAAATGGCAAATATATCATGAAAGTAAGCCCTTGTGATTTATTTATTTATTTATTTATTGTTCTTGTTTGCATTTGTTGGCTATCCCAAAAACATCCTTATAACTTTGGGACAGAATAATATTTTTTCACAAAATCTTCAAAAGGTACACCCTGAAGATTTCATGAAAAAATCCCACACTGCCTAGGCTGTAGGTGAGTGCAAAAAATTTACAATGTTAAGTATAGGGAAACCAAAATTTTTTTTTTCACTTTTTTGGTGAGCTATAACTCAAAATCTGAATAAGATATAATTGCAAACCTTTTCACATGATGAGACTCTGACAGCCTGACCATGTATGCCATATTTTTGCTATTTCATCAAACAGCATTAAAGTTGTTAATGTGCAGGCATTGGGATTTAACATTAAACAGCGCACTCAACCCTAACTATAGGGTTGCTACTGCACCTCTATACTATGATATGTTTGGCTTTTTTAGACCTATTGATGTCCTGAGGAAGTGGTGTGACATTACACCACAAAATGTTGATGTTTGGTTGATATCTCAACTAGATGGTTAGCACTGGCACAGAAGAAAATATTCAATGAATTGTCAGATGAATGGATCATGTCTCCATTTTTGCTTGGTGTACTACTTAGAGTATATGCAGTGGATCTCTTTTGGTTGTTTGCTTTATATTCTAGGTGTTTGGATGTCCACACTGCTGCTGTGTATTTTAAAAACAAGTTCTGCCAACTAGAAAATTGTACACTTTTGAAATCCTTCAGACAAATTTTAGATTGTAAAATAAAATTGCAGACACCATTTTATTTTACCTTGAGACTTTCCAACCCTCTAGGTAACTAAAAATCAGTAGCAAACAATAACAACAATGAAGTAAAAGTAGCTAAATTATCCAGTAATCTTTATTTCTGTACTGTGATGTCTGCTCTTTAGGGCTGCAGTGGGTGTAACCCTGCAGACCTCTTGCTTTGAGAAAGGACCCCTGCATTCCTTTTGCAAAAAACAACATTTTGGAGTGACAAAAAAGTCACCTCTGTGTTGGACACTCTGTGGTTGCACTATTTTGTTTTACTTTCCGCAGTCCATGACCACTGAAGTACATAACTCCCAACCTGACCATCCCTTTCAGTCCCCTCCACACACCCCCAGAAACATAATAGTGATGCTGGGGGTGCCCAATCTCCCAGTGTCCTGATCACAAAACCCCCCCTCCACTACCGTGCATGCTCGGTTGTGTTTGTTTTTTTACATATATTTTAATAGTTTCCCCCACCATTGTCCATGAGGTGGGGTCATAAGATGGCTATGTTGAAAATGCGGTGTAAAAATATATAAACAAAGTTATAAACCTACATTGAATTTTGCCAGTGCAGCCTTGTAAATTTGGTAATTTTCAGTATTTTTACTCCAAATTTACAACATAACCATATATTTCCAGCACCTCACGAATGTGGCAGCTGTCATTTTTCAAATTCTAACCAAAATGTTTTTATTTTTATTTATTTTTTTACATCCTGAAAGGTGATTTCACGGTCCCTGAACAAAATCACCTTTCAGGCAGGAGCTGAACATTTTCTCTGCCCTGGTTCATGAGGTAGTGCCATAAGAAGGCTATGTTGGAAATTTGGTGTAAAAATATTAAACTCCCAAAAAGTTATGAGCCTGTGTTGAATTTTGCAAATACAGGCATGTACGTTTGGTAATATTCAATATTTTGACCCCAAAAATGTCAATATGGCAATTTCTTTATAGCACCTTATGAATGTGACAGCTGTCATTTTTCAACTCCTGCCCAAAATGTGTTTTAGCATCCCGAACCTGATTTCACAGTCCCAGTGCAAAATCACCTTTAAGCCAGGAGTTGAACATCTTCTCTGCCCGTCTTCATTAAGCAGGATCATAACAAAGCTATGCTGAACATTTGGTGTAAAAATATTAAGAAACAAATTTATAGTATTTTTACCCCACGTGTCTCAGCTGCAGCCCTACTAGCTCTGGCCAGACTGTTTTGTTGGCCATGTAGCTTGTTGGTTACTTTCTGCCCGATAGGAACTGTGCTCAACCACCTCACCCCCAACACCACCTCTTGCTAACTCACTCCAACTGTCAGTCAGACTGCCACACTGCTCAAATATAAAGAACTCAGATTTACACTAGAAATCATCAAAATGTTTCAAATACCTGCATTTGAGGTAATTTTAAATACAGAAATGTCTTTTGCTCCATCCTGTGAACAGCCACATCATTATGTTGAGAAACATCTGGGGCTGGCAGTATAGCCTTGGGGTTAGAGTAATGAGCAGCGAATGTGCTTAGTACATCCAGCAGACCTGGGTTTGATTCCCACAACCTCCACTTGCATACTGTGAGACTGTAAACAACTCACTTAAACTCCCCAGTCCTTCCTGGTCACCCCTGAAAACAGGCACTTGTGCCTAGTGGGCCTTACCTGATTACTAAAGAATTGAAAAAAAAAAAAACATGCAGTAGTCCTGATCACCTGAGAGAGACACACACAAACACTACCACCACCAGCAATCTTCAAATGCTGCCCACCAACACAAATCGTGACCACAATAAAGCATTTTTTTCCTTTTTTTGTTTTACCAGCATAGCCATAGCTGGCATCTGCATTGAATTCCTCACATTTTGCATCCTGTCTGCCTGTGGCCTTTTGCTTTACTATGCCCCTGGCCATGTGTTAGAACTGTTTAATGCACACCCCTGTCCCATTGCTTTCTGATTCACCAGCTGAAAAAGAGAACAAAATGCAAGATGCATATTGGAATTACAGCTTTGACCAGAAAAGCAGAGAAACCAATAGTAGTGCCAGCTTACACTTGTGATGAAGTCAGAGAGTAATGACTATACTGGTTCTATGTCATAAGGCGATCATCCTTATGGCGCATGTACATCGCCAAAATTCAGTTTCAGCAATGTACAACCCCAGCCAGACATAAAACAGCACAAGGAATTGGAATTTCACTTTTATGAAAAGGGCTCTCTCTTTAGATCACTGGTGAGGCCACATCTAGAATACTGTGCCCTGTTCTGGAGTTACTGCATAAGAAAAGTCAAAGACAGGCTAGAGATAGAAAAACATACTGCAGGTTAATCAAAATGACTCAGAGCCAGCAGGGTAGGTCCTAAGATAGTTAACTTGAGGCTCTGAACAAGTACTCACTATAGACTAGAAGAAAGAGGGGTGATATGACAGAGACCTTCAAATTCCAGAAAAGAATGATCAAGGTCAGTTGTGAGAAAATATTCAGCAGGAATAGTGAATTAAGAACACAGGGACATAACGGGGGTAGGGGATGCATGAGAAACTTGAGAAACTTTTACATTCTAAAGAGAGTGGTTGAGCCGTAGAACAGCCTTCCAGCAGGGTGACAGAAGCAAGAACTACTAATGATTTCAAACACAGCTGTGATCAAGTGAAAGGCTTATTAGTTACACATGGGGCAGCAGTAGGGCAAAGGGGAGGTGAGGGCAATCACCCTGACTGGCCAATAGGTCCCGGTGTAGGATAGGTTAAAACAAGACAGACTGGATGGACCAATAATCTTTTTCTGCCATCATTTTCTATATTTCTATGTTAATGTGCATTGTATCTCCAGTCTCCCAACCTGCCCCTATATGGACCAACTCCCCTAACCCCATTCCCTACACTAGGTATCCTGGGAGTCCCCCTGGCTCCATCATCATCTGCCACAGTATTGTGGAGGTGTCTAGTCACCTGTGCAGTGTCTGCAAGGGACTCAGATGTTTTTATTCCATTTTTCTCCCTGGATCTGGGCCCACAGCGCATGCAATGATGCACTGTGCGAGCTTGGCCTCCAAGGAGATGCTCCCAGAATCCTGTGGGTCTGTTCCCTTGCATCCTGAGGTGCTGCCACACAGATTCCTCCAGGTAGCAGTCACCAAGATAGACATGCATAACTCCCTCCCCAAATAAGGAAAGCTATCCTGTGGACACTCAGTCCTCCTTCCCTTGTCCAGCCCCCAACTGACCCACATCCATACTTGAACACAGGTCACCAGTGCAGCAGGTGGTGAGATAGTCAGTGTCTCAACCCACCATACCAGTGGGCACTGCCTGATTGCAGTGCTGATGGCTGGCCCACCTGGGCAGAGGTACTGCTACTGCCCACAATGCTGGTGACCTGGGTATGGAATGGGCATTGGTCATTAGAAGGCCAGCTGGGGGAGGTAAGCAGAGCATCTGTACAGATACTTTCCACCTCAGGGAGGGAGGGTGTACAGCTACCACTGCTGTACTGCCCCTGGGTGACCATAGGGGGGTGCAGAAGGCTCTGTCGGACTAGGGAGGGGGGATGCCGGCTTTGGCTGGTGCATGTCTCCACATGCACAAAGTCTTTTTGGCAGGGAGAACACAGGAAAGATACCAAAACATGCAGGATGCTTCTTTCTTTGCTCTTTTCCTGCTGCACAGCTGAACTGAGGCCTTTCCCTGGACTTCAAACTAAAAAGATTGATGAAAGCAGCCTGGTGCCACTGAGGGCTGAGGCGCTGGATGCCCTACCTTGTGGCACACCAGTGACCCCCGTTCTGGAATGAGCCCGGGCCATCGGAAGTCGACACAGGGGGATGGCAGAGCTAGATGGAGCTGCCGCTAGTCAAGCTCTCCTCTCCGGGGAGGTGTTAGGGCTACCTCCAGCTGATGACTGCCACCTTGGGAAGGCTGGGGACAGCATGGGCCAGGAGGAGCCAGGTGCTAGGTCTGGGGTGGGCGGAAAGGGGCCATTACTGGGGCCATGGGACTAATGTGTGCCTCCACACACATTCGTACCCACTCCTGGGGCCTCTGGGCGTGAAGCAGATGAAAAATCACTGGTGGCAGGATGGCAATTGACTCCCCACAGGCTCTGTTCTTGAGCCAGGTGCAAGGTAAGGCCCAGTAATTCTGGGTGATGGGGCTGGGGGGGTCGGTCAGATTGGAGCTGTCTGGGGGGCAAAAAAATGTTCAATGATAAAAAAAAAAGATTGCTGGGAAAACAGGAGACCCAGAGACCCCATACTGGGGGGTAAGCCAGGGAGGAACACCAAGTGTAGAGTGTCCCGTAGAAGGTGAATGATGGTGATGGGAGCTGGGGTGAGTCAATGGGGGCCAGTTCTGGGGGAGGAGGGGAAAATAAAACAATATATCAAAAAACATTGCAGTGTTGAATTTTCCACTGCATTCAGTGCTGCCATTCTATACCCTCCTGTAATATTAATAGGTCTTCAAACATTAATGAATATCATGCTACACCTCCACTAGAATAGCAAATGGATCTCTGGCAACCATGAAATTACAGATAAATATGAACATCCACTTTACGAAAGCATAGATGTAAAGTTTTATGCAATTATATGCCAACAAAAAGTAAAGGATAGTTACAACTGTGATGAGAATAGAAAATAAGCAAAAGTAATGCAGCCAGCTTCCACTGGTGGATTTAGTCAGAATGTACTGACTGTAACAGTTACAGAAAATATGATGTAAACAGATTGCAGTGTGGATTTTTCTTCGCATGCACATTTGGTAACATTGAAATTGTAGATTCTGTGAGCATCCACTTCATACTCAGCAAGATGCTTCTGCACTTAACTTTTCTTGTTACACACTGTAGACGTCATAATAGTTATCAGGCATTTTAGTAGTATCCTAAATGTTTATATGTAACCTTGGCAATTGTTTGTAACTGCACATAGAAGCATAGACTTAGAGGCAGATAAAGACCGCTTGACCCATCCAGTCTGCCCATTTCCCTACCTATTGGATAAGTTGCAGATCCTAGTTAACCAACAGTCTCCTTCCTCTTTCCCCCAACAAGAATTACTTTATGTCTGTCCCATGCATTCTTGAATTCCCCCACTGTTTTTGACCCCACAGCCTTCTCAGGAAGGCTGTCCCATGCATCCACTAGAGAAACATAGACTTTGATGACAGATAAAAACATGGGACATGGGAATTCATTGAACATGAGCCTTATTGTAGCTTTAACTGCACATAGGAAATCATTGGAAATGAGCCTTAGCTCAATTGACTCTATCCTTAATAAACAGACTTCACTGTTTTTACGTTCTACTAGAAATCTGCATCTTACACTTCTGGTTGCACCACAATTCAATACACAACATCCTAAATTAAAGCAGTACACTGTTTTACCAAAATATATTAGGAAGATGCATTAAAACATTTCAGAGAGCTTAACACCACCAAAGGTATATGTGTCAACAATACTGAGCCATGAATTCTGCCAGTGTAGCCTAGAGGTTGGAGTAACAAGTTGTGAATGAGTTGGTACATCTAACAGACCTAGGTTTCCTACAACATCTACTTGCATATTGTGTGACTTGGGCAAGTCAGTGGGGTGTTAGGGTTGGGAATCCTAACACCACATTTCCATACTTTTGTTGCTTTAATAAGTATCCTAAGTGATGCATTAACAAAGTTTTTTTGCAAAGAATATATATATTTATATTATAAGGGTGCTGTCATGCCCCTTTTTTTAGGGTTGAGTAGACACTACATGCTGAACCTCAATGTTGAGCATTAATAACTTTGCAACCATTCAACAGATTTGCATGAAATTTGGAATGCCTGGTCTGGAATGGTAGATCTTTTGATTTACTAAGTTACTTTTTGGTCAGACATACTGTTTTTGCACAGCAAAGAGATGAAAAACAAATTTTCCGCCCCTTTTGATGTATTTTTTGCCCATCGCACTGTGATCACACTGTGTGGTCTTTTGGTCAGAATTTTGGAACGTGGAAATAGTTTTTGTCAAAGAATAACCCAGCACTGGTTTGGTTAACTAAATATTTATCCATTCCAGTTTTATTTAATTTTTAAATTTTGGGGTTTGAGCATGCTTAATTCACTCCAAGATTTATATGCATGTTTTGTGAAAGAGGATTGGGCTCACGGTCAAGGATTTTGTCAGGTTGCGAATGAGGATTTAAAAAAATACTTGTCCATCAGAAAAATTCCTTGTCTGTGAACCGCCATCTTGTTTTCATTCCCCCCTCCAAACAAAATGTTGTAACTTTCTTCATGGGTGACTTTGTATTGTAATGAGGCATGGCTTTTATTAAGGGTGCCACCCTCTACAAACCCACATCTTTCATTGGTTTCATTTTGTCCAAAAAATAGCCTTCTGAAATTTAAACATTCTTTGACCGTGGCTCGTTTACGATCCTTTTTCGCGAACTGTCAAAATAGCAGTCCGCAAGCTGAATGTCTTTTGTAAGGTAGCAAAATCCTTGTCCATCACTTAGGGCTCAGCTGTCCCTTCCCATGGATGAGGAATGAGCTGATGGACAAGGATTTTGCTACCTCATAAAAGAGGATCAGGTGGTGGACTAGGATTTTGTCAGCTTGAGAAAGGGGACTGGTTTTTTGAATCCTCTTTCATGAGTTGACAAAATCACATTCTGCGAGCTGTCAAAATCCTAGTCTGCAAACTGATCCTCTTTCACAAGTAGGCAAAATTGCTGACTGTCACTTAGGGACCAGATATCCCTTCTAGCGGACAAGGATTGACTGATGGTCAAGAATTTTGCTGCCTCACGAAAGGGGATCAGGTGGTGGACTAGGATTTTGTCAGCTCATAAAAAGGGATTGGTTTTTTGAATCTTCTTTTGTGAGTTGACAAAATCGCAGTTTGTGAGCTGTCAAAATCCTAGTCTACCACCTGATCCTCTTTCATGAGGTAACAAAATCCTTGACCATCACTTAAGGACCAGATGACCAAAATCTGACAGTCAAGGATTTCTCACAGATGGCAATTTTAACAGCTCATGAACGGGGATTGATCTGACAGTCGGGGATTTTGCTACCTCATGAACTAGGAATTTTTACATTTTTAAAAACCTTCCCACTGCATTGTAAATTAATGGTTTGGGCTTTTGACTTGCAATTTTCAGGGTATTAATGGGTTGCCCTAGAGATGTGAATTATGATATTTAGATGTTGGAAGCTTAAGCAGTTCCACAGATATGCCATCACGAAGTTGAGATTTTTCCCGTAGGATAACATTGTGGCGCCCATAGCAACTTTTGCCACCCATATCTCAAAAACAAAGCAAGATATGGAATTTTTGCTACTTGCAGCTTAGGTCACATTTGGAAATCATAGATTAGACCTGCAGTGGAACATTTTCCCTAGGTTGTATGGTTACTGAGATATTGGTAAATTAGTGTCACAAGGGTTCAAAGGGTGCATTTTCAGCACTTTCCTGTGTCCAAATCTCATGAACAATGTGAGATATGGATTCAGTTGACTATCTCAAGTAGATATCTCATTGCCTTAATTACAATGATACTTGATTTTTTTCCAAGCTGTTATGGTTCCTGAGATATTGGCAAATTACTGTTGCAAGAGTTCCTTACCCAATGGGGCTGCTGTATGGCTCCATAGTTATGTGTCTGGGCCCTGCACTCCCACTGATGCATATTGTTATGCTCACATGGGCAGCTTGGTAGGTGCATGGGGCCCTCCTACCAACACATGCAATTTACTTGTTATATTACACTTTTTCAAAAAGTAAAGAAATTCATTACAAAAATTTCATGTAATGCATTAGGTAGGGGTAAAGAGACAAAAGTGGGGAAATTAGATGTTAGAGTTGAGCCCCTAACCCCACCACCACCATATGCCCATCCTCCGCAGACCAATAGACACTGGGATGTGCCATGGGGTCATGAGGCCTAACTCTTTCCCCATTCTCTTTCACTGTAGCATGTCAACATGTTTATACATGAAATGGGGTGATAGTTGGGCCTTGTGACCCCATGACACACCTCTGACATCTGTTGGTCTGTGGAGGATGGGGGTGTAGGGTGGTGGGGGGTGGGGGGTTAGAGGCTCAACCCTAACATCTCATTTTCCATTTTTCATTTTAACTCTAACTGATACATTAAATAAAAGTTTTTGCAATGACTATGTGTGTGTGTGTGTATATGTATATATATATATATATATATATATATATATATTAGAAAAAAAACTCTGTTTAATGCATCAGGGTTGTTCCCACAGCAACAAAAGCAAGGAAATTCACTGTTAGGGTTGAAACCCCTTGGACCCCTCAGTCCACCCCCAACCGGCATTGGGGTGCGTGTTGGGGTCATTGGCCCTAACTCTCACCCCATCACATGTGTAAAGAAGCTGAGGAATAGGAGAATAGGGTAAGAGTTTGGACTGATGGCCCCAACGCACACACCAATGCCGGTTGGGGGGTGGGCTGGAGGGATCCAAGGTGGGTTTCAACCCTAACAGAGAATTTCCTCACTTTTTTGGTGTGGAACAACCCTAACTGATGCATTAAACAGAGTTTTTTGCTTCTAATTTCCCTTCTTTTTGAGAATGATGGCGAAAAATAGTGAAAGTAATGCAGCAGTAGGAGCAAGGGCCCAGCGCTCCCGCCATATGATGTCTTGTGACATAGTAACAGGAACAGCAATGTAAACAGAAGCACCAACAGTGGCACACAAGGTAACAGAAACGTAAATGGTAAAGGAAACGTTAATAGAAATGCAAGCGCAAAGTGACGCTGAAGCAAACAGAGACACAAACAGACATTGAAGTGCATATGAAAATGCAACTGGTAATGCGAACAGTGATGGCAGCTGAATTTTAAATGGAAATGTTAAGTGTCACAGCAAAATGAACGCAAAAGGGAACAGAAATGGAAATGCGAATGCAAGCGCACACATAAACGCAAACCATAACGCGCACAGGCACGGTACCGCAATTGTAAATGCAAATGGTAAAGTTAACATGAAGAATAATGCCAAAGGAAACAGAAACAGAAATGGGAACAGAAGCGCGTATGGAAATACAAACCAAAACGCGCATGGGCACAGTCCCGCAATAGTAAATGCAAATGGTAACGGTAACAGCAACAATAACAGCAAAGGAAACAGAAACACAAAAGGAAATGCAAGCACATATGGAAACACAAACCATAATGCGCACAGGCACAGTAATACAATTGCAAATGCAAATGGTAACAGTAGCAGCAAGGAAGATGCAAAATGAAAGATAAATGAAAATGCAAACGAAAGGGCTTCTGGAAATGCAAGTGGCAATCCGCATGGTGACAAAAACAGAAACAGTAGTGGAAATGCAAATGGTAACAGTAATGGAAAACCAAGCAGTAATGAGAACACAAAGGGTAACACACACGGTGGTGAACGAGATAATGGTAATGCAAACGGGGACATAAATGCATGTGGAAACAATAACTGTAACAGTAACATAAGCGCATACCCTGTTTTTGCTGAACAGGTGCATAGAGAAACACAAAGAATGTATGCATTGTAATGGGCATCGAAGCTTAAAAAGAGTATTGGAAGTACTTAATTGCTAATATCTCAGCAACCGCATAACGTAGAATAGACATTTAAATTTCACAAAAATCATTTTCCTGTCTAGGTTTTTGCTACAAAAATTCTGTATCTTGCATTGTTTTCAAGATACGAGCCCTGAAAGGTGCAGCATATGCCACTATGTTAGTCTAAGGGAAAAAACGCCAACTTCGGAGTAGCGAAACTTTGCAGCCATGCAATATTTTTTCACCAAACCACCAAAAGGCACATCTGTGTGATGTTGGCTACGTTCCCTCCAAATTTCAGCTCAAAAGACCAAACTGTTCTTTTGCAGCGGGGTGGCAAGGAACTGCTATCATTTTGGCCATAGTCTGAAAAAGTAATGTCGTGATTTGCGAAAGCTTGCACAAAGATTTGCGAAAGTGTCGTGAGTGCAACACTACTTTTTCCAGAAATTTGAAAAACATATTTCTAGGGTGTTTCACCCCAAAATAAAGACATGGCTGGCATCCTCAGGGTCCGACTAGGTGAACACAAAAAGAATTGTGTTGGTAGAGGGTCCCACATTTAAATGCCAAGCATTTTTCTGATCACTAACTGAAAACAAAATGGCAGATTTGCAACACTACTATGGCCGTTTGCGACACTAAAAAGTGCATTTGTGACATTGTCGAACTTTTTGTTAACTTTTCCCATTGACTTATAATGGAAACTTGTTTTTGAATAACTTTTGAACTGTTTAATATTTTTTCACAAAATCTTCGGAAAGCACATCAGGGACCCAGTCTGCACGTTCCCTGAAGTTTTTGGAATGGTCATGCAAACCGTGCGACTTGTAGACACAAGCAAAGAATTCAGCAGAAACTGTAAATGCGCGTGAAGATCACACTTAATAATGCTGCAGCTGTATATCTGACTGGTACGAAAGTTGGCAGATCGCAAGATGTATGGTTCTTGATCATGCATTCCAAATTTCAGGCAAATCCGTTGAATGGTGACAAAGTTATTAAGGTGCAAAGTTTGACCCTTTAACATTAAAAGTGCTACTGAACCCTAACTATGGTAGCACTACTGTGCTACTACAATATATATATATATATATATATATATGTATATATATATACACACACACATATATATATATATATATATATGTAGTACATTTGCATGTATATGACCAGGTAAGATCCCAACAACCTTGAAGCATGTTATGGTTACTCCACTTTACAAAGTGGATCCCCTAACCCAAATCATACAATTATATTTCAGTTTGACCTGCTTTTAACAAGGTCATCGAGAATTTGTCCTGTGCATTCCAAAAACACGGCCCTCTTAAATGCAACCAAAGACCTGACAGCAAGTGTGGATGCTAGCAAGTTAGTGGTAGCCATTTTCATTAATGAAACAAAGGCATAAACCATAGTTTATCAATGCAAAATCTGGATTTTACAGGACTTTTAAAAGAGGCACCATTCTGTTTTATGGTTAGCTATCAGGCTGTATGCAGGCTATTAAGGCCAATGAAGCAATGTTGTCACCAAACATGCATAGCCTTAATATACCCATAGAGATGGCTCCTTGAATCATCAGTTTTCATGCTATTTTTTAATGACGTTTATTCCAACTTCAGCAGCTCAGGCACCAAAATACAGCTGCTGTATAGGCAGATCATACCATCATCTATGAGGGTACTGACTCCATCATCAAACTATGATACACAGTAGGCAGTATTCAAGAATACCCAGACCTAGATGGATGCCAATTCCATATATGGAATAACACTGAAACAAAAATATTGCTGTTGTCCAATAGGGCTCTTTCTCACTACCTCTCCACATTCGACCCCATCCTGGCCCACCATCAGAAAATGAATAGTGCTTTAAATGCTATGGAATATGACTTGGCACCAAATTAAACTGTAATGAGTACCACAAGGTGGTCAGATGCTGCCACCAGAATGTTGAGTTACTTTGCAGGAACTGTAGCTACCTTAAGCTCAACACCCAGGATATGGCATGAAGACATTCATGCCTACCTGCCCTGGAATATGAAAAGGAAGTATACTGAGTACTTAGTTCTACGTACCTACAAAAATATGATGGGGCCTAATTCTAGAAGGGTGGCGCAAGTTGCCGCTGAATGCAACTTGTGCCACCCGCAACAGCGACATTGACCCTGCGCCCCATTCTAGAAGGGGCAGGGTCTCCACAGCAAAGTCCTGTGACTTGCAACATGTGGCAAGGTATGCCGCACAGAGGGTGTACCAGGCCAGCATTTTGCAACCCACTGGCGCAGGTCACAAGTGCACCCCCAACCCATGCCCCGACCCCTGGGTGGCCCGCTGCAAATGCAGCACGTCACCTGCTCTGGTAGTCCAGTGCCCCCTCCAAAACTGTACATTAATAAAATAAAAAAAGATCCCCATTTCTCTGGTAGTCTAGTGGCCCTCCACCCAGCCGTGCCAGCCAGGCAACACCCCGTCCCCAGCCAGTGACTGGTGCAGCTACTCTCACCTCCGCAGCCCGCTGCCGGCGGTGCAGTATTAGTGCTACTGCAGATGTGCTCAGGGTGAATTTCTCAGGCTGCGTCTCTGCAGTAGTGGTAATGCTGCACTCAGTGACGGCTGGCCTGTGGAAAGTGAGTAGACTGCAGTCGCTGGCTGAGGGAGATGTGAGGAGTGCTGGGTGGGCTGGCATGGCTGGGTCTGGGCCACTAGACTATCAGGGAAACAGGGATCTTTTTTTATTTTATTATTGTACAGTTTGGGGGAACACTAGACTACCAGGGCTGGCTTATTGCTGCATATGCAGCAGATGACTCGTGGTTCTGGGCACGGGTGGGGAGATAGCAGCACCGCCCTGTGGGGCTTCTGCCAATGGCTGTTTTGGGGGCTGGGGTAATGGGTAGCCCTGTGGGGTCCCACTGGGGTGTGATGGACATGGGAGGAAGGGGAAACCATGCACTGTCCGCTGGACAGCCGATGGGTCTACAGGACACCCAGGGGCATCCGTAAGTTATACCAGCTAAATGCTGGTATAACTTATGTTGCCGGATCTGCTCCAGGGGTTCTTGTAGAATCCCGATGTGGGCGCTTTCTGGCTGCCCTTCTAGAATGGGGCACAAATGCTACCATAAACCTCCTAGCGCCATGTCGCACAAGGTTTATGTGACGTAACAGCTATTTGGTGCAAGTGGTCTGCACCATGTCGCAGGCCACTGTGTAGAATCTCACATATCGCATCTGCTGGCATAAGTTGCTACATGCGCCATTCTGCTTGGCGCAACTGCTGTTACGCCAGCCGTAACCCTTCTATAATCTGGCCCATAGCCTTCAATACACTAACATAAATTAAGTGGGTTTGTATTTAGATTCAACAGAAGAACCTATCATTGACAGATATAAAACAAATCAGGCCTTCTCTCGCCAGATGGGAGGTATTACCTGAAATAGGTCTCTCTTATTCACAAGTGTGTGGATGGTGTTTACCATGCCTAACTTAGTAACTTACTCTCAGAACCAACCCAATCCCATCAAACAGCAGAAACCGTTTGGTGAAAAGTAGTAGTAGTAAATGTATTTAGTCATAGACTTGTAAGGGAAAACCCCAGTTGGGCATAGTTCATTTTTAATGAATTCCCACAATCATATATACACACACACACACACAGTTGCAATCAAGCAGAAAACAAGCATTATCGATTAAATACTCTGTACAAAATATACAAATGATTATTGAAACTCCATAATAATTTACAAAACAGAATAAAACAACATTGTAATTAGAATTAGAGATGACTTTTGCCAGCACAGCATCCCAGCTTGAACTTATTTTCAGATACCATAGAGAAATCTAGCAGTGTACTTTCCCTGAAATGCCATACAGTATATTTCAGTTCCTTTTTAGCCCATGTACGCGCCATGCTGATCACCACCACACAACTACTGTACTTCATTGCCTAGTAGAAACAATACATAACCCTCCTTCCTCCACTGCAACCATCTCCTTCTCTTGCTCTAACACAGCTGAGATGCATCATCTCATTTGCAGTGGGGTATTGTTTCTACCTATTTTCACAGCAAGATGGACTGGAGCATTGGAAGGTTAAATGACTTTCACAAGATGACACAATGAGTATCTGGCCCCAGTGATGTTTAAATCTGTGCTCTGTTGTTCCCAAGTCGGTGCTCTGATGACTACATCACACTGCCTTCCAACTGTTACTTCATAAATAGTAGTTGCAACATTTAAATATATACAGCTGGTTCCCAATTGTATATGTTCCAAAACATATACATAATTAACACAAAACTATTACTAGGAGAATGGGAGGCTATGATGTCCAAGGGTGTACCGCTGTAACAGTGACGTCCTTACAGCAACGCTGTTACAATGATAGCAACCTGCTGATACCTGCAGTGTCAACCGGGTTGCCGGAGTGATGACTGAGTCATTGACTCCAGAGTTTGGTCGCTCTCCCCTGAGATCCACCTC